>CM046877.1:132564959-133264959 GCA_025667525.1 Glebionis coronaria | reverse complement strand
GTGATGATGTCGTTATAGTCTCTTTAGGAATTAAAATGATAAATTAGCTCATTATCTCACCGCTTTGACAACATCAGAGGGGGCAACTGTTATTTAAAAGGAAAAGGACTATAAAGGAATGGAGATAGCTTTACAAGAGGCTTTTGAGAATGTTAGATGCCAAATTATTTATCAACTACATTTTGTTCAAAAAAAAAAAATCAACTTCATTGGAGTTGTAAGATCTTTAAAACATTTATGATTCACAACCTATCCATTAAAAACTATTTCTATATTATTTGAATAATGACCATATTTAGATGAATTGTTCCCATGGGTTAAAAAGTGGGTAACAATTGCGAAGACAAATTATACATCATAAGAGCACTTGGAACCATGGTTTTATAGGCCGGCGCCAAGTAACAGCGCGAGAAAAATGAACGACGCACTATTCTGTGGGTTGGTGTTATGGCTTTGGCGCCGTGACTATTAGCCCACACGGTGAATTTAAATTTTTTTTCTTCTTTTTTTCGGAATCTAAAAGGTATATATCTTCTATGGCACAAAAAATACTCCTATACACCAAAAACCACCACTCCCTCTAAAAAGTGATGCCACAACATTTCTCGTGCTAAAACCTATTTTGCTGACGTGACACCACTTTGACGACTTCACCGTTCTTTATGATCTAATAAGATTGGAAAAGGTTTGCACGAGAGTCAAAACAACCACATAATTTTTTTCAAGTTGATACTATATATTCAACTTTAGTCTTGAGTTATCTATTTTTATCATGGTTATAAATAGCGTGATGCGTAGCATAGCGGTATGTTCAAGATACACGCATTAGCGGTTAGAACAAAAGTTTAGCGTTTATAAAACATGGCTTATGACGGCACAACATATAATAATCTTTATTTGTTTTATCATATATCAATATTATATTATATTTAGTTCACTAATTAAAATTAGAAAACTGTCCTTACATGTAATAATTTTCATTTTTTCGATTTGAATTCAAAAAATCACCGCACCTTATGTCGTAGCACGCATTGACCTCTTGCGTAGCGTGAAAGCCGCGCCTTAAGGCGAGCTTTAACGGGCTATTTAGAACCATGATTTTTATTAACGAGTCGTGTTCATTTTTTACTTCTAAAATTCTTTTTAACTTTAGATTTTTGAGGAGTGCTAAAGAAGATTATAATTGACTGCAAAAATAAATGTTTAGAACCAACGTCTTAGTCCATGTCGTAACGTGGAGATCACATTTTGCGTCTTAACAATGCACTGGAGGCGCCAGTGCCCATCTTTTAAAGCCCTGGTTAAAATTAGGCCCATTTCATTGTATTAATTTTGCAGTAAAATATAAATATTCTTTATATTATTGTGCTTCAATTGTTAAAATTATTAAAATAGCACTTATTTAATAACATCAAAAACTATTTATATTAGAATAAATAAAAAACAAGATTATTAAAAAAGTTGACACTTAATTATTTTCACAAAAACTGGTAACTAAACAAACAATTAGAGTATTGTTAAAAAAAAGCTTAAAAAAATTATTCACCTAAATAATACATAAACAACAAACGCAAGTCATGCCAATTAAAAATGAATTAAAGGACAACTATAGTAAAAGAAGCAATGAATAACTCATATTATGCTTTAAAAATAAATTTAAAACAAATGCTTGAAAAAATAAAAAATGTAAACGACAATCACAAGTCATACCCGCCCATCGGGCGGGTTTCGCAACTAGTATATATATATATATATATATATATATATATATATATATATATATATATATATATATATATATATATATATATATATATATATATAGATATATATATATATATATATATATATATATATATATATTTATATATATATATATATATATATATATATATATATATATATATATATATATATATATATATATATATATATGTGTGTGTGTGTATATATATATATATATATGTATATATATGTATATATATATATATATATATATATATATATATATATATATATATATATATATATATATATATATATATATATATATATATATATATATATATATATATATATATATATATATATATCTTTACATTATATATAACAGGAGGGAAATGCCACATCATCATGCTCTAATTCCACGTCATCATAATTAAAAGTATTTAATGTAAAATTCGGAACATAAAAGGATTTTCTGAAAATTCTGGATTTTTTTTAAAAATTCGTAAGATGCAAGAGTCGAACTCGAGTCTTACAAGTCAATACAAAGTCGCTCAACCATTAGGCTATACAAATAATTTTGATATCAAACTACAAAACTAAATTAATATATGAATATAACAATAAAAGAACCGCAAATCCATTGGTATAAATGTATAAATTAATCATTGATTAAAAACCTTGATCGACTAAACTCATTCATTCAGTTATTGTCGTGTACAACCCAACCCTGATCGACTAAAGTCATTCATTGTCGTATAAAACCATGTTTATGATTTGATATACATCATCCAACTAGCACTGTGATGAACTCAGTAGCCCTTTTTCTTCAGGGTAATTCATATTCATATTTTTGCAATATTTATTCATGTTATTGTAGGGGCTTTGCTTTTGTAATTAAACTGAAAGATATTCCCTGTTTTTGTAGAATAAACAAAGATATTTATGGCCAGAATAATTTTGTGTTCGATTTCATGCTTTATTTGGGACTGCTTTATGTTTTTGATTATGTTTTATGATGCATTGAACATAAATATTGACTACAGGTTGAGCAAGATATGCAAAGTGCTGCAGATAATGGGTTGATTTATTCAACAGCTTTTTGCCACATTCTTTAACGTATCAATTTTCCAAGTTTATTGGTATTGTTAGATTAATGCTAATTAATGAATTTTAGATGAATGATATTGGTTTGAAGGATACGATCCATATTGATGACCCTTTATTTATTCTTGAAGGTTGGACAAGATATGACAAAATCTTTCAAATCCACCTTTCCCCTAATTAAAAACCCATGGCATGGCGGCAACACATGTTGTTTTGGCCAGAAACATATGCGTATCTGATTCTAATTACTATATGCACAAAATCAGCCAAAAGGAAAGAAGACATTGAATCATTGAGTTTCAAGCAAAGTTTGATGATTATTGATAGAAGACTGTCAGTAAGAGATCAGTAAATACCATCCATACATGCTCGCTTTATGTTTCTATTCCACAGTTTCACGTACATATTTTGGCTCATGGTATTACTTATAAATCAACAAAATAGTTAGTTTTGTTACTCGCATACTCCCAGTTTTGTTACTTTGTTTGTCCACCAGTTAAACATTGTTGTTTTTGAGATTGCTATTAAATCGCTTGCTTTTTTTCACCTTCAATTCATATAGAAAAAGTATTTCATTTAATCTATATAAGCTGTTCATGGCACCGATATATAGAAACTAACAGTTGTATAGGTCATTTTTTAACCTTTTGAAGCTTCTTTATTATGCCGTCATTGTTCTACAACATGGCACATCACTCAAACTTAGATAGTAACTTCATCTGATGCATCTATTAGCAACGACGCGACATGATTTTAATATTTTTTTGTGCTGCAGATGGTCTTGATGTATTTGAAAGTTGAGTTCAGGAGCTAATTAGCAAAGAAGTCCAGCTATAAACCAAAGGTAGAGGTCAAACCAGGTCTCCCTTTTTGGAGTGCAGAGAAATTAATCGTATAGAGGTCGTCAAAGATGTCAATATGCTGATTTATCATGGACATTGTCATGTCTCTAGAAAGCTATTTGTTTGCTATTACTATGTAATAAGTTGATATCACCAAAGAGCAGCAGAGGAAATTGAGAGGTATATCGAATACTCCATTACAGAATGTTGCTTGCAGTAGGTTACAAAATTATTGTGATCTGTAATAGAAGATAACCTAAAATCTGTCTTAGGCAGATAAAATATTCATTAAGAAGATCAAAGATGATCAGTTGTTAGACCTACAATGGCATGTTCATTAGCATTGCCTTTGTTCCTTAGACTATTCTACGAACATAAAAGACATAGGAAAAATCTGGATTAGTGGAAAAAGAAGGGTGTGCTTAAAACGATCTTTATATATGTCGTGTTTGTGAGGGAAATTTTTATAATGACAAAAATATTATTAATCATTTTACTCAGATTTATGAGCATGAACATGCTAAACGTGTGAGTCTTATTGAGTCGGCTAGAGGGAGTGAAAGGGTAAAATTGGTTGGAAAATATTCATGAAAATAGAAAAGTATAGTAATTGATTTCATGACCCTCAAAATAATAAATATAGTCGTAAATATAAAGTATAGACATCACAAGAAGCTGATCATCTACCACAAGGATATGACTTTCGAAATGAAATGCCAAACACAACCATAATAGAAACCAAAAGGATAAAATTGAGGGCCAATAAATACCCATAGATGTGAAATTATATGTTTATTTGTGACCTTAAATTTAAATAACTTATCTATGTTGTTATTTAATAACAGACATGAAGGTTAAAGCTGCCCCACAATGCAGGCTAAGAAAGATGCAAAACTTGCGGTTCACCAAAAATTTATGTCCCATCACCCTTGAGTACCTAAAAGTACTCTTACCATTAGTGAACACTCTTATGATTGACTACACGTTAGCATTGCTTGAATTAGCCGACACTGACGAAGTGTTCGTGTTTTGCTGCTCCCATTTCAAACAGGTTATTAATTACTTAAATAACTCTATGCAAGGGACACCTTATTGTTGATATATGAATGTAATGTTATAAGCGGTGACTTCATACTTGTGAGCGGTGATACAGTCATCAACATGCCGCTTACCCAATCTCCTAGAGCATAAAGAATGAAGATGAAAAGACAACATTGTTGTAACGTGATATTTGGTTAGTGTTTTCAAATAAACCGCAGGTTGTAATGGGTAAAAACATGTTTCTTGGTATGTAAGGATGTGCACTTATTCCACCTTAGAAAAATTGATCATGTCTCTACTCAGTTTTGTTTTTTGTTAAGATATTGAAGCTATGTATGAAGCTTGGATACTGAATGAGATCGCAAGGATTCAAAGAGGTAGGGAGGTATATGACTCCATGGTACAGGAGAATGAAGAGATTATGAGTGTTAGGAATATGACTAGGGGAGAAAGGAAAAAGTGGGAGAAAAACAATCCAAAACCATATGGTGCACCCAAAAAAGGAATTGTATGCAGAGGTACTATCATAAAAGTTCTTTCTTTCAGGATGATCGAGAAGGGTAGCACGAGTGCACGACCAACCATATAGCCGATGGGAAATACATATCACAGGTACTTTTATGTAGATATATAATATTGACACTTCTTTTTAATTGTTATTTGATGATCGAATCAGTTGAAGGGTTGTACCAAACTTCATTTACATGTATATCATTAAAATGGCAACTTTAGACATTTATGCACATCAAGAAGAACACACAGTTTCAGTAACATATTAGGAGATTAAAACTAAACTACTTATTTTATAGCGGTCACATGGTATCATGTAACAAGACGCTAGGGCGGATTTATGAAAATCATTGGTATGGAATATCATGGTATTTAGCAGTAATATAATTGCAAAAATGGTCAAAGATCGTTTCAGCATGAAAATTTATCTAAATGACCTTGATGTGCATCGAATTATAACTTCGGAGTGATTAAGGTGACCCAAAAAAGAAGGTGAGTGTCGATAAGTAGTGAAATTATCCACATAACAGTAGAGGTTAATTTTTGAATGACAGTTAAGGTTACCAAAAGTTATGCATGCCAAGCATTTTGGTCGTAGTGGAAGAACTACCGACTGGAATATTTATACGCACTCTATCCAAACCTGTTTTTTCTTTTACTGAAATCATTTATGTTATTATAAATGATATACGCAAAATAGTGGTAAGCTCTTTGTTTTATCTCTCGATCAGTATGGTACATTGGTTTCTACAAATCTAAATTGTTAATGTTAAAAATATTGGCTTGTCATTCAGGGTCTCTTGAAAGGTTTTGATCAAGCTATAAAGTTATATTATTATCAATCATGAAAGAGTTTACTCGACCAAGGTGAGTCCGAGTTTCTTAATCAAAATAGAATATCATTGATCAAAACTCTATTTCGAATATAATGGCCTGAACGCATTTATTTACTATGTGGATGTTAAGGCCTCACTTATTTTTCCTTGTGGCTCTGTAGTTGGAAAGCGAATGGTTTTCAGAAGGATGTATAAGTGGGTGAAGAGTGTTTCTGTACAATGATCGGCTACTTGTCCATTCAATTTTGCTTAGGTACGAGCTTGGATATTATCCAATGTTTTTTGTTTGTTTTTCACGTCAAGTATTGAGCTTCTTTAGAAAAATGTTCTAATTTGTTACCTTCGACCTGGATTAAAAATAATTACATGGAATTCAATAATTGTCATACTTTTCTTTGAGTGCAGGTTATGTTTGTTGCTGCTATTCTGAGACAACTTCAAGTTTGTTTTTTGCTCACGCATAAGACTTACTAATTTTGAGATCAGATAATTGTCACATGTGGTCAGTAGGAATTATTTGGATATATGACAACTTGACTCATGACCAGTGCCAACTGAAGGTTTATGCAGCTTATGGTAAGCTGTAGTTCAGTTTGCAGCCATGTACAACTTCACCAGTGGTTTTATTCAAGTTCAGATATTTCATGCCAAATTGCAGCCATATACCTATGCTCTTTATCTATATAGTGGCTAACAACAAAAGCATAATGAACTTTTTTTTGGTAGCCTTCTGACTATTTCTTTAGTAAGCCATTGCATCTGTTAGACCACGAGGATAAGCGTAATTCGATAGAAGATATCTATAATAAAGTTGCAAAAGACGTATGTGGGTCATCTTGGAAGTCATTTGAGGTATACCACATGGATATAGTGAGCACATGGAAGTTTCATGTCTTGCCTATTTCGTATGTCAGCAAAGGTAAGTATGTCAATGGTGTTTTAAACTTTTATAGTATGTTTAAAATTTGTCAGAATTGTTTTACTTATTTCTATTGATATTTGATCCGAGTGTATTACTTCGCTGATATGTTGCAGACCGGAGCGAAAAAATGATGAATGAGAAGTGTTGGAGGCTGACTTGTGGTGACTGCTCCTATTTTATTTTTTTGTAAGTTTCCTCGATTCTCATCTAAGGAAAGTTTTTTAGTTTCATCGTTTAGCTGATTAAAATCTAGCATACCTTTTTGGTTTTGGGCTTCTATCTATTTATGAGAGAATCTATTTATGAGAGACATGCGCTGAATTTTTATATAGCTATTAAGCATAGGAACTCCATTAATGTAAACATAGACCCAAACCAACTTCTATTTGATAACGATTCAAAGGCTGACTTTGAATGTTTTTCTTTGAATGTTAATAATGATTTACCCACTTCTCGAATTATTATTTAGCCTCTCTAATATGATAGCAACACATTCTAAATACATGTACCTATAACTTGCAGCCTTTCGAATTGTAATCCCAGCTACATCACTTTTGAGTTTTATTGAGTAAAGGTATAGATAACTTGCAGCCGTGCGCCAATTATTTCGATGAATTGCAAGAGCATATAAGACCTAATAGGGGTTTGGTATAAATCTAACATTTCGCTTGAAGGTCTCATAAGTGAAAGAACGTGCAAGCCTCAAAATCTTGTGATGATACTTTTCATCAGCTGATTCAAAGTCATTTAACGATTTTGTTGATAAATTGAAAACCTTTGTGTTAGTGTCTTAATTTTCTTCTTAATAAAATGGAATTTGTACTTGATGTGTAGATTTTAATATCGTATGGTGGACCTGCTTCAAACGTGCGAGTGGCTCGTGTTTCTCGCGATTCCTATTTGGCGTTAATAGAGAACAAACTGTTTGACACTACGCGCGACGACATATACAATGATACTCTTGAAGAATAAATTGTAGAGTTACATGTAAAGACAAAACACTACTATTTTTAGAGAATTGGCTGCCGAATCTATTTATAAGCAAAGGTGTAGTACAGTGCCTAATGGCGAAAATGGGCAAGTATATGTCCATATGTGGGTCTAGAGATGGTGAATACAACATTCCAGTATTACTTTGCAGTTTACAGAGGGAGGTCCATTAACTATGTCGTAATTGTAGCTTTTGGCCTTGATATAGCAATTAAAAGTCTTGCTACTACAAGTTCAAAAGAAAATTTATGTGGTACACTCTTTTTTTACGCCTTAAAGTTAACATTATTTTAGTTAATAGAGAGATTTACTAAAAAGGAAAGATTTGCTAATAGCCAATACGGATCTTATTATTTTAGAAAAAAGAGAGTCCAAAAATAAACAATACATTTAAGTTGTTCATCTGATGATAAATGATGTAATACCACTCAAATATACTATATGGTGTTAATTTGATGCATTTTTATGGGATCCGAAGCTTAGTTAAAGTGAGTGATCGAGTTAAGAGCATATGCGATACTAGGTTTTCGCAATGACTTTTTACAATTCTTAAAAGTCTTTGAATGATTTTTTGCCATTGAAACGTATAGCTATTACAAAAGCTTTTCTCAAAGACTTGAAAAAATACAAGTGTTTGAAACAAAAGGTTTGTAATTAATGCTTTTATGTTTTAGCTTCTTTGCACAGTGGTCTTTCTTTTATGAAAAGCTTTGTAGAATATTTAGCATTGGAACATGTTTAGTGAATGGCTTTTTAAAGGACAAAATTTAATGAAAAAGTTATTATAATAAATATAATAAGTCTTGTGAAAATTTAACTATTGCTGATGCTCTAAGCAAAACCACCTAAGGGGTGTTAGTAAGCTCGGGTTAACCCGAATTCAAATCATAAGGCTTATTGGGTCTGGCTAAAAATTCTAGTTAGGTTGTTTTGACTCGAACCTGATAACTCAATAATGTTATAAGGTCAGGTTATGGTTAAATAATTTGTATTATCGAAAATCTTTTTTATATTTTAACTACTAACTTTTAAACAATTAATGCAAATAGAAGTCTCAAGTTGATTGTAATGGCTAGATACGCTACTTTTTTTGCTACTGTAACGTTTAGCAAATATGGAGCTTTCCTATGCTACTTTTCTTTGCTGCTGTACATTATATATTGGTGATTGGAGTTAGTATTTTTTGTACGTTATATTTTTACTAGCATGGGTATCCGCGTAATACGGCGGTGAGTACCTGATGATGATTTTTTAGACGAACAAATGGGGTTGTTTACTAAATTAAGTGGTTCCAAATGACGGTCTTAATTAGCCACTTAATTGAGACAACATAGTTATAATAGGTCTCTCAATTAAGATGCACTTAGCGTTTAGGCCCACATTTCCTTCCCCATGATGTTTGTATTCACATTAATATTAAATTTGTAAAAAATCGAATTAAAATAAACCCATTAAAAATGAAAAAAAGATAAAAGTTAATAATATCAAAATGGATATTGAATTAAAAAGAATAAAATTTTATAAAATATATGATGAAATTAGTTTATAAAAATAATAAATAGATAAAAATATTTTTTCATTTAAAAATAAAAATGTTATTTTAAAAGATTGTTAAAAAAGTTGATTCAAAAAAGTTGTTATAAAAGGTCATGATATATAATTGTGAGGAAAAATAAAAATTTTATTTTATTTAGTAGGTAAAAAAGTTTGAAAATTCTAATAGGTATAAATTGATCATCCAATATAAATTTATAGTTTGTAAAACCAACGGGTACAGCTTGATGATCCGATATAAATTTGAATAGATTACGCTTTTAGGTTCCTACAAACTAAAAACCAAACATATCTCTAAATATATTACTCTTTTTACATATTTTGACATTCAAAATGTAATAAACAAAATAAAAACTTAGATAAAAGTATGAAAAAAAACCAATGATTTCAAACATAACAATCAATATGGACTTTAAACCCCTAAACATTTTAAAAAACAATACAATCTTCAACAACAACCTTATTGTTACAAAAAAACGTTTTTATGAAGAAAAAAAAAACAACTTGAACATATACACTAATAAAACATAGAGAAAATCACTTAAAAATATAGTAAACTTATCATTTTTTATGGTTGTGTGTACTAAATTCTTTTTTTCTCATCGTGTGTATTAAACTTTCAAATTCATATCAATGCGTGTACTTTGTGTCCGTTTTACCCCTATTTTTTTCAAATTTTGAAGGGTAAACTCATCATTTTACAAGGCAAAATCGTCTTAAAATACACACAATGATCGAAATTAAAAAGTCTAATACACACAATGAGAAAAAAAATAGTTTAGTACACACAACCATAAAAAGTGGTAAGTTTACTACAATTCTAAGTGATTTTCCATAAAACATAATACCTTAAAGCTACACAATCATATTTCCAAATATAATAAAAACAATAATAAGAAAACATAATTTACTATAGAAAATAAAAATATAAAAAAATTCAATAAAACAAACAACAAATTACAATATACACAACTTTTTTAAAAAATAATAAAAACAACAACAAACATAAACAATAATCAAAATTCATACCCAAAATAACATAATCTAACAAAAGAATTGTCAAACCTAAATGATACTTTTTCAATTTTTGAACTAACTACAAAAAATCTAAAACCCTTAAAAAACACGTAAAGAATAATCACAAGTCTTACCCAAGACAATTATAGTATTTTCCAATGAAGTTTATTATTGTTGTTATGGGTATTTGAGTGATGGTGGGTTCTAGCGGTTGATTATTTATTTTTGATTTTATAAAATTGTTGATAAATTTTGCTATATAAGCTGGAATTTATTTGTGTATGTTGGTAGTATTTAGTTTAGGTGTTGTTAAATCCGTGCTATAATTTTAACCTGGTTGAAGAAATATATATGATAAATCACCCAACATTTTAAAGATTTTCTTCAATTAAAAGGTTGTAGCATCACAGATTTAAGAATCACCCAAGATTTTAAAGACTTGTCATACGAGTATAGTATAAATTAGGTTATGACCCTAATGAACAATGATCTTGATCAAGGTACTAAACCACCAGCTATTAGTTTGATGAAACGCAAGGTTTACACATAAGTAGCAGATCTATGAGACTATGATCATTAAAGGGTATGTGTTCTTATATACCGAAAACACAGATTTGGCTAAGGCTAGAACAACTCTTTAAGAACAACCTGATTCAAGGTCTATCTATTTTAAAAGTAATTTGGTTTTTGTGTACTTAACAATAACTATCCAATATACAATCTTATTTCTAAATGGCTATTTCATGTCAATTTTGGGGAGAATTGACGAAACAAGTTCTATTAAGATGAACATACATTTATAATTATCAAATCCTCATATACGATGAATATACATTTATTTAGTTGTTTATATATTCAATAAATAGTTTAATATGTTGATAGTTAGTTTTAATTACTTAATTTGTTGTGACAAAGATGGAAAATACACAAAATTAACAATAAACGTTATGTAGGAAGAACTTTATTTTGATTGTTAACTTACAACATATATTTTTTCAAAACGTCCAGTTTCAACCTTTTTCCTTGATCACATTTGATGAACATTCATTTCTTTTTTTGCTTATGCATTGAATAATTGTTTTACATATTTTTATAATTAACTAACGTTAGCTAATTTTTGAAATCCAAATTAACTTTAAAAACCTACACATTGGTAAAATAAAAGAAATAATAAAAAAATATTCAAAAATAATACCCGTCAATGAGTTATTAAAAAATATGATCAAATTAAAAAAGTTAAATGAGAATCAGAAGTCATACCCGTCTATCGGACGGGTTTTGCCACTAGTATATATATATATATATATATATATATATATATATATATATATATATATATATATATATATATATATATATATATATATATATATATATATATATACTAGTGGCAAAACCCGTCTGATGGACGGGTATGTCTTCTGATTTTCGTTTATCTTGTTTTTATTTAGTAAAACAAATGTAGATCATATTTTAAAGAATTCAAATTTAGTCACCATGTTCATTATGTGCTTTTTCTTTAAAGATTTTTAATTTTTTAATGTATGGGGACACTTTTTTCTTAGAGTAAATGGTTTAAACTTCAAAGTCACTTATTCTCTGATCAAAACTCTCAGTTTTTTTTAGAACAACAAATGTTAATGGTTAGTGGTTTGAGTCGTGTAATGATATACAAGCGGAAGAATGTCCTCTCCGAACTCTCGTCTAGTTATGTTTGACTCCTTATCCGCTTCGCCTGAAAGGCGTAAGTCTTGAACCCAAAACCTCCAAGAAACCTCCTTAAAAAGACCACTTAGTAGAATATTGATGACCAACTGAACTGAGCTAAAACTCTCACTTATAAATGAACTTTGCTAAACAAATAGTACGTGGCTCATGTCCATCGCACAAATCAACTTCTTTATCATGTGTTGTTTTTTATTTAAAATTTAAAACACGATGAATATCATATAATTCAAATTATTTATTCATCTAACTAAAAAATATTTCTCATATCGAGAAGTTAATAGTATTGGAACTCATAGTGACACTAAAAACTCACTCAATTGAAGGATGAAACACAATCATGCTTCAATTTTATTTGGCTTTAGCTTTCCAAAATTGTCAAGATTGTTATATACATTGACAATTTTAACTAATGTTTTAAAACCCGGGTTAATCCGGACGGGTCAACCGGTTGAACCGGTTCCGGTCGAAAAAGGATTATATTGAGTCGGGTTTTACATTTTCGAAATCCAGCTACACCCGCCGGTTTGAGGTAACCCCGGGTCAACCCGGTTTTCAAGACTCGGTCGGGTTCCGATTTTTTTAGATTTTTTTAGAAAAAAATATTTAAATTTTACGTATTTGCGATGAAATTTTATTTTTATATATTATGTTAGTTGTTAAACAATTTATATCTTCAATATACGGATGTTTTTATGGTTTTTATATATATTTTCGTTAATTATTAAAAATATCGAAAAAGTATTTTTTTTTTAGAAAACCATATTAACCCGGGTTGACCCGGATCCGATGACTCGACCGGGTCGATTTAAAAACTGAGTTCTAAAACATTGATTTTAACTATCGCAACATATTAGTCTTAAAAATGTTTGTTATTAATATAGTATGAATTAGTATTCGAGGGTGAGAGGCTGTGCATGTAAACACAACTTCACAAAATATTATTAAAAATAAACTTTATAGTACAGAGATAGAGATACATTGGATTAGTCAATAAGGAGTAAAGAAAAAGGTAAAAAGCAACTATGCCATTTTGAGTTTTTGACAATGTATGTATAGAAATTCAAAATGTCTGTTATAATCAAATGTTGAGGTACGCATAGTCAATAAATATATAGCCAAGAACACCACTGATACTGTAAGCAGATTTATTTCTCATATCAACGTATTATTCGGCACCTTTATCTACCACCTTCAACTCTGAAGCATCCCTCTTCATCATTATTTAGCATCATCATCACAATTAAACTAAAAGGGGTTCATGATCACTGAAACAAAATCAGTATTAACTTAACCATTCATTTATTTACCATCATCATCAAATTAAGAGCCTAAGACCTAAAACTTCTTCATGATATCCTAAAGAAAAATCAAAGCAGCAGTTCAATTTTCAAACTCATGGCCATACTTTGTAATCATATTTAATACAGTGACTCTTTGCAAAACGGAAAAATGATAACATAGTGCTAGTGAGTCATCCCAACTTGACTCAACCCTTGACCAATACAAAATAGCTACCATCTAGATCACCCATTAGGATGTTACCCAAGTACCAAACCTACCCATTTCCACCTCTACTGATTGACAAGTTAACAATACAAAATACTTGGTAGCACGATATTCTAACCTGTCTTTGACTCAACCATCATGCTTTACATTATATTAATGATTAACGTAAACGTAAACACGAGTACCTTTTCCTTCATAGGTTGGATCTTCAATGTGACAGGTAGCATCCAGATGTGACCCTCTTTCACATGATCTTTCAAGCCAAACTACCATTCTTTCACCTCCAAATGCGAACCCACTACTGATTAGATGATCGTAGAACGTTTAGTTTGGCAGTGATTCTTCAACTTCCATATAGTCGACCCATGTAACCTGTTCATAAGATAAATCATGATTGGACTGTGTTAAAACGATGTGTGTGTGAATTCGGTATACTAACAATTGATTCATGTTCAATTTAAAATCAATAACGAAGTCGGCAATAAGTATTTGGGGCCAAACATGTGAAAGTTGTACAAAGACCCACGTGTCTTGATTAACTGTAAACAAACACAATATATTATCAAGTAGATTTGGGAGACTTGTAAAGGTATTTCAATGATGATATCATAGCGCGCACATGAACATACATTCATAGCGTACTAAATAATAATATATATAACAAATATCAAATACCATGATATGAAATGAAAACGCACTCACCTCAGCCCCTTATAACCCGTTAAAGACGACAAAGGGCTGCTGAAATATGGTATCCAAACAGCCCCTAATGACATGTTAAGGATGCCGAAATGCCTGTTGAAAATAAGTTTTGCAAAAAATCACTACATGCTCCGTTCATCATAATTTGATTTTATTCTACTAATTATAACCCACATGTTTTTCTAATCATGCAAAAGCATATTAGCGCCACTAAGCCTTAAAACTCTCAGTAAAACTACTAATTAGCAAAGCACGTATTAAACTGCATTAGAAAGTTTTTGTTGAAACGGTTGCTAATATATTATAAGGGGAGAAAGCGAGTTTGGTTGACCATGCAAACACATTTTGACTATTTTATAAACTTGATTGGTAGTAAATCCATTAAACATAACCATCAAAGCTATATAATTACAACATTAATGTGTGTAAAACGAATTAGGAAGTTGTAAGCACTAAAACCACACACATTACTACTTTCGACCAGTTTAGCCCATTTTGACCATTTTATAAAAAGGTTCACCCAAACTCAGTCATCAAAGCCTAATTTCTGTTTTCGGGATCATACTAAGCCTACTTAGCTAAAAGCACTAAAGAATTTGCAATTTAGTATAAAATCCTCCAATAGAGATAAAATCAGTAATGACTCGAATATTGCACAATTGGTTTCATGAATTATTTGTTTGCTATCAAAGTCCACCATCAGTAGAAAGAACATACAAAGTATGGGTACCCATCAGATATGCTTAAATTTTCAGGAGCACTTTCAATAAATAGCTTAATATAGTAACAAAAAACATTCCTCACCATCTCTCTCTGTTGTGGAACCCGGAAACAAAAAATTGAACATGCATAAGATAGGAAACCACACAATGAATCACATTAGACATGCCAACGGGTAAGTTAATGATCTGATATGATCAATGACACTAATAGATGGAATGTGTACTGGCCCATTCGCTACGCGATCTGTTTTGATCAATGAAACTAATAAATGGAATGTGTACTGATCCATTAGCTAAGGTGTCTGATATGATCAATGACACACTAAATGGAATGTGTACTGGACCATTAGCTAAGCGATATGAACTAAGAAGAAACCAAACAATTTAAGTATAGTAACTTGACACAAATCAACCTATTAAGGCTAAACTGGTCAAGCTTATAGGATGGACTAATCACGTTTTTTAGCCTAACGGACAGAATTAGATTAGATCTAGATAATAAATCTTCACCCATTGGCAGGCTTAGATCATGTTAAGAAAAATAGTGACAAATGAGTTACCTTAGTAACCAAAAAGGGTATTGTCCGCAAAAGCTTTGTATCTTGTGTCCTCTCCAAGTTCACGTAGATGTCCAAAACAAATCTGACTAGGTAATATTAGATGAACGTTGTTAAACTGAGAAGTGGTCAACTAAATTTAGTTCTACAAAACCAAATAGATAGCAATACATGTTACTATAAATGATACTTTACTCTCTTATTGAAGGGCCAAGTTTCTTGGAGTGATCAGTAGTTTGACTATATTTAAATCAACATACATCAGAAGTTACTGAAATAGCTAAATAACTACCAACTACTAAACGTTACAACGAACGTTTGAGGCATAATTGACAAGCATAATCACAGATACTACCTGTGATGAGAAAATGACAGACTGTGGTGTCTAAGAAAATACTTCGATTTTCTACTTATACATCAAAAGGCCGTCCTTGAGCAGATGGAATCCATATCGTTGTCCACACTGAAGGCTGGCAATGGCTGAATGAACTCTTTGTAGCTGGACAATAGTTTAATGTTAGTCATAGTGTGTGCCTAATCAGAGTTAATAATAATATATGCATGTTTATTTTGATGGCTTACATATTGAGTATGTCATGGACTTCTGGGTTGTTCGGTTTAGATAGTAATGAGTTACGGATGAGGCTGAGAGTTGGAGTCCTATGCTATATGGAATTGTTATTTATGAAGTTTTCTAATTATTAAGAATTGAAAGAATGATTTTTAGATATAGAGAGCACCTCCGTATTTCCTCGTTTACCCAACAGGAGTTTGCTGCTATTACAATAGACTTTTCATTGATTTCATATGTTTCCATGTCAAAGTGATGCAATATCATCCCATATGGTAGATGGTATGCTAATATATACCGTTCTCGTAAACATAGCCATTGGGTTTAACTTGTGTGTATGTGCAAATTAAAATTCTGGGAGAAGGCTTACCCTAGGTTATATCGATGACTCTACTTATGATTTTGGTTCTAGTGGGATCTCTTGTGATTATTAGATTACTAATTTGTTGAATGCATCTGATGTAGTCGGGGAGCATAGTGGTTATTTTTGTTGGTGGGTTGTGTATAAAATAAATTATGAAATTAATGAGAATACCTGTGAGTATGGCGGTGTTTCCATCAGCTGTAGAACCAAGTTCATTGCAGTGTATTTTCCAAAGATGTACCTAGCATTGAGCTGGAGTAGTCTATTGATGCATTGGGTATCTCAAAGATCCATATTGGCTCGTATGGCGCTTCCCTGTGATGGGAAGAAATTAGTTGCTAAATATGAGTGTTAACTGAAGGTACGTGAATGCTTTTTATTCGGCTTTATTAGGCATACCTTTCTGTCTAGTAGGATTCAGCAACACTTAAGCAGTTCTTTCGTCGTAACATCTCTGACAGTCCATTGGCGGTATACTTGGGCTTCAAATGTTTTTTTTGTAGTGTGTCGGTTTTAGTGGACTGATGCATATGGCTTCTTTCTGCTCGACTATCATTTTTTAATATTATAACTCTAATATTATAACTCTAATATTAGAAAGTTTGTAAGTTATACTCTATAACAACAGAGTATAGTATCATTTTTCCTTTGTCTTTGGGTATTTGTACCTAACCATGGTTCCGTTGAAGAGCAATACGACATTGTTTAGAATGCATGGGAAACAAAACCATATAAACTTGAAAACAATAAGTTAAGGGAAGCCCTTTACTTAATGCTTAAGTTTTTATAAAGGGTCAAGACTCAAGATGATCATCTTTGCAGAGTGGTTGTTCGAAATATCTTTTGTCGCAACTGATATACATATCTCATAATTAGTATCTTTGATGCGTCATTTAATATACCGTGTTGTCATAAGCAATAACATATAGAGATACATCAAACGCTTAATTATGCTTGTGATCAAGAAAATCCTTCATTCATTTCATATTCTAGCGATCACATAACATCTATATCTCAGTGCTTCCTACTTGAACTATAACACATAACATCTACACATCTCATCAATTCCTAATATAAAAAATCTAAATTAAATTAAAGGGTAACCAACTTTGAAAAAACTTATATTTTATGTGTCATGAATTATTTAATTGGCTACAAACACTTTTGTTGAAGGTAACTACAATACTAATCTAGCTGGTCTCCACATGCCATGTCTGAAATCCAGATGGCTCGGCAGGATTAACACCAATAATGATGCAAATATAAGACGTGCAAACACATTTAAGATATTCAACATTTTATGTATAATGCTACCTAACAGAAGGTAAAATCCCACATACGTATTTGAAATAAAAGACATTAAATACAACAAAAGCGCAACAACATCTTACATTTCGAATCCTTGTTGGGTCTAGGCAGGAAAGAGCCCAAATTTTTTTAATCCTCAAACATCTGAAACAAATCAGGGGTTGAATTTTCTCCTGCAAGTGATGCCACACTTTGTTAGAGTACATCAATTAAAACTTAAAAGACACTCAGAATTGTATGAAAAATCAACGAATTATAACTTATTAAACTTTGAAAAACTGTTACAATAATGACCCAAATGAAAAATCAATGGATTATTCAAGCACTCTTCAGTTCAAACTAAACAGAATGATATTTGACGGAATAACATGAGTAATCAAGGATATTAGTAGGTTACAAATTTCTACAAATAGGGATTTCCATAAGTAGTACTAAGGCTGTTTTGAACATAAATGAATACATATAACTCTATAAGCATAAAAGATTCTCCATAAATGACTTCCTATACAAATCAGTTTAGTGATACATTCCTATTACTGAATTCCCATTTCAATCGATTAACAACGACTAACACCCCCTCAAACTTATGACACTGATCTGGTAAAGAATTCCCCAAACCGCAGGAGGTAGCCATTAATCCATAGGTGCATCCCTCCTTGTTCCCTGCAAAAGATTTATTTGCGATGTGAAACCTTAAGGGGACAGCCTCGACACTTGAAGCTAATGCTGTTGCGGGATTATCCCCTCTGTTTTTTCGTGCATTTTCCTCGCAATACAAAATCATATCAATATTTGACCCAACACTAACGCTTAAATAAAAAACTTTTTTAAGTTCTAGTACAACTGATGACCATATAACAAAGTTTCAATAAAAGGAGTCGAAAACTTTTGATGGATGGAGATATTATAAATGGAAGCAGTACTATGTTGTTCTATTAGGTTGTTTGGAAAATTTATCTCATGAAAGGGACCTTATTAGCTTAATAATGAGAAGAACATAATTTTTGGCTTTGAAAAATCTAATCCGGTTATCCAACCAATCCCTACCTAATGTGCAAAAGACTAAAGTTGATAAAATTTCATTATCTGTTTATGGAATTCATACCCAAATACAAAGATTAGGATACAAAAAATACACCTAATAAGCATCGGGTATTTATTATAGACGATTACTCTCAACTCCAAATGGATTGAAATTTGTAGAGCTATTCAGATATTTGGCCCACTAAATCGAAGAGGGTTCTATAGATAATATAGTACTTGATAATCGAAGAGGGTTCAAATGAGAGTACCTTTCCTTGAGTTTTGGGGATATATATAATGCCAATTTCAGCAAGATGTTAATTGCCTAATATCCAAAACTCAAAGTCGGGCTTACAACTTTCAAGTTCATGACCATATTTCTTAACTGGCCTTTGCACCTTTGTTCTTGTCATCATCTGTATGTGTTAACCTTTTAGTTTAGCTTGTTATAGATATAAACATAATTCAAATAAACACATTCATAAGTAAAGGATATGTGATACCTTTGAAAGCTGCAAATCATTGAGCATCTTTTCTCCTCTGTTAATTTAAGTACCTGCATTGATAGTTTGATATAATAGATAGAGATCAATGATTGCAATGCGAGATCAGCAAAACCTTTATCATCATGTTGAGTACAACCAAAATACAGTTTTCTTACCCGTAGATTTGGGACTTATTGTTGATGAACATCTGATAATAACATAATGAAAGACCATGAAATCATAGTTAGTTCAAATATCCAAAAGTAAGATTCCATTGTAGCAAACAAAATATCTAGCTCGGTCCTTACTCATCAGCCCTCTCAACTACATATACAAAATTATTGTGACTTACATAAAGTAAAAAAAAAAAGACTAAAATCATACCAAAGAATAAAGAAGTCAATATATCGAAACCAATACAACCAATTATGAATTAATTTATACTATGTAATTCCCAATAAGCTAAATAGGAAGACCCATACATGCAGAAGCGTAGTATAGAGAAAAACTGATGTGTGAAATACCTATATCTACTGAGATGGCAAAGACTCCTAAATCCTAATACTCTTACTTAGTTCCAATGTATGACTTTCCCTTCTCAATCGTTCATCTTAAATAGCCAAGAGTTTGCCCTTATTTTTAACTTTTATGGAAGGTCCAGAAACTAATAGGATCAACACCAATGGATCTTGCTTAATCAAAGATGGCCAAGAGAAAAATAAAAATCAATGTACCAAGAGGCAATTAAAGCGTACTTTATTGAACAAAGACAACTTACAGATACATTAGCTAAACTATCTTCTAAATCAGCCAATACTTCAAGTCATATGCGCTTCTAGGGATAGTAGCAGATATGTTGAGCAATTGCATCGTCTGATGAGGTAATGAGATCTCTTTAATACGAATGATAGTAGTTTTTTGTTTGAATGTTTTCGTTAGTTTGCAAAGACCACACGTACATCCATTTGAGGTTAATGATGAACGATTGTAGGTGTTTTTTTTAATTTAGGGTTATGATTGACCGATGAAGTATTAGGGTTTGTGAATGATCGTTAGCTACGAATAATGAATGAAAATTAATCGGGAATTATATTACAGAATTTTACTTTAAGCAGTAATTATTCACAACAATTTTTGGAAGGATAGATATATCTTTAAGCCCATAAAAAAAGCCCATGTGCTGACTGGGATTAGTGTCATATTAGATGACGTGGCAAATCCCTCCTCTTATATATAATGTAAAGATATATATATATATATATATATATATATATATATATATATATATATATATATATATATATATATATATATATATATATATATATATATATATATATATATATATATATATATATATATATATATAATTTAGATCAAATAAGAACTTTTAAAGTTAAAAAAATGAGAACCCAATGAATGTTTGACAAATGGAATTAAATTATTAAAAAAAACTGAAAATTAAATATATGACTAAAAGGGTATTATAGGTATTTCACACTTTCTCAATTTTTATTATCCCTTTATAGTTTATACCCTACCAGTCAAAAAGTCATAGTTATAACATCCCAAGAAAAAAATATTGCAGCTTCCATCTTCAAAACCGGCTAGAACATCACTAATTCTCCATCTATGTTTTTATTTTTTACCGATCTATATGAAAACATATAGGGATTGTAGTTCCATAGCCAAAAAAACAAAAAAACGAAACTCATACACGACAGATTGGATTTTGGATCATGCTATAGATGATGAAGGTCGATCGGATCATAGATGCACACATGTCAAATGAGGTCCCCGTCCTGTTTTTTACGCTGTCAGAAACCATGGTTGTGTTTAGATCCATTGACCACGGGTGTGCTTAGATCCGTTGATGTACCGTCGAAACATCGTGGTATGTACCGATGTACCAAAGTGTGATGGTGGTGGTTGAGTGCGCTGAGGTACCGATGTATCAGGGTGTGATTGTGTTGGGCTGATGCGTTGATGTACCGGTGTACGGGAGTCTCAAAATGGTGGGCTAATGTACCGGTGAACCGTAGCTTGGCGGTGGTTCGCTGATGCATAAACAAGGATGTATCATAATTTGTTTAGTTTTGATGAATGTGTCAGGAGCTAGTCGGGTTTTATACAAGCATTTTTACAATGTTTTGTTGTTTCAAAGATTTATAGCAACTCTTTTAGATAAGTTTAAATCATATTTAGGATAAGTTTTCAATATTTTATGTACCATTTATTTCGTATAAGTTTGAAACACATGTGTCAGTAGTATCAATTGGTTTTTGTAATGTTTATTGATTATATATATATTTCATTTTTTAGATTACGATATCTTTTACATGTATCAATAATCTTGTATGTTTATTATAATTAAATGTCTTATAAAAAGTTGTAAAATACTACTACCATATTTAAAAAAATTTAATGAAAACGCAAAAAGGTTATTTTAACTTAACTTCCGAAAATACCCTTCAAATTGTATTTATTTGCTAAATTGTCATTGGTCATTTATTAATCTCATCAAAAACCAACTAATTGATCCAATGGTTATAACTAGTTTTTATTTTTATAACTTTAAGTTTGCTCTCACAATAACCTTCCCCTATATATATATATATATATATATATATATATATATATATATATATATATATATATATATATATATATATATATATATATATATATATATATATATATGTGAGCCTTCATGTGAGAAGGCTATTTTTTGTGAAATGGTGAGATGAAATCGTGGCCACTCATTTATCACCTCCTTTTTGAGATCTAGTGGCTTAGACTATATTTATATATATAAATTGGTAACATTTGTCATTTAAAAACAATTCCATAAATTTTTTTATGTAAAATTTTTTCGAAAACTTTTTTTTTACGAAAAAAATTTAGAAATTTTTTTCGAAAAGATTTTCGATTTTTTTCGATTTTTTCGAAAAAAATTTCGATTTTTTTTAGTTTTCGAAAAAAAAATTCGAAATTTTTTTTAGGGTTTAGGGTTTATGGTTTAGGGGTTAGGGTTTAGGGTTTAGGATTTAGGGTTTAAGGTTTAGGGGTTTAAGGTTTAGGGGTTAAGGTTTAGGTTTAAGGTTTAAGGTTTAAGGTTTACGGGTTTAGGGTTTAAGGTTTAGGGTTTAGGGCTTTAGGGGTTTAGGGGTTAGGGTTTAGGGGTTTAGGGTAAGCGTTTAGCGTTTAAGGTTTAGAGTTTAGGGTGTAGGGTTTAGAGGTTTAGGTTTTAAAAGTTTAGGGTTAGGGTTTAGGGTTTTAGGGTTTTAGGGTTTAGGTTTTAGGGTTTAGGGTTTAGTGATTTATGGTTTAGTGTTTTAGGGTTTCAAAAAAACTATTCGAAATTTTTTTTAAAAACAAATTTCCAAAATTTTTTCCGAAAATTTTTGAAATTTTCTTAACTTCTATTGAAAGATACATGTTGTGACAATCCGTCAATTTATGGTTGATATTTTATTCTCAATATTTATTTGAAAACATTATTTTAATGTTACAATATGAACTCACTTATTTTTGGGAAGAAATTTGGATTTACGTCTTGAAGTAGCATCGACTACGTCCAAACCGGAGGATTCAACGTAACGTGCTTACGTTTACATACACCGTCTTTGGTGACAGTCCGACATTTCAGAAAATAAATTTATCCGTGAATATTATTTTGGAGTTTTAAATTTGTGTTAGTTCATAAACTCACAAATTTACGAGAAGAGATTAGGACATACGATTTTATTTTAACGTCCTTTACGACTAAACCGGAAACCTTAGGATTACGTATTTACGTTTTCGAACTCCGTTTTTGATGAGACAATTTTTATTAGATTCGTTTTGTGCCGTTGATTCATAATTTATAAAAACGTTTTTCGTAAAACGACCCGAAGGCACGCAAATCGAGGAAACTAGAATCGAGGAGTACCCGTAAATAAATGGGGATGAGACAAAACCATTTTTGTCCCATCCCCACTACTAGATGGCCAAAACAAGCCTTGGTGGCAAGTTTATACATAAACTTGCTACACATGTTAACTTAAGCTTACAATGTAAGCTAAAACTACACAAAACCACTAACCCTTTACCACTAGCTCTCATTCAACACATGCAAAACCACACATTTTCCATTTCTTCTCTCTAAAAATTCGTCCCATCTCCACCAAGAACACCCTCATTTGATCAATTTAACCACAAACATTTGTTATAATTAACATATGTTAATCTCCATTCAAAGAGATGAAGATTGGTGCAAGTTTTAACATCCAAGGAGAAGTTTTGTTGGTGTATTGGGGCTGATTTCTCAAGGAGTTTTCATGAAGAACAAGGGCTGATTTTTGGAGGAATCTACAAATACTTGGTGATCCTAGAAGTGGTGTTGATATCTCATAAGATTGGTTACCCAAAACCATGTCTTGTTCATCCAAAAGCTCATCATTTCATCACTTTGGTGGTATAAAGATTGTCCTCCCCATCCTTTTGTTAATTTTGATTATGTAATCATGTATTTTCTTCTTAAATGTATATATGTATGATGATATATGATGATAAAAATATTATGTGGGGATTTGGTGTTGATAAACATGATTAAAAAGTTGAAAAACTATAAAGAACAAGGTTAAAATCTTGGTTAAAAGTGATGGCTGTATAAAACAGTAAAGAAACAGGTCATGGGCTGATAAAATGATGAAGTAGAATCCATTTACAGTAAGCTATATGTATTGTACACATGTGAGAGTTGGCCATGCAATGGAATCAAAGTAATGAGTGAGATATGATCAAAACAAGTTTAAGGTATAAATCTGAGTTCACTGTTTTGGACGATTTTTAGAAAATACTTAGAGGATGATTAAACAGTAGCTCTAGAAGTGTTAAATGGAGCACATATCATTTAGTTTATGTGATAAAAATTTGAGCTTCTATCTCCATATAGAACTCTAGATATGGCAGTTTTGGTGAAAGTGAAGATAAAAATCAGATTTTGGAAATCAAAGTATAATACTATTATATAAGCACTCAAAATTTAATAGTATAAAATATAAATTAAAACCCACTAACTTATATAATACATTTATATAAATATGTACAATGGTAAATAAGTGGAAATTTTATAAAAATGGTAACTTGTTAAGTTTTATAAGTTATAAAACTATAAACATGATTTTTACGACTTTTTCGGCTAATACCGTAAAATTAACATTTTTGTTAAATAAAACTTAGATGGTTGGACCCGTCTAATGTAAACTTTTATAAAACTCATATACTGATATATAAACATATATAACAAGTAAAAACTGATAAAACCCGAACTATAGGACATACGGACATTAACGAGCTAACTAAGCATATTGGACTAATAATTGGACTAAATAAGATAAACACTTATAAAAAAAGAACTTATTGGGCTTAACCCATTTAGGCCCAACTTGTAAAGTGTAGATACTGATAATATAAGTATAACATATATTAATACAAGTTAATAAACTTATAATAGGCTTATTGGACCTAAAACATGTAAATAGGTGAAACTAGTAAACTAGTATAAACGTTACCGACACATAACACTAAAATGGGTAAACGAGAATATGTAAACCCACTTGATCATCATATATATAAAATCATCATATGTATACATAATTGTTATTTTTATAAATTCATTAGACATGAGTCTAAGACGAGTATTATTTGTCTAGGTTTCCGTGATTGAAGCACGTACCGTACGTCCGAATTGCCGATAACCCGCCTTCCCACATCAGCGTGAGTTCATAGCCTCACACTCTTTTAAATGTTTTTATGAAATGTTTTATAAACCCGCGAGGGAGATAACATGTTAGTTTTTATAAAAATAGGACACCATTTGTCCCGATTGTTTGTTTATTGATTTTGGACCCGAATGATTGAATGACCCGATCGTATGACCCGATAAATGATTAATGGACCCGATAGATGAAATAAAATGGATTATTAAAGTTAGGTTATGTCACTGAAAGTCCCATTAGCATGAATTGTGAACTACCGGGAGTTGGTAGACGCTTATGCATTTAATAGTACTATTTGGGGACGATCACCCCAGTTCGCGCCTTGACGGTTGATCCCCGTCGTGCCACATTGATTGGTAAGCGAATTTATGTATGAGAAGATTTCCATAGCGTGACCTTTGTGACGACACGCTACTTTAGATGGGCAAAAATTGGTAACGGGTTAGCTACCCATTGTTGGTTTAGTAAGGTAACAATGTCATGCGGCTTATAATAATCCAAAACTAACGAAATACTACTAGACGCTCCGAATTACGATGTATTGCCTGACTAGCAATACAGGGTCATACTATTGATATTATGCTCGTGTTTTGGTTTTCATAACCATATTCATATAACAGTTTTTATTTGACTTTATACAACGCCATAAGAAGTATTGTATGATGTTTTTACGACATTGGCTCGTATAATGATTTTTAAGGCAAATGCCTATATTATGATTTTCGATAAGGATTTGTATAAAATGACTTTGGCTATTTCATGGCCTATTAAAATGATTTGTACAAAATGATTTTCGGTAATTATTTTATACCGATATTATACTGATGGATTTTATTAAACTCTATGAATTCACTCGGCGTTATCGCTGACCTTTTCTTTTAACATGTTTTATCTCAGGTACTTGAAGGTAATTCTCGGGAAGACAACAAGAATTCATGGCCCGCACTTAAACAATATTTTCCATTCAAATACTTTGTAAAACTTTGTATGAAATGTAATGACTTGGGACCGATGTAACTTTGATATTTATGAATGGAAATGCTTTATTATTAAAACGACGCGACTTTTAGGCGTTGTCTATGATGTGAGTAATGTGCTATCCCGTAACACCAACTAGTCTTCCGCTGTACTGAGTTGTAAAATTTGGGGGTGTTACAGTTTGGTACCAGAGCTCTCGTTATAGAGAACGAAAGATTTTTAAAACCAAAGGTTTTGAATAAAACATTTCAAAATCTTTTTACTAAAAACATTTTTCTAAAATGTCTAAAAATCTTTTGACTATAACGGTGCCGAAGAATTCCCGAGTTACCGACAAGGCCAAGACTGAGAAGTGTTATTTTAATGTATATATAACTTGGATTATATATATATATGATGTAATTTTATTACATGATTGTTTGATGATTATTTTGATTTTTATACGAGGTATATATACGACGTAGATTGTCACAAGTAACCCTAACTCCCCTAGTAAATTAATCGAAGCTATTCTCGTAGGAATTCTAGCTATCCTAGATCCAAACCAAGTTGCGGATATTTATGATCCCAACAAATGGTTGATATTCGTAGAAATGTAGATATTAGTTGATCATGATCTTGAAGAAGAATTGGCGAGATTAAATCCGATATCGATGTCATGACGATCTTTCCTTATAGAGTGGAGTTTGACAAAACATTACCACCTAGAAAGATGTCATCTGACTCGTTGTCATCCAATTCTTAAATTTGAAATCGAAAGGGTGAATGTTGCACTTGAGGCTGTCATTGGAACCATTACCCAAAAGCCTCATGCCACTAGTACCTTTCCGAGAAGTCTAATTGACTGATCAAGTCATTTAATATTAGTGACTCATTTGATAATTGTCGTTGTAAGAGATATAGAATTGGAAATTAAGTGATGTTTATATTGAGATTTTATTGCCCTATTAAGGCCTAAGAATAAGGTTGTAAGTATTGTAGAATGAGGTAGGATATCGAATTGAGTATAGAATTGGTTGAAACTTGAATAAAGTAAAATTTAACCCGTATGAAATATGAGATTGATAAGAGGAAGTCGTTAAGTTTTGTGATTGAATTATAAGATTTTAAATGATTGTTAGTTTGTGATAAGTGTTGTTCCTAGGCTATTGTCCACTAACGAGGATGCCCAGTGTCCAAGAAATAAATTGAAGAAATCTTCTTCTGAATTGAGACCGATGGATCTTCCGGGACATGTGGAACACCTAATGACTCTTGTAGATTAGTATTCATTGTGTTATCTTTTCAATATCCCTAACTTAACTGAGATATCAGTTGGTAGGATGAGTTCTGAGAATTATATGACATAGTGACACGTAATGTGTTACGGTACAATTTTGACTTGTTTGTGATTAATGAAAAAAAAAGACTACCTTTGATTGCTAAATCTTACATATATCGATGTTATCTATCTTTTATTGCTTCATCCTAGTGTTCGCATTAGTAATGCAACCATTGAACAAGTACTCATCTCGAATTGAGTTACGTTGTGGATTATTCTCTTTGTATTCGTGAGTGCCATCGAGATCATGAACCTCATGATTATTTGGCTAAGCTCATTTCCTATTATATTGTAGTTAGTTCTTGGTGAACAAGCTTTCATCAATCTTTTGCAGATCACTCATTGTTTTTATAAGATAAAACCGTATCCATTGAGAAAAATTGAATTTTCATCACTATAAGGATTATTCAAAGTAAGGTTTATAAGTGATTGTTATCGAAATGAAGTTGTTTATAAAACACTTTAGAAAACCTAATTGTTTTCATAACAAGGAATATCTTTGTAAATTTATTTTTGATTCTTATTTAAGAATTAAGCATGAAAATGTTTTTATTATAAACATGATGATAAAATTTTGACAAACTGAGTATTGCATCGTTAATCTTGAAATTGTATATAGTTGCGCGCCTACATACAATTTGGAATGGACCATGCAAGACTGATTAGTAGTCACCATAAAACTAATGAATAAACACTACATTTTCTTTGAAGATTGTGAAAGATTAAATTTTATGAGATCTGCAAGAAGTGAAAAATAGGGACATAGTGTTAGGGACACCTACATATGTGCCTGTAACACCTATTCTTCTGAGTCGAATTTACTCATCTGTGGAAATTGTCTTATTTGACAATTGACAATTCTTTCTTGTCCAAATCTCCCGTAGTGAGATTTTTAGGAAAAGTATCTGATTACCAAGTGTTGATACCCGACTGGATGTATTGACGTTCTTATCATTTCTTTTGATTTGGTTTCATTTGAATGACCTGGGTAACGATCCGAGGAGCTTTGGAATGCGTACTCGAATCATGAAAACATAGGATATATTCATATTCGTTAAATGTTTTCGTCTGTATCTGATTTGAAATTCTCTCGCATAGATTATGCGTTGACCTTACTCTTTTAATAGTAGTTGTGTCTCCATATCCCTGAATTTGTGAAGGATTATGAGTTATTATTAGTCTTTTGAGAAGTTCACATCTTATCGACGGCAATGAAACTGAAAAATTGATAATGCCGGTAGAATGAATTGATTGATTATGACATGACGACATTGTCTTAATTGATGGGAACTCGAGTAGAATTCCCTTAAATGATAAGATGTTGATTATCAAAAGTGATCTAAATAATTCTTGATGGATGACCATATCCTGTATTAAGACTTGAAATATTACCATGAATGGTTATGAACTAGTTATAGATATTGTAATCTAGAAGAACCTGATATGAATGTATTAAAAGATGTTTATGTTATCTGAAACTTTAGGAAGTATTTGATGGTGAATTACCTAGACTTTCGCCATTAAGGCAAGTTGAAATTGGTATTGATTATATTCCTGGTGCTGCACCTGTGGCGTATGCACTGTACGTCAGCACCATCTAAATTAAAGGAATTACCGTACAACTGAGAGAGTTGTCGCAGAAAGATTTTATTATACCAAGCCTGTCATCATGAAGAGCTATGGTGTTATCATTCCTTATATTTATATATTACTATAAACTGAGTAAATTGAAAATCGAAAACAATATCCATAACTCGAAATGGAAGATTTGTTCGATCATTTACAAGGTTCTAGCGTTGTTTTAAAGATTTGATCCATGGCATGGTTATCATCAACTTCGAATCCGCGAAGAAGATTATTTATTCAAATCACTACATCCGGTACTTGTAATGAACGTTATGAGTTTCACGTGATGCCGTTTGGATTGACCGATGCACATGTAGTATTCATAAATTTGGTGATTCACGTGTGTAGGCTGTAATTTAATAAATTTATGCTTGAGATCATTAAGGACCAATTGTTTGTATATAAGAATAATAATGAGTTAATAATTAGTTATAAATTGCCCTGAAATGGCTAAACAATGAAAACCTATACCTTAAATATTTAACATGTGATTAAGGACTTAATCCTTTATATGATTTAACCGTGTGATTAATAGATAATGGAAGCTATATTGACTTTTCAAAAATTAGAACCATTAACGCTTAGGGATTAAAAACTTAATCCTTTACATAAAATGACTGTTGGATTAATAATGGTAAGATGTATGCATATAGACTCTTCAAAAATTAAGAGCCCTTTTAAGACTTTTGATTTTACCAAAAAGAAATGGAAATATGTTTTGACAAATGTTTTAACAAAGGATTTTAAGGGATTATTCCCTTATACACCAATCATTTAACTAAACTCATGTTTAGGGGTAAATGATTGTGTATACCTCAAGACAACTTAAGAAGGATTGAGGAAATCATTTAAACCATGATTTGAAATTTGAAACGATACATTTTACTTTTCAAACTAAGAAAACTTTGACCAAAGTGTAAACAAAGGTTTTTCCGAACATTTACGAATCTTATTAAATATTTTCGATAAATCAACAAAAATCCTGTTAATTAAATTCAAATTTATTTTTGAACATTTTATATAATTGGCCAAACTAAGAAATTTAAAACTTTTACGTTTACGCTTCATAAAAAAAATAACTAATAATTATTTAATTAATTATAATAATTATCGACGCTTTAGACGACGGATTGAGTGAAACGGATAAAAATGATAGTAAAGACGAAACTAAAACATAGAAGATATGAAGAAAGAATTTTGAGTAAATACGGTTGTGATATTTATTTCATCAGGAAAGTGAACGTAATTACTGACACATTATGTATAAAAGGTAAAGAACCAATTAGGACGTTTTCCTTAATAATGAAGGTGCAAAATAAATTGCCGAACAATTTAAAAATAGCCGATGATTATAAAAAGGATAATATAGATAATAAAAAAAGAGGTTCGCGGCTAATGTGAACCATTAAAATAGAGAAGCCAATAGCGTTAAATGTATGAAAAGCCACTTGTGGTTGCCTAAATATGGAGATTGTGAGATATAGTATGTTAGAATTTTTAAGTATAAGTATTCTATTTATGTCATTTATGACTAAAAGTATCTTTGTCTGAAGAAGTTGTACTAATGACAATTATGAAGGCAGACATCGCCTCATACATTAGTAAACGTCTAGCTATTGCAAAGGTCATCATCTGAATTTGATTCGATTTGGGTCATCGTCGACATATTGACCAAATCTGCTAATATCATTCCCATTAATGATAAATGCAAAAGAGTTATGTAAACATAGTGTGCCTGTATCGAACATCTTTATCAAGATCCTCGCTTCGCATCGAATTTCTAGAGATTTGCTCAGAAATCATTGAGAACGAACCTTGATGAGAGTACTATGTACCACCCCAATCGAAGGGACGAGGTAAAGTAACGATACAAAGTAATATAAGTGCTGTTTTATGTTTGAATGAATGACCTTTAGTAATAAACCGTATAATCATTTTCCTTTAGAGAGATTATCATTGATAATTATCGCATTAGGATCGAGATCGAATCTTGTCATGATCCAATTATTAGAGCATCTGTAAGCAAGAGTTAAGATGAAGACACCCGACAAACACCCATTGTGAGTTGGACATGTCTTTTAGGTTTAAGGTTTCCTATGATGGCGAACCTAACCTTACAAAATACTCGACCCGCGAGACCTGAAATGATTGTTGAAATTATGATCTGATTATTGATTGCCGGTAGTGGGAAAGAGGTTATGTGAATATGAAATGTAGATTTTGAAGTGCCAGATGGGTAGCGAAGTTATGCCAAAATTTTTAACCTTGGAAAAATGAATTCATGATCTTACAAATCATGGGATATAAGTCCCCGTTGTATGGGACCATTGAGATGATGTAAAAGATTTGGTTTGAAAGGCATATAAGTTGGATCTATCCAAGGACTTCAAGAGATGCGTGAATTATGTTTCGTAAATCAAACTTGATGGAATATCTATCAAGTGAGAATCTGATTGTTCTTAGTAAAGCTTAGATCGGCGAAAAGTTGCATTCATCAGAAACCCGTGAACATCATGGATAGAGAAAGTAAGTCAACATTTAGCCTGATCTTATTCCCGTAGTTATGTTTGATGAAACTCGCGTATTGTAATGAATTACACTTGTGAGAAAAGACCGAATGTGGAGGAAATACCCACATGGCTTTAACTCTATAAGAAGCGAGTAGTAAGATGCTCTTTGAGGACAAAGATCCTGTTTAGGGGTAAATGCTGTGACAATCCGTCAATTTATGGTTGATATTTTATTCTCAATATTTATTTGAAAACATTATTTTAATGTTACAATATGAACTCACTTATTTTTGGGAAGAAATTTGGATTTACGTCTTGAAGTAGCATCGACTACGTCCAAACCGGAGGATTCAACGTAACGTGCTTACGTTTACATACACCGTCTTTGGTGACAGTCCGATATTTCAGAAAATAAATTTATCCGTGAATATTATTTTGGAGTTTTAAATTTGTGTTAGTTCATAAACTCACAAATTTACGAGAAGAGATTAGGACATACGATTTTATTTTAACGTCCTTTACGACTAAACCGGAAACCTTAGGATTACGTATTTACGTTTTCGAACTCCGTTTTTGATGAGACAATTTTTATTAGATTCGTTTTGTGTCGTTGATTCATAATTTATAAAAACGTTTTTCGTAAAAGGACCCGAAGGCACGCAAATCGAGGAAACTAGAATCGAGGAGTACCCGTAAATAATTGGGGATGAGACAAAACCATTTTTGTCCCATCCCCACTACTAGATGGCCAAAACAAGCCTTGGTGGCAAGTTTATACATAAACTTGCTACACATGTTAACTTAAGCTTACAATGTAAGCTAAAACTACACAAAACCACTAACCCTTTACCACTAGCTCTCATTCAACACATGCAAAACCACACATTTTCCATTTCTTCTCTCTAAAAATTCGTCCCATCTCCACCAAGAACACCCTCATTTGATCAATTTTAACCACAAACATTTGTTATAATTAACATATGTTAATCTCCATTCAAAGAGATGAAGATTGGTGCAAGTTTTAACATCCAAGGAGAAGTTTTGTTGGTGTCTTGGGGCTGATTTCTCAAGGAGTTTTCATGAAGAACAAGGGCTGATTTTTGGAGGAATCTACAAATACTTGGTGATCCTAGAAGTGGTGTTGATATCTCATAAGATTGGTTACCCAAAACCATGTCTTGTTCATCCAAAAGCTCATCATTTCATCACTTTGGTGGTATAAAGATTGTCCTCCCCATCCTTTTGTTAATTTTGATTATGTAATCATGTATTTTCTTCTTAAATGTATATATGTATGATGATATATGATGATAAAAATATTATGTGGGGATTTGGTGTTGATAAACATGATTAAAAAGGTGAAAAACTATAAAGAACAAGGTTAAAATCTTGGTTAAAAGTGATGGCTGTATTAAACAGTAAAGAAACAGGTCATGGGCTGATAAAATGATGAAGTAGAATCCATTTACAGTAAGCTATATGTCTTGTACACATGTGAGAGTTGGCCATGCAATGGAATCAAAGTAATGAGTGAGATATGATCAAAACAAGTTTAAGGTATAAATCTGAGTTCACTGTTTTGGACGATTTTTAGAAAATACTTAGAGGATGATTCAACAGTAGCTATAGGAGTGTTAAATGGAGCACATATCATGTAGTTTATGTGATAAAAATTTGAGTTTCTATCTCCATATAGAACTCTAGATATGGCAGTTTTGGTGAAAGTGAAGATAAAAATCAGATTTTGGAAATTAAAGTATAATACTATTATATAAGCACTCAAAATTTAATAGTATAAAATATAAATTAAAACCCACTAACTTATATAATACATTTATATAAATATGTACAATGGTAAATAAGTGGACATTTTATAAAAATGGTAACTTGTTAAGTTTTATAAGTTATAAAACTATAAACATGATTTTTACGACTTTTTCGGCTAATACCGTAAAATTAACGTTTTTGTTAAATAAAACTTAGATGGTTGGACCCGTCTAATGTAAACTTTTATAAAACTCATATACTGATATATAAACATATATAACAAGTAAAAACTGATAAAACCCGAACTAAAGGACATACGGACATTAACGAGCTAACTAAGCATATTGGACTAATAATTGGACTAAATAAGATAAACACTTATAAAAAAAGAACTTATTGGGCTTAACCCATTTAGGCCCAACTTGTAAAGTGTAGATACTGATAATATAAGTGTAACATAGATTAATACAAGTTAATAAACTTATAATAGGCTTATTGGACCTAAAACATGTAAATAGGTGAAACTAGTAAACTAGTATAAACGTTACCGACACATAACACTAAAATGAGTAAACGAGAATATGTAAACCCACTTGATCATCATATATATAAAATCATCATATGTATACATAATTGTTATTTTTATAAAGTCATTGGACATGAGTCTAAGACGAGTATTATTTGTCTAGGTTTCCGTGATTGAAGCACGTACCGTACGTCCGAATTGCCGATAACCCGCCTTCCCACATCAGCGTGAGTTCATAGCCTCGCACTCTTTTAAATGTTTTTATGAAATGTTTTATAAACCCGGGAGGGAGATAACATGTTAGTTTTTATAAAAATAGGACACCATTTGTCCCGATTGTTTGTTTATTGATTTTGGACCCGAATGATTGAATGACCCGATTGTATGACCCGATAAATGATTAATGGACCCGATAGATGAAATAAAATGGATTATTAAAGTTAGGTTATGTCACTGAAAGTCCCATTAGCATGAATTGTGAACTACCGGGAGTTGGTAGACGCTTATGCATTTAATAGTACTATTTGGGGACGATCACCCCAGTTCGCGCCTTGACGGTTGATCCCCGTCGTGCCACATTGATTGGTAAGCGAATTTATGTATGAGAAGATTTCCATAGCGTGACCTTTGTGACGACACGCTACTTTAGATGGGCAAAAATTGGTATCGAGTTAGCTACCCATTGTTGGTTTAGTAAGGTAACAATGTCATGCGGCTTATAATAATCCAAAACTAACGAAATACTACTAGACGATCCGATTACGATGTATTGCCTGACTAGCAATACATGGTCATACTATTGATATTATGCTCGTGTTTTGGTTTTCATAACCATATTCATATAACGGTTTTTATTTGACTTTATACAACGCCATAAGAAGTATTGTATGATGTTTTTACGACATTGGCTCGTATAATGATTTTTAAGGCAAATGCCTATATTATGATTTTCGATAAGGATTTGTATAAAATGACTTTGGCTATTTTATGGCCTATTAAAATGATTTGTACAAAATGATTTTCGGTAATTATTTTATACCGATATTATACTGATGGATTTTATTAAACTCTATGAATTCACTCGGCGTTATCGCTGACCTTTTCTTTTAACATGTTTTATCTCAGGTACTTGAAGGTAATTCTCGGGAAGACAACAAGAATTCATGGCCCGCACTTAAACAATATTTTCCATTCAAATACTTTGTAAAACTTTGTATGAAATGTAATGACTTGGGACCGATGTAACTTTGATATTTATGAATGGAAATGCTTTATTATTAAAACGACGTGACTTTTAAGCGTTGTCTATGATGTGAGTAATGTGCTATCCCGTAACACCAACTAGTCTTCCGCTGTACTGAGTTGTAAAATTTGGGGGTGTTACACATGTTAACACATTATATATGTTTAATCAAATCTAAGCCACTAGATCTAAAAAAAGGAGGAGAAATGAATGGCTAGGATCTCATCTCACCATTTCACAAAAAAGTAGCTTTCTCACATGAAAATGCCCCTATATATATATACTATCTGCAAGGCCCGCCCGTTGGGTGACGAGCTTCAAAAATATACCATTTGAACATAATATATGAATGATTTTCCGTAAACACAATCATTTGTTGCGTACACATTGTAACAAAAAGTTAACCTGCCAGATTGTATTAAAAGGTTGAACCATAACATCACCATCTCCAAACTGAATCATTCTTGTTGCATCACCTATTTAATTTGCCCGCGTTACACATGCTGTCACGACAACATGGTTGGGGTCCATATATTCAAAATTATTACCAAAAAAATAATAGAAACAATAATAAAACTAAAACTATAAGAAGGTTTCCTAAATTTAATATAATTACCCACATGGAACACAGACTTTATGCTTACATGACTGTCATCAGTCATGTTGATTAATATATTTGAGGTACAATTGTTTGGCACATTGCATTTTCAGATATCGTATGGGTCTTTTATAGTGTTTGGGTATAGTGAAGCCACTCAAGGGGTGTTTTGCATTGCTTATGTTTATATGGTCGTCCAGTTATGTTTCAATATAAAAGGGTAAGCATTTCTAGTAGAGCGTTGGTCAACATACATGTCGTTCAATTTAAGTACACTATCCCGTATTTCTTGGCATTTCAAATAAGAATTAACTTGAGTAGTTAATTATGTACCTTAACTTAGCCATTGATTGTTAGCGAAATGAGCTTGTGATCTATCCAATTAATGGATTAGCACTTTTCCAAACATCACCAATAATTACATATAATTAAGAAACAAAGTTTTATATATTTGGTGTTTAGATATGTGTTTTGAATTTGACTACACATCATATGTAGTCTCAGAAGTGTAACTTTTTACCCATTTGACATGTTTTGACCTGCCCAGCTTATAACTCTCATTCTATCATACCGCATAAAACTAATAGTAAAGACTATTCTCCGATTGATTTCAGAAGTTTCATTATGCGTAACTCCTCGTCAAACTCGTGATATGATATTTATCATTAAATAGTAGTGTATATTATTTCATATACCTTATAACTAATTTTACAACATATGCATAAGACATAAAATTAAAGAAAACTTGAAATAAAAAACCAACCTGAAAAATTTAACATGGCATCTTTCAACTCTTTATGCATTAGATAATGGTGGTTATGATTCTAGACACCTGAAAGCAAATAAAAGCTTATGATATTCAGCGGCACAAACCAATTGGTACTTACTCTAGGATTTAGCCAGGTGGTGAGAGGTTCATGAAAATGAGTGAACTCAACAATGAATGCTGGTAATAGTAGCATAGGGGTGTTCATTTCGTTGGAATGAAACCGGATATATACATACCAAACTAAACTTTTATGAATGACGAACCCGATTCAAACCTGGAGGAGGCTTATTAGAAGATCTAAAACTGAGAATTTAATTGTGGTACCGCACAGGCCTGGTTCATTGAATTCTCCCAAAATAATACAAAAAAGATCACGTGTCTTGATGCATCATGATTTCTTAACCATTAAGCATCCAGACGTCAGATAGAATATCTAAACTCGTGACTTATTATCGAAAACAGTAAGTTAACAGAGAAAACCATACCTTGATACTTGTAAAGAGAAGTTATTTGACTCGTTAATATCGCCATGAAATTATTTAACCCCAATGCAAACTAACCAGTACATAACTTGTAGATATTGAAATGAGTCAATGCAAGATTTACTTCAAACAAAACATATATTTTTGTATTAAACTGCTAACCCTTGGGTGCTCCTTTAGAAACCCCGTCATAACCCTATTGCAATAGTAAGTGCTCATGCATAACTTGCAAACCAATTTATGCCAAAATGACTTTGTTTTTTTTATCTTGATGCACTAACAACCATTTTGCATCAGAAAAGAACTTGGACAAATTATATACTATCTTATTTAAATTATCAATAAAGCTAAAGCACCACAATAAGAAAACATCCATGTATCATCACTTTCATTGATCATATGAAAAGAAAACAATATATGTTACGAATTATAACTACAATTTATCATCACTTTCATTGATTATTGTTGTAATGCTCGTTATAACTACAATTTATCATCACTTTCATTGATTACTATCGTAACGCTTGTTATTTAGTGGGTTGTTAAGGCCTTATTTGTAGTCCGGGTTCCAAAGTAATTTAGTGTGTTATTAAAATGGTTAATGCATTTTTGTAATAGGGATTCCAAAGTATTACTACCATTAGTTTGTTAGTGTTTTTTTATCATTTAATCATGTGATAGTATAAAAAATCTATTTATTATATACCCAAAACATATTGTGAAGGTTCAATCTCGGTACTCATAAAGTTCTCCAACTCATAATTTGCCTCCGTTTGAATTCTACATATATGTATTAGACACCAAAAATTAAACGCAAGAAGAGGTACTTGCTTTTAGCAAGGTTTGCAATGTGATGCATGTTAAGACAACAGCTTAGCAACTAAGTGTGACATGTTCAAATCAGTTAAAGATTTCCATTTGAGGAACTGAAAACAATTTGTTTACAGTGTGAACAATTTATATGAAAACAAATTGAGGAACTTATTATTGCTTAGTGTATAATAATATCGAGACATAAGTTTTCACATTATGAATCCAAAAAGAAACTTTTTTCAAATGCAAACAATCAAATACCTTGATTTCCAATAGCCATTTTTAATCATAGCTTAAATTTAAAATCCTGTAAAGTTTTAAACAATAAGTGATCTTTGATAAAATATTTTTCTCTTCATTTAATCATTTAATCAAACACTTAGCATGCATAGAATACTAAAACTTACATACCACTTTTATCTATTTATGAAGATGGTGAATTTAAATTCACGAGTCAGATGTTCATAAATTAAACTCATGATTTAGTATAGTCAGGTATAATAAGTTTTGTGAAATAAAATTTCAATCCATAATCTCAAAAAAAACATTTAATCTAACCTTGTCCTGCTTGCACAACAACAATCATTACTCATAATTTAGTACAATCAGCAAAACCATTATATGCTTTACATGATCTAATCAAAATAAATAAATAACTAAAAGTAATAAAAAAATCAGATAGAATAGTATGAAACTACCATTGATGATGATATAATGGATTAATGAACCACCCATAACATTTATCCAGCAAATATTGAACAATCCATCTCATTTTTCGACAATTGATTTGAAGGTTTGGACTGTATTTATTAATGAAATTAGTATTGCTTTGGGTATTTTGTGATTTAGAGATAAAAAATTTGATTCTAGTTTTCCAACCGGATTGTGATCGGTTGGAGATAATCAATCAGATTGTAATTGCTTGATGAAGAAGTCGGACTGTGTGATCAATTTTAATGAATTAAGAGTAGCGGCGGTTTTGTTTTTTGTTTGTGAAGAAGTAAAATAAACGACAGGTTGGATGTTAAATTGCAGCTGTTGATTAAATTGATTTTATAGGTGTCATTTTTTAGTAATTTTGAGCAGAGATTGGTTTGCCAAAACCTTCCTTTATACATATTAAAGATATATATATATATATATATATATATATATATATATATATATATATATATATATATATATATATATATATATATATATATATATATATATATATATATATATATAAATAAAATAGAGGAAGGTTAATGTGAGAGCTTTTTTAAAGTTGTAAAAATGAGAACTAATCTAAAACACCAATAAAACATTGATACATAATCATATTACCAATAATACACCAAAATATATATTATTTATACAAATTAACATTCTATTGACTAATAAACGACGACTTAGTGTGTAACGTATTACTGATACACAATTAAAAATGTGATACACATACATCAAAATCTCAACAAGATAATATCTTATACATAAAATGGTACATTTGATACACAACCACCACTAAATAACACGATACACGATACCAAGACATGATACAAATCACACCTTAAATCAAGATGTATCACCTAGAATTCGTCAATTTTCAAAAAAAAGCCCATCAAATTATTAAAAAACTTAGTTTTAGTTAATCTCGTTAAAAAATTGTTTGAAGTAGAGTGTCATTTGTGAGATTTTAGCTCGTTCTTATTTTTTCAACTTTAAAAAGTTCTCATTTGAACCGAAATCTATATATATATATATATATATATATATATATATATATATATATATATATATATATATATATATATATATATATATATATATATATATAGAGAGAGAGAGAGAGAGAGAGAGAGAGAGAGAGAGGTAGGTTAATACGGTGTAGCTTTTTAAAATTGTTAAAATAAAAAGTAGTATGAACCATTGAATTTAATTAGATAGTATTAAATGAAATTAATAATAGTTGAGTTACATTAATGTAGCAAATATCTAGTCAAATAACAACAATTAATAAATAAACCTAAAATTAATTTTTATTTAAACAATACTATTTATTCTTTTAAACAATATTTAATTTTCTTTTAACTAAACTTTTAAATAATAACGTTTTTTTTATACATATACATATTTATTATTTTTATACATTTTGTTTATATTAGGTAGACTTGATACATAGCAAAGTGTTGTTACATCATGTCTGAATAATAATCTTTACAAGTCTAAACAACCACATATTCAATATTTTACAAAATAAAAATATGATACATCAACAAAAAACGGTATACAAAAAATATATACAATTTATGCCACATCTAAAATTACGAACATGATGATGCATATTTGACATTTAACCCGTACACTACCTAAAAAATAAAAAATAATCATGTACCAATCGATATCCGTAATTATAACTTAATATAATATACATAACATAACTTGTCTAGAATTATAGAAATTAAAACATGATACAACATAAAAAAACTAAAACTCCAAGTACATATTAGTACAATATGGTTACGTTTTCATAAAAAAATATTGTTTTTTTTCAATTAATATCATGCATTTAAAGTTATTACAATTAATAAGGGTAATAAATATAGTTAAATTCAAGGAAAGAGACCATTTTTTATGGATCTCCTAACATACATAGAAATGAAATTAATTAATAGTTTAGTGTTCTTTTAATGAGATTAGTGTCATCTTAATTCAACTAGTATATCTAAAGGTCCAAAACACTTTTTATTTTAACAATTATAAGATACTGCACTACTTTAACTAAAATCTATATATATATATATATATATATATATATATATATATATATATATATATATATATATATATATATATATATATATATATATATATATATATATATATATATATATATATATATATATATATATATATATATATATATATATATATATATATATATATATATATATATATATATATATATATATATAATATATAAATATATATATATATATATATATATATATATATATATATATATATATATATATATATATATATATATATATATATATATATATATATATATATATATATATATATATATATATATATATATATATATATATATATATATATATAATATATATATATATATATATATATATATATATATATATATATATATATATATATATATATATATATATATATATATATATATATATATGGTGAGGTTATTTTCAGAACCAAATAAATGTTCAGAACTGCGAGAACCACCTTTTTACTCTTAAAATACACATGTATATTCATCGGGTTAGTTCATTAGGTAGAAATACATGAAATTTCATTATCGTAAGTCACTAGGAACATGTATTCGAGGACCATGCACATGTATTTGTTTTGTATGTATTATAACTATCTTTTTGTAAGATAATATGAAAATACCTGTGCACTTTTCATATCGCTCATCATACTCAGATTTATAAGCAATAAAACAATTATTAAATATTAATTTAAATATAATAATGAAAAATACATATGCATTGTTAATAGTATAAAGGTGGTTCTCGCTGTTCTGTACATTTATTTGGTTCTGAAAATAACCTTACACTATATATATATATATATATATATATATATATATATATATATATATATATATATATATATATATATATATATATATATTATATATATAATATACATATATATATATATATATATATATATATATATATATATATATATATATATATATATATATATATATATATATATATATATATATATATATATATATATATATATATATATATACATATATATATATATATATATATATATATATATATATATATATATATATATATATTTATATATATATATATATATATATTTATATATATATATATATATATATATATATATATATATATATATATATATATATATATATATATATATATATATATATATATATATATATATATATATATATATAATATATATATATATATATATATATATATATATATATATATATATAGTAAGGATCCAGTGAGAAAAAACTTAAAATAAGAAGTGGTGAGAAGAAGCTAAAACCACATATTTGAGATGCAACGACTTGTATTAGATACATTTATATTCATGTAGATGCACTATATTGAGTTTCGGAAGTTAATTTGATGTGTAGATGGTGCAAATTGATTTTCATGATTTTGACACGTGCAGAAGAACAAAAATATAGATAAATCATAAAATGCATCTAATATACGTATATGCATCTAATTAAAAAGCTATAAAACACGTTATAATGCATTATAATGCATCTAAGATTATAAAGATGCATCTAATTTAAGTGGATGCATCTCGAATATTCGTTATAGTTTCTTCTTATCCTTCTTATTTTAAGGCTTCTTCTCATTTGATCCTAACTCTCTTTCTCTCTCTCTCTCTCTCTCTCTCTCTCTCTCTATATATATATATATATATATATATATATATATATATATATATATAATATATATATATATATATATATATATATATATATATATATATATATATATATATATATATATATATATATATATATATATATATATATATATATATATATATATATATATATATATATATATATATATATATATATATATATATATATATATATATATATATATATATATATATATATATATATATATATATATATATATATATATATTATATATATAGGTATAATTATGACTTGAAACCCCAGTTTTTAATCCAGTCATATCCCACTCACATCTTTTAACCAATAGGATTTGAGATTTTCCTAAAAAATCTCACCAGTTGCCTAATTTTCCACATTTTTGGGCGGAACGCGTTTTTTGAAAACGCCATTTGAAAAAAATCGCGTTTTGAAACCGCGGATATAAATAATGCTATACACTTCTTCTTTTTTTCATTTTTTCCCATAGCTACGGGGTGAAAACACACACGACCTCCATAACCATCTTCTTCATCATGCAATCCTTATTCTATCATTATTTATTATCTGTATTCAAAACATGATTCATAAAAACCATTATTATTAAAAAAACCTTGCAACCAAAGAACGATTCTCAACACGGGATCAAAGATCAAGAGGCGTTTTTTTCAAAAACCCTAAAATCAAAGATCCAGGTGTGTTTTGTTCAAAAACCCTAAAATCAAAGATCTAGGGGTGTTTTATTCAAAAACCCTAAAATCAAAGATCCAGTGGTGTTTTATTTAAAACCCTGAAATCAAAGATCCAATTCTCACTCACGGATTTAATCACCACCATTTCTATTCAATCACCAGTACCACTACCACCAATCAACATCACCATATGTAAAAAGTAAAAGGTAACTCAATCTGAAGATTGATTATTGGTTTGATGTTTGTGTACATATATATTATTCAAAACTCCTAATTGATTCATTTTCAGGTTTTAGTCTATTCTATATGGGTAATTGAGTTTGATAGAAGTGATTCATTGCAATATATAGCAAAAAATCATGTAAGTAACTTAAATCTAATCCTTAAAGTTAGTATTAGCACTGATTAGATTAAGAGTTTTAATTATTCTTAATTTTTAAGGCTTTTTTTATTCTGCGTTTCTAGGGCTTTTTTTATTCTGTTATTTATCAAAATGCAAAGATGAGACAAGACTTTGGAGTCCATGTATGCAGGTGTGTCATTAGATCTTCTAAAAAGGATGGAAAAATCATACAATGTGAATAATATCAAAATAATGATTTCAGTGAATGATGCTGATTAAGACTCCATGATTTTTAATTAGCACGCGAACTAGGGGAGGATCAAACTACGCAAGAAGCACTTTATGTTGAGCTTGAAAAGGAAAGAAACGCTGCTGCCACTGCTGTAATTACGCAAACATTATTACTATAATAGTTTAAATTTGTTAGTAACAGGGTTTTGAAGAGGTATATGCACCGAAAGTATACTATATCAACCTGACTTGCTCCCATTATAGCTAAATCGTTCTATTTGACTCTTTGAGTTAAGTACATCCCAAGGCGATCAGACATGTTCAAAGCTTGAAGCAAATCAGATGAAAATATTCGTGTTTTTATATTTTTTAAATTTTTATCTGACCCATTTGAGAAAATTAAGTTGTCAACCCATTTTTAAGTAAATGGGATAAATTATCTCTATCTGACTGTAATTAAGTGTAAAGAGACAGAAAGGTTATATTCAAACATATACTTATTTGTTTTACTTAAGGATGTAGTTGCACCTCAAAGAGTGGATGAAACTAATCAGAGGTATTGATATTATTGTATTCCCTCATGTGTTTGGATTTTGACCTTTGGAACTGATTATATGATTTTACGACTTGAAGTAAATTATATTATAAATATATAGTTTATCAAAACATATTGTCATAGAGATATCACGATTTTATCAAAACATATTGCAAGTGGTAGTATGCTTCCTATTCTTTTGTTGCAAGTTTTGCTGCATGTTTGTTGTAAGTCTGCTGCAATTCTTCTGCAATTCTGTGGCAACTCTGCTACAAGCCTGCTGCTCGTGGTTATCCTTTGCTGCATGTTTTTAATGTTAGTCCAGGGGCTCACCATTTCACTTTGCGATATTAATGAATTATCGACTGTTGGACATTTAGGCTATGATGACTGTAAAGCATTATGGTCATGGATCAGGCTATGGTTGGGACATAGAATATATGGTGTTGTCATGGTGTGTTAGGGTCACGGTATGGCTTTACAAAGACCTGTCAATCAACCAATTGCATTGATCAGTTAAGCCACCTAACTTTTCTTACTTTGGAGAAATTGCACTAGCGATAATACAAAGCCTTTAGAGATACCTGGTGTACTCAATGCCAATGCTGGAAAATGTAGTAGAGTTATCCTCTTAAACATCAGGGCTGATAAAAAATATAGAGCACACCAAAATCAAATCAAATGGTAGTCAATCAGTGCTAATTCAACTGATATTTCTTTCAAAACGGAATCAATATGTCAGGTGTGACAATCCGTCAATTTATGGTCAATATTTTATTCTCCAATATTATTTGAAAATATTATTTTAATAATACAATATGAACTCACTTATTTTTGGGAAGAAATTTAGATTTACGTCTTGGAGTAGCATCGACTACGTCTAAACCGGAGGATTCAACGTTACGTGCTTACGTTTACATACACCGTCATTGGTGACAGTCCGACATTTCAGAAAATAAATTTGTCCATGAATATTATTTTGGAGTTTTAAATTTGTGTTGGTTCATAAACTCACAAATTTACGAGAAGAAATTAGGACTTACGATTTTATTTTAACGTCCTTTACGACTAAACCGGAAACCTTAGGATTACGTATTTACGTTTTCGAACTCCGTTTTTGATGAGACAATTTTTATTGGATTCGTTTTATGACGTTGATTCATAATTTATAAAAACGTTTTTCGTAAAACGACCCGAGGGCACGCAAATCGAGGAAACTAGAATCGAGGAGTACCCGTAAATAAATGGGATGAGACAAGTGGGACACTTGTCCCACCCCACTCAAAACTGGCCTAAATAAGCCACACAACACCACACTTTGCTAGCTAAGTTAACACTTGTCTTAAGCTTAAGGTGTAAGCTTTCTCCCATCAAAAACAACTAGCTACAAACCACCATTCTCATTTCTCACCATGCAAACCTCTTCAAACACACACAATCCTCTCTCTAACTCCATCTTGTGCCGTCCCTTCCTCAACCAAAAACACCCAATATGATCTTGATTCCACCACAAAATCATGTGTTATTTACACATATGTTGAAGCCACTTTGAAACCCTATTGATTGGTGGTGCTCATAACATCCAAGGAGAAGTTTTCATGGAGTAGGAGGGCTGATTTTCCACAAGGAGTTCATGGAGCATGGTGGTCTTGAAGATGGTCATGGATATCCACAAGTTTCTTCATCAAAAATCCATGTTTTGATCAACCTACATCATCATGGTGGTATAAAGATTGTCCTCCTCAACTTCTTGTTATTTTAATTATGTAAACATGTATTTTATTTCCTATTGTATATATTTATGATGATTATATGATGATAAAAATGTTATGTGGGGATTTGTTGTTGATAAACATGATTAAAAAGGTGAAAAACCATATGAAACAAGGTTAAAATCTTGTTTAAATTACATGGCTGTATAAAACAGTAAAGAAGTAAGTCATGAACTGATAAAATGATGAAGTAGGATGGATTTACAATAAGCTATGGGTCTTGTACACATGTGAGAGTTGGCCATGCAATGGAATCAAAATAATGAGTGAGATATGATCAAAACAAGTTTAGGGTATAAATCTGAAGTTACTGTTTTGGACGATTTTTAGAAAATACTTAAAGGATGATTCAACAGTAGCTATAGACGAGTTAAATGTAGCAAATATCATGTAGTTTATGTGATAAAAATTTGAGCTTCCATCTCCATGTAGAACTCAAGATATGGCATTTTTGGTGAAGATGAAGTTAAAAATCAGATTTTTGGAAATTAAAGAATAATACTATTATATAAGCACTCACATTTTAATATATAAAATGTAAATAAAAACCCACTAACTTATAAAACTTATTTATATAAATATATAAAAGGTGTAATAAGTGTATAAATGATGAAAATGGAAACTTGTTAAGTTTTATAAGTTATAAAACTATAAACATGATTTTTACGACTTTTTCGGCTATTGCCGTAAAATTAACGTTTTTGTTAAATAAAATTTAGATGGTTGGACCCGTCTAATGAAAACTTTATAAAATTTATATACTGATATATAGACATGTATAACAAGTGAAAACCGATAAAACCCGAACTATAGGGCATACGGACATTAACGAGCTAAGTAAACATATTGGACTAATACTTGGGCTAATAATTGGACTAAATAAGATAAACACCCATAAAAAGAACTTATTGGGCTTAACCCATTTGGGCCCAACTTGAAAGTGTATGTACTGATAATATAAGTATAAAATGGATTAAAATAAGTTAAATAACTTATAATAAGTTTATTGGACTTAAAATACATAAATAGGTAAAACTAGTGAACTAGTATAAACGTTACCGACACATAACACTAAAATGAGTAAACGAAAATATGTAAACCCACTTGATCATCATATATAAATAATCATCATATGTATACATAATTGATATTTTTATAAAGTCATTGGACATGAGTCTAAGACGAGTATTATTTGTCTAGGTTTCCGTGATTGAAGCACGTACCGTACATCCGAATTGCCGACAACCCGCCTTCCCATATCAACGTGAGTTCATAGCCTCACACTCTTTTAAATGTTTTATAAATGCTTTATAAACCCGCGAGGGAGATAACATGTTAGTTTTTATAAAAGTTTGGACACCATTTGTCCCGATTGTTTGTTTATTGATTTTGGACCCGAATGATTGAATGACCCGATTGTATGACCCGATAAATGATTAATGGACCCGATAGATGAAATTAAATGGATTATTAAAGTTAGGTTATGTCACTAAAAGTCCCATTAGCATGAATTGTGAACTACCGGGAGTTGGTAGACGCTTATGCATTTAATAGTACTATTTGGGGACGATCACCCCAGTTCGCGCCTTGACGGTTGATCCCCGTCGTGCCACATTGATTGGTATGCGAATTTATGTATGAGAAGATTTCAATAGCGTGACCTTTGTGACGACACGCTACTTTAGATGGGCAAAATTGGTATCGGGTTAGCTACCCGTTGTTGGTTTAGTAAGGTAACAATGTCATGCGGCTTGTAATAATCCAAAACTAACGAAATACTATTAGACGCTTCGAATTACGATGTATTGCCTGACTAGCAATACTGGGTCATACTATTGATATTATGATTGTATTTTGGTTTTCATAACCATATTCATATAACGGTTTTTAATTGATTTTATACAACGTCATAAGACGTATTGTATGATGTTTTTACGACATTGGCTCGTATAATGATTTTTAAGGCAAATGCCTATATTATGATTTTCGATAAGGATTTGTATAAAAATGACTTTGGCTATTTTATGGCCTATTACAAAGATTTGTATAAAATGATTTTGGCTATTTTACGGCCTATTACAATGATTTGTATGAATTGATTTTTGGTACTAATTTTATACCAAAGTTATACTTATGGAATTTACTAAACTCTATGAATTCACTCGGCGTTATCGCTGACCTTTTCTTTTAACATGTCTTATCTCAGGTACTTGAAGGTAATTCTCGGGAAGACGACAAGAATTCATGGCCCGCACTTAAACAATATTTTTCCATTCAAACACTTTGTAAAACTTTTGTATGCAATGTAATGATTTGGGACCGATGTAACATTGTTGTTTATGAATGGAAATGATTTAATATTAAACGACGCGATTTTTATGCGTTGTCTATGATGTGAGTAATGTGCTATCCCGTAACACCAACTAGTCTTCCGCTGTACTATGATGTATAAATTTGGGGGTGTTACAGTTTGGTACCAGAGCTCTCGTTATAGAGAACAAAAGATTTTTAAAACTAAGGTTTTGAATAAAACATTTCAAAATCTTTTAACTAAAAACATTTTTCTAAAAATGTCTAAAAATCTTTTGACTATAACGGTGCCGAAGAATTCCCGAGTTACCGACAAGGCCAAGACTGAGAAGTGTTATTTTAATATATATATAACTTGGATTATATATATATATATATGATGTAATTTTATTACATGATTGTTTGATGATTATTTTGATATTTATACGAGGTATTTATACGACGTAGATTGTCACAAGAAACCCTAAATCCCCTAGTAAATTAATCGAAGCTATTCTCGTAGGAATTCTAGCTATCCTAAATCTAAACCAAGTCGTGGATATTTATGATCCCAACAAATGGTTAATATTCGTAGAAATGTAGATATTAGTTGATTGTGATATTGAAGAAGAATTGGTGAGATTAACACTGATATCGATGTCATGGCGATCTTTTCTTATAGAGTGGAGTTTGAAAAAAAACGTTACCACCTAGAAAGATGTCATCTGATTCGTTGTCATCCAATTCTTAAATTGAAATCGAAAGGGTGAATGTTGCACTTGAGGCTGTTATTGGAACCATTACCCAAAAGCCTCATGCCACTAATACCTTTCCGAGAAGTCTAGTTGAATGATCAAGTCATTTCATATTAATGACTCATTTGATAATTGTTGTTGTAAGAGCTAATAGGATTGGAAATTAAGTGTTGATTCATATTGAGATTGTATTGCCTTTACAAGGCCGAAGAATAAGGTTGTAAGTATTGGAAAATGAGGAAGGATATCGAATTGAGTACAAATTGGTTAAAACTTGAATAAAGTAAAATTTAACCTGTATGGAATATGAGATTGTTAAGAGTAAGTCGTTAAGTTACGTGATTGAATTATAAGGTTTTAAATGATTGTTATTTTGTGTTAAGGGGTGTTCCTAGGCCATTGTCCACTAATGAGGATGCCCAGTGTCCAAGAAATAAATTGAAGAAATCTTCTTCTGAATTGAGACCGATGGATCTTCTGGGACATGTGGAACACCTAATGACTCTTGTAGATTAGTATTCATTGTGGTATCTTTTAAAAATCCCTAACTTAACTGAGATATCAGTTGGTAGGATGAGTTCTGAGAATTGTATGACATAGTGACACATAAAGTGTTACGGTACAATTTTGACTTGTTTGTGATTAATGAAAAGACTACTTTTGATCGCTAAATTCTACATGTATCGATGTTATCTATCCTTTATTGCTTCATCCTAATGTTCGCATTAGTGATGCAACCATTGAACAAGTACTCATATTGATTTGAGTTACGATTGTGGATTATTCTCTTTGTATTCCTGAGTGCCATCGAGGTCATGAACCTCATGATTAATTGGCTAAGCTCATTTCCTATCATATCGTAGTTAATTCTTGGTGAACAAGCTTTCATCACTCTTTTGCAGATCACACATTGTTTTTATAAAGTTGAAACGGTATCCTTTGAGAAAAAAAAATTGAATTTTCATCACAATAAGGATTATTCAAAGTGAGATTTATAAGTGATTGATATCAAAATGAATTTGTTTATGAGACGCTTTGGAAAACTTAGTTGTTTTCATAACAAAGAAGATCTTTGTAAATTTATTCTTGATTCTTATTTAAGAATTGAGCATGAAAATGTTTTTATTATAAACATGATGATAAAATTTTGACGAACTGAGTATTGCATCGTTAATCTTGAAATTGTATATAGTTGCGCGCCTACATACAATTTGGAATGGACTATGCAAGACTGATTAGTAGTCACCATAAATCTGATGAATAAACACTACATTTTCTTTGAAGATTGTGAAGGATTAAATTTTATGAGATCTGCAAGAAGTGAAAAACAGGGACATAGTGTTAGGGACACCTACATATGTTCTTGTAGCATCTATTCTTCTGAGTGGAATTTACTCATCTGTGGAAATTGTCTTATTTGACAAATTGATATTCCGTTCTTGTCCAATTCTCCCATAGAGATATTCTTAGGAAAAGTATCTGATTACCGAGTGTTGATACCCGACAGGATGTATTGACGTTCTTATCATTTCTTATGATTTGATTTCATTTGAATGACCTGGGTAACGATCCGAGGAGCTTTCGAATGCGTACTCAAATTATGAAAACATGGGATATATTCATATTCGTTAAGTGTTTTCGTCTGTATCTGATTTGAAATTCTCTCGCATAGATTATGCGTTGACCTTACTCTTTAGATGGTAGTTGTGTCTCCATATATCCCTGAATTTGTGAAGGATTATGAGTTATTATTAGTCTTTTGAGAAGTTCACATCTTATCGACGACAACGAAACTGGAAAGTTAGTAATGCCAGTAGAATGGACTGATTAATTATGACATGACGATATTGTCTTAATTAATGGGAACTCGAGTAGAATTTCCCTAAATGATAAGATGTTGATTATCAAAAGTGAACTAAATAATTCTTGATGGATGACTTGAAATTATACCGTGAATGGTTGTGAACTAGTTATAGATATTATAATCTAGAAAGAAGTTAATATGAAGTTATTAAAAGATGTTTATCTTATCTGAAACTTTAGGAGGTATTTGTTGATGAATTACCTAAACTTTCGCCATTAAGGCAAGTTGAAATTGGTATTGATTATATTTCCGGTGCTGCACTTGTGGCTTGTGCACTGTACGTCAGCACCATCTAAATTAAAGGAATTACCGTACAACTGAGAAAGTTGTCGGAGAAAGATTTTGTTATACCAAGCCTGTCATCCTGAAGAGCTATGGTGTTATCTTTCCTTATATTAGAATACTGTGACTGAGTAAATTGACAATCGAAAACGAAATCCATAACTCGAAATGGAAGATTTGTTCGATCATTTACAAGGTTCTAGCAAATTTGATCCATAGCATGGTTATCATCAACTTCGCATCTGCGAAAGAGATTATGTATTCCAATCACTACATCCAGAACTTGTAATGAACATTATGAGTTTCACGTAATGTCGTTTGGATTGACTAATACACATGTAGTATTCATAAATTTGGTGAATCACGTGTGTAAGCTGTGAATTGATAAATTCATGCTTGAGATCATTAAGGACCAATTGTTTATATATAAAAATAAGAATGAGTTAATAATTATTTATAGATTGCCCTGAATTGGCTAAACAATGAAAACATGTACCTTGAATATTTAACATGTGATTAAGGACTTAATCCTTTACATAAAATGACCATTGGATTAATAATGGTAAGATGTATGCATATAGACTCTTCAAAATTGAGAGCCCTTTTAAGACTTGGGATTTTACTAAAAAGAAAGTGCAATTATATTTTGACAAATATTTTAACAAAGGATTTTAAGGGATTATTCCCTTATACACAAACCATTTAACTAAACTTCTGTTTAGGGGTAAATGTTTGTGTATACTTTTAGACAACTTAAGAGGAATTGAGGAAACTATATAAAACATGACTTGAAATTTGAAACGATAATTTACGTTTTTCAAACTAAAGAAAATTTTGACCAAAGTATAAACAAAGATTTTTCAAACATTTACGAATCTTATTAATTATTTTCGATAAATCAACCAAAAATCTTGTTAATTAAATTCAAATTTATTTTTGAAAATTTTATATAATTGGTCGAACTAAGAAATTTAAAACTTTTACGCTTCATAAAAATTAACTAATAATTATTTAATTAATTATGATAATTATCGACGCTTTAGACGACGGATTGAGTAAAACGGATAAAAATTGATAGTTGAGACGAAACTGAAACATAAAGAATATGAAGAAAGAATTTTGACTAAATAAAGTTATGATCTTTATTTCATCAGGAGAAAGTGAACGTAATTACTGACGCTTAATATAGAAAGAATATCTGAGTAAATTGTGGACATGATAATTATATCATCATGAGAGGTGAATATAGATACCGACACATTATGTAGAAAAGATAAAGAACCAATTAGGATATATTTCTTAACAATGAAGGTGCAAAATAAATTGCCGAACAATTTAAATATAAACGATGTTTGTAAGAGGGGATAATATAGATTATAAAAGAGGTTCGCGGCTAATGTGAACCATTAAAATTATGAAGCCGATAGCGTTAAATATTTAAAAAGACCACTTGTGATTGTCTAAATATGGAGATTGTGAGATATAGTATATTGGAATTTGTAAGTATAAGTATTCTATGTATGTCATTTTTGACTACAAATATCTTTGTCTGAAGAAGTTGTACTAATGGCAAATTATGAAGGCAGACATCGCCTCATACATTAGTAAACGTCTAGCTATTGCAAAGGTCATCATCTGAATTTGATTCGATTTGGGTCACCGTCGACAGACTGACCAAATCTGCTAATATCATTCCCGTTAATGATAAATGCAAAAGAATTATGTAAACATAGTGTGCCTGTATCGATCATCTATATCAAGAACCTCGCTTCGCATCGAATTCCTAGAGATTTGCTCAGAAATCCTTGAGAACGAACCTTGATGAGAGTACTATGTACCATCCCAAATCGAAGGGACGAGGTAAAGTAACGATAAAAGGTAATATAAGTGCTGTTTTATGTTTGAATGATTGAACTTTGGTAATAGACCGTATAATCGTTTTCCTTTGGAGGGATTATCATTGATAATCATCGTATTAGGATCGAGATCGAATCTTGTTAGGATCTGAATCTTAGAGCATCTGTAAGCAGGAGTTGAGATGAAGACATCCGACATACACCCATTGTGAGTTGGACATGTCTTTTAGGTTTAAGGTTTCCTGTGATGGCGAACCTATCCTTGCAAAATACCCGACCCGCGAGATCTGAAATGATTGTTGAAATTAGGATCTGATTATTGACAGCCGGTAGTGGGCAAGAGGTTATGTGAATGTGAAATGTAGATCTTGAAGTGCCAAATGGGTAGCGAAGTTATGCCAAAAATTTTAACCTTGGAAAAATGAATTCATGATCTGACAAATCATGGGATATAAGTCCCCGTTGTATGGGACCATTGAAATGATGTAAAAGTTGGGATTGAAAGGCATATAAGCTGGATCTACCGTAGGACTTCAAAGACTGCGTGAATTAGGTTTCGTAAATCGAACTTGATGGAATACCCGTCAAGTGAAAATCTGATTATTCTTAGTAAATCTTAGATCGGCGAAAAGTTGCATTCATCAGAAACCCGTGAATATCATGGATAGAGAAAGTAAGTCAACATTTAGCCTGATCTTATTCCCGTAGTTATGTTTGATGAAACTCGTGTATTGTAACGAATTGCACTTGTGAGAAAAGACCGAATGTGGAGGAAATACCCACATGGCTTTAACTCTATAAGAAGCGAGTAGTAAGGTAAGATGATCTTTGAGGACAAAGATCCTGTTTAGGGGTAAATGCTGTGACAATCCGTCAATTTATGGTCAATATTTTATTCTCCAATATTATTTGAAAATATTATTTTAATGATACAATATGAACTCACTTATTTTTGGGAAGAAATTTGGATTTACGTCTTGGAGTAGCATCGACTACGTCTAAACCGGAGGATTCAACGTTACGTGCTTACGTTTACATACACCGTCATTGGTGACAGTCCGACATTTCAGAAAATAAATTTGTCCATGAATATTATTTTGGAGTTTTAAATTTGTGTTGGTTCATAAACTCACAAATTTACGAGAAGAAATTAGGACTTACGATTTTATTTTAACGTCCTTTACGACTAAACCGGAAACCTTAGGATTACGTATTTACGTTTTCGAACTCCGTTTTTGATGAGACAATTTTTATTGGATTCGTTTTATGACGTTGATTCATAATTTATAAAAACGTTTTTCGTAAAACGACCCGAGGGCACGCAAATCGAGGAAACTAGAATCGAGGAGTACCCGTAAATAAATGGGATGAGACAAGTGGGACACTTGTCCCACCCCACTCAAAACCGGCCTAAATAAGCCACACAACACCACACTTTGCTAGCTAAGTTAACACTTGTCTTAAGCTTAAGGTGTAAGCTTTCTCCCATCAAAAACAACTAGCTACAAACCACCATTCTCATTTCTCACCATGCAAACCACTTCAAACACACACAATCCTCTCTCTAACTCCATCTTGTGCCGTCCCTTCCTCAACCAAAAACACCCAATATGATCTTGATTCCACCACAAAATCATGTGTTATTTACACATATGTTGAAGCCACTTTGAAACCCTATTGATTGGTGGTGCTCATAACATCCAAGGAGAAGTTTTCATGGAGTAGGAGGGCTGATTTTCCACAAGGAGTTCATGGAGCATGGTGGTCTTGAAGATGGTCATGGATATCCACAAGTTTCTCCATCAAAAATCCATGTTTTGATCAACCTACATCATCATGGTGGTATAAAGATTGTCCTCCTCAACTTCTTGTTATTTTAATTATGTAAACATGTATTTTATTTCCTATTGTATATATTTATGATGATTATATGATGATAAAAATGTTATGTGGGGATTTGTTGTTGATAAACATGATTAAAAAGGTGAAAAACCATATGAAACAAGGTTAAAATCTTGTTTAAATTACATGGCTGTATAAAACAGTAAAGAAGTAAGTCATGAACTGATAAAACGATGAAGTAGGATGGATTTACAGTAAGCTATGGGTCTTGTACACATGTGAGAGTTGGCCATGCAATGGAATCAAAATAATGAGTGAGATATGATCAAAACAAGTTTAGGGTATAAATCTGAAGTTACTGTTTTGGACGATTTTTAGAAAATACTTAAAGGATGATTCAACAGTAGCTATAGAAGAGTTAAATGTAGAAAATATCATGTAGTTTATGTGATAAAAATTTGAGCTTCTATCTCCATGTAGAACTCAAGATATGGCATTTTTGGTGAAGATGAAGTTAAAAATCAGATTTTTGGAAATTAAAGAATAATACTATTATATAAGCACTCACATTTTAATATATAAAATGTAAATAAAAACCCACTAACTTATAAAACTTATTTATATAAATATATAAAAGGTGTAATAAGTGTATAAATGATGAAAATGGAAACTTGTTAAGTTTTATAAGTTATAAAACTATAAACATGATTTTTACGACTTTTTCGGCTATTGCCGTAAAATTAACGTTTTTGTTAAATAAAACTTAGATGGTTGGACCCGTCTAATGAAAACTTTATAAAATTTATATACTGATATATAGACATGTATAACAAGTGAAAACCGATAAAACCCAAACTATAGGGCATACGGACATTAACGAGCTAAGTAAACATATTGGACTAATACTTGGGCTAATAATTGGACTAAATAAGATAAACACCCATAAAAAGAACTTATTGGGCTTAACCCATTTGGGCCCAAATTGAAAGTGTATGTACTGATAATATAAGTACAAAATGGATTAAAATAAGTTAAATAACTTATAATAAGTTTATTGGACTTAAAATACATAAATAGGTAAAACTAGTGAACTAGTATAAACGTTACCGACACATAACACTAAAATGAGTAAACGAAAATATGTAAACCCACTTGATCATCATATATAAATAATCATCATATGTATACATAATTGATATTTTTATAAAGTCATTGGACATGAGTCTAAGACGAGTATTATTTGTCTAGGTTTCCGTGATTGAAGCACGTACCGTACATCCGAATTGCCGACAACCCGCCTTCCCATATCAACGTGAGTTCATAGCCTCGCACTCTTTTAAATGTTTTATAAATGCTTTATAAACCCGCGAGGGAGATAACATGTTAGTTTTTATAAAATTTTGGACACCATTTGTCCCGATTGTTTGTTTATTGATTTTGGACCCGAATGATTGAATGACCCGATTGTATGACCCGATAAATGATTAATGGACCCGATAGATGAAATTAAATGGATTATTAAAGTTAGGTTATGTCACTAAAAGTCCCATTAGCATGAATTGTGAACTACCGGGAGATGGTAGACGCTTATGCATTTAATAGTACTATTTGGGGACGATCACCCCAGTTCGCGCCTTGACGGTTGATCCCCGTCGTGCCACATTGATTTGTAAGCGAATTTATGTATGAGAAGATTTCAATAGCGTGACCTTTGTGACGACACGCTACTTTAGATGGGCAAAATTGGTATCGAGTTAGCTACCCGTTGTTGGTTTAGTAAGGTAACAATGTCATGCGGCTTGTAATAATCCAAAACTAACGAAATACTATTAGACGCTTCGAATTACGATGTATTGCCTGACTAGCAATACTGGGTCATACTATTGATATTATGATTGTATTTTGGTTTTCATAACCATATTCATATAACGGTTTTTAATTGATTTTATACAACGTCATAAGACGTATTGTATGATGTTTTTACGACATTGGCTCGTATAATGATTTTTAAGGCAAATGCCTATATTATGATTTTCGATAAGGATTTGTATAAAAATGACTTTGGCTATTTTATGGTCTATTACAAAGATTTGTATAAAATGATTTTGGCTATTTTACGGCCTATTACAATGATTTGTATGAATTGATTTTTGGTACTAATTTTATACCAAAGTTATACTTATGGAATTTACTAAACTCTATGAATTCACTCGGCGTTATCGCTGACCTTTTCTTTTAACATGTCTTATCTCAGGTACTTGAAGGTAATTCTCGGGAAGACGACAAGAATTCATGGCCCGCACTTAAACAATATTTTTCCATTCAAACACTTTGTAAAACTTTTGTATGCAATGTAATGACTTGGGACCGATGTAACTTTGTTGTTTATGAATGGAAATGATTTAATATTAAACGACGCGATTTTTATGCGTTGTCTATGATGTGAGTAATGTGCTATCCCGTAACACCAACTAGTCTTCCGCTGTACTATGATGTATAAATTTGGGGGTGTTACATCAGGACACTATCTAGTGAACAAAAAGTTATGTGTCGTTAATTTCCTCAAGACACTGTTCAGCTATTACAACTTCATTTTCTGCACCATATGACTATCATGAGACCCCGTGAATGTCAACATGACCCATTAAAGTTGAGTGCTGAGTTTTGCCATGTGTTTTTGATGGACATGGTTCATTTGCAGTGTCTGCCTCCTACTAAACAGCAACGTGTTTCGAAGCATATGGGTCAAATAAAGAAGATGATAGAAGAGGTGCCAGCCTTTGTAGAATTTTTACTAAATGATAGGGATAAGTGTACTTGTATAATTGATATTGATTTTTTATGATTTGTTCAGATAATAGACAATGGTTGCGCTTATGTTGTTGAGGGGGATGTCTATTTCTTTATAATTTATCTTGAAATATGTAGGTGGCCAAATGGGCAGAGTTTATCGGGTCAGGTTGATGTGTCTAATGACATCAGCTACTATTTCGAATGGTAAGATTGCAACTCATCCTGAAAGAGTTCTTAATGAAGTGCAAAATTGTAACGCATCAGTGAAACACGTTATTATTCCGATAATGCCTGCACTAAATCAAGGAAATGTTATTATTCATTATCGAAATAGGAATATATTAGGTATTTAATCAAAACACAATATACGTAACAGGTGGGTTTGATACCGTCATTTTCTAATAATTCTACAAACTGCAATGTTACGTATAAATATAGGGGTTTTGTTACGGCTAGAAGTCCTAACACAACCTAAGAATGAGACAAAGCTGCTTTCTTTAGTCTCTAGCTATAAATACAGCCTTTGTTTATGTGTTGATTCCTTCGATGTTAGGTGCTTACTTAAATCAGTATGTGGGGTTAAAGCAAGGATTATAAGCTCTAAAGACCTTAACGAAGTTAATGTTATAGTACTCTGATGCTATGGTATAGTCAGAATCGAGTGAATGTGTTTGTTCAGTTATGACTGATTTAGGAACTTACAATATATGAGTGGATTGCTAACTACTTGACGAACAAGGAAATTTATTGTAATTTTCTTTGACATGTTCATTTTTTGTTGCAGTACACTGTTAACTGAAACACTCGTTAATTCATGACAAAAGGGGGAGCATTGCGAACCGGTTTGACATGTATAACTGTTGCAGGGCTTGAAGAAATACCGTTAGCTGACCTTGCAGAACCTGGTAGTTGATCAAGTAGAGACGGGGATAAAGTGACTGGATAGAAACTGAAGTATCATGGATGATTGATTAAAATATAATGAAGCGTTATTAAATTCATTTTGTTTTGACTTGCAGCTTGGACAGGCTATCAGCACAAGACCATGAGTTTCTACCTTATGTATATCGTACTAAACTTGCTAAATTACAGGTTCAGACAACAGACCTGATAACTATTTTACACTAATCTTACTCCATATTATCAAAATAAAATCTTAAGATTAAAATATTTTAGATATGTAATCAACTAATTACTTTTGAGCAAATGATTTCGCTGCCAAAATTCTGGACCAGTTGAGTTCAGTCAGGTTTACTGATATTTCTTATGCTAATTAGGTCTGTTGAAGTGTTAATAACATATGACATAAACCCAAACATCATTAATATTATTATAGAACAGTTATAACTTATGATACCTCCTTACGTTACATATGCCCCCGTCACATCAAAAAATAGCTATGAAGTGCAATCTGGTTATCGATTCAAGTTCACATACAATGTAATTCTAACCATGACTTGCATCTTTAGGTGGTAATTCAAAAAGATTTATTTTATGTGGTTTTTCTGAACATCATTAAAACTTGGAAGAAAAGTTTTTTTTTATTCTTTTCATTTTTGAAGGGGCTCATTGGTCATTATGTAGTGCCCGTATTAGAAGAAAAAACTGTTTCTGAAAAGGATGCTCCAACACGAATAGCTTACATGGACACTCAGGTAGTTATACATTTTTGAAGTATAGCGAGTACTATTTAACCTACCTTCACAACAGTAGTTTTTGTACCAGTTGCTAACTGTGGCAAAATGCATGATTTTTTTTGCACAAGTAATCAAAAAGTAAAGTGGATCACAGTTAATGTGACTTAATTTAAAGAATTATCACATGATACCTCTCGAGAAGTAGATCTGTCATGGCTTCTCTTAATAACATACCATCTGTCGAGTACCTACACCGATACCAGAGAGCAAATATCAGTATCAACAAATGACAAGTTGTAAATCGATGGTTGATACAGGGGTAAAGGTGATTTTCATGCCGGCAATCTTTTCCAAAAAGTTAGCGACTTGAAAATTAAAGTTCGTTATAGTGGTCTAATCGAATTGATAACTGGTTAACTATGCGACTCAATCGTTCTTTGGTTGAAACAAATGTTGTGTCGTTGTAGTAAAATTAAAGGTGCAAAGACTTTAAAGTAAAGAGCAGTAAAATAAAATCTAAATCTAATTTAAAATAAATTACGGGAATTAAAACGTGACGGAAATTAAAAGGCAATTAACGTAAATAACGCAAACTTAAAACTATCCTAAAGGCAAACTTAAAACGCAACTAAAACTTAAACTACGGCAAAAATAAATCTAAGGCAAGTAAACTTAAAGGCAAATAAACTTAAAGTGCGACTAAGGAAAAAGGCGGGAAAAGTAAAGCTTAAAAATTAAAAATTAAAACTTAAAAACAGTAACTTAAAATAACCTGAAAATACCTCACTCGGAATAATTACTCGTTCGGAATGTCACCTTCACCCGGAATAATTCTTCTTCGTTCGGAATAATCAAGACAAAACACTTATCCGGAATAACTAAACAGAACCTTCATTCGGAATAATCAAGACAGAACCTTCATTCGGAATAACACACTCATCCAGAATAATTGCTTATTCGGAATAAGTTCTTCATGCGGAATATGCTTGGTTCGGAATATAGTGGCTCATTCGGAACAATTGTTCATCTGGAATAACAAGCCTTCATACGGAATGTATTGGTCCGGAATAAGTTGCTGTCAGAATATCACCCTTATTCGGAATAATCCCTTTATTCGGAATATTGCACTGATCCGGAATACTTGTCTTTTATTCGGAATGTCGTCTTTATTCGGAATATTCTAGACCAAACTCTTCATCCGGAATGTTCCGAATGAACAAACTTGATTCGGAATGATAAGTTGGTTCGGAATATCCACTGATTCGGAATATTCCACTGATTCGGAATATTCTCAACAAACCTTGATTCGGAACAAATGTCTTGCTTTGATCCGGAATAACCAACAGAAAGGTTGATTCGGAATAAACCCGGGAAAAGAAACAGTAGCGAAGAACAAGGAGAAAAGAGATAACACGAATCTAAACCAATCTAATCAAAATCATCCAAAAGATTAAATCAAACTAACCAAATAACATCTACTAATCATAAACAAACAATCCAAAACAATCAAACTAACAATACTAATCAAAATAATCAAAACCCACTTTAATCAAATCAATAAAACATCAAAAACATAAACATGAACAATAAAGCATAAAGATTAAAGATCAAATAAGAAAGGAAGATAGAAGATTGACAATAAAAGTAAAGATTAACAATAATTAAAAGGAAACTTACTTGAAATTAAATTAATTTAAGGTGCAAGACAATTAAGTAAATGACATGTATTTAAATGACAAGTAATTAAAATGGTGGAAGACTAATTGTCACACTTAGCTAACAAAATGAAAATGAAATACTAATGATCTATTTATAGGAGGAATAGGGAGGTTCTTAGGAAGCTTCCTCCCCTCTTTCTTCTTTCTTTAATTGCATGATTAAGTCCTTGTCTTCTTAGTTCTTCGACTTTAATGACTTTGTCTCGGGATTTCTTTAAACCCGTCTTGAAATTTCTTCATAAATAAGACTTGAGTTCTTCGGCTTTTAGTAAACTTCCGTCTTTTGACTTTTTCTTCGATAAATCTTCAGAATTGGTCTTGGACTTCCGTTCTTTTTGCACTCTTGATTTCTTGACTTCGTCTTTTGTCTTTTTCTTCGATAAAAGCCCGTGAATGCCCGTGTTTTCTCCCCTTTTCACATTTTCGTCCTAAATCACAACAAAAACACAAACCACGCATAATTCCGACATTTACGACATAAAATACACGTTTTAGCTTGGTTATTATTGTAGTTAAGTGGTAAAAAGGATGGGTGTTTACACACCTATCAATGGTGTTCCAAGATGTTAAATATTATTGAGGTACCGAAAAACACAATGATATACATTTACATGTCAATTAGCAGATATGAGACACCATATATACATTTACGTATCTAATACAGATATACACCAGAGGTTTAGGGATGGCTCAACTTGGTGGTGTCATTTTCGGTACCAATAAGACAACAATCAATGAATGTCTTTCCAAGCAACTGTTCAGTTTTAAAAATTTAATCAAAATCAATACTTTTTGGATATTAGATATTTTGATTTTATCAGTATAGTTGAATTGGCGTGTCTGCTGATTTGCTTGTGGGGCAAAGAGTGTTTGCGATAGGAAACTGTGCCATCTGATTAAAAAATAGTTATTCCGTTTAGACAAAGAAAGATCCGTTTAGACAGGGTTGGTGAAGTCTAAGGTTTCAAACATTCCTTACTTATCGAGAGGTCACTAACAATAGTAGGTACTGGTATAAAGGATTAGAGGCAACATAACTTTCTTAAGCTATATTTGGTTGTTTTGGAATTTGGTTGTTATTGTTCCAAGTCTAACATACTTGTAATTTATACCAATCATCTAAGCTTTTAACTTGACTTATGTTTTCATTGCAGGTACAAATATGGAATTTTCAACTATATTGGCCTTGCTACTTTTTTTACAGTGCTTCTACTACTGTAAGACGTCTTCCATTTGTTTTCACTTACATTGTTAATAAGTGTGTAAACACTTATCCTTTTGCCACTAAAATCAATGAAAAACAAGACCTAATCATGTGTTTAATATCATAAAAGTCGGAATACGCGTGGTTTTGTGTTTTTGTGTGAAATAGGTATAAAAGATCAAAAGGAAAGAAAACACGGGATTTCACGGTCAAATGTTGAAGAAAAGTCCAAGAAAGAGACAAAGACAAAATCAAGGAACCAAAAGTGTATCAAAGACCACGAAAACTGGCAAAATCGACACGGGTTTAAAGGAAAGAGCAAGGAAGCCGAAATCGAGCTCGTTTTAGTGGATTTTAACTTACATGAAGATAATTGGGCTTAGTGGGTCCCACATATGTTTATTGTGCCATTAAGCCCATTTATGGAGGTAATTTAAGTTATTGGTTTACAAAGGCTCAAAATCAAAAGCCCATAAGCAAACTAAATGAGACGGATGGGAGTATTTTGTCACTTTGGGCCACAAGCCCAAATCTCAAATAATTAAACATAAGCAGGGACGTGTTTGGGTTTTCAAGGCCCAAAGCCTACTAGGGTAAATAAACAAAGGACGGTTTCATTTTCTTGGTCAACCCTCTCAACTCACACTCACGTTTTTACTTTTACTCACCCACCCACACCCATTATTATTCGATACAAACAAGAAACCCTAACTTTTCATCTCTCTCTCAAACAAAACGCAGCCACCCCTCCCAAACCCTAAAAATTGGGGATTTTTATTTGGTTAAAATCAAGCGAGTGATATACACGCATGGGTAATTAAATCCCCATTCTTTTCGGAATATGAAGATGGAATTGATTTGGTGATGTGGTCCTTTTTCCCCTCTTCTGATTGGTTGTAACAAATCACCACAACCACTTCTCCAATAAAATCATGCCAACTCAGATTTCAGGAAACACAACTAGCACAAGTTGTTCGTGCTGGCGATCCATGTAACCCTTGGGGTATTTTCAGCCGTAGATCAAGACATATGAAAGAGAGAACAAGAATGGATGGTCAAGATCACTCTCCTTGCTCACCAAGTTTCACCAATAAGGTTTTGGGGTTTGCCTATTAAAACCCCCATCAAATGTGTAATTATTCAGCTAATTTTTATTTTATTTTTATTTATGCAAAATAGTTTTATAGGTAAATTGTAATTTTCTTTTTCAGTTAATGTAATCTCCTTTTATTATTAATAAAATTGTATTTCAGTTTAATCTTGTGTCTATTTACTTTTATGTTAAAATTTATTATTATTGCAAATTTATCTTTAAGATGTTTTAGTATAATAATTAATTTTGGTTGATTTAAACTAATTAATAGTTTGAATTGATTAAAAGAAACTAAAAGTGATTGATAAACTTCCCTACTGGAAGTTTTATAAAAAAATATGCTTCGATGGTGATGATTTGGCAAGTGGTGTTGACGTTTAATGGTGGTTTCGACTTAGTTTCATAGACGGCTCAACGCCTCGTCTACTGCTCAACGGTTTCATCACCAGGTTTTAAATCTTCTTTCATTTTATAAGTTTTAGATTTAGTAGGATTATTTGATATTTGTTATTCTTATGTTTGCTTAAATCTGTTAGAAGTATATTCGGTTAATATTTAGTCTGCTGAGATAAGAAGCTGATTATCCGATTTTAGATGTTTGCTGATATAGGTTTGAGTTTTGCTTATGTTTGAGTTTGCTTATGTTTGATGTTTATTTTCTGATATTTCAGTCTAAGTTTGTTTGAGTTTTAGTAAGATTATTTGCTTGTTTGCTTTGGATTTCGAGTAGTTTACTAATTTGATTCGATAGGTTCTTTGCTGATTGTTTGGTTTTTGTCTGCTTAATTTTAGTCTAGAGTTGCTTATTTTAAGTTTAAAGTCTATATGCTTATTTTCAGTTTTTTAACTGCTTATTTAGATTTGTTTATTAAGTTTTAATGCTTATTTGATTTAGTTCTAAATTTAGACTTGCTTATTTTTAGTTTAAATTTTAATTGCTTATTTTCAGTTTAAGATTTATCTGTTTAATTACTGATTTTATTTCATGTGCTTATTTGGTTTCGATTGTTGCTGATATTGTTATTTAGCCTTACTGTTAAAGCCTCAGACCCAATTGGTCTGAGTGTTAAGAATTACAAAAAAAATAAAATATAAAAAAATATTAAAAAAATAGTCCTTCCCTAGATTTGAACCCTTGCACTCGCGTTCAACAGCCTAACGCTTTAACCATCTTAGCTAGTCTTTCTTTTGAGTTTGAATACGCGTTATTTAATTAATATAGGTTAATTAATAGCTGTCAGTTTTTATAGATTTAATTTAGTCAATATTTCCTTTATAATTTGTTTTATTAAGATAGTTTAGTTAAATTTTAATCAAAAGTTTTTTTTATTTGTTTTCTTTTATAAAGTTTTAAAAAAATAAAAAATAAAAATATTTTAATTACTTTTATAAATTTAAATTGTTTTTAAATTTAGTTTTTTAAAATTAGTTTCAATTAATTTAGTTTTATTTAAAAATAGTTTTAAGTAGATTTCATTTAGATTAAAAGTTTTAGTTAAAAAAATTAATTAGAGTAAATTAGATTTAAATTAGACATAAATTTTATAGAGTTTTAAAATAGTTAATTAGTTTTAATTAAACATTACTTTTTTTTAATTAGATTAAATAGTTTTTAGTTTTAAAATACCAAAAAGAGTTTAATTTACCAAGAACAATTAATCTTGTGTTAAATCCGATATCAATTCGAGTCGAGTCGAGGAGAGAACGATAAATTGCAATAAAAATACCTACATTAAATTGGCGCCGTTGCCGCTTCGCTCGTTACGATTGACGATTTTTCGTGAGAAGATTTGGATTTTGGGATCCGTTCATTTTTGAACGTTACTTTTCTTGCTAAAAAAATCAAAAACATAAAAAAAAATCCAAAACTTAAAAATACAAAAAAATAAAAAATATCAAAAGCAAACTCTTTCCTAAGATTTGCACCAAAAAATTAAAAAAAATCCAAAAGTAATACTTTTCCTAAAGTATTACACCAAAAATATTACGTATTATTGTTATTTTTCTTATTTCGATTTCTTTCGTTTTTATTAAAAAATACAAAAAGATTTTTTCTTTTACTATATTATATTATGTAACACAATTAATTTACCTACTTTCAAATAAGACCTTAATTGGGATTTCATCACCTAACTATTGTATTCGAATCAAAAACAAAAAAAAATGAAGGGAAAAATAGATATATACTAGTAAGAAGTTTGAACTCGATATATACAAACTACAAGGTGGGTATAAGGCGACGCGCTATAAAAGGCCGTCTAAGGAAAAAGGTTAAGTGCTTTGTGCCACCTCGTTTCCCCGCTTGCTTGTGCGTATATTGAGAGGGGCGACCGATTATTGGTTTGTCAACTCAAGTAGTATTAAGTATGTATTTTTATAGCTTTTTAATATTGCACCTCGAGAGGGATAATCCCTTTCCTCTCAAAGTCGACCGAGGTTTCCTACCTCATTCCTTGATTTTAATTGTATGCGCACTCGCGCGCATACATACATACCGATTGGTGTACCAAATACTTCTAATTCTTCGAAAAAGAAGAAGAAGAAAAACAAAAAGACCGTCATTCAAGCCGATCCCGAGAATCGCGCTTTCGACAACACGATGGCAACGGATAATCGACCAATGATTGAGATTCTACAATCTCACATTGAAGGAAACGATGACGCGATTGTGGTGCCGGATATTGGAGCGAATAATTTTGAACTTAAAACGGGTTTTATTCAAATGGTTTCCGCTACACCATTTTTAGGCCGTACTAATGATGACCCACACGCTCATATCAAACGTTTCATACAATTGGCAAACACCGTCAAATACAATGGGGTGCCACAAGAGGCTATTCGTTTACAACTCTTTCCTTTTTCCCTCGAGGGACAAGCCCGGATTTGGCTTGATAAGGAACCACCCCAAAGTATTACCACATGGATTGATTTAGAGACCAAGTTCATTAACTACTTTTTCCCACCATCACGGCCACCTCTTTAAGGAATGACATCATTACCTTTGAACAAAAATATGGGGAAACATTTAGTGAGTCTTGGGATCGTTTTAAGGAGCTTTTAAGAAAATGTCCACAACATGGTTTCACTAAAGTGCATCAAATCAATACGTTTTACAATGGTTTAACTCTTAATGACCAAGACTCACTTAATAGTGCCGCGGGGGGTAATATTCTTGTGAAGTCCATGAACGAGGCTTGGGAAATAATTGAAAAAAAGCAAAAGTACAAACCAAGAGTGTTAGGGCTACTATGGCAAGTGCTAGTTCTAGTGAGAACGACAAGAGAATTGATAAGCTTACTTCGTTTGTTGAATCAATTGCTCTACAAACCGCTAACAATACCAAAGCCATCAATGGTCAAGTAAATGCCTTAAAAGAGACTTGTGAAACGTGTGAGACTTGTGGTGGACCACATTCATATTTTAATTGTGACAAGGTTTACAATCAACAACAACAAGTTTATGCTTATAACAACAATGAAAATGAGCGGGTTCAATTCAAACCAAATGTTGATGTTAACCATTTGTCTTATAAGAGTACTAACTATTTGGCTCCCCCGGGTTTTGTAGCTCCACAAAGACCACCCCCACCCGCCCAAAATAGGAACCAAGCTCCTCAAAGAGGAAATTTTCAAGGGAACGCAAATCAAGGGAATTTTAATGGTCAAAATCAAGGGTTTCAAAATAATAACTTCAACCAAGGTTTTCATAATAACAACAGTTTTCAAACTCAATATCAAAACCAAGGTTTTCCTAATCAAGGGTATAATCAAATGAACATACGAAATCCTCAAATGGACTTGGTTCTACAAAAGTTGACCGAACATGAGAGAACAATGAAACAAATGCAAGAGTCCGCCGATAGGAAGTTCGTGCAAATGTTGCAAGCCCTTAGACCCCAAGGAGCCTTACCTTCTAATACTGAGATTAACCCTCGTGCTAATGTGAGTGCTATCACTACTCGAAGTGGAGCCACTTTAGTGGGACCTTCCATCTCTTCGCCCGTAAAGGAGAGACAAGGCCCAGAGGTCATTATGAGTAATCCTACTCCACCTTCGGTGATTCCTCCCACTACCACTCCTAGTACTAGTTCCCCATTGCCCAAAGAGCCCAACCCTAAGGTTGTTCAAGAAGCGAGTCCTTCTCCTTCGCAACCTTCACCATCTAAACCCAATATCCCTTATCCCTCTAGGTTGGACAAGGCTAAAGTGCTCACCAAAGATGACGTTCACGTTTCTAACTTTTCGAAAATGATTTCCAACGTGAATGTTAACATTAGCCTTATTGAAGCACTTGCTCAAAATCCTAAATTTGTGAAAATGTTCAAAGATTTGCTTAATAAGAAATAAAAAATGGTTGAGCTCGTTAATACTCGTTTAAATGAGAATTGTTCCGCGATTCTTCTCAAAGAGCTTCCCGAAAAGCTAGGAGATCTCGGACGATTCGTGTTACCTTGCTCGTTTCCTCAAATTGATGATTGTATGGCTTTAGCGGATCTCGGCGCTAGCATCAATCTTATGCCACTTTCGGTTTGGAAACAATTATCATTACCCGACCTTGTACCGATTCGCATGACTCTCGAGTTAGCTAATAGAACTCTCGCATACCCCGTTGGTATTGCCGAAGACGTTTTTGTTCGAGTTGGTACATTCACTTTTCCCGTGGACTTTGTCGTCATCGACTATGAGATGGATCCTCGTATTTCGTTAATACTTGGTAGACCATTCTTACGATCCGGAAGAGCATTAGTTGATGTGTCCGAAGGGGAGTTAATTCTTAGGGTTAGGGATGAACAACAAGTTTTTAAAATAGGAAAAATCACAACTAAATCAAATGGAAAAGAGTCGGTCAATATGATTGATGTTCTTAATTATGATAATGAAGAGATTTTTATTAATCCTTTTGGAATTAAAACTTCTAATCAAAATTATTTTGTGATAACTTCATCCCTTCCCTTAGAGCCTCAAATTTTTGAAACTCCTATTTATGATACTTATAGTGATGACTCTTCTTCAAGTGATCACACAATCTTTGGTTTAGACGACCTATCTTTTGACCCACCCACTTTTGACCCACCCATTTTTATCCACCAATCTTTGATGATTACGATGATGACACTTATTTAAGTGATCTCATTAACTTTGATGCCCACCCCATGATCTTAATGCACCTCATATCTCTATGAGTAATTCTTCCATGGAGACTCCTTTTGACTTCTATATCCCAATTTTAGAAGTCATGACTTTCTAGGAGGATCCTCCACTCTTAGAGATCATTCCTATTTTAGAGGATATTCCATTTGAGGAGGATTTAGATATCTTTCTAAACTCCTATTTTTCTCACGAGGATGAGTTTTCCTATGACTCTGATGATACTTATGTTTTCACATCGAGTTTGGAAGAGGACGACTCCCCCACTTTGGATCAAAATGACATTTTGAGCTTTAATGTCAACACCTCTTGCTATTTTCCCGTTAAGGAACCGGTGTTTGATCCCGGAATAGAGACTTTAGTGCTTTCATTGCAATATCACCATAACACCTTTCCTCGTAAGAAACTTTTGACTAAGGGTACCCCACTTTTCTTTGCCTTGTGTGATTTTACCACCTCGGGGTTTATTTCCTTTCGTGATGGAAATTATGTGTTTGACCCGGGTGGATTTTCTTGGGGTATTCTTTATGTGAATGTGATTCATCCTTTATCATGGAGAGATTTTCCTCCCTTGGAAATCTTGGTTTTTCTATGATTTTCCCATTTGAATGATGACATTCGGGAAATCGAGTCGAGCTAGAGACTCGTGATAAATAAATCAAGCATCGTATAACTAGGTTAGATTTCTACCTTTTTCCATCCTTTCCACCCTTTTTCACATTCACCCATTTCCACCAATATGTGTAGGGGGAGCCAAGTAGGTTGTTTGTGTGTTGTGATGTTGTGCAGGGATATGTGCTTTAATGATCCACTTTTGGTGGTTTTGACGCGACTCGTGATCCCGTGTTCCCGTGTACCCGGTTTCTTCGATATGTTTTTGCTATTGTGATTCATACATGTATATAAATAAGATGAATAAATGTAATCACTTTAGTTGACTCTTCCTTAGCTCGATTTTAAACAACGTACTCAATGTCCTAAGTGTAGGGGAGTTTATTCTCCCACATGCTTAAACATTGAGGGCAATGTTTATATTAAGTGTATGGGGGACTTCTATCAAATTTTAGTTGGATTTTCCATGAATTTGACCCCATTTAACCGGAAAATTAAAAAAATTTCAACATTTTTTTCAAATTTTTGATCTATTTTGGCCTAGTAGTATTTTCATTTATTTTCTTTCCTTTTGTCATCGCATCGTAATTATATTGTCCATTTCAAGAATAAAGGAAAAAATAAATAAATGAATAAAATGGTTTTAACAAGTTTAGATGTCTTTGATATATTAGGCCCGTCGTGAATATTTTGACTCAACCCGAGTTTACTTATCCAAGTTTACTCTAGCTAGTATCCTTAACCATATGGACCTTAATTGGTTTATTAGGCTAAGCGTCCACGAGTCTCATTCCTTGAGATTTTAAATTGTGGAGAACGAGAGATGATAGAGTTGATAATAAGTTTAAGGGTTAATTCTTGCTTATATAAGTTTTTGTGGATCTTTCTTCATGCTTGTATATTTAATTGCTTAATAAATGAGGATTTTTGCGGTGTAGATTCGATATCTTAGCTCTTAGCCAAATCTTTTATCTCCTTGTAATTAAAGCGTGAACACATTGAGGGTGCCAGCGTTGTGGACTTCCGACTAAGGTGGCTCATAACCACTAAGTAGGAGGTATTCAGACCATGGGACCGCGGAATTTGGCCTACTATATATATCATAAATAAAAAAGAATAAGATTAAAACATGACCTCAAGGAGCCTTAGGGTGTGGGGCATGTAGCACGAACCTTGTCATTAGAGCCTTAGGGTGTATGGCATGGTAAGGGTTGAATAAAAATTGATCAAAAAAATCAATTCCCATGTTTATCGTTCAAGGAGCCTTAGGGTGTGGACAATAGATGAGGAGCATTTTTACATCCTAAAGAGCCTAAGGGTATATGATGTGAACTTGCTAAACTCCACATAAAGTCTACATGACTTTGGAGGAATAATTAATAAGTAGTACTATTGGCGAAATTTTGGATCCGGGAATTTATTCCCCAAATCGTGTTAAATCATCCTTGATGTGGGCTTACTTTAGTGACAACGTTTTTGAGGACGAGGTTAGGTTTTGAGTGTCGGGTTTGCACCGTTTTGCCTTCATTTTGTGGACTAATAATTATCAAATAAGTCAAATGAGCCTACGGGTGAATGACAATCCATAAAATCTAGAGATATAACTTAGGAATTGGAGAAAGAGTATTACACAATTGTCTTATATAAGTGGTTTTAACTTGAGAACTTATGGTAAACAATGATCTTGTTTTTAAGCTTGGCATGGGGAACATGAAACTTGAGGGTGATTAATATTTATGACACCAAAGCCCTAATTTAAGTCTTAGATTTCTTTATGAGTTTCTTCCATCAAATAACTTTCGAATTAATAAATTGTTATAACTTTTGTTTCCTTTAAAGTCTTTATCTTTTCATCGTAGTAGTATTAGTATATCTTAATAAAGGCCAAAATGGTTAATTATGAGAAAAATGTAACTTTATGCTTTAAAACTATGCATTGCATGAGGTCATTGCAATGGTCAAGTGTAGGGGATTTAATAAGTGTGTAAACACTTATCCTTTTGCCACTAAAATCAATGAAAAACAAGACCTAATCATGTGTTTAATATCATAAAAGTCGGAATTACGCGTGGTTTTGTGTTTTTGTGTGAAATAAGTACAAAAGATCAAAAGGAAAGAAAACACGGGATTTCACGGTCAAATGTTGAAGATAAGTTCAAGAAAGAGACAAAGACAAAATCAAGGAACCAAAAGTGTACCGAATACCACGAAAACCGGCAAAATCGACACGGTTTAAAGGAAAGAACAAGGAAGCCGAAATCGAGCTCGTTTTAGTAGATTTTAACTTAAATGAAGATAATTGGGCTTAGTGGGTCCCACATATGTTTATTGGGCCTTTAAGCCCATTTATGGAGGTTATTTAAGTTCTTGGTTTACAAAGGCCCAAAATCAAAAGCCCATAAGCAAACTAAATGAGACAGATGGGAGTATTTTGTCACTTTGGGCCACAAGCCCAAATCTCAAATAATTAAACATAAGCAGGGACGTGTTTTGGGTTTTCAACGCCCAAATCCAACTAGGGTAAATAAACAAAGGACGGTTTCATTTTCTTGGTCAACGCTCTCAACTCACACTCACGTTTTTACTTTTACTCACCCACCCACACCTATTATTATTCGATACAAACAAGAAACCCTCACTTTTCATCTCTCTCTCTCAAACAAAACGCAGCCACCCCTCCCAAACCCAAAAAATTAGGGATTTTTATTTGGTTAAAATCAAGCGAGTGATATACACGCATGGGTAATTAAATCCCCATTCTTTTTGGAATATGAAGATGGAATTGATTTGGTGATGTGGTCCTTTTTCCCCTCTTCTGATTGGTTGTAACAAATCATCACAACCACTTCTCCAATAAAATCATGCCAACTCAGATTTCAGGAAACACAACTAGCACAAGTTGTCCATGCTGGCGATCCATGTAACCCTTGGTGTATTTTCAGCCGTAGATCAAGACATATGAAAGAGAGAAGAAGAATGGATGGTCAAGATCACTCTCCTTGCTCACCAAGTTTCACCAATAAGGTTTTGGGGTTTGCCTATAAAAAACCCCCATCAAATGTGTAATCATTCAGCAATTTTTATTTTAATTTTATTTATGCAAAATAGTTTTTTAGGTAAATTGTAATTTTCTTTTTCAGTTAATGTAATCTCCTTTTATTATTAATAAAATTTTATTTCAGTTTAATCTTGTGTCTATTTACATTTCTGTTAAAATTTATTATTATTGTAAATTTATCTTTAAGCTGTTTTAGTATAATAATTAATTTTGGTTGATTTAAACTAATTAATAGTTTGAATTAATTAAAAGAAAATAAAACTGGTTCATAAACTTCCCTACTGGAAGTTTTATAAAAAATATGCTTCGATGGTGATGATTTGGAAAGTGGTGTTGACGTTTAATGGTGCTTTCGACTTAGTTTCATAGACGGCTCAGCGCCTCGTCTACTGCTCAACGGTTTCATCACCAGGTTTTCAATCTTCTTTCATTTTATATGTTTTAGATTTATTAGGATTATTTGATATTTGTTATGCTTGTGTTTGCTTAAATCTGTTAGAAGTATATTCGGTTAATATTTAGTCTGTTGAGATAAGAAGCTGATTATCCGATTTTAGATGTTTGCTGATATAGGTTTGAGTTTTGCTTATGTTTGAGTTTGTTTGAGTTTGCTTATGTTTGATGTTTATTTTCTGATATTTCAGTCTAAGTTTGTTTGAGTTTTAGTAAGATTATTTGCTTGTTTGCTTTGGATTTCGAGTTTAGTTTACTAATTTGATTCGATAGGTTCTTTGCTGATTGTTTGGTTTTTGTCTGCTTAATTTCAGTCTAGAGTTGCTTATTTTAAGTTTAAAGTCTATTTGCTTATTTTCAGTTTTTTTTAACTGCTTATTTAGCTTTGCTTATTAAGTTTTACTGCTTATTTGATTTAGTTCTAAATTTAGACTTGCTTATTTTTAGTTTAAATTTTAATTGCTTATTTTCAGTTTAAGATTTATCTGCTTAATTGCTGATTTTATTTCATGTGCTTATTTGGTTTCGATTGTTGCTGATATTGTTATTTAGCCTTACTGTTAAAGCCTCAGACCCAATTAGTCTGAGTGTTAAGAATTCCAAAAAAAAAAATATATTAAAAAAATAGTCCTTCTCTAGATTTGAACCCTTGACCTCACGTTCAATAGCTAGTCTCTCTTTTGAGTTTGAATACGCGTTATTTAATTAATATAGGTTAATTAATAGCTGTTAGTTTTTATAGATTTAATTTAGTCAATATTTCCTTTATAATTTGTTTTATTAAGACAGTTTAGTTAAATTTTAATCAAATTTTTTTTTATAAGTTTTCTTTTATAAAGTTTTAAAAAAAATAAAAAATAAAAATATTTTAATTACTTTTATAAATTTAAATTGTTTTTAAATTTAGTTTTTTAAAATTAGTTTTCAATTAATTTAGTTTTATTTAAAAATAGTTTCAAGTAGATTTCATTTAAATTAAAATTTTTAGTTAAAAAAATTAATTAGAGTAAATTAGATTTAAATTAGACATAAATTTTATAGAGTTTTAAAATAGTTAATTAGTTTTAATTAAATATTACTTTTTTTAATTAGATTAAATAGTTTTTAATTAAATAGTTTTTAGTTTTAAAATACCAAAAAGAGTTTAATTTATCAAGAACAATTAATCTTGTGTTAAATTCGATATCAATTCGAGTCGAGTCGAGGAGAGAACGATAAATTGCAATAAAAATACCTACATTAACTGTTCTCTATCATACACATCAATAGCTTTCGTGTCAATACAACCATAAGTATCTAATATTTCGTAATGAGAGTGTAAGGCTGGAGCCTCATATTAATAGGTGACCGAATAGGTGACCGACGCAAGCATTGCCTTTTATTGAATTAGTTTGTAAGGTTGCACAGGTGTGCACATCATCTTTGGGAAGGCTGCTCATATTATCGGTATGACTACCCATATTGGTCATTTCCATAATGATAAAAATTAAATAACGTTAGTCAAAAGCAACACCCTTTAGTAGCTATATCGCTAAAATAGGTAATTTGTATTATTCTTCTAGCGTCTTATGCTTTTAGATAATTTATAATAATGTAACTGGTCTTGATTTCCATAAGCACTTCCTGCTCAGAAGGAGAAACAACCGAATGACACTTTACAACAGATTCGTGATAAAGAAAAGAAGCTTAAGCTTGAACACAAGGTACCACTTTTGGAGTATACTTTTAATTTCTTACTATTTAGACACGTATGTCTCTTAAGGTGTAAAGAAGACATTTGTTGATCTAAAGAATCTAGGATTATGAAACAAAACATCGCAAATAATCCTTACTTAAAAAAATAGCATATGCGCTAATGATGTCCATGTGAATGCTTTGCTGAGTGACATGTTATTAAAAAAAATCCTAAATAATATAATCCCAAAAAGTGGCATAAACTCATCTGAGTTCAGTGGCCATTCCTTATAATTTGGCTCTTTGATATGGTTCTGTCAATCAGATTTGGGACGAACCAAGATGTTCCTTCTGAGGTGGCGCGAGTGAAGTGGAATTCTTGAAATCACATGGAAGTTTTACACGAGGCCTGTTAAGGATTTTAAAGTGTACATCCCATCAAGGTTATCTGATAAATGGCGAAATTTGGCATGGCGAGAGGACTAAAGATTGAACGATCAATGGCTTTACCAACGCCGGTTTCGTCATCACATCAAAGATAATCCGTAACTGACAGTAAGATTATCAGATAACGGGCTGATCTGATTTGCTGAGGTCGCCGGATAAACCCACTTTGTTGGTGTTGGCATCTAAATCTACTACACTTTGTTGGAATGAGTCAAGCGAACCATATAAGGGTATATCCATGTAACAGCTTACCTAAGCACTCATTCCATGTCCTAACTCACAACTCCAGTTATAAGGAGAACATAAGCTTACTGTTAGTTTCTGTATGAAAATGGACATAAATGAGATAGATGAGCAATACAGAAAGATGATGGACACCTAAAGAAGAAGAATTATATGGGCCATGCTTTAAACCAGGGGATAAGTGTTTATAATTCTTGCATTCCAATGACGAAAAGGTAGAACACATTTAACTTATATGTCTTAAGCAAAACTTGGATAAGTGCCATGTTATTCTAATTGGTTAGAGTATCATATAAGAATATTTGTAATCCTAAAAATTTTTCGTGATAACTGTTTATGGCTTTAGTTAATAGTACTTTATCAAATTTGATTATCTACGATGAATGTGTTTAAATTAGTAGTGACACGAGTGTTTAAGTGCCAAATGAGAATAAGTCAATTGCTTGCTGATTTCCTTCCCTTGTGTAAATGTTACATAAGGCTTCATCATACAAAGGGGTAATCGAGTAATATCTTTGTCAATTCACAGTATGTTTAGTTACATTACAGTTTAGATTTCGTTCATTTTTTATAAAAAAAATTATTTGTTTAATGTTTTAGTTGAGAAAATTAAGGTGACAAAGGAATATATGCCTCAAAAGAACTACACAACTTATACTTTATTAATCACCCTCCACACTTAAACAAAACACGGTGTGACTTTTTTGAAAGAAATGTGTGGTTCTTGGAGGGATCGGGAGGTGTATTAATGCCATTTCAGCTCGAGGTTGATCCTATAACTCATGGAATCTTATTCTCAGCAAACACGATCAACTACACAACCAATGCTTGATCATAAGGTTGATCCTGGTTGGTGTCTTAATAATATATGATTCGTATCACGGATCGTATATAATTTTCCAAAATCATATATGATCACGAGTCATATATGACTTTCTCAGGAAAAAAAGTTTGTCGAAAGTGTATACATATGTCCCTCAAAAGAAAGATAATTTGATTCTCGTCACGATAATATGTTTCGTTTTGCGTAACGATTAAGGGTTTATGAGATATCAAATTTTAAAAAAATAGATTTTTTTTGTTAGATGAAAAAAGAGTAAGCGTGATGGGTTGATTGAGTCTATGCTACAAAGAGGGTCTAAACTAAACTTTTCTTAGAAAATTGTATAAGACAAAAATACAAGCAGTCATATTCATATTTTAATCATCCTTTGTGTGAAGTGAACATATTTAGGGTATAAAATAATTTTTTTTATCAAATTTATCACAATAAACCACTTACTTTTTGAATAGAGCCTTGCTATATCCTCCTACTAAATCATCCTACTTATCTTCCTACACTCACAATTATATAATATGCATTTTCTCCATTTATTATCTCTCCAAGTCTAAACCTTTAATTCCGCCACTTGTCAGGATCTTGTGTGTAGGAGGATTTGTAGGAGGTTTTTGTAGGAAGAAATATCATTTTCCTTTTGAATATCAATGTCACTAACGTATTTTTAATTTTTTTTCAACTTGAATCAAATTTTTAATCAATGTTAGTCTATTTAGCCAAAAATTGTTTGCAACATTAGTCGTTTATATTAATTTTAAAAAATTAATTCTCTCACTTTTCATTTTATTTTTAATTTTTTTCGTACACTTTAAATTTAAAAAAAAAATTAACTTTTTGAAAATTAAAAAAAAAATTAATTTTTTACGAATCTAACAAAACTCTTGCTTTACAAAATTACTGTATAATTTTCTTTTAATTTTTCCGTACTTTTTAAAATCTTTATTTTAAAAAATAAATTGCCTTTTATTCTTTTAAAAAGTATATTTGTTTTTATATTTTTTAACTTTCCAAAAAGAAATATTTTTTTCGTAAAAAACGGTACACTTTAAAATTTTATATATTTTAAAAATTTTAAAACTTATAAAAAATAATTTTAAAACAAATTAAGATTTAAAAAGTACAAGAAAATATAAAATAAATTTTAAGTAAGAATATTATATTTTTTTTAGTTAATTAAAAATGTCCGTTGATATAAAGGACTAATGTTGCAAATAATCATTGATTATATAGACTAACATTGTCACATTATAACTAACATGAAAAATGTTTTGTTCAATCCATTACAATAAACTAAAAAGAGAAAAATATAACTAAAATATTCCATTACTTAAGCATAAACTCTAACTAAAATATATTAAACATTAAATTACAAATTCAAGAACCTAAAAACGTACGAACCATAAACCCTCCAGAGCAAAAAAAAAAAACTACCCCGCCAGTTGGGCGGGTTACCACGCTAGTATATATATATATATATATATATATATATATATATATATATATATATATATATATATATATATATATATATATATATATATATATATATATATATATATATATATATATATATATATATATATATATATATATATATATATATATATATATATATATATATATATATATATATATATATATATATATATATATATATATATATATATATATATATATATATATATATATATATATATATATATATATATATATATATATATATATATATATATATATATATAAATTTGCGTTCATGTGAAAACCAATTTTAAAATAAAAACAATAAGAACCAGTAAAAATTTGACATGTGGCATTTCTTATTAATATGCAAATAAATAGTAGTTAGAATACAATTAATTTGTTAATAAACACATAAGGGTATCATGGGTATTTTAACCACATTGTAAATAAAATATAATTAATTTGTTACACTCAATACGAATTAGACTCCGCTATTTACAATGAATACGAGTAAATATTAGACTTGCGTATGTTTCATGTTGCTGTTGAAGTTGATATAAATAGTAGGATGACTCATAGTTGTGGATAATGCTCTTAAACTTGTTATATGTATATGATCGTAGTTATTGTCGATTAATATGTAGTCTTTTTAATTAGACCTGTGTTTTATTTGTTTGCGTATTTTTTTAAATATGTATTATCAAGGTCTTTTTTGATTAGCTATATATATTTTTTAGTTACGTATTATTTGAATATTTTTTTTATTGTGTATTTTTCAGATACGTATCACTTGAATTATTCTAGTTTTTGTGTATTTTTAGATATGTATCTCATGTTTTTTTAGTTGGTGGTATTTTTTTTCAGATACGTATCACTTGGTCTTTTTATAGTTAGTTATTTTTTTTGGATACGTGTCACTTGAGTTTTTTTAGTTGGTTATGTATTTTTTTCGAATACGTATCACTTGAGCATTTTAGTTGGTTGTGTATTTTTCGGATACGTATCACTTAAGTATTTTTTAGTTGGTTATGTATTTTTTTCGAATACGTATCACTTGGTTATTTTTTACTCGGTTGTGTATTTTTCCGGATGCGTATCACTTGGTCATTTTATAGTTAGATATTTTTCGGATACGTATCACTTAAGTCTTTTTTAGTTTTTTAGTTGGTTATGTATTTTTTTCGAATACGTATCACTTGAGCATTTTTTAGTTGATTGTGTATTTTTCGGATACGTATCACTTAAGTCATTTTTGTTGGTTGTGTTTTTTGGAATGCATATCACTTGGGTCTTTTTTAGTAAGTTATTTATTTTCGGGTACGTATCACTTAATTTTTTTAGTTCGTAGTGTATTTTTTCGGATATGTATCATCGAGTCTTTTTTAGTTGGTTGTGTATTTTTTTGCATACGTATCACTTGAATTTTTTAGTTGATTGTGTATTTTTTACAAATATGTATGAGTTTTTTTTTAATAAATATCAGTTACTTATATTTTTTTATATATGTGGAAATTGGTATACAGTCTTTTCATAAAGCGATAGCAATTGGTCGTAACTACTTTTAACTCATTATATGAGTACGAATATTGTTATTATAAGTCTAATAAAGCTTGTCCAAATAAAACGGTTGTAAGAAAAGAAAAATCAGATTTTAAGAATGATAATTACACTTGGATATTTGTTGAGATATTATTTTAATTAATGTATAACCAAATACCAGTGTACGTGAAACAAACTTTTTGAAAAAAATGAGACCAAGAAGTCAAAATCAAATACCGGTGGTTTTTACTAAAATATGCTTCATAACGTGCCATCAAGTTGTAATTATTCACAAAAATTCCATTTAATTAATTTTTATCTTGTAATTTCATTAATGGCACATCCAATGGTCCTTAATGATTCTTATTGTTTTTATTTTAAGGTTGTTCACCACAATAACGTCTCTCTCTCTCTCTCTCTCTTTATATATATATATATATATATATATATATATATATATATATATATATATATATATATATATATATATATATATATATATATATATATATATATATATATATATATATATATATATATATATAGGAGCGCTATTTGCAGAACCTGTTTTTTGGTACTGAACTTACAGAACCACTTTAAACCAATAGGAATTTAGTTCTATTAAATATATATTTTTTAAATCAAAAGGGTATAATGGTAAAAACTCATTTTTGACTTTTTTTGAATTTTTTTATTAAAAAAACGTTTTTTACCCCTTTATTTTTAAATTTTTTTCAGTTCTAACTTTTTTTTAATACAGGTTTAAAAGAAATCTAAGGTGCATATATGTTTTTCTTATTTGTTATTAATGTATATACGTTTTTTACATACAATTATTTAGCCATGAAACTTTTTTTTTACAATTGCACATATCTTTTTAGTATACATTATATACAAAAAAAACATAAAAACATACATATAATCTCAAAATTTATAACAAAGCAAAAAATAAAATACAATACTAAATTTCATATGAAATGAAATACAATTCAAGTACAATTGTTAAAAACATAACTGCACTTTTGAAAGAACATACATGTACTTTTTCAATAACACACATGTAATTTTTCAAAAACATACATGTAGTTTTCCAAAAACATACATGCACGCTTTATGTTCTCATGGACGTATAAGTGTCATTCCAAAAACATAATGAGTGTCCTTCAAAAAACATATACGCACGCTGAGCTTCTTCGACAAATTCGTTAGCACACATGCGCACTTCACTTTTCATGGGCACCGGTCTCTTGGACTCTATCTTAACTGCATAAAAACATATATTGTTATAGCTACGTAGTCACATTGACTATTGAATAACTATAAGATTAAACAAAGGCACAAATTAGTAGACTTTAAATAATGACATAATCATTATGTTCAAAAACTTAAATACACATATGGTTAAAAGAAAAATAGGTGTAGGTTAAAAAAAACTTAGATACACATGCTCGCTTGCACATGGCCCATTAAACAATAAAGACATCAAAATCTTATGATATACTGTAGATAGTAGGTGTAGGTTCAAGACTAAAAGCTTTCCTAGTATATAGCCTACCTTTTTATCCACTAGGTAAAACTTAGATAGCCCACTTCCAAGTTTTCTTTGACTTTTTTTAATCAAAAAGCAATACATGTATCATGTATGTTCTTAAATCAATTGTATACAATTATTTCGAAAAAAGTTAGTGCAATAATTTGTACTACCTATTTTTTTATTTGTGAAAAAAATAAGTTTTTTTTGAAGAGCGAGTAAAATTTCATTAGTATACAATTATTTTGACTATTCATGTTTAAGGGGCCTCATTTGCTTAGCCGAACAAGACACTAAAATTATATAACGGCTCGTATAACATTAGTGAAAAATCACCTACCTCACCTTAAGTAACAAATAGTCCACCATTTAATTCAAAACATAGAAAAAAATATATCAAAATTATGACATGCTAAAACAATTCTAAAACTGTTTGACAAAATAAAACATGACCAAGAAACATATATGACTCGACGAAAAACATGTATGTTTGACCATTTTTTTTCATTCATATGGGGACACGACACAAGTTAATTGAGTCGATCTCTCTTTTACCTATTTAAATTATAGTATTTCTGAATCATCATAGATGTATAATTTTAAAAATTTCATATTAATCTCGAAACACGTATGCACACCACATTAAACAATTTATATCATTCTTCTAAAATTGATATTTTATTTCAAAATAAAATCACTATAAGGTTGGTAATAAAATATTGTATCTACAAACATTATTATTAAAAAATACAGTGTGTACCTATCATGTTCAATTGGTATCACATGTATTGTTGTGTCATGAAGTTTACTTTATTTTTTTAATTATAATTGTAGATCTAAGAATAAGAGTAAGACAACATGATCACATACAAACACATATGACATAACATAATTTCACCATAACTGCTTACCTTTACGTTTCTCCGGTTGACATTTTACCAACAAATTTGATCAGCTCCGACGGTCATATCAGGCGGACGTATGAAATTCCGGCGTGGACTAGCCTTCTTTTACTCGATCTGAAAGAAACAGTGACCAACTCCGCCGGCCACATCCTCCGACCAAATCCAACGCCGATCTAAAAACAGGCGACGAAAATCATGCAGTACGCCATGATTTGGTACTATAGATCATTGGTTTTGTTTTTTATTAAGAGATTATGATGGTTTTTTTATAGATATATGAGATCTTTTTGTGATTTGTTAGGAATGAGATAAATACGGTGATGGAAACAAGAAGATATGAGAAAAAAGTGGTTCAAGTTTTACTTTCATTATTTAATTGGAGATTAAATGGTGACAGTTTATAGCAAGTGATAAATTTGTAATTCCTATAATGCCCTTTGTTAATTAATTTATATTTACTAACCAATTTTCTAGTGTACAATAATTACACAAATGACTTATTGCATTAATATAATGTACATCATGCATAATTAGTAGTAAAAATCGGGTTCTGTAAGTTCTGTACCAAAAAAGAGGTTCTGCAAATAGCGCTTCACTATATATATATATATATATATATATATATATATATATATATATATATATATATATATATATATATATATATATATATATATATATATATATATATCTTTACATTATATATAAGAGGAGAGATATGCCACTAAGCATCCTATTAATCCACGTCATCATTTTATTTTTTTAATTTTTTTTAATTTTATATCCGGATTAATTGATTATTAAATAAAATTCAGTTTTTATTTTTTTCATTAAATTCCCGGATTTAAAAAGATAATGTGTTTATTTTAAAAGTACTCACAGCAAAGTTCGAACATGAGATCTCATAAGATAATCAGTTTTAACACAACCAATGTGCTATTTGTATCTTTTTGTTTTTATCTTGCAAGTTAAAGTACATAAATAGATGTAATTATTAGTCATTATTATCAGTTTAATAATGTTTCGGAGATAAGCTTGGATATTAAAGGATATGTTTAGAAATTATTTTGTGACATGATGTTCGATAAAAAAGGGCAGATATTAGGAAAAACGAAAAACTCTAAAAACAATAATTATTATCACCTAAAACCCTAATGATCGTATAGATCATAATCATTCTGTCGTATTTTCTTACAGGTGCTCTTTTTTTCTCAAAACCCTAATAAATTCATTATGTGGTATGGCTAATCAAGGTATTATTATCTGTATCCAAACATATGTGTAAATCCTAAACAAGCAATACATGATACACATACGAAGGCGAAGAACAATAAGGTATGTATTGAAGAACCACGAGGTATGTATTATGTATTTGGTGTGATACGTTTTATAGGCTCGTGTTTGTTACAAAAATATTAGCAATTCTAATTGCAGACGTGTGACGAGATTTTTGTGTGCAGTAATGATTGTGAATTTCATAACAATGGACTTATCCCCAACACATCTAACAATATAGTGTCAGTTAAATTTGACAAACGATATAGTGTCATCGAAAGACTTCAAGAGTGTTGTATCAAAGGTATTGTAGTAGTTAATTATAATGTATATTGAAAAACTCAATTATAAATGCTAACTTATTATAAATTTGATGGTCATCAGGTTTCAGCTCGATCACAATCATCTCTAGCATTCCATATTGATAGTTAAACATATTGGAATTTATTTGTACCAAAAACATCTTCCGTGTTATCATACTTGGTAAATATTGTTATTTTCAGTTTGTTTCTCTGTGATTTATAGAATCCAAAGATTCTAAGTGGAATTTTAAAGCACTATTGACACTTCGTCCTTTAGTTTTATATTTATATGTTGCTAATATATGCAGATGGCTGGAAAGTATTCTGCTGTAAGAAAATCTATATCAAGTTATCTTTAGGAAGTAGGCAACTCTGGTAGTAATAACCACCATTGGGAATGGTGCCCATGGAGATGGTATACTTTTCCTCGACACGTCTATATTCCATAAACATCACTATGAGTATATGCTGATCTTATAAATGATGAAATTATGTGTTTCGTGTCCACGTCCAGACCCAGACCACCGGATGGACATGGAATTGGTATTTAGATTGTTGTGTTAAGCTGACAAAGTTGGAAGTTATCTACACGAGAGGCATGTGAGCTTGCTATCTCCTTTACTTTGTTTATTGTTTAATTGTAATAGCATCTAATTTGTTCGAACGTGATTCAAAGTTTAGAGCAAAGGCATTCGTCTGCTTAGGATGCTGTTATGCGATTCATATATAAATAGCTATTAAAAAATATAACAAATACAGTCTTATTATATGATGAATTTTATCATAAACGATTATTGCATCAAATCTTAACCAGATGAGTAAAAAACAATCATGCTTAGCCTCTGTTGTCACAGATAAACAGGATACTTGGTGCAATGTGTCACACCCCCAATTTATCAGAGTAAGGCAACACAGTGGGGTGCGACGGTCATGACTATCACAAGACATAGATACAAAGAACGACTATTTAAAAGCCGTTTTCTTTTAATTAAAAGCATAAACTTGTTCGTAAGCGAATTACACAAGATCATAATAACACATTATTTCAAAAGACTTTAACATTGATCCAAATAACCATACACTAGTCACGACCATTTTCATTTAAAAATCTCCCATGCATAACCACGTCACTCCTCCGTCTTGATACCTGAGAAAAACATTGCTAAAATGTGATGAACCATAAGATTTGATCAGGCAACCGGCATATAACCAAAACATGGCTATAATCAAAATAGTATACGTTTGTTTTCCTACGCCTAAGCTCGTGACACCGAAGCGTTAACCAACCAACAAGATATAATGAGAGCCCGAGCAAATGCCTATCCCAAAGCATTCATAACGACTCAAATGTAAGTGTATCTAATTTGGTCACACAACCAACATTAGATAGGGATGTCAATCCCAATAGATCTATCCATAACATTCGCGCTTACACAAAGTAATTAACGGTTCACGATAGTGGGCTAAAACATCTAGGGATATCGCTACTTAGACACCATGTAGGCAAACGTATCAAGTTTTAGCACTTATGTTCATCCGTTAAAAAAAAGCAATGTTCTCACCCTAAAATAGTTAAAACAATTAAAAGTGGGGCTATGAAACTCACTTCGATGAAGTAGTGAATATGATCAATAAAAATAGCACGGAGAATCAAGGCACGCAAAACGATGCACAAACGATCTACTTGTAACCTAAGTAAAGTATCCGTACTTAGGCTAAATACAATAAATAATAACGTACAATACACTTGGTTGATATTTTATACTTGCTCTTGGTTTATAAAATGCATTCATACATTTTTCATGTTCAACAATTTTAGTCACGGGGTCGACTTTGGGTCACGATAACTTTTTAAATATTAGTCCGAAAAATAAATGGGTTCTCACTATAAAAACTAGACCGCGAGCTCTTTGATATTTGATAAATATCCCATTTTAATGAAGTCTCTAAGTGCAGAAAATAATTAGCTAAAGTAGTGAGCTCACAACAAAATAAACAATAAATTTTCTATTATTTAATAAGTGTTGATCAAGCATTTTTGAAAGCGATTCCCGTGTTCGTTAGTAAACATTACGACGAACGAAAAAATTATTATGAAAACTCGACCGCGTCAAGTTTACTACGATACTTTTATATTTTCGAGGAAAGGTTATTAAGCTAGTCAAATATAGGTGCAAAGTAGCATGTGCGACCAAAGTTTAAGTCTTACAAAATGTGCTTGTACTTGTTTTAGAATTTGATCATTCGCAAGGTTTTGGGGTTCTGATCTCTGTTCTATGCCCCATCACATGTACAATCTGATGATGTTTCCATTTATATGGCCTTTTGTACTTATTCTTTTAGTCATACCAGCATACATGGCAACATACATACATAACATATATAAGCTCACATACATCTACACGCCACGTTCCTTTCTTTTTGTTTTACGGTTTTTCTGTCACTGTTTTTATGCAGGAAGTCACCTATGTATTCTAGCTAGCCATTGTTCATTTATATTATATACAACACACACCAAATTGGCCATTTCTTTACACATACCCACGAACACACAAGCAACAATCTTGTTATAGTTTCTGCCTTCGCACGCATTTACCTATTATTGTAACGTCAAGAGTGAAAGGACTATGTTTACACATTTTTTTCTCTACCCTACATCCCAACTCAACCCAAGGTTTGCTATTTGCTTGAAATGCTTTCACACATAAAATATCAAAAAAAGGGAAAACTGCTTTTGTTGCTTTTGTCCACTATATACACAGGCCATAAAAGTATGGTATATTTTTAAACAAAAGGTGTCTTGTCCTTGTCTACTGCTTATTAACAAGCACCAAGCTACACACTTTATATTTTCTGTTATAAAACATGCATGCATATATCACAACCAATATTAACATAATAGAAGCCGATTCTTGCTACTAGTTTCTGTTTCACACGTAGCATCATAAGAGGGAGTCCTATCTGCTGCTCATACTTGTCCTTATTTCCATGCATCATACATACACAACTACTAAGATGGTACTGGTGCACATAGCATATTAATCAACAAATTGAGTATTGTATTTACACTTTAGCTTCTTTGGTACACTTACACGCAACACATATTATTCATGCAAGCAATACATACAAGTTTTGGGTTTCTTGTTGGTTTGCTACTGTTGGAGTACATGCACGACATATATACATAGTTACACGTACAACACATTTCTTTGTTATGTCTACTGTTTTTGAGTCACTGTTTCACGCAGAGCTCATACACACGTATATTAGCTGGGGGTTGTTCATAGAGTTCATACTCACACCTTGCTTCGTTCATATATACATTGCATACAACGACAACTTAAACAAAAAAAAACATACCCTCACTGTTTATCATGCAAGCACAAATATACTCTTTTCTCACAAGCAATAAGTATTACTCATTTTTTTAATAATTTTACATCTCAGACTTTTGATTCATGCATACAATACTTAAGGTGTCTCAAACACAGTTCACGAATCATGGTGGCTGGGAGAGGTTGTTTTCACGCATGCATAGACAGGCAAAGAGACCACGCCACATATATATCCTTAGTCCTTATGTTGTTAAACTCACACACATATACTTATGGCTTTCTCTCTTTGTTTACAAGCACACACACTTATGATACTTAAGTCCTTCTTGGTTCTAGCCACACACAAGGATGCTTAATCATTCGTGCAGGGGAATGGTCGGCTAGGGTTTGGAGTGTGATTGGAAACATAAGTTATTTCAAGTAAGATCAACATGGTGCAAGCACATAAGGTCATATGGGTTATCTCAAGTGAGTGCAAACGTGAGTAAAAGATTTTGGGTCGAAGAGTCATATAACACTCCTATTATCAAGCACATCATCATCATTTTAAGTTCGCCTATTTGAAGTCCTAACCAACATTTTGTTCATGGCTTCGTCCAAGATTTGATTTAGGTCTTTACCTCTTATACCGAGACATACCCCAACCCATGACTTATTTTACCCCTTTAGTGTAAGTTCTTGGTTTCAAAGTTGTGAGCAAGTATTATATCAACCAAATCATGAGAAAACAAAGTTTAAGGAACTTACAAAGGTCCTAAGGGTGATGAAGACGGTGGAATAGAATAAGAAAGCTTTAAATATAACAACTCGCTTGTTCAAATCAAACCGAAACCTTGTTCACTTACTGTTGTCGTGCCCTAATCAACAGAAGGCTTGTGTTTTTCTTTGATAGATTTGCTTTGTGTGTGTGTGAGTTTTAGTGAGGAATGAGAGTTCTATTTATAGGCAAAGGAGTGTGGTTTAGGGTTAAAGAAATCTAGTTAGGGCTTAGTTAAGGTTTTGGTTTGAATGTAACTAGTTGCTAACTAACCAAGTTCACATAAATTAAAGAGAAAATGGTGGGAATGACAAAAGGTTGCTTTGGGTTTTTTAATGGCAGGGAGGTCATGGGAAGAGTGAGCCCTTTGTTGACTCCATTAATTTTAGGAGGCTTGTACAAACAAAGGTTGAAGAAACATGGGGGAAGGTTGTTATATACATTGTGTATATAGGAAATGGGGAGACACAAGTACAAAACTATTAAATGGTTGTTGAAGTATAAAGGATGGTGGAAAACGTGGGCTTACAGAAATATAAAGGGGGTCGGTTTGTGTTTGAATTGTATATTATGTGTAGGAATGATTTTTGTATTTATTTGTATAAGGTTGTAAAAGTTTTATGTATAATATTTGTTTCAAGAAGTCTCAAGTTGTAGTATTTTTAACTATTTAGTTTGAGGAGGAAAAATGGGTAATTTCTAAGTGTTTTGTAACTACATTGAGTGAAATACTAAAGTTTGCGTAGCGAAACTCTTAAGCTAAGTTACGTTGATGTAAATAAATGCCGGCTTCTATAATAATAGTCCTTATCACGTAACGTAAGTAAACTAACATTTATCCAAGTAGAAATTCTTACGAACGTCATTTATAAATTTTTAATTCGTACACAAAATACGCGTAATCAATCGGGAATATCAATAGACACACAAGTCTAACCCGAACTATCGCGTTTCACATAAATTAAATAGATTCGAAATTCACGTGTGTGACATTCGTAATCCCTTAAATTGAGTTTTGTCCTCAAAACTAGCACATCGATGTCGTTATCAAAATAAGAGGTCAATTAAATTTTTATCTTCCTTTCATGGTGTTCAATGCGTTCGTTTTTCTTTAGTTCGTTGTTAAGATAAAAATTACTATTAGGATTAGAACGAATAAAAATTTCTTCCGATTGTACATGATCTATAGCGCTCCCTAAAGCTTATACTAGTAAGTCTTTTCTCATATATTGAATTTTTCTTGACGATGTCGGTTTTGTTAAGTGAGTTCTAAAAAATATTGTGTCGTCTCACGTATCACTTCCACTTTAAAGGGTCCTGTGTTGTCGTCCTTCACATAAATGCCTATAATTTTGCTAATATTAATCATGAACGGTCCAATGTATCAAGGATTTAACTTTCTTCGTTTTTCCAAAACGAATGACACCTTTCCATGATGCGACTTTTAACATGACGAGGTCTCCAACATAAATTTTCCAATGGCTTGCGTTTTACACGGTCTCGTTCGCCCTGATGACGGCGGAAGTAGTCATAAGTGATTTACGTATAAGTCGCACGTGGCTCTTTTTAACTTAAACGACGATATGGGGATATTTGACGTTCATAGCTCCAAACAATTTTTCTTTTCTTTGGAAAATAACGTGAGCTTGGAATTTACTTTGCTAATTTATCTTATTTTTGCGATGATTACTATGAGCATATTCGCGTTTGACCACGATCATACGTAGTTGATCAGGCTAAGTACGTCTCGGGTCTAACAGTTCTATCCTCCTTTTCGTCACCAATTGTTTCTTTGAGATACTTGATTAATATAATAGTAGTTCATAGTTCATTCATGAAAGAAAAGAATCCAAATTCATAACAAATACATAATAGACGACATTCATAGAAAAGTACAAATACATGGCTCCTAATAAGGTTTTGTTTGCCCGCATTGTTATCACTCAAGCACCACTAAGGTTTGACATGTTTCTCCGTCCTCAATCAGGTTCACCAGGCCTGGGCAGTCCCTTCTGATTTGTCCTTAATAAGTGTGAAAACACTTATCCTTTTGCCACTAAAATCAAGGAAAAACAAGACCTAATCATGTGTTTTATATCGTAAAAGTCGGAATTACGCGTGGTTTTGTGTTTTTGTGATAAAATAGGTACAAATGATCAAAAGAAGATAAAACACGAGATTTCACGGTCAAATGTCGAAGAAAGGTCCAAGAAACAGACAAAGACAATGTCAAAGACCAAAAGTGTGCCAAGATCACGAAAACCGGCAAAGACGACACGAGTTTGAAAATAATTTCAAGAAAGCCGAAATCGAGCTCGTTTTATTGGATTTAAATCGTTTACGAAGATTTCGGGCTTAGTGGGTCCCACATTTACTTATTGGGCCCAAAAGCCTAAAAGAGGATTAAACATCATTCACAACACACTCGGGAAAAATGGTCCAACAAAAGCCCAATTTCTAAATACAAAATGGATGGGAGATGTTTTATTGGGCCAAGCCCAGTAACAAATACAAACATGGGACGGTTTTTGTTGCTAGATAATGATCGGTCAACTTTTCTCCCAGTCAAACTCACAACACACTCATTTTATTTATTTATAAAACGTTTTCTTCCCCACGTTTCACTCCCTCACACGTAACCCATTTTTACACAATTTATTAACTAAATGTTTTATGTCTACCCTATCACACGTGTATCAAACACGTCCCACCCACACCTTTAATTAATAAATGTATTTCCACCCACACACACTCAACTAAATAATACGTTTAATATTTTTTCCCCATCCCCACTTTTATCCTTCGATAAAACCAAAGAAACCACCATTCAATGTTTTCTCCTTCATCTCATAAAAAAACGCACCAGCCACCATTTTTTACCCTCCCTACAAACCCTAATCAGTAAAATGCACAAAAGATTTTAGGGGTTTTACCCTTAATGGGTAATTCACCCAAAGGGAAATAAATCCCCCCAAAAATCGGAGGCAAACACCCACAAGATGGTCCTCACATCACTCCAACGTGGCAATCCGTATGGGAAGGGCAATCTCTGCCGTTTGATGAGATGAAAAAGAGAGAGAAAGAAGAAAAGAAGAAATCAACGGCCATGATTTGAAGACGTGATCACCAAGGATTAGGGTTGCCAATAAAACCCCCAAGAAAACATGTAATTGGGATCCATCAAGCTTTTCATTATTCTTTTTTCAGTTTTTTAATTAATTTTAGGAGTAGGGTTAATTAGATTTAAATTTTGCAAAATTAGTTTAGGGATTAATGTATTTCTTTATTTTCCATTAATGTAATGATTTATTTAAATTAATGAAAAGTTACCTTTTTAATTAATTTGGTTCTTAGTTTAATATTTCTGTTGAGTATTTTGAATCTGCTTCAATTTTTTTTACACTGTTTTTCATTATTATTATTATTCGAAAGAAAAAAAAATATAAAAAAATAGGATTACTGTTCGAGGCGTTATTATTTGAAGATTGGAACTGTTTGGTTCATTTGGATCGAGAAGGTTTTTATTGTTCGAGTAAGTTGATATTCGAGATGGTGATGCTTTTTGGTGAAAGACGGTGGTGACGGTTTGATTCGGTTCAAAAGGAGGCACATCGCCTACCTTCGGCTCAACGGTTTCGACACCGGGTTCTATTCTCCTTTTAATTTTCTGGTTAAATTTATCATTTGTTTTAATTTAGTTTAATCTGCATCTGCTTGTGTTTAATTAGATAGTTCGGTTTTGCTTATTTGTTTTTAGTGTTTTGGTTGCATCTGTCTAATTTCATTAGTCTGCTGGATTTTGTTTCTATTGAATTTACCTGTGTCTGTCTTGAAGTTATTTGGATCTGCTTGCTTTACTTCTTTGTTTTTCGGATCTGTTAGTTTTAGTTTTGATTTGGTGTTGTTAGGGTCTGCTCATTTTAATGTCTGTTAAGTTTTATTTAGTAGTTAATATTGTTTTGGATTTAAGTTGGTTCGGTAATAAGTTCGAGTGCTTATCTTTGTGTTACCTTCTATTTAGTTTCGAGTATGCTTATTCAGCTTTTTGTTTCAGCTTATTATGCGTTTATCTGTTTTTCTTTAGCTTTTTGTTTCAGCTTTTTGTTTCAGCTTAGATTGCTTATCAGATATTTAGATTCTCAGATAAATTCCAAAAAAAAAATATATTAGCAAATTATGTATGGGCTGGGGATCGAACCCCAGACCTCTCGTTCACATGTCCTACGCCCCATCCAATTCGTCTGGATCTCCATTTGTGTTTTACTCTCTTTAGTTAAATTAATATAGGTTAATTAATTTGGGCCAGTTACTTATTTAAGTTTAATACAAGTTTTAATTTTATTTAGTTTAAAGTTTTATTAATAGTTTTCAATTATTTAAATTACCTTCATTTTATTTAAATTGCTTTTATTTTAAAAATAGTTTTAAAAATTAATTTTCCATTTAGTTTTACTCAAAATAGTTTTCATAAAAGTCTTTTAAATAGTTTTCTTTAAAATAGATTTTAGTTAAAAGTTTTTACTTAGTCGTATTAAAATTAGATTTAAATTTAGATATAAAAAGTTTTTATTACATAGTTTTATTTTTAAAGTTAATTTTCGGTAGATTTTTAAAATAGTTTATTTCAATTAATTAAGTTTTAGTTTAAAATAGATTTCTTTTATAGTTTTAAAAATATTTAGTTTAAAATTAATTAAGTTTTCAATCTAAATTTTATTTTAGTTTAAAATATATTTTATTTAAATTAGTTTAAAATAGTTTTAATTAAATACTTCTTATTTTTAAATAGTTTTTAGTTTAAAATTCCAAAAATATTATTCACCAAAAACAATTAAGTTTTACGATTAAACGAAAATCAATTCGAGTCGAATCGAGGAAAACGAACATTAATTGCTTAAATTTGGATTAACATTAATTGCTTAAATATAAAACCCTAGCAAAACCCCTTCATTAAAATGGCGCCGCTGCCGCTTCGCTCGTACGATTGACGATTTTTTGTGAAGACGTTTGGATTTTGGGATCCGTTCACTTTGAACGTTACGTTTCTTGCAACAAAATCAAAAACACAAAAAAAAAATAAAAAATTTAAAAACACCAAAAAATTAAAATATCACAAACGCAATTTCTTTCCTAAGAATTGCACCAAAAAAATTAAAAAATCCAAAAGTAATATTTTTTCCTAAAAGTATTACACCAAAAATATTACGTATTAGTGTTAATTTTTAGTTCGATTACTTTCGATTTTTCTTGTGTATATATATTTTTCTAAAAAATACAAAAATATTCTTCTTTATCCTCTATCGGGTTTAATTCTTTTCTCTACCCCTCTTATTTATAATTCTTCATGGATTTGTCTTGTGTTCGGTGTGGGAGACCATGGCTTGGTTTTCCAATATGTCAATGGTGTACTTGTGAGCGGTGCGGTTTTGATATCGACAATACACAATTCAGATTTTGTCCATTTTGCAATTCAACAAATTCGTACTTCTCCTCTTACAATACTTTCTCACCCCCTCCAGTCTATGACAATCCCTATCCGCAACATGCACCGGGGTTTTCTCAATACCCGTGTTGCAATCATTGTGGGGGCCCTCACGTTACTTCTTATTGTCAACTGATGAGACTGCTTTTATACATAGTCTCATCGTCCAAATCGGGCTTAAAATGCATAAAATATCATTAAAACTGCCAAATATATGCTCGTGTTTGTTGCTTGTGTATTTTAGGTACGGATATTGAGGAAATGACAAAAAGATCACAAGAATCAATCAAAAACGAACACGGGAAATGAAGCCGCACAATGAACCGGACCCGAATCTGGAATTTCTAAAATGGTCTTTGAAGAATTGAAGATTGTCAACATTGGTCCCTCATTTTTAAAGATTTGGCAAGATAAGACCTTGAAGAAATCATCATTTGGCAACAAAGGTCCTCCATGTTTGAAGATATTACAAGAATGGCCCTTGAAGAATGCAAGTTATGCATTTAAAATCCTTATTTTAAGCTTGAGAAAGTATTTGTGCCAAAAGTGACAAACTGCCAAAGTTGTTATAAAAGGAATTAAGATTATTTGCTGTTTATTACAAAGTGAAGACAAATGGGAACTTGAGGGGCCTTTTCTGCCCAGACAACCAAACCCACACATCCAATCACACCATGACACCTCACCAAAACCCGACCCTACCCAATTACCCTACCCATTAACCCGTCCAACCCACAACCCACCAGTTTATTAATTAAACTGGTCAACAACCCAGTCAACCCTCCCAAACTTTCCCACCAAACACGTTTTTTAAACTAAACTTTCCCCAAAACGGATTAAACTCCCTCTAATCACCCTATAAACCCTAAGAACACCCAGCTTCAATTAACTATAAAACAAAGGGGTTTTAGTTAAGCTTTTCCAGATCTTTGATTACCCCCTTTGTCACCAAAACCCACATCCCAAATCAACACAAGACACACCCATGTGTCTTGTGGGACCACCTCTGCAACGTCCCTTTCCCTCAAAACCCCAAAAACCGACCAGATAAACGAATGAGATGGACTCCTTGGCCCCCAAGACCATTTGAACGTCTGTGATCAACAAAAACAGCTGGCAACATCACATGCCACCACTTTTGACCAAGAATTCAGTCAAGAACAAGGGCATTTTCGGATTTTTTATGCATTAGGGTTTCAATTTATTATTTCTTTATTCCAGTATCTTGATAGTTCTATTAGCATCTATATAAAGCACCTATCAACATGTGATAGGGCTTGTTCCAGATTTTTCAAAATTTTGTAATCCCTTTTTATAAATTTATAAAGTTGGTATTTTTGGTTAAATTATAATTCCTTTTATGATTTTTTAAAAGTTGGTGTTAATTTGTGAAGAATCTGAGTTCCATTCATATTTTGCAAACACTTTGTCTTTGAGTTTTCAAAAAGGTTTCAAAGTTTCTGAAAAGCAATTTTCTTGGTAAAACCTTGTTCCAAGCTTTTGTTTTTTCAGTTTGTAAGTGGTTTATTTAACTGTGTTAAGAGAAAATTATTTGGAAAGATTTTGAAAAGGTTTAAAAAAGAAAAAAAATCAGAATATTTGGCTATATTGTGTTCATTTGTTGATCTTAGCAGGTTTCATTGAGAGCTTGATTTGTCCAAGGATCTGCACAGACCCGAGTCTGTTTGGAGATGGCAAAGCAGCCATTGTGGGACCTGGATGTGGGTCCTACAAGGTAGTCCCTTGTGTCCTTATTTTCAAGTTTTCAGTTTTATGTGATTGGGTATGAAAGTTGTGAAATTTGCTTAAGTGTTCATTAAATCTGTTGGTTCTTGGTTGTTTTGATGAATTATGCATGCTAGATTAGTTTTAAGTCAGTTTGGTTAGGTTTTGAGTAGGGTTGCTTTGTAATCTTCATTTTCAGTAATTTAAAGGGGTGTTTGGATTTGCATGTTAACTGAGATATTTGAAAGATTTTTGGGTTAAAAATCAGTTTGACACACTCAATAGGGTATTGTTAGGTTGTATGTTAGTTTGGTTTTAACTTTGGTAGGGTTCATAACTAGTTGCATGCTAAAAATTTTGGAAAAGTGGTCAAAAAACAGTCAAGTCCTCTATCTACCTGATTTGTAAGAATTTGCTCATCAAATTTTAAAAGCTGCTAGATATAAGGTCTACTGAGGTTTGTGAATTGCTCATATGTGATTTGGGTAGCTTATGTTCAAGTTTTAAGCCATTGAAATTCGTTTTTGTGCATGTAGCATAGTTACTGTTCATCAGAAACAAGGTAGCATTCATCAGTAACTTTGTGTGCCTTTTGTGAAGATTTTTGTGAAGTGACTTGCTGATTTTTGTGCATTATCTGACTCCCCACAACCCAATTGGTGTGGGGGGTACCTTATTGTCCAAAATAAGCACTCACAATAAGCTTTCCTAAGCTTATTGCTTTCTGACCAAAAAAATACACTAGCAGTGGGAAAAAGGTTCCCACTGATAGCACACAAGTTAGTACTGCCATACAAAAGGACAAAAATCCCAACATGTCACTATCAGCTTTTTAGAAATTTTGTCTTTTGTGGTCTAAACTTAGAATTAGGACTTAAAAATAGTTTTGTAATTTTTATAATTTTATTTTTGATTTTTCTATTTAATTAGTTTTTAATTTACTGTTCATTTAGTATTTTTTAGATTAAATAGTCATTTTTAATTACTTTTAAGTTTCTGTTTTTTGTACTTTAGTGAAAAAAATTAACATTTTTAGATTTCAAAAATTTTGTTAGATTCAGAAAAACAATTTAAGATTTTTAGTATAAAAAGTTTTCACTGTTCACTTTTAAATTATTTTTTAGAATTAATTTAATTTAATTAGGGTTTTATTTATAACTGTTTTTGTCTTCTAGTGAAAAATTTTATATTTTTCAAACTTTTTCATTTTTCTACTGTTCATTGGAGTAATTTAGGATTTTTAAAATTGTCCAATTATTTTTGGCATTATTTTATTATTTTTTATAATTATTTTAGTTTAAAAATAGTTTTTAGTGATTTAAAAATAGAAAAATAGTCTTGAAAATTTAGGGAAAGTACTTTTTAGTCTTTAGATAATATAAGTAAGTTATTTGTTCAATAAGTTTTGATTAATTATAATTAATTTTAGGGCTTTAATTAGCATTTAAAATTGAATATTTAATTAATAAAAGGTTTTAAAATATTTTTATTGGATTTTTATCCTTATTTATATTATTTTAGACTTATTTTAGCTTTTAATTAATTTTTAGGTTTAAAATTCTTAATTTTGTAGTTTTTACGGTTTTACGTGAACACCTTTTCGTCTTAGCTCGATCCGTCTTCGTAACCGTCATTTCTTTCTTATTTCCATTTTTCTTTTTCTCAACAATATAATCACAAACATTAATCAATTTATTACACAACGCACTTGCCTCCTTGGGAAACGAACTTGAACTTATTTGGTCATTAGTGCTCGGTTTTCCTAAACCGACACTTAATACTTGCCACTTTTGTCATCCTTTTCCTAAAGGGTACAAAAACTCTACATCAATTTTGGCGCCGCTGTCGGGGAGGCGTGTTGTGTTTTGATTGAACAATTGTTGTTTTTATACTAACCATAATTAGTATTTGTATTAGTATCACTCTACTAATACGTATTATCGGTTTTCGGTTTTTGTGTGAATATTATTAATATATTGTATACGTAGAACAATAAATTCACAAGTACTCCAAATACGTGAGAAATCACAACCTTGACTTGGGAGGTCATTACCCAATCATTGTATTCGAATCTCAAACCAAAGAAAAAAGGCAAAAATAGATAAATACTTTCGTGAAGCTCGATTTTGAAAAATACAAACTATAAGGTGGGTATAAGGCGGTTGTATTTCACGACCTAAAGGAAAAAGGCTCTTAAGTGCTTCGCGCCACTTCGTTTCCTCCGCTTGCTTGTGAGTATTTTATTTTGAGAGCTAATCGAGGGTTTTGCCGCCCAAAGTATTATTACATATCATATATATTTTCTTGGTTTCTATTGATTAAACCCTCTTGAACGATTTGGTGCTCCACCATCGTTCTAAAGTCATCGAAGGCGTTCACTTCACGTGATCGTTTTCATTCCTTGAGGCTTCTTTAATCGAGAGATTTGATTAAGGAGGAGATTTGTAGATTTGTGTCTACTTAATACATTCCACCAAAATCCAAAAAGGTTAATACAATCAAAAACCACAAAAAAATTGGAAAATACAAAACACCAAAAAGAATCTTCTTTGCTCGTCCCCTCGTTGTACGTGACGTTTATGCTAACTCGTAATCAAGCAAAACGTGCACGTAGACGAAAGAACAAAACTCCCACTCCAACTCATTCTAGTGAGGAGTCTCCTATTGACGAACCCATTGTAAGAGAAGCACCAACCATGGCGAATCGAACTATGATGGAGTTACTTCAAGCACCCACCGAGGGTTATGGAGAGGCTATTGTGATTCCCGCTATCCTTGCGGAGAATTTTGAGGTGAAAACGGGTTTGTTGTCGATGATTCAAAACAACAAATTCCGTGGTGATGAGAAGGACAATCCCCACAATCATATCCGCCAATTCAATCGTCTTACCAGCACTTGAAAATTTAAGGATGTCTCGAATGACTCGATTAAGATGATGCTTTTTCCGTATTCCTTAGCGAGGCCCGCTAAAATTTGGTTAGAGAAAGAGCCACCCAATTCTATATTGACGTGGAAGGATCTCGTTTCAAAATTTGTGAACCAATTTTTTCCGCCCTCTAAGACTACGCATTTGAAAAACGAGATTTCAAAGTTTTCACAAGAATCAAATGAAAGTTTTTCAACGGCTTAGAATAGGTTTAAAGAGATGTTACATGAATGTCCTCATCACGGTTTTTCCGACTTGCATCAAATTGACACGTTTTACAATGGACTTAATGATCATGAAAGAGATTATTTAAATGCCGCCGCGGGTGGTAATTTTTTGTGTAAAACGGTCGAGGAAGCTTTGGTTATAATTGAGAATAGGTATAAGGTTTATAGCCCTCGTAACACACCGAGTGTTGCCAAATTAGGCTCGTCATCGTCTCGTAGCATTAATGCCTTACATGATGAAGCAAATGAAGAAAATCGGTTTTTTGATAGATTTGCTAACCTTATGACTCATTGGAAAGCTCAAGAAGCTTCGAATTCCGCTTCGGTTAAAGCGGTTTCTAAGAGTTGTTTGTCGTGTGGTGGAGCTCATGATCTTTCCGAGTGCATTACCGCGGATGGTAACACTTCGAGTGCTTATGTAGCCACGGGAACTTACAACCAAAACGGTCAAGGTTCCCGCCAAAATCAAGCTCCACCAAATCAAAATGCTAATAACTATCGAAACAACAACCAAGGTGGTAATTATCAAGGCAATCAACGTAATTACAACAAGGGTAATTATCAAAGTGGAAATGGGCAAATTTCAAATCAAAACCAAAACCGTGATTTTCAAACTACCACACAAGGTTTTCCAAATGATCACACCAAAAATCTTCAAGGAGAGTTTTTGAATTATGCTAAGGCAAACGATGCTAAGTTTGATAATATGCAACGTGAAATGGTTAGCTTAAGATCCGAATTGAAAAACGAGCTTAAAAACGTACTTGCTAATGAACTTAAAATTCATGCTAATAAAATGGAAGGAAATGTTCAACGACTCCAACAAAATCAACAAAAAATGGAGCAAGGTCAACATGAGATTAAGCAAGAATTGTTAAAAGCGGATGCTAGGCAATCTAAGTTTGAAGACCGAATGGGAAAAATGTTTGAAGCTATCATGTGTAAACCTTCTTCTTCGGGTGGTCTTCCTAGTGATACCATAGTGAACCCGAAAGGAGAATTGAAGGTTATTACTACTCGTAGTGGTAAAACTTTCAAAGAACCCATTTCTCGTCCAAGTACTTCTATGGAGAAGGAAAAAGAGAAAGAACCCGAGGTGGTGGTAGAAAAGGAGCAAATTCAAAACCCACGAAGTACCGCTCAAACCACACCTACGGTTGAACCAATACCAATCATGGAACCCGAGATTCCAAGGCTGATGCCTATGCCTATGCCCCAACCCACACCACCTTTACCATACCCTTCAAGACGAGACGAGGAAAAGGCACAAGAACGAAATAATTATCAATTTGAACTTTTTATGAAAATGTTTCGTGACTTGCATTTTAATATAAGTTTTGCCGACGCCTTAGTCATGATGCCTCGATTTGCCGCGAACTTCAAAAGTATGTTGAATAACAAAGAAAAATTGCAAAAATCGTCTAGTTGTTCATCGGTTTTTCTTAGCCGCATACCTCAAAAAGTCGGTGATCCCGGCAAGTTTTTAATCCCATGTGCTATACAAGATATGGAAGAATGCTACGCCTTGGCCGATCTTGGTGCTAGTATTAATTTGATGCCTCTTGAGATTTTTAAATCGCTCAATCTTCCCAATCTCACTCCTTCAAGAATGTCAATCGAGATGGCCGATCATTCTACGATTCTAGCTTGTGGAGTAGCCGAGGACGTCTTCGTGAAAGTTGGAAAGTTCTACTATCCCGTAGACTTTATTGTTGTTGACATTCCCATCGATCCTAAAGTTCCTCTAATTTTAGGTCGATCATTTTTGGATAGCTCGAGAGCACTTATCGATGTGCATGCAAGAAAAATCACTCTTCGTTTCAATGAGGAAGAACTCGTCATAAATGCAACTCAAAACTCCACACTTTCTCATGTGTATTCGATCACGTCTTTGTACAATGTCAATCCCATCAAAAACATTTGCAAAAAAATTTCAAAAAGAGTTTTAGGAGTTATTGATAAAAATGAAGTTCCGTCCCCTCCGCCGGTGGAGGTTAAGAGTGTTAAGCCTACGATTCCAATTGTGAATGATTCTTCGGATGATGAATATGTTGATCTCGATGGGGAAGTTTTCTTTGTTGACAAACGTTTTGAGAACTTACCACCACCTTTACCAAAACGGTTTTCAAATGTGAGAATTTTTAGTGTGACTAATATTGCTTTAGAAACACCAAATATTTTTTACATAATTAAGTCGGGTTTTCACAAGGAGAGTTTAAAAGATGAAAAGGAAAAGATTTTGAATTGAATTTAAAAGATTTTTCTACAACTCTAACTCCTTCATCACCACGTGTATTGAGTGCTACAAGCTCGTCTTCTCCTTTTGACGATGCTTTGTGTGGACCTAGTGTGGGGGAAGCCCCTTATGTTCCCTCCCCTTTCTCCACCGAGGACGAGATATTTGATCCCGGAATTGATTATAAAGGGAAATCTCGGTCTTCCACCGATGAAATAAATGGAAAATCTTTCTATTTGATTGGTGCGAGTCTACCTCGAGTAGCTCAATGTTTGTATGACTTACCCATTGTCCCACCCTTCTATTTCTTCTCATCTATTTTCTTGAAACCCTTTGGGTTTTTGTTGACACATGATGAAGTGGCGTTGATTTGTTTTTCCAATGAAAACAAGAACGCCATCTTCGATCCCGGTATTTTGCACCATCAAAGGACTTAGTCCTTAATACCGGTTGATTTTGGGCCTTGTTTATCATGTAAGCCCCACTAAAAATTGACCATACCATGATTATCCCTAAATGATCACATTTATGGGGATTCGAGTCGAGCTTTTGACTCGGTAATCAAAAACAAGGTGCCTCGTGGGGGAGTCCCATGCTTATCCATGTACATATTATTGCTTTCTAGTTAGTTTAATGTGAGGGGATTTGTGCCCTTCCAAACTTTGTTCCATGGTTGTTTGTGCATTGTGGTTTTTAGATCATGATCTTCACGATTGGAGCCTCTTGTGTTCGTTTTATGGGAGCACTCGATCGTTTGCTTTGAAGACTTTCTCAATATCCAAATGATATATCCTTTGATGTTCTAACCTTAGGTTTTTAGCACACTTCATAAACAACTATTAATTTATTGGTTACACCCTTTCCATGCTAGATTAGGCATTCGACTACGTCTCTAGTATGGGGGTGTTTGCACCCCTAGACTCGAAACATTGAGGACAATGTTTAACTTTAGTATGGGGGGTGAATAGATACTTGCCTTGCCAAACCTTCACGCTTTCCAAAGTTTATCTTTTTGTTATCATTTGTTGCAAAATAAGGCTTAAAATGGCCAAAATTTAATATTTTTCTCATGTTTTATAAGTGTTTGAAGACACGAATGTAGGTTTTCCGATGGCGAGAATAAGAGTAATTTTTGACTCGACCGTGCGTGTTGAGCACTTAGCTTTGATTCCTTAACTACACATTAGGCTAATTCTCTTAAATGAGGACGAGAAATGATAGGGTTAATTATAAGTTACTATGCTAAACATAGAGTACTCGTATTCTTTCAAAAACTCATGTGTTCTCGTTATTTGCTTATTCTCCCTTTGCTTGTAAATATTTTTTGCTTAATAAATATTGACTTAGCGGTTTAGTTAGGATTGTTGGGTTTCTAGTCTTTTCTAGTAGCTTCCGTGTAATTAAATTGGGAAGACATTAAGGTATCGCCAGCGTCACGGTTTTGAAGTATTGGCACCCGAATAATCAAAAGCTTCACCCAATAATAAGATTTCAAGTGCTCACCTAAATCTAGCAAACAATTTGAAGCCCCACAAGGCCGAAAAATCTATGCAAATTTGAAAGTGAATCAAGCCTTAATCTTCGAAGCTTTAAAGATCCAAAATTCGCTTTAGCGTGAGGATATACGTCTTTGGCTAATAAAACCACCGATGAGGCGGATAATAAAAGGCAAGGCAAGACCAAAGTCATAATAAAAGCTTCATGGCGAAGTTGAATAAAAGATGGAGGTAAACCAAAGATAATAAGGCCCTTTCGTTAGGGGGCGTATAAAAGTCTTGGTAATAAGTCTCATGTTCAAAACTGTTATAAAACCGTGTTTATCGATTCTTCTTGTCAACTTAATTTTTTAACATCGTTGTCTATTGGGAGGGGTTATTGATTTTATGGTCTTAGTTACACCGTTAGGACTCTATTTTTAGACCTAATCTCTATTATCGCATAAGTCAAACAATGTATCCTCGTGAAACATTCAAGACAAAATAAAATATAAGGGATACAACTTAGGAATAATGGGAGGATAAGTACATGATTAGGGCATATGAGTAGTGTTAGCATTACTAACTTATAATGACAATGATCTCGTTGCACGCTTGGCATGGAATTGGGGTGAAAATCGAGGACGATGAAATTATTTCTAACGAAGCATTCACGTGTTCTTATTCTATGAACCTAAACGTCCCATTTTGCGATGAAAATCATACATTATGTCTAAAACGCAAGTAGTAGCAATAGTAGTAGTGTAGCTAGTTTATCATTCAATAAAGTGAATAAAAATGAATTTTGGAGATGCTACGATACTTTATTCTAGCATTGCGTGAGGGCACGACAATGGTTTAGTATGGGGGAGTGATGAGACTGCTTTTATACATAGTCTCATCGTCTAAATCGGGCTTAAAATGCATAAAATATCATTAAAACTGCCAAATATATGCTCGTGTTTGTTGCTTGTGTATTTTAGGTACGGATATTGAGGAAATGACAAAAAGATCACAAGAATCAATTAAAAACGAACACGGGAAACGAAGCCGCACAATGAACCGGACCCGAATCTGGAATTTCCAAAATGGTCCTTGAAGAATTGAAGATTATCAACATTGGTCCCTCATTTTTAAAGATTTGGCAAGATAAGACCTTGAAGAAATCATCATTTGGCAACAAAGGTCCTCCATGTTTGAAGATATTACAAGAATGGCCCTTGAAGAATGCAAGTTATGCATTTAAAATCCTTATTTTAAGCTTGAGAAAGTATTTGTGCCAAAAGTGACAAACTGCCAAAGTTGTTATAAAAGGAATTAAGATTATTTGCTGTTTATTACAAAGTGAAGACAAATGGGAACTTGAGGGGCCTTTTCTGCCCAAACAACCAAACCCACACATCCAATCACACCATGACACCTCACCAAAACCCGACCCTACCCATTAACCCGTCCAACCCACAACCCACCAGTTTATTAATTAAACTGGTCAACAACCCAGTCAACCCTCCCAAACTTTCCCACCAAACACGTTTTTTAAACTAAACTTTCCCCAAAATGGATTAAACTCCCTCTAATCACCCTATAAACCCTAAGAACACCCAGGTTCAATTAACTATAAAACAAAGGGGTTTTAGTTAAGCTTTTCCATATCTTTGATTACCCCCTTTGTCACCAAAACCCACATCCCAAATCAACACAAGACACACCCATGTGTCTTGTGGGACCACCCCTGCAACGTCCCTTTCCCTCAAAACCCCAAAAACCGACCAGATAAACGAACGAGATGGACTCCTTGGCCCCCAAGACCATTTGAACGTCTATGATCAACAAAAACAGCTGGCAACATCACATGCCACCACTTTTGACCAAGAATTCAGTCAAGAACAAGGGCATTTTCGGATTTTTATGCATTAGGGTTTCAGTTTATTATTTCTTTATTCCAGTATCTAGATAGTTCTATTAGCATCTATATAAATCACCTATCAACATGTGATAGGGCTTGTTCCAGATTTTTCAAAATTTTGTAATCCTTTTTTATAAATTTATAAAGTTGGTATTTTTGGTTAAATTATAATTCCTTTTATGATTTTTTAAAAGTTGGTGTTAATTTATGAAGAATCTGAGTTCCATTCATATTTTGCAAACACTTTTTGTTTGAGTTTTCAAAAAGGTTTCAATGTTTCTGAAAAGCAATTTTCTTGGTAAAACCTTGTTCCAAGATTTTGTTTTTTTCAGTTTGTAAGTGGTTTATTTAAGTGTGTTAAGAGAAAATTATTTGGAAAGATTTTGAAAAGGTTTAAAAAATAAAAAAAATCAGAATATGTGGCTATATTGTGAGCTTCATTTGTTGATCTTAGCAGGTTTCATTGAGAGCTTGATTTGTCCAAGGATCTGCACAGACCCGAGTCTGTTTGGAGATGGCAAAGCAGCCATTGTGGGACCTGGATGTGGGTCCCACAAGGTAGTCCCTTGTGTCCTTATTTTCAAGTTTTCAGTTTTATGTGATTGGGTATGAAAGTTGTGAAATCTGCTTAAGTGTTCATTAAATCTGTTGGTTCTTGGTTGTTTTGATGAATTATGCATGCTAGATTAGTTTTAAGTCAGTTTGGTTAGGTTTTGAGTAGGGTTGCTTTGTAATCTTCATTTTCAGTAATTTAAAGGGGTGTTTGGATTTGCATGTTAACTGAGATATTTGAAAGATTTTTGGGTTAAAAATCAGTTTGACACACTCAATAGGGTATTGTTAGGTTGTATGTTAGTTTGGTTTTAACTTTGGTAGGGTTCATAACTAGTTGCATGCTAAAATTTTTGGAAAAGTGGTCAAAAAACAGTCAAGTCCTCTATCTACCTGATTTGTAAGAATTTGCTCATCAAATTTTAAAAGCTGCTAGATATAAGGTCTACTGAGGTTTGTGAATTGCTCATATGTGATTTGGGTAGCTTATGTTCAAGTTTTAAGCCATTGAAATTCGTTTTTGTGCATGTAGCATAGTTACTGTTCATCAGAAACAAGGTAGCATTCATCAGTAACATTGTGTGCCTTTTGTGAAGATTTTTGTGAAGTGACTTGCTGATTTTTGTGCATTATCTGACTCCCCACAACCCAATTGGTGTGGGGGTTACTTATTGTCCAAAATAAGCACTCACAATAAGCTTTCCTAAGCTTATTGCTTTCTGACCAAAAAAATACACTAGCAATGGGAAAAAGGTTCCCACTGATAGCACACAAGTTAGTACTGCTATACAAAAGGACAAAAATCCCAACATGTCACTATCAGCTTTTTAGAAATTTTGTCTTTTGTGGTCTAAACTTGGAATTAGGACTTAAAAATAGTTTTGTAATTTTTTTAATTTTATTTTTGATTTTTCTATTTAATTAGTGTTTAATTTACTGTTCATTTAGTATTTTTTAGATTAAATAGTCATTTTTAATTACTTTTAAGTTTCTGTTTTTTGTACTTTAGTGCAAAAAAATAACATTTTTAGATTTCAAAAATTTTGTTAGATTCAGAAAAACAATTTAAGATTTTTAGTATAAAAAGTTTTCACTGTTCACTTTTAAATTATTTTTTAGAATTAATTTAAGTTAATTAGGGTTTTATTTATAACTGTTTTTGTCTTCTAGTGAAAAATTTTATATTTTTCAAACTTTTTCATTTTTCTACTGTTCATTAGAGTAATTTAGGATTTTTAAAATTGTCCAATTATTTTTGGCATTATTTTATTATTTTTTATAATTATTTTAGTTTAAAAATAGTTTTTAGTGATTTAAAAATAGAAAAATAGTTTTGAAAATTTAGGAAAAATAACTTTTAGTCTTTAGATAATATAAGTAAGTTATTTGTTCAATAAAATAATATTTTGGACATTTTGATTAATTATATTTAATTTTAGGGCTTTAATTAGCATTTAAAATTGAATATTTAATTAATAAAAGGTTTTAAAATATTTTTATTGGATTTTTATCCTTATTTATATTATTTTAGACTTATTTTAGCTTTTAATTAATTTTTAGGTTTAAAATTTTAATTTTGTAGTTTTTACGGTTTTATGTGAACACCTTTTCGTCTTAGCTCGATCCGTCTTCGTAACCGTCATTTCTTTCTTATTTCCATTTTTCTTTTTCTCAACAATATAATCACAAACATTAATCAATTCATTACACAACGCACTTGCCTCCTTGGGAAACGAACTTGAACTTATTTGGTCATTAGTGCTCGGTTTTCCTAAACCGACACTTAATACTTGCCACTTTTGTCATCCTTTTCCTAAAGGGTACAAAAACTCTACCTCATCAACCAATGAATTATGAGCCACATCTGTGCTATAATTCCGGTTTTCAAAATTTTGAGCCCCCACATCCCACCCTCAATCATCAATCCTCTCAGATAATTCAACAACTCAATGCTTTGAATGACGAAACACACGCTATTATTTTGCAACTTCAAGAAGCCGTTCTTCTTCTAAAAGAAGCAAAGGAGGAGGAAAACCGACAACGACAAGAGCATGTATCTAATCTTAGTGATTATACTCCTCCTCTTGTGAATTCTTACTATTATGATGATGATGACGATGAGAATTCTATTTCTTGGAATGATCTTTGTGCTCAATGTACTAGTGCAATTGTAATTCCTTCTCTCGACTTGCCGGCTCTCGAGCCTAAGGATTCTACCACTCCTATTCTCGATTCTTCCACTACGGAGACCGATGCCTCTCTCATCATGGGGGATGAGGGTCTTATCACTATTCCTTGTGATGAGACTCTTATTCCAATCCAAAGTGAGCCTACGGTTGCTTCCGATAGTGACGATGAATTCTTTGGCTTTCTCTAATCCCCTTTTTGATCTCGATGATGATTTTACTTCTAGTGATGACGAGTCACTATCCGATGAAGACGTTCCGAAGGAAAATTTCAAGATTTATTCGAACCCTTTATTTGATTTTGATGACGCCTACATCTTTAGTGAGGTGAATCCTCTCTTTGAAGAGGGGATTGAGGACATTGATAGCTCCGACTCTATTGCTATTGATGAGCATCCTTTGTTAGCCATGCCACCTCCCATCGTAGAGGAGGTGGAGAGATTTGACCCTACCTTCCGTTTGATTCGGTCTGGTGAGGTGACGCGGGTGGTAGATATGTCTTCTGATATTTCTCATATTATGTTGCCACCCCGTCCTACCGCGTGCACACCCAAGAAAGTGATGTATTGCTTTTACTCTCCTCATTTCATACCGGGAAATGAGGATGAGTGCTTTGACTCGGGAGGTGACATTGACCATTCTTTGATTGATACCTTTACGGCTTTGCCGAATAGTGACCATCCTATGTCTTTGGGGGATGACAATTTGTCTCCTTTACCCATCCCACCTCCCGTGGATCAAGACTTCACTTACTTTTCTTATGTCGAGAGGACTTTTCTACCTTTCATGACTTATCCTCCTGTCTCTCATTTATTATGTTCCTTCGGGACCGAGGATAAGATTTTTGATCCCGGTATAACATTCGAGGCTTCCCCATGGACCATTTAATTCGGGGTCGAGTCAGGCTCGTGACTCGGTTAACAAAAACAAGCGCTTCTCGGGAGGCAACCCGATTATCTATCTTTTATGTATTTTCTACAATAAGTGTAGGGGGAGCCGTGTAGGTTGTTTGTTTTGTGTGTTGTGATTGTGCAGGGACATGTGCTTAATGATCCACTTTTGGTACTTTTGACGTGACCCGTGTTCCCGTGTACCGGGTTCCTTCGATAAGTTTTTGCTATTATGATTCAATCTTGTATATAAACAAAACATGAATAAATGTAATCACTTTAGTTATCCTTTCCTTAGCTCGATTTTAAACAACGTACTCAATGTCCTAAGTGTAGGGGAGTTTATTCTCCCACATGCTTAAACATTGAGGACAATGTTTATATTAAGTGTAGGGGGATTATCGAAATTTTAGTGGACTTTTCCATGAATTTGACCCCATTTTAACCGGAAAATTTTAAATTTTTTTTCAACATTTTTCAAATTTTTGATCTATTTTGGCCTAGTAGTATTTTTATTTCCTTTCTTTTCTTTTGTCATCACATCGTAATATTTCCCGTTTCAAGAATAAAGTAAAAAAATAAAAAATAAAAATAAAAAAATAAAAAAATAAAATGGTTTTAACAAGTTTAGATATCTTTGATATATTAGGCCCGTCGTGAATATTTTGACTCAACCCGAGTTTACTTATCTAAGTTTACTCTAGCTAGTATCCTTAACCATATGGACCTTAATTGGTTTATTAGGCTAAGCATCCACGAGTCTCATTCCTTGAGATTTTAAATTGTGGAGAACGAGAGATGATAGAGTTAATTATAAGTTTGGTATTCTTTCATTAACTTATGTGAGTTAGTTATGAGCTTTTTATCCCATCACTTGTTAATAAATATATTTGTAATAAATAAGGTGTACGATTTGAAAAGTTACTTAGCTTCTAGGACAAGATCGTTTAAAAGTTGCTCGGTATTAATTAGAGTTCATAGCCAAGGCATAACTTATTGAAGCGGGACGCGAATATTGGCTTATCCAAAAAGGCCCTAACAAGGCATGAGGATACCCGAGTCCAAAAAGGCCCTCACAAGGCATGAGGATTCACTTTTTTTGCTAAAGATCCTAAGAGATTGTGAAGATCATTAATCCAAATCAATATGATGGATCAAGACACACGACGAGAAGCAATTACTCCCCTAAAGATCATGGAGAAGTCTATCCAAAAAGACCCTAACAAGGTATGAGGATAAATAGATCCAAGTCCGAAAAGGAGGCGGATCGTTGTATTTCAAAATCCTAAATAAAGAAGAGGATAAATGAAGAAGTCGTGGTCAACGTTTGAAGCATCTTTCACTCCTTATGAAGATGTATACCAAAATGAAGAGAAGACCATAATTTCAAGATCGTCTCTCAAGATTTGAAGTTTGAAGTACAAGCCAAATATCGGTCCGAGAAAGGTCTCAAATCGTAAAACGAGTTATGCCAAGATATGAACTTTTTGAGGTTTCGAGAAGCAGTTTTAAAAGATTTTTTCCTTTAGCTAACTATTGATTAAATCATCCCACTTTATTTTCGGCCTTAATAAATTATCGAAATAAGTCAAAAATGCATCCTCGTGATCATTCAAGACAAAAATAAAATACAAGAGATACACCGTAGGAATAAGGGGGTCTAAGTGATTAATTAAACCACATGAGTAAGTGTTTGTTGTGCTAACTTATGGTAAACAATGATCTCGTTTTTGAGCTTGGTATGGGGAACGTGAAACTTGAGGGTGATTAATATTCATGACACCAAAGCCCTAATTAAAGTATTAGACTTCTTTACAAGTTTCTTCCATCTAATAATTTCCAAGTTAATAAATTGTTATAACTTTTGTTTCCTTTAAAGTTTTTATCTTTTCGTCATAGTATTAGTATATCTTAATAAAGACCGAGATGGATTAATAATGAGAAAAATGTAACTTTTTGCTTTGAAATAATGCATTGCATGGGGTCATTGCAATGGTCAAGTGTAGAGGATTTAATAAGTGTGAAAACACTTATCCTTTTGCCACTAAAATCAAGGAAAAACAAGACCTAATCATGTGTTTTATATCGTAAAATTCAGAATTACGCGTGGTTTTGTGTTTTTGTGATAAAATAGGTACAAATGATCAAAAGAAGATAAAACACGGGATTTCACGGTCAAATGTCGAAGAAAGGTCCAAGAAAGAGACAAAGACAATGTCAAAGACCAAAAGTGTGCCAAGATCACGAAAACCGGCAAAGACGACACGAGTTTGAAAATAATTTCAAGAAAGACGAAATCGAGCTCGTTTTATTGGATTTAAGTCGTTTACGAAGATTTCGGGCTTAGTGGCTCCCACATTTACTTATTGGGCCCAAAAGCCCAAAAGAGGATTAAACATTATTCACAACACACTCGGGAAAAAGGGTCCAACAAAAGCCCAATTTCTAAATACAAAATGGATGGGAGATGTTTTATTGGGCCAAGCCCAGTAACAAATACAAACATGGGACGGTTTTTGTTGCTAGATAATGATCGGTCAACTTTTCTCCCAGTCAAACTCACAACAAACTCGTTTTATTTATTTATAAAACGTTTTCTTCCCCACGTTTCACTCCCTCACACGTAACCCATTTTTACACAATTTATTAACTAAATGTTTTATGTCTACCCTATCACACGTGTATCAAACACGTCCCATCCACACCTTTAATTAATAAATGTCTTTCCACCCACATACACTCAACTAAATAATACGTTTAATATTTTTTTCCCCATCCCCCTTTTATCGTTCGATAAAACCAAAGAAACCACCATTCAATGTTTTCTCCTTCATCTCCCAAAAAAACGCACCAGCCACCATTTTTTACCCTCCCTACAAACCCTAATCAGTAAAATGCACAAAAGATTTTAGGGGTTTTACCCTTAATGGGTAATTCACCCAAAGGGAAATAAATCCACCCAAAAATCGGAGGCAAACATCCACAAGATGGTCCTCACATCACTCCAACGTGGCAATCCGTATGGGAAGGGCAATCTCTGCCGTTTGATGAGATGAAAAAGAGAGAGAAAGAAGAAAAGAAGAAATCAACGCCCATGATTTGAAGACGTGATCACCAAGGATTAGGGTTGCCTATAAAACCCCTAAGAAAACATGTAATTGGGATCCATCAAGCTTTTCATTATTTTTTTTCAATTTTTTAATTAATTTTAGGAGTAGGGTTAATTAGATTTAAATTTTGCAAAAATAGTTTAGGGATTAATGTATTTCTTTATTTTCCAGTAATGTAATGATTTATTTAAATTAATGAAAAGTTACCTTTTTAATTAATTTGGTTCTCAGTTTAATATTTCTGTTGAGTATTTTGAATCTGCTTCAATTTTTTACACTGTTTTTCATTATTTTTATTATTCGAAAAAAAAAAAATATAAAAAAATAGGATTACTATTCGAGGTGTTATTATTTGAAGATTGGAACTGTTTGGTTCATTTGGATCGAGAAGGTTTTTATTGTTCAAGTAAGTTGATATTCGCGATGGTGATGCTTTTTGGTGAAAGACGGTGGTGACGGTTTGATTCGGTTCAAAAGGAGGCACAGCGCCTACCTTCGGCTCAACGGTTTCGACACCGGGTTCTATTCTCCTTTTAATTTTCTGGTTAAATTTATCATTTGTTTTAATTTAGTTTAATCTGCATCTGCTTGTGTTTAATTAGATAGTTCAGTTTTGCTTATTTGTTTTTAGTGTTTTGGTTGCATCTGTCTAATTTCATTAGTCTACTGGATTTTGTTTCTATTGAATTTACCTGTGTCTGTCTTGAAGTTATTTGGATCTCCTTGCTTTACTTTTTTTTCGGATCTGTTAGTTTTATTTTCGATTTGGTGTTGTTAGGGTCTGCTCATTTTAATGTCTGTTAAGTTTTATTTAGTAGTTAATATTGTTTTGGATTTAAGTTGGTTCGATAATAAGTTCGAGTGCTTATCTTTGTGTTGCCTTCTATTTAGTTTCGAGTATGCTTATTCAGCTTTTTGTTTCAGCTTATTATGCGTTTATCTGTTTTTCTTTAGCTTTTTGTTTCAGCTTTTTGTTTCAGCTTAGATTGCTTATCAGATATTTAGATTCTCAGATAAATTCCAAAAAAAAATATATTAGCAAATTATGTATGGGCTGGGGATCGAACCCCAGAACTCTCGTTCACATGTCCTACGCCCCATCCAATTCGTCTGGATCTCCATTTGTGTTTTACTCTCTTTAGTTAAATTAATATAGGTTAATTAATTTGGGCCAGTTACTTATTTAAGTTTGATACAAGTTTTAATTTTATTTATTTTAAAGTTTTATTAATAGTTTTCAATTATTTAAATTGCCTTCATTTTATTTAAATTGCTTTTATTTTAAAAATAGTTTTAAAAATTAATTTTCCATTTAATTTTACTCAAAATAGTTTTCATAAAAGTCTTTTAAATAGTTTTCTTTAAAATAGATTTTAGTTAAAAGTTTTTACTTAGTCGTATTAAAATTAGATTTAAATTTAGATATAAAAAGTTTTTATTACATAGTTTTATTTTTAAAGTTAATTTTCGGTAGATTTTTAATTTAGTTTATTTCAATTAATTAAGTTTTAGTTTAAAATAGATTTCTTTTATAGGTTTAAAAATATTTAGTTTAAAATTAATTATGTTTTCAATCTAAATTTTATTTTAGTTCAAAATATATGTTATTTAAATTAGTTTAAAATAGTTTTAATTAAATAGTTCTTATTTTTAAATAGTTTTTAGTTTAAAATTCCAAAAATATTATTCACCAAAAACAATTAAGTTTTACGATTAAACGGAAATCAATTCGAGTCGAATCGAGGAAAACGAACATTAATTGCTTAAATTTGGATTAACATTAATTGTTTAAATATAAAACCCTAGCAAAACCCCTTCATTAGTCCTGCTTCTCCACATCGATAACATGTCACTTGGGTAGAGGTCCAACAATCTTCTGCTTGGTGACCGATCCTCTTGCAGTTTCCACATCTCTCAGGACAAGGGCCGTGGTGATGAAAGTTGCATTCCACACAGTATGGTAGGTTTCCATCATACCCTTTCTTTCTACTTGTACCAGCAACATACACTCCACCTCGTCTCTTGCTATGATGTTCTTCCTTAGTTTTCCATTGGTCTTCCTCCCATTGTCTCTTGCCGGCTTTGGCATCCTCACCTAGTTCTTCGCTTACTTGATTCATTAAGTTGTGAGCCATGGTAATAGCCTCGTGCATATCCACCGGCCTTGATGCCATTACATCTCCCTTGATGCTTTGAGGTAATCCATAAAGGTATCGTTCAATTGTTCGGGTCTCGGTTGAAACCATCTCTGGACAAAGCAGTATCAACTCCTAAAAACGTTGGGTGTAGGCTTCAATCTTTGTTCCTTGAACCTTCAAATTCCATAGTTCATTTTCCAACTTCTGCATCTCACTTCGAGGGAAGTATTTCTTGGTCATCATTTGTTTGAAATCACTCCAAGGAATGGCATGAGCAGTATTGATACCAACCGATCTGATGTAGATATTCCACCAGGTCAGTGCACCATCCAATAGCGTGCTTGAAGCAAACTTTACTCGATCTTTCTCCTCCACATTGCTAACTTCAAACATGGACTCAAGCTTCTCGAACCATCGAGCTAAGCCAACTGCGCCCTCAGTTCCCTTGAAATCCCCTTGCATACAAGCACGAAACTCTTTGTATGTACATGCCTGAGTAGCAGTCGTGGGCCTGCTGGTTTCTCCGTGAGTGCTAGCTCGGTTAGCTTCGATAACCGCGATTGCTTCTGCCACACGCTGAGCAATTAGTTTCTCGAGTGCATCATTGTCGATTGTATTATTGTTGTTCCGAGTCAGGTTAGTTGCAGATCGTCGGGTTCGTACCATTGTTCTAAAATGGGAAAACGATGACATGAATTAATATAGAAGAGTAATATACGAACGGGTCGGCACGATATATACATATATATATTTTGAAAGGTTTCTAGTTCAAGGGCAGCTTCTAAGTAAAGAACTTAAAAGCATGAGGCGATTATCAGGATTCTGAGTCGTACCGAACTGTACGGAGGGAGATTGGCACGATGACGTTAATCATTTCAGCGTTCACACACCATTCAAACTAATGATACTAATATACCGTATTAATCCAACGTAAATAAGGTAATCACCTTGTCAAATCATGTAAGTCTTATCCATCCTCGAGGAAATTCACTAAAAATCTTAAGCTGCGTTTACAACTGGCACTTGACTAAGCCTCGCAACCCAATCAAACAAGAACAGCCTAGGGGTCCAGTCAAGTATTAGTCGTTAAACTTCTTAACATCTTTGGTGAATTTACTCGTCTTTAGATATTACTCACATAATTTAACACTGATTAAACCTACATAAAACTCATCAAATATGTTATACCCTAACTATCAAACTAATCACGCAAGATGTAAATTCATGAGTTTTACCCATCCACAAGAAAACTCATCAAAAACCCTAAGTTGTATAACGACTGGCACTTAACTTAGTCTCGCAACCCAATCAAACAAGAACAACCTTGAGACCTTGCTAAGTATCGTTATATCCCTTAACATTTTCGATGAATTGTCTTGAGTTTTGGGTTTACTCACGACTTATCATCAACCATTGCTAAATATTAGTGCGTTCAAGTACCGTTTTGGCCTATATTTTTAATTCGGCGTATATCGATATAGGGTAATATAGAAACACACAAGTGTTTAAATAGTTCATAGTAGTCCAATGGACTATTTTTAAGAAAATACGTAATAGCATAAGTATGTGTATGCTTTACTCCAAATAAACATGGCACAAACCATCTTAGTTCGATTAAACATGGCACAAACCATTTTAGTAGCACAACAATCCAAACAAGGATGCTAGGTATTTTACTTCAAAATATTAGAAAAATGGTCTTAGTACACATTCCTATAAATACATCTTACATAAGGATCATTCAAACAAGGAAGGAAATACTTAATGTTGATAACACGTAGCAATCAAGTTTAAACTAACATAGTAAATCACATGGAATAATTCAAGTTACAACTTACTTTTATCGAAGACGCAGAGTGAAGTGGTTCTTGGAGATTTTTGAGTTAGTTATAGTCTAGAATTATTTTTCCAACAATTAAATTTTTGACTCACGTTTGTAAAAATCTTTTTATAAAATAACCTAGTTCTCTATAACTATATCTCTGATACCAATTTGTCACACCTCCAATTTATCAGAGTAAGGCAACACAATGGGGTGCGACGGTCATGACTATCACAAGACATATATACAAAGAACGACTATTTAAAAGCCGTTTTCTTTTAATTAAAAGCATAAACTTGTTCGGAAGCGAATTACACAAGATCATAATAACACATTGTTTCAAAAGACTTTAACATTGATCCAAATAACCATACACTAGTCACGACCATTTTCATTTAAAAATCTCTCATGCATAACCACATCACTCCTCCGTCTTGATACCTGAGAAAAACATTGCTAAAGCGTCAACACAAAGGTTGGTAAGTTCATAGGTTTAGTTACAAAATTAATGTGATGAACCATAAGATTTGATCAGGAAACCGGCATATAACCAAAACATGGCTATAATCAAAATAGTATACGTTTGTATTCCTACACCTAAGCTCGTGACACCGAAGCGTTAACCAACCAACAAGATATAATAAGAGCCCGAGCAAATGCCTATCCCAAAGCATTCGTAACGACTCAAATGTAAGTGTATCTAATTTGGTCACACAACCAACATTAGATAGGGATGTCAATCCCAATAGATCTATCCATAACATTCGCGCTTACATAAAGTAATTAACGGTTCACGATAGTGGGCTAAAACATCTAGGGATATCGCTACTTAGACACCATGTAGGCAAGCGTATCAAGTTTTGGCACTTACGTTCATTCGTTAAAAACAAGCAATGTTCTCACCCCAAAATAGTTAAAACAATTAAAAGTGGGGCTATGAAACTCACCTCGATGAAGTAGTGAATATGATCAATAAAAATAGCACGGAGAATAAAGGCACGCAAAAAGATGCGCAAACGATCTACTTGTAACCTAAGTAAAATATCCGTACTTAGGCTAAATACAATAAATAATAATGTACAATGCACTTGGTTGATATTTTATACTTGCTCTTGGTTTATAAAATGTTTTCATACATTTTTCATGTTCAACAATTTTAGTCACGGGGTCGACTTTGGGTCACGATAACTTGTTAAATATTAGTCCGAAAAATAAATGGGTTCTCACTATAAAAACTAGACCGCGAGCTCTTTGATATTTGATAAATATCCCATTTTAATGAAGTCTCTAAGTGCAGAAAATAATTAGCTAAAGTAGTGAGCTCACAACAAAATAAACAATAAATTTTCTATTATTCAATAAGTGTCGATCAAGCATTTTTGAAAGCGATTCCCGTGTTCGTTAGTCAACATTAAGACGAACGGAAAAATAATTATGAAAACTCGACCGCGTCAAGTTTACTACGATACTTTTATATTTTCGAGGAAAGGTTATTAAGCTAGTCAAATATAGGTGCAAAGTAGCATGCGCGACCAAAGTTTAAGTCTTACAAAATGTGCTTGTACTTGTATTAGAATTTGATCATTCGCAAGGTTTTGGGGTTCTGATCTCTGTTCTTTGCCCCATCACATGTACAATCTGATGATGTTTCCATTTATATGGCCTTTTGTACTTATTATTTTAGTCATACCAGCATACATGGCAACATACATACATAACATATATAAGCTCACATACATCTACACGCCACGTTCCTTTCTTTTTGTTTTACGGTTTTTCTGTCACTGTTTTTATGCAGGAAGTCACCTATGTTTTCTAGCTAGCCATTGTTCATTTATATTATATACAACACACACCAAATTGGCCATTTCTTTACACATACCCACGAACACACAAGCAACAATCTTGTTATAGTTTCTGCCTTCGCACGTATTTACCTATTATTGTAACGTCAGGAGTGAAAGGACTATGTTTACACATTTTTTTCTCTACCCTACATCCCAACTCAACCCAAGGTTTGCTATTTGCTTGAAATGCTTTCACACATAAAATATCAAAAAAAGGAAAACTGCTTTTGTTGCTTTTGTCCACTATATACACAGGCCATAAAAGTATGGTATATTTTTAAACAAAAGGTGTCTTGTCCTTGTCTACTGCTTATTAACCAGCACCAAGCTACATACTTTATATTTTCTGTTATAAAAGATGCATGCATATATCACAACCAATAATAACATAATAGAAGACGATTCTTGCTACTAGTTTCTGTTTCACACGTAGCATCATTAGAGGGAGTCCTATCTGCTGCTCATACTTGTCCTTATTTCCATGCATCATACATACACAACTACTAAGATGGTACTGGTGCACATAGCATATTAATCAACAAATTGAGTATTGTATTTACACTTCAGCTTCTTTGGTACACTTACACGCAATACATATTATTCATGCAAGCAATACATACAAGTTTTGGGTTTCCTGTTGGTTTGCTTCTGTTGGAGTACATGCACGACATACATACATAGTTACACGTACAACACATTTCTTTGTTATGTCTACTGTTTTTGAGTCACTGTTTCACGTAGAGGTCATACACACGTATATTAGTTGGGGGTTGTTCATAGAGTTCATACTCAAACCCTGCTTCGTTCATATATACATTGCATACAACGACAACTTAAACAAAAAGAACATACCCTCACTGTTTATCATGCAAGCACAAATATACTCTTTTCTCACAAGCAATAAGTATTACTCATTTTTTAATAATTTTACATCTCAGACTTTTGATTCATGCATACAATACTTAAGGTGTCTCAAACACAGTTCACGAATCATGGTGGTTGGGAGAGGTTGTTTTCACGCATGCATAGACAAGCAAAGAGACCACGCCATATATATATCCTCAGTCCTTATGTTGTTAAACTCACACACATACACTTATGGCTTTCTCTCTTTGTTTACAAGCACACACACTTATGATACTTAGGTCCTTCTTGGTTCTAGCCACACACAAGGATGCTTAATCATTCGTGCAGGGTAATGGTCGGCTAGGGTTTGGAGTGTGATTGGAAACATAAGTTATTTCAAGTAAGATCAACATGGTGCAAGCACATAAGGTCATATGGGTTATCTCAAGTGAGTGAAAACGTGAGTAAAAGATTTTGGGTCGAAGAGTCATATAACACTCCTGTTATCAAGCACATCATCATCATTTTAAGTTCGCCTATTTGAAGTCCTAACCAACATTTTGTTCATGGCTTCGTCCAAGATTTGATTTAGGTCTTTACCTCTTATACCGAGACATACCCCAACCCATGACTTATTTTACCCCTTTAGTGTAAGTTCTTGGTTTCAAAGTTGTGAGCAAGTATTATATCAACCAAATCATGAGAAAACAAATTTTAAGGAACTTACAAAGGTCCTAAGGGTGATGAAGACGGTGGAATAGAATAAGAAAGCTTTAAATATAACAACTCGCTTGTTCAAATCAAACCGAAACCTTGTTCACTTACTGTTGTCGTGCCCTAATCAACAGAAGTCTTGTGTTTTTCTTTGATAGATTTGCTTTGTGTGTGTGTGAGATTTAGTGAGGAATGAGAGTTCTATTTATAGGCAAAGGAGTGTGGTTTAGGGTTAAAGAAATCTAGTTAGGGCTTAGTTAAGGTTTTGGTTTGAATGTAACTAGTTGCTAACTAACCAAGTTCACATAAATTAAAGAGAAAATGGTGGGAATGACAAAAGGTTGCTTTGGGTTTTTTAATGGCAGGGAGGTCATGGGAAGAGTGAGTCCTTTGTTGACTCCATTAATTTTAGGAGGCTTGTACAAACAAAGGTTGAAGAAACATGGGGGAAGGTTGTTATATACGTTGTGTATATAGGAAATGGGGAGACACAAGTACAAAACTATTAAATGGTTGTTGAAGTACAAAGGATGGTGGAAAACGTGGGCTTATAGAAATATAAAGGGGGGTCGGTTTGTGTTTGAATAGTATATTATGTGTAGGAATGATTTTTGTATTTATTTGTATAAGGTTGTAAAAGTTTTATGTATAACATTTCTTTCAAGAAGTCTCAAGTTGAAGTATTTTTAACTATTTAGTTTGAGGAGGAAAAATGGGTAATTTCTAAGTGTGTTGTAACTACATTGAGTGAAATACTAAAGTTTGCGTAGAGAAACTCTTAAGCTAAGTTACGTTGATGTAAATAAATGCCGGCTTCTATAATAATAGTCCTTATCACGTAACGTAAGTAAACTAACATTTATCCAAGTAGAAATTCGTACGAACGTCATTTATAAATTTTAAATTCGTACACAAAATACGCGTAATCAATCGGGAATATCAATAGACACACAAGTCTAACCCGAACTATCGCGTTTCACGTAAATTAAATAGATTCGAAATTCACGTGTGTGACACAATGTATAATTTTGTTGTTTAAGACATCTGGGTACATGATCACCATTTATCAATCAATGAGTTGAATTTTATTTGGTTTTATCATGTGAGGCTTTTTATTTCCGATGTTTTTATTTTGCAGAACATAAGCCGTACAGTATTAAGGATACCTGTTCGTATTGTTAACGACAGAAATTCAATGGAGTGAAAAAAATCCGTTGAAAAGATATCAACCTCTAAAGGATCCCCAAAAGATGTTTGTCTCCATTTGGTACGCATGGGTCGAAAATCTCCTAAAGAGGAAAACCGATTAATACAAACGAACGCGAAAAGTTATATACAATAAGCCTTCTTAAGTAGAATATTAATTTAGTAGTACCTTTTTCTAAAATATATTATGTATCCAAGTCTGTTTCCAAAAGTGAAAACAAGAATGGGATGTATGAGAAGGCCAAATCTTTATTCTAACAATTGAAATAAGCTAATCAACGAGTTCAGATGAGCTGGAAAGACTTGTAGAGAACAGGGTGAAGTTTATTGTTTGAATGAAGGATTGGAAGTCATAAGATTTGGTGAGCTCCATGTGAATGGTACATCTTTGCATATGTCTCGAAGATATGATAATTAGGTAATTCGAAAAAATTTTCGCTTGAAAATGTAGTAATGAATTAAATCATAAATATCCACTATGAACTGTTTGTTGCTCTACAAAGCTTCGTGGCAGCGCTGGTAGGCAAGGAGATCCTGAATCAACTCATTTTATGGTCAGGTAAATTGTATTGAATGATTTAAAAAAAGGAAAAGCTATATAGTTGAATTACTTTTTTGACACTCTTTATAGTCGTCTAAGTAATTGTAAATATGTTGATGTTTCGCAGATGGTGGTTCAGTTCCAACAGCTCTCCAAGGAGCATGAACACCATGTTCAAGCTGCACATGCATCTAGCAAATGAATGAGATTTCCATTGCGTCCAAGAAAGGGTAACACAAGAATTAGATGCATTGTGAAGGGGAACCACTTTTTTGCTTAACTGCATGATAAGGATTTACACCAGTACGGTGTAAGTTAATATAAATCATGATTTTTTAATTAAACTTATATTCTCAAAAATGACACTTCTAGTTTGTTGATGTGCTTAGATGACTATCACTCCAGCGATGGCATCAAATGGTGTGAGCTATGCTGTATGGCGCAACTTGTGACACTTTACAGGGACTTCTATCTTGGGAAGAGTCTGTCTGCATGTGATGGAAGTAAGATTCTGTATTCTCTGGTCCTCTTCCCTTTGTTTCCAAATAGTTTCAAAATCACAATTTTAGACGAAGATGATGTTACTTATGAAGTAAGTTAATTTTATATTTTATCTAGGAATGTTTCAAGAGAAAAGTAAAGAATACACTGAAAAGTTATTATAAGATCTTATTATAAGTTCACATGATTTATCCATGTCTATAATTCTTTTATCCCTCTACATGTTCTGTAACAACTCTTTTTACACACGTGTTGTGTTATTGGCCGACATATATGATCTGGATGCAGGGACAGAGGTGGTTCATTGTCTATAATATATGCAGGGACATCCTGTTACCTAATGCTGGTGATTTTTGTCGCTGGTTTTGTTCTTGCTATGAGCCACACTACCACATAGCTGGCCAAAAAGCCAAGCCAGGTAATAAACGTTTAGTGGTTATATTTTTTTGTGAATTGTCAATCATAAACGTTTTTTTTAAAATGAACCAATATAGAAGGCTTGCATTCACACTGAAGTTTTCATCATTGCTTAGAACCACAATCAAATGTTTTATGAAGTGAGTGCTTAGCTTAGTTATAAATACAATGTGTGAAAGCCTATGCTTTTGCTAGAACAATTAAAATAGTAAAAGAACTGAGTATAAACCTTCGAGATGGACCTTTTGGTTTGAGTTAGTTAGTTGTAGCAGGATAGGAGTGTACTCAGACATGTAACCAATATAATAAAGAGAATATGGTAAGCCCATGAACATTCATATAGCTGAAGTAACTAGAATCAACATAGTGACGTGTAGACTCATGGAAATTTGTATTTGAGAGGCGTAACACTGGTGTTGCCATTATACTCTATGAACCAAGGAAGGGAAATATTCCCAAGTCAGAGAGAGAGGAATGAGTTAAAATGAACATGTGTTTGCTTCTCAACCGGCTGATATTGCTAAAGCTGCTAGTGGGGATGATGTAGAGAAAATATACTCAGTTTCAAACACATATTGGAATTTATGTGTAATCATTATTTTTAGACATAAAATTAATAACTTCCTCACATATGATTATATATTTTAAAATTACAGTGTGATTCCTGTATCAAGGGTGCTGCAGAAGAGTTGTTAGAATCTTTTTCCTTATCACCTGATGAACTGCTCGCAAAGGCACTTGCCAAGAGTACTGTGAGTTTGCTTTAGTTATCTCATTTGATGTGGTATTTTTTACTTGCTCTGCTTATTAAGTCAATCTTGCATGGTTTTTTTTTGTTCTACTAGGGGTATACCGGAATAATTAAGAAGAGGTTACATTTAATGTACATGGAAAAATACTTGACACTACTGCTCGAGGCTGGAAGACTTACCCCATCATAAGCTTTTCAAGCATTTTAGAACTTTCTTATCTACTACGTAGTATATGATAATTATATGCGACTTTCTGTTCTTTAACCCTAAATCGGTTCACATATAAACATTTTCAGATTTGCTTATGGTTTATTGATGAGATTACTTTTTCCCATGGATAATCCTATCATCACACTGTTTATTCCCTTATCGCTAGGTAGTTTGCAATTTGGGAGCAAATCTAAGTTTGGAATACAAATTTCAGTTTAGAGTATGTACACAATTTGACAGCGGGTATAGATTTATACTTTTTTATAATTATTTCAGCATGTATGAACTGATTATCCAGTTGGATTAAATCTTTGCACATATCTGTCATAGCTCCTATCAAATGCTATTGCTTACAAATGAAGGAAAGAGATGTGTTGAAATTTTGTTTTATAAGAAGACCAAAATAAATATCTACGTAACTTGAAGTCATTCTACAAACAAATGGTTATAGTTTCTCATTTTTAGGATTCTACACGGCGGATCATATCTCTCCATCTCATCTAAGATGTATTTCCCTTATACTGATTATAATAGATCAATATACACCATTTAAATCGTATAGACTCGATCGCATCCACCTATTTAACAAAAATCATAATTCCCACTTCATCTCATAAAAATTAACTATCTCATAAACGATAAATCCTCAATCGACAAAAAATATACCATTACAACAAGAATTAAATTATCTTTCCATCGAAGAGCACATGAATATACTTTCGTCGAAAAAGATTTTTTTCTTAAGTCACGTCTAAGAAAATCATATATGATTCGTATCAAGAACCATACATGATTTTCTCAGAATTATATAATCACATACGGTTCGTGATACGAATCATATATGATTTCTGAAAAATCATATATGATTCACGATACAAATCATATATGATTTATCAGACGTGATTGAAAAAGAAAAAGGTTCTTCGAAAGTATATACACGTGCCTCTCGATAGAAAGATGATTTAATTCTTGTCGTGATGAGATGTTTTGTTTTGCGTAACGATTAACGGTTTGTGAGATATTTAACTTTTTTTAAAATGAGTTTTTTTTACATGAAAAAAAATAAAGTAATTGGTGATTGTGATTGATTGATTGGGTCTATGCTAAAAAAATGGTTTATGTTAAACTTTTGCCGATTATGATAACATAGTATTTGTATTTTTTTAAAACAACGATTGATAATGCATTAAAAGACAACTACATTAAAAGAATTACAAACCAATATTTACTAAATAAGAAAAATTAAACAACAAACTGATGTCATACCTATCAATCGGACATTAGAAACAAATATTTAGCAAATAAAAAAAATAAAACGACAATAAGAAGTTATACCCGTCCATCGGACGGGTTTTGCCACTAGTATATATATATATACATATATATATATATATATATATATATATATATATATATATATATATATATATATATATATATATATATATATATATATATATATATATATATATATATATATATATATATATATATATATATATATATATATATATATATATATATATATATATATATATATATATATATATATATATATATATATATATATATATATATATATATATATATATATATATATATATATATATATATATATATATATATATATATATATATATATATATATATATATATATATATATATATATATATATATATATATATATATATATATATATACATATATGGGGCTAAGTTTGACTAGGATAATAAAATGGTGCCACGTCATTTGCTTACATGGCGTTTCAGAGGCGTCTTATTGGCTATAAGGTCGTATCCAATCAAAACTCGGATGAAAATTTAGGCAAATTAATATATTCCTCTAATATAGCTTTTACAAAACATTCTGTTTTTAGGCAAATAAATATATTACGAAATTTAGATATGTTTTACTGGAATCATATATATCAATTCCTAAAATACCTCTAGAAACCAACGTCATAACCTAGAATACCTCTTAAATCTTCACAGGCCTTATAATCATAAACCCTAATTTTAAAATCATTCATTCTGTTATTTTGGTGGACGTGATATAGGTATGCCTTCCTCATCTCTTAACCTTATTGATGAACGTTTGTTTATTTTCTGTAGGTTGATATCTTCTTTTGTTTTGATCTAAAGGTAATGATAATGAAACTGTGTTATTGGTACGATAATGAAACTATGTTATATGTTTTAGTTTTGCAGGTATGTGATCTTATTTATTTACTTAAAAGGTATGTTCATTGTTCAAAAATTAATCTCATACGTTGATATTCAGTTATGGTCTTACATTTGGTTGCTGGCAAACTTTATATATTCAGTCACCCTCTGGTCGTATAAGAATGCTTGACATAGATTTACCAACGACCAAGTGTGGGATAATTAACAGACGGGTATTCCCATATTTAAGCTATGTGAATCTTTATTGCTAATATCTTTTAAAAGCATACTTTCAATGAAATCATGGGTGTTTGTTATTTTGATATGAGTGTTCTTAAATATGTACACTAAAGCGTTTCGTTTCATCCATAGCAGTTATCTAGCTAAGTTTCATTTTTGGAGCTCTTTGTTTGATATGCCGTTCTTTTTTATCACTAAAGCAGCAGGGTGCACTTTGGTCTTATCAAAAGGAACCGCAAGTTCAACATAAAGCCTGGTTCATCTTTTTTGAACCAGTACTGTTCTTTGTCTTTCTTTGATGTAACTTCTTGCAAAAATTCAGCAAATCATTCTCTTTCTGGACATTTGAACTCCGCACTCTCGAAAAAACTAAGAATGTCTTAACGTGGGCCTTGGTAGACAAAATTTGGCCCTCTGAGAGTAGTATAATGTCATCAAATAGTTCGAATGTTTTAGGTACGGGCTGAAGAAGCGAGATGATCATTGTTACATGTATAATATGAACAATCTGTTTCATGAATTTGACTATCTGATATGTGGTTGAACTGTCCAGACCAGTTGATATTTCATCCAATGAAGTAAAATTTTACAGGCACAACCAACATTTCTTCTGAAGTTACATAAAAAAGGCGGGTCTTGAGTCATCAGCGTATTCAAAATCATAAACCCGAGGTGGAAATATGGGCACTATGGATAACGGAAGTACTTGAAATCGAGATGAAGAAGCCGAGAGTATATTGGAGCAGTGGCGTAAGGCTTCAGATGCTGCAACTGCAATCTGTTTTGTTCTTGAAAATGTATGGGTTAGTTTCAAGATCTGTAATGGTATTTCTAATTGTATATTTTTTTCTAACGTAAAATCATATGTGTTATTCTTTAACTATTTGGGCATAAAGATATGCATATGCATTTTATTTACAGTGCTTTGTATTTGATGTGTATAGAGTGTTATAAGTCTGATATTGAACTTCCTATGTATTTTCATTTTTGGTTTTAGGTGACAATTTCTCTAAAGGTTACTTCAACCAAAAACAGAGTTGTCATGGAGCATCTCACTAAATCATACATAACTTCAAAGCTTGAAAATATTGATGATGTCCTATGATGGAAAAACAATGCCTTTGCTACTGGGCGCTGCCTTTTGAGTCTGAGTAGTTAAGACCACTGAGCAGAGCATGAATAATCTAATCTTAGATATTTAATCACTTACTTTTATCATATATGTGTTTGCTTGTAATCTTGTTATAATATTGTAGGAGGGGACGAGAGTTTGAGGTATGCATAAAATTTGTTGCCAAAATGGATCTTGACATTTAAAGGCAGTTCTTTCTTGGTTATCAACAAGATCACCCTCAGGAGACTACTCAAGCTCTGGATATTGTGTTGACTGCTGAGAGTGACTGCTTCAAAAGGGAAACACATCGTTTTTTACAACTTAGCTGCTATGTATCTTAGTGTCAATGATACATTATTAATGTGATTTTAACCATTTAACTTCTAAAGACTACAACTAGGAAACGGTATATGCCTTGGGCTCCATTTAATTTAAGACCTTAAAACCATGATGTGTAAAACTTTTACTTAATATAGAAAATAACAGCACATTAAAAACATCAATGCATTGGTTTTGTTTGCCGCAATAACTAAATCAATAAATTATTAAGCAAATGAGTGTAGCATTGTGGGAATGTGGTCACATGATTAATTTTTTTATAAATAACTATTGTTCGCGCAATGCGTCGACAAGTAAATAATGACGATTTTTTTCAAGCTAAACCATTAAATTTGTATTGTTAAAGTTGTAAACAATCAAATTAAAAAAACTTAATAAAATAAAATTAAATGAAATTAAAAGTTAATAAAATATACCAAAATGGATATTGAATTAAAAAGCACAAAATTTAAAAAAATATGATGAAAAAAATAATAAAACTAATAAATAAATATAAAGATTCTCCTATTTAAAAGAAAAAATTTATTTAAATAGGTTTTCACAAAAGTTTGTTAAAAAAAGTTGTTAGAAAAGATTATGTATATAATGTTAATGAAGATATCAACAAATTATATACTTTATTTAGTAGGTAAACAAATCAAAATTTTCAGCTCTCTTATTTTAAAAAGGTCCAAATGCTTTATAATTTATTTATGTATTATAAATTATATATTAGGGCGAGAGAATTGGAGTTTTTATAAAGAGGCTCTTGTACCTAATTTTGAGGATATCATAAACAGAGAGATGTTCATATGGATTTTGTAACTTTGTTTGTATTTCACCAATATAAAACTACCTGTGCATTTTTTTGACTTGGTTTGATATTTTTTTATATCTAATGCATTTATTGAATGATGTACGATTGTATACATTAAGATGTAGGCTAATATTTTGAAACCCGGGTCGACCCAACTAGTTCAACCAGTTGAACCGGTTCCGGCCGAAAAAACAGGTCAAATTGACCAAATATATAAAATGTTCGTGATTATTTCGCGATTTAATTAATGTATTTGTAACGTAACTTTAGTTTTACATGTTATATTTGTTAGTAAATAGGTTTTAGATCAAATAAATAAAATATTTGTGTTTTTTATTTTAAATATTTTTAGTAATATTGAAAATATATTTATAACTTTTTTATAGAAAACCGGGTCGACCCAGCAATCCGACGGTTGAACCGGTGAACCGATCGTTCGATCGGGTCGATTTAAAACCCGTGTTTTAAAACATTGATGTAGACCGCCTCATAATCAACATCAAATTATAGTATTTAGGAATTTATTTAACAATCCATTTATCACATATCACATAAAACGGACGAGCACTTGTCTGGTAGTTTAGGTGATAATTTTGAAATAATATATATCTTGTCAAATTTATAATGAGATATTAAATATTGATACTTTAATTCTCAGTAAAATTACTCTTTGATGATAAGGAAAGGATTAGAAATGTTTGAATTTTTTATATGATATTGAATATGAGTTAAATTGACCTAAAACTGGGTAATATTTTAGTGGATTAACAAATGTTTATCTAAAAATTAATTATAGACCGAATCCACTTGTTGATTTATCGACATTCGAAGATGAATTAACCTGTCAAGGTAAGATTTGGTTATTCACTTAAACTTAATTAAAGCCATTACTAAAATATGTCTTGGGACGATTTTAGACCCGCTAAACAAACTGTTTTAAGGTTACTATCTAAAAATTCATATTGGACAAAAGACACCTTTAGGTAGATAAATGCGTAATAATATAAAAAATTACTTACCTTTTGGTTTCCTTTTGATAAAAAAGAGTTCAAATGCCAAAAGATATAACTGATACACAAATATTCTTTTTAAAAAGAATTACCAAACGAACCCGCCTGTTGGGCGGGTTACGAAACTAGTATATATATGTGTATATATATATATATATATTGTATATATATATATATATATAAATATATATAAATATATATATATATATATATATATATATATATATATATATATATATATATATATATATATATATATATATATATATACATATATATATATATATATATATATATATATATATATATATATATATATATATATATATATATATATATATATATATATATATATATATATATATATATATATATATATATATATAGAGTTAGGATCAAATAAGAAGATTAAGTAAAAGAGAAGAATGAGAAGAAACCACAGCCATATATTTCAGATGCACCTACAAAGTCAGATGCATCTCCCCTTAAAATTCTCCTTCCTTTATGGAATTTGTGGTCAGTATTTCTTCTTATTCTTCTCATTTTAATTTTTCTTCTTACTAGATCCCTACTATATATATATATATATATATATATATATATATATATATATATATATATATATATATATATATATATATATATATATATATATATATATATATATATATATATATATATCGTGATATTGTTGGATCTGGCTTTCGCCCATTGTCCAAGATTCCCCACTACTACCCCCGCAGAAGTCCGGGCTGTGTCTTAGTCCCATATATATATACATATATATACATATATATATATATATAATATATATATATATATATATATGTATATATATATATATATATATATATATATATATATATATATATATATATATATATATATATATATATATATATATATATATATATACATATATATACATATATATATATATATATATATATATATATATATATATATATATATATATATATATATATATATATATATATATATATATATATATACACATATATATATATATATATATATATATATATATATATATATATATATATATATATATATATATATATATATACATATATATATATATACATATATATATATATACATATATATATATATATATATATATATATATATATATATATATATATATATATATATATATATATATATATATATATATATATATATATATATATATATATATATATATATATATATATATATATATATATATATATATATATATATATATATATATATATATATATATATATATATATATATATATACATATATATCAGCGACTTGCTTTGAGTTCTAAGCTTAGGAAATATACGGGATATACATAAGACGTATAAGGTCATAGGGTTGGATTTATAGAGAAGGATTATGAGTCTAAGTAATTTATTTACATACGTTTTTATACATTAAAAACGAGACTGGTTTTGGGTAAAACGTGAACGAGGTAAGTGTAGAGAGTTACTAGCGTATTGAACATGTAGAGAGTATAAAATAACTTTAGATTATGATAGATACTTAGATATCCATCATAGGAGTTGTTACATCGAGATTGGACTAGTATCCATACCGATGTTAACATTCGTTCGTTTATAATATGTTATACATTTTGAGTACTTATGCGAAGGATTTGGATTGCTTTGCACAAGGTGAGTTGTACTAAGCCCTTTTTATGTTTTGTGCTGGAATTGATACTTAGTTTTATAAACTTTGTTTTAAACGTTTTGATAAATTAGTATGAACATGTGTATTTGTATGAGTATGTGTATAAATATATATGAGATGCGCCAGCGGAAGGCGCATTCGTATAGTAAGTCGTGGCCATGTGTGGGAGAGTGTGGTATAGATACGACCAAATACATCTGGGCATTCGCCACATTCGTTGAGATAGTTGGATTTAGCGCATTTCCAGTTGATCACAGTTAGAATTAATTATGATGATTGATTATAGTATGAGTATGATATGACCTTGCGCAGGTTATGATATGTATTTATGTGTTGAGTTATATGTTCATGGTTTTGAAAGTGAATATTGTAAAAGTTTTTTTTTAAAATCTAGTACTCTCGCCAACCTTTGTGTTGACAGATTTTAGTATCATTTTTAGGTAATCACGCTTAGTGATTATGAAGTTACTTAGATTAGCTGGACCTTAGGATTTGCATTGCGGATTCGAGTTGCTTATTGTTTAGGATTTTCTTTGAACTTATGTTTTTTTTTGTTATGACTTGCATTACGTGAGCGTTCTGTATTGCATTTTGGATAGACGTTATCATGACACGTTTTGTGTTGTGTTTATTTGAATAAATGGAAACTTTATATTTTACGTCTCTATTGTGACGCCATTGTGTCACGATGATGTCTATTTTTTCACGCCTCGTGATTTCCGCCTTGACAGGGTGTAACATCAACCCCCTTTCTAGTTTCAATAATTGGTATCAGAGCTTATGTCATTAAAGTTTTTGAAGTATATTATATTTTAAATCATGGATCGATCTGTGGACTCCAAAAGTACCTAGAAGGGCAATCTATGCAAAGATCGCCACTTTTTGAAACCGATAGTTTTATTTATTTGAAAAATAGATTCGAGAATTATGTGAAATCAAAAGATTTAGATCTTTGGCATGTTATTACCAATGGTGACTTTTTGCCTTTACAATATAGTGAAGTTTTTAAAAAGAAAGAATAAGTTACTTTTGAAAATTCAAATGATGACACTAAAAAGAAACTTGCTAAAAATAATGAGGCTAAAATGGTTATTTATAAATCTTTGTCTAAGAAAGAGTATGAAAGGATTTTTATGTGTAAAACTGTCAAAGAAAATTGGGAAACTCTTTTGATAACCCACCAAGGAAATAGTCAAGTCAAAAAAGCAAAATCGATCTTCTTGTTTAATAATATGAATAATTTGCATCTTAGAATACGAAACTATTGATAGTGCAATTGATATATTTAATACTATTGTTCCTAGTCTAAAAGCAACTGATGAAAGTTTTTCTAGTAAGAATAGTGTTAGGAAGTTTCTTCGAGCGTTGCATCCAAAGTGGAGAGCTAAGGTCATGGTGATTGAAGAATCAAAGGATCTCACCACATTTTCACTCGATGAACTTGTTGGAAACTTAAAAGTTCATGATATGATAATCTTGAAGGACTAGGAGATAGTCAAGTGCAAGAGTGAAAGAAAGTCTCTAGCATTGAAGGCCAATATGGTGCATAGTGATCATGAATCATCATCCTCCGACAGTGACTATGAAGAATATGCTATGGTGGTTAGAGACTTCAAGAAGTTCTTAAAGAGGAGAGGACAATACGTGAGGAAACCAAGCAACGACAATAAGCCATTCTCGAAGAACCGATTTGTCAAGAATGACAAAAGTGAAAAGAAACGATTTAGATGTAGTGATTCAAATCATCTAATTAGTGAATGTCCAAGCCACCTCGTGACAAGAATCACGCGGCGTTCGTTGGAGGATCTTGGAGTGATAGTGGTGAAGAATGCGATGATAATGTTAATAGCGAGAAGTGTAATATGGATCATTTTTAAAAGAGGTACATTTCGAAACCGAATACCATAGAAATGATAGTTCTTCTCTAGACGATCTAGAATTAGAGAGTCAATATGATAATCTATGCAAACTTAGTCTAACGTTCATAGAAAGTAATAAATTGCTAAAATCAACTTAGGATAAACTTGAAAATTAGATTATGAGTTGAAAGCTGAAATGGAGAAAAAATAAAGAAGTTGATTTAGGATGTAAAACCCGCTTTAAAATCCCTAAGATCATTAAATGCACGAATTTACGATCAAATTAAAACTTTTTAGTTAATTAATATACAACATGAATCACGAACATTTAATACGAACGTTACGTATATTAATTAATTATTATAAGTAATACGTATGTAAACATGAATATTAATGCACGATAAGTATTCACGTAAAATACTTAAATTATACAAGACCTAAAACACAAACATTAAAAACGAACACACACAATGATTATTTAAGACACGAAAAATAAAACAAATGTGTATGTATGTATGGTGTATGTAGCGTCCAAAACAAAGGATGAAAAGGGCTTGGCCCAACCTAAATTGAAATCCACTCCTTAACCAAAAAGGACTCCAGGATTTTTCATAAAATACAAAACACTGTAAAATTACAAAACCCTAAAATCTCTTTCTTCCTCCTCTCTTTTGGCTGCGACATCAAGAACACCCACAAGGACGATTAATTGCTCTTGGATCTGTAATTCTACCACGGTATTGTGTTCGTGAATCCACTCATTTAGTCTTACACGCATTTGGTATTCCTTAATCCTTTTCTTTTTATTTTAATTATGTATGATTCAAGATCTTTAAAAAAAATAAAAAGGTAAAACATGTAGTTAATAAGATTTAACAAGATTCAGGTGTTGGTTGGTTTGTTTTTGGTTCGGCTGCACACAAACCGAGAGTCGAATGACTCTTGGTGGCTTAATTATTCCACCAGCCGCAACCCCAAAGGGTGTGGTGGTGTTTAGGTTTTGTCAGCCGTAAGCCAAGGCCCTCATAGGGGGAACCTTGGTAAAACAGTGAGAACCGAGACCTTTGATGGTCTCGGTGGTACAGTAGTGGGCAGCAGGAGGAATGATAGTAGTTGCAGAGGCAACACAGCCCTAGCCAGGGGCTGCGTCGCAGCACATTGGCAACGACACCACTGTCGGTGGTTGCTGTAGGGTTCGGCCGCAAGCCACAGCCACTCGCCTGTGGTGTTGCGTGTATGGAAACCGTTATTCATGGATCGATTAAGCTTACTAGGATATGCATCATGTTCATATGATAAACATAGCGGAATAAGAACACGACACATAAACAAGGTGTTTAAACAACAAACGAATTCTCTCCAACGTTTACTTTATTCCAAACGATTACTTGCACTAAACGATTACAAGTAACCTCTAGGCGTGTATACATTTAATCCCACGCCTAGAACACGAAGACACTTTAGGTTTACATTGTGAATAATTGAATGATTAAACCTATGGATGGTGTGTGTTTATATACTACACATAACCCTCTTTACAAGAAATCTAATTACACTAGAAGTCCCTCCATCTTTCGCTAATAAGTCCTCCTTGTTGTATGAAAGGGCTCCATATTCTTGTAAATATTGATAATTGCATATAAGTCCTTCTTGTTTCATTATTCTTGATTTGTCTCATCAAATTAATTCCCAACAATCTTCCCCTATTTGATGATGACAAAACCAATCTTTAAATCTTGATCTTTCATGAATGAAACAAGCTTCCCCTTAAAGTAAGATTTCTTGTAAAACATATCACCACATAAAATTAAGTTACATACCTTGATCTTTGAATCTTCTTCCCCTTTTTGTCACATCCAATAGGGGTCTTTTAAAGATAAACAACTAATAAAATCTTCCCTTTGAGTGGTGCATGTAAATAAATCTCGAACTATGTAGACTCTAATTCTAGATTACGAATGAAGAAAAATGAATATAACCTATATGTTGAAGAAGAGGAATCTCCCAAGCTTGTACCTTATATCTTGCACTATCCATGTGACGTCGAACTTATATGACACAGAAAATATAAGTAGACCTCGATCTCTTTGTCAAAATCCTCATCCTTTGTGAGACACTTAGCACGATAATGTAACTCCTTCAAGTGATAGCAAGGTATCTAGTTGCTAGATTTGACAAGTCTTCGTCACTAACCATTAAAGCACGAACAAGTTACCTTCAAACCAATGGGGTTCTATCCACATGATGTAAAGATATGATAAAACACAAACTCGCAAAAAAACAACTCCAACACCAAAGAAGAAATAATCAATCGTCTTCATCGAAACCTCCAATTTACAATGAAAATCATCTAAGTACAATATCATCCTCTTCTTTTATGCAACTGCTGCCTCTGTCGGCGTTCTGCTTCTAATCCAAGTCGGTACATAATCGCAAGGTTAGCCTTGTCACATAATCAAATAAAACTTTATTGTATCAAAACACAATCTTCAAAAAACGAGCCATAAAATTTTAAACAGACCGTTCTGTCCGAGATCCTTTGTCATCCAATATATCATTTGTATGTACGGTCCTATATCGGATACGTGTCAGCGTTTAAAACCCATATATCAGACAACATGCTGTCAACGTCTACATTATAACGTGTCAGCGTCTTCTTTATCAACGTATGTTTTATTCCTGTCAGCGGCTTGACTCCGCCACTGACACCATCTGTGGCTTGGACTCTCGACAGTGGCTAAAATACAACTCCACTGTATACCACTTTTCTTCTTGTCTTAATCAGAATAGCACATAAACTCATCATATGCCTTCCAACGAAACACCATATGTACTTCCAACAACAGCTTCCTTTTTCCAACTTCATGGCCTAATGGGACTCTTTTTCCCCAAATTGTATCACGTGAACAATATACCCAATAGCAATGTTTATTGGATACCAAAAATACATTAATATCCATCATAACAACATAGTACCTCTCATTTATTAGTTTATTGAATAAACTCATATGTTCTTTATTCTTTGTAATCCCACGTGATGTACATAAACTGTACAAACGATCACAACACAACTTTTGCCTTTTCTTTTTCTTGAACCAAGGAGAATTACTATCATAACCTGTTATTCACGTGAGCCCCAAAATAACAACATTGTGGACCACGTTTGCTGTTCTTTGTGGCAGAATTGAAACCCTATAATATTCTATCAGTACAAATTCTGCCTGGACCACAAATAATCATCATGTCCCTATCGATTTGCTACTATTCTTTTCCATATATAACGATCTGCTGTCATGATGACACCAGTCGACTGCTCTAGGGCTTAGTGTAAATTCGATCTCAACCAGCATCTTTAAACTTCTTGATACGCCTTGATCTTTAATCACAAAGATCTAATCACCAGATTTAGGGTTTGAGCGAAACCCTGCTGCTATGAGAATCATGCAATACAAACCAAGTAATGTTGAACAATAAGATTCAAATAAAGCATGTGTAGAGCAACTTTTCTTCTTATCCTATCACGTGTATAAATTGACTTTGTTCAACCCTTGGGACCACTGACGTCTTTGAACAAAACCTTTATAAACCATGACTAGCCTTCACGTGATAGGTCACCATCCACATTGTACCTTTTCTTTGAAACTCATGTAAACACGTTTCCTTATTGCGTATGGGACCTACTGTATTTGCTTTTCTTCTTGGCATCATACGATTGTATCACATATATGACGGAAAATAAAGAACAAAATCTTTACCTTAACAAGCAGCTTGTAATTACACGCCAACTTCATATGACGAGGCTCAATCTTTTTCATAGCTGCTCACGTGAATACGATCATCTTTGAATCAACAACATGTAATATGATCTGCTTGTTTCCTCACCGATTTAGGGTTTTGTGATAAACCCTAATTCACTTTTTCTTACATCATGACCTCTCTCTACAGCCAACTTCGACGAGCTAAAACTCACCCATAACAACTCAGATCGACGATCACTCCGGTGAGATCCAAGACACATGTAGTGAGAACATCCAGTACAAATTTCAACAAGATCCAACAGTTAACAAAGGATTTATTGATGTTTGAAAATAGCTTCTTAGAAAAAATTCGACCATAAACCCTAGACGGGTTTTCATCTTAATCACCATTTTTTTGACTCGAACACCTTGTTGATCATAGCATCGAGAGCCACCCGCTCTGATACCAATTATGGAAACCATTATTCATGGATCGATTAAGGTTACTAGGATATGCATCATGTTCATATGATAAACATAGCGGAAGAAGAACACGACACATAAACAAGGTGTTTAACCAACAAACGAATTCTCTCCAACGTTTACTTTATTCCAAACGATTACTTGCACTAAACGATTACAAGTAACCTCTAGGCGTGTATACATTTAATCCCACGCCTAGAACATGAACACACTTTAGGTTTACATTGTATATAATTGAATGATTAAACCTATGCAGGGTGTATGTTTATATACTACACATAACCCTCTTTACAAGAAATCTAATTACACTAGAAGTCCCTCCATCTTTTGCTAATAAGTCCTCCTTGTTGTATGAAAGGGCTCCATATTCTTGTATATAATGACAATTGCATATAAGTCTTTCTTGTTTCATTATTCTTGATTTGTCTCATCAAATTAATTCCCAACAGCGTGGTCTTCGAGGCGACACCGAGGCCTCCATGGTCTTGGTAGAGTTTCGATTAGGGGTTTGGTTAACACCATGACACGCAAGGGGTGTTTGGCAAACTTTTATAAACATGTATTTTAATTATTTAATTAGTTTAATTAAAACATGGTTAATTAAATTAATTAATTGTCATGACTTAGTATATAGTTAATTTAAATAAAACCATAATTTATGTATGTGCATTTTATTTAAATAAAAACTTAGGATAAAATAATTAATTGTTTAATTATTCATGTGCATTTAATTAATTAAAACTTAGCTTAATTAATTAATGTCATTTTAAGGTTAAGTTTAATTATATTAATCATTCAATATTATTAATTAATAATAACTTATGATAACATGTAATATCATTATTAGTTAATAATAATAAGATTGGACTAAGTACTTAATCATTATTAAACTTTACATTATAATTAATCATGACATATTATAAGCTTAGTAAAACTATATGTTATATCATTTATTTATTTAATAAGCCTATTATTAATTATGGAAATACATTAAGTATGGAAACATGTTAAATATGGAAATATACTAAATATGGTAACATGATAATTATGGAAACATACTAAATATGGAAACTTTATATTTTTGGAAAGTTACTATTTAAGGAAACTTTCTATTTTCTAAAAGTTACTATATATGGAAACCTACTATTTTTGGAAAGTTAGTATATATAGAAACCTGCTATTTTTAAAAAGTTACTCATTATGTTATAACAAGTACTATAACACTTAAAACATGAAATACATGAATCTAAAACACATGAAACATTTAGAAACACATTATTAAACAAGAACAAGTAAAACAAGCTAAGAACATGTCAAGTAAACTAAATAACAAGTATGTATAAGTAAAACAGAAACTTACTCATGTCCACTTTATTATGTAGCTATCGTGAAGTCGGAGTGATCTTCCGCGTTCGTTTTCGTCTTCATTTACTGGACATAAGCTAAGGATATTCCGTCCTTCAGTAAGGACATCTTCTTTTCTTTATTAGGATTCCTCATTTGCAGCCATCTATTTTCCCCAGTAGTTTATGTGTCTTAAACACTTGTAATATATATTATGTTTATTTTAGATTGCCTGAGCTATATACATGCATGCCAGTTTCACCTAGTTATGGGGGTTCCATAACCATAACACAGGAGGCACCGATGTTATGACTCTTCTGCGGTGAGAGTGATTGCTTGCACCGTCCCTTTACAGTTATTTGTCTTATGTTATATTTATCATGTGGGGCGAATGGGTGCTACCTAGGACAAGTTTAGTAAGATTTCATGGTAACTGTGGTGTGTGCCATGCATCCGTTACATGTAGTTGATCCTTCCAACCTAGACTATATTAATTAAAGGAAACCCCTCTAATTGCATGATGACGTCACCCCTCTAAAAATAAGTCTTTTTAGAAATATAAAACCAGTCTTATAAGCTTAAACCAGGTTTCCAGGACATACACTTATTTCGCTGTTATTCATTTCATTTCATTACTTGCTTATATTTATGTTTTACATTTCATTGTCGTATATCCGCACACTGAGCGTATTGCTCAGCCGTATTATTCTTTCCATGTCCCAATACGACAGGTACTAAAGGGCAAAGCTAGGATTCAAGAGTACGTACAAGGAATGGAGGCACCTATTCTTCTTTCTGTTTTAATGCATTTACATACTTTTGCTTTGCTGGACATTTTTTAGTCCTTTCCTTACATTCTATACTTATGCATTTGTATGTGGAGCTTATGTTGGAACCGATGTTTGTTTCCGGTTTCCTTTATGGTCATTTAATGTTTTAGACATTTACCTTGCATGCCTTACTGATACGTCATAATTACTACGTAATGGTCCATTTATCCAAATGGGGTGTTACAATTATGGTATCAGAGTCAAGGTTTCGACCTGTAGGCTCTTAAAATTGACATGTGACTAGTGGGTAGTCATCATTGTCTTCCAAAAAAACTGACAGTACATTTTACTCATTTCATTTCGTGCATCATCACTGTTTTATGTTAAGTTTTGACTAAGTAATGGTTGGGACAAGACTGACCATATTTAGTCGCATGTGCATTTCATTCGAATTTTGTTTTGTGAACCGACCCATAGTCGTTCAGCCTTATCAAGTCAATTTTGTTTTGTGAACTGACCCATAGGCGTTCACCCTTATCATGTCAATTTTGTATTGTGAACCGACCCATAGGCGTTCACCCATGCTCATGTTATTTTCATTGGCTATGCCTTCATAAACTATTCCATGCATCATTTTATTATGTTTATCTTATGTCTCTAACCGAATTAATCATTTCGTTGTCCCTCTTTGATACTGTCAGATGGTCAACACACGTGAACAAGAACTAGATGTAGCTGTCCAAGAAGCTCTACAAGCTATGCTCCCATAGATCAAGAATCAGATCCGAAATGAATACTAGAATCAGAAAAATCCTCCTCCTCCTCCACTGGTTACTCTACACACTTGGATTGAGAGGTTTAATAAGAAGAAACCTCGATCTTTTGAGAGGGCTGAGTTATCATCTGATGCGGAAAACTAGATTTCGCATATGGAGAAAATTCCGATGTAATGGGATGTGATGAAATCTACAAGGCAAGGTTGGCTTGCTATAAGTTTGAAGGTGATGCATTAGCTTGGTGGAGGGCATACAAGTTGGCAAATGGAGGTGATGTTTGGTTAGCTGCTTTGACTTGGGATCAATTCAAGACTCTATTCTACGATCAGTTCTTTCCTACTGCTGAGCATGAAAGGCTTAAGAGGGACTATCATTCCATTCGTTAGAGAACTGGAGAGAATAGCAATGAGTTTATATATCTAACACCTCCAATTTACCTTGTGTGGTGGAATATCACAATTGGGTGCTAGTCAAAGAATCAACACACACAAGCCATATTGAACGACTCAAAAGAGATGTTAAATCATAAGTAAATTTAAACAAAGTTAAATTATAACAACAACATTGTCTAATTGTTTCCAAACCCCAAAATTTACAAACAGAGAAGCGTTAGGTCCCCATAAATCTCAACCCCTTAAAACCAACCAAATTGTTTTATAAGACATCATGAAATATAAATTGTCTTTAAGAAAAATGGAGGAAAACAAGTTAGACCGCCTACAAGCCACAACAACATCCATAGCATGCTCCGCCACAATCATCCTCGATTGCCTGAAACACATGCTTAAAATCGTCAACAAATAATGTTGAGCGAGATCTATATGTTTACAAAATAACAATTGAACATAAGTATAAAAATCATTCACGATTATTCAATAGTATGTTGATCATTACAAACTATTATTTTGGTATTACTCGTTATTGCATAAGCTATTTAATTATGTTTAAGCTCATGACACCGACCCCATAAACTAATCACCCGCGCCAAATGCCGCCGTTATTTAAATAAAGTCATTGCCCCTCTTAGGTATTCGTTGCCAATTATACCTTTTTTCTCAACACAAGTTATTCATACGCAGAGGGTACTCAACGTACTAGCTCTCGTTTGGGATAGGATCGTCAACCCAATAGTACTATCAATTGTTCAAGTGGCTATTTCCAATCCACACAAGGATCAAACAATAGTTAACGATTCATGAATTTAAGGCCTTTTAGCAACTAGCTACTTAACATAATTCAAGACATCATTCGGGTCCAATAATCATTCACGACTTATGTTCCTTTTCATTTAAATATCATGTATCCCCATCGCGGGTAAAAATCATTTAAAAACAGTAGAAAGCGAGGCTATAGACTCACCTTAAGTAGTAGTGGTAGTAGTAGCAAAGACGTAGACGAAAACAATCACTGACGATGAGGATGCCCCGGGAAATCAATTACAACACCTAACAAATAAACGCGAAATGAATCAACACCTTCAAGTACCATTAAGTACTGTATGTATATAATTAAGAACACTCAAAGTTCATATAAACTCACTCCAAAAACCCAAACAAGTGATATTTACTAGACACGTTCACTTTTATACGTTATTACGACTATTACTCCAATTACAATTCTGCCGGTACATACCTAATGTACGGGCTGAATTCCCATACTTAAACATCACAAAATTCTATGAAACTCGCTGTAGACTTCACTTACATCATGTATAAAGCTCAAAAAAAATTTCATAAAAATATTTTACTCCTAAGTCACGCTGCTCAACGCAATTCCAACCTTGGAAATCCGGGCAGATTTGTACCCTTACATCGTAAAACAATTTTGATTCACTTAATCAATTCCGTTTGTAAATCCGATTCCTAAGTTTGAAAATAGACTCATAAATCTAGGTTTTGAGCTAAAGAACAGCCCTCAACCATTTTTGAAACTCAACTTATAGTCCCCGAGATTTGACCTAATATCGACCACAAATTCGGATTGCGCCGATACTCGCGTCCGGGTACATAAATATTCAAAATTCCATAACTTTTGACTCGTTTGGAGTTAAAAGCTCCACCATATACCAAATCGAAGGTAGAAAGAAGCTCAAAAACTACATTCTATAATAAAAACCTGGACTTAAAATTAAACCCACGAAAAATAGCCTTAACATTCTGTTCTAAAATGACACTTTAAAAATCATACCTACACTTGTTTCTAATCAATTCCATCTACTCCTATACCTCTAATATCATCACCAAATCATTCTAAATTAACAATATCTTCCTAAATCACTTGTATAATCAACCTTCTTCAAAAACCCATTTCTTAAAACTAACATGCAATCAAATCAGATCAACTAAAAATGATGAAAACATGTTTTTAAACATAACCCCATAACAATAATCATCAAACATCAATGATCAAACCCAACCCCCTTTTGCCGTGGGGTATGGTGACCAAAACACCCAAAAAATGTTTTTCTAGCTTTTTAATTAATACCCCATATTTATAAACACTTTTTACAAACATAAACACAAGATTTTTAGATCAAAACTTACTTAATTATGAACAATAACTTTTGAAAAATTAAAGATGATGCATGTGTGTTTTGAGTGGATTAAAACACTTACAAAGTTATTAAAAGAGGTGGTTTGTGTTTAGTTTCTTAAAAAACAAGAAAAAAAATCAATAGTGGATTGGTGGTGGTGGTGTAGCCGTCGGCTAAAGAGAGAGGAGATGGAGAGGGTGAAAATTTTTTTAAAGTAAAAATGATATGTGTGTTTTACTTGGTTCCTTTTATAAGTTTAGAGGGACTAATGTTGTCATGTTAGCTATATTTTGGCCTTAATAGCAAAACAACTATTTAAAGAGCGGGAACCGGCCTAGTAGTCGGTTTTGAATTTTTGCGGGTTGGGGTTCGTCCCGGCTACCTCAAATTACTTTTAAATGATTCAAACGAACATAAAATGGAATAAAAACGGTTCCGACTCGACTTAACACGCAATTAAAATAAAAACTTCGAAAAATCCAAATATCGATCAATCGATTGTAAAAGATAAATTTTTGGCATCCGTCGATATCGTAATTGTCATCGGTTCTTCTTAAATCGTCAAACGTTAAAATTAAGACCTCCAACATTGGTTTCAACTTAAACCGTCAAACATATGACCAACAAAATTTCTTAAAAATTTCAAAAATATACGTAAATTAGGGAAAAATAGTGACCTCGGTTTCTGGGTATCACATCCTCCCCTCCTTAAGGAAACGACGTCCCGACGTTCGCCTCTTCTTATACTCACATTTCGTACCACTAGAACAAATGAGGGTACTTTTCCTTACAAAAATCCTCACGTTCCCATGTAAATTCCGGTCCACGACTAGAATTCCATCACACCTTCACAATGGGAATTCAACTATGCTTGAGTCTCTTGACTTCTTGGTCCATAATCTCCACTGGTTCCTCCATAAAATGCAATTTGTCGTCGAGCTGAATCTCATCCAAAGGAATTACCAAATCCTTATCCGCCAAACACTTCTTCAGATTTGACACGTGAAATCCAACTTATAAGCAAATGGTCCAATTCGTTTAATGATCTTAAATGGTCCAAGATACCTTGGACTCAACTTTCCTCTGTTCCCAAAACTAATTACACCTTTCCATGGTGATACATTAAGCATAACTATGTTCCAACTTCGAATTCCAACGGTTTCCTCCTATTATCGGCGTAACTCTTCTGTTGACTTCCCGCAGCAAGCAAACGGTTCTTGATTTGCATAATCTCCTCAATAGTCTCCAAAATATCTCAGGTACACTCAACTGACTTTCCCCTACTTTACTCCAACACACTGGAGATCTACATTTTCGTCCATACAAAGCTTCAAACGGCGCTGCCTTAATACTCGCATGATAACTGTTGTTATACAAAAACTCCACTAAAGGCAAATGACGTTCCCAGCTTCCACCAAAATCAATAACACACGCTCGAAGCATGTCTTCTAATGTCTGAATAGTCCTTTCACTCTGGCCATCGGTCTCGGGATGATAGGCCGTACTCAAACTCAACTTAGTACCTAACGCACGCTGAAGAGATCTCCAAAACTCAGAAGTAAATCTACTGTCGCGATCCAAAATAATCGATAAAGGTTGTCCATGTCGACAAACGATCTCCTTCACATACACACTAGTCAGTCTCTCCATACCATCCGTCTTCTTCATAGGCAAAAAGTGAGCAGATTTCGTCAATCTATCCACTATCACCCATATCATATCATAACCACTAGGAGTTCTTGGTAAACCCGTCACGAAATCTATAGTGATCTTCTCCCACTTCCATTCTGGAATCTCTGGTTGTACCAATAATCCAGGCGATCTTTTGTGTTCAGCCTTAACTTCGCACAAGTCAAGCACTTACTAACGTATTGAGCAATGCCTGCCTTCATATTCGGCCACGAATACACTTTCTTCATATTATGATACATCTTATCCGATTCAGGATGTATTGATACTTTGTCTTATGAGACTCATTCATAACCAAATCTCGCACTCCAGGCACTCCTTCCTCAGGTGGACATAACGGTAACCAAATTCGATTCTCAAAATACCTCAGCCCATCTGACTTTACCACAAAAAGCGGATTCATCATTCTTCCCAAATTCTCTGCCTTGACGTTCTACCTCATCAGCCCATTTGCTTGAGCCTTCAATATCATTCCGGTCAAATCAACACTCTTCTTCATCACCAAAGCTCTAACTCTAAGTGTTGGGAATACATTTAAGTGTATTAGTTACTCCTGCTAGTTGGTCAGAGTTTCCCCTGCTAGAGTAAGTTCCCCCTGCTAAATAACAAAGGCAGGGGGATTGGTTCCCCTGCTGAAGTCAAAGACCCTGCTTCTAGAGATAAACTTGGAATAGATTATAACGCGTTTCAGTTACTACTCTGAGATACTTTCCAAGTTTGTTAGTAGTAATCTTATACGTGAGTCCTTATACTATAAAAGTACCCACTAGGTTATCATGCAAAGTGTGTCTTTCTCTGTTACCTTTCATTTCATACTTTAACGTTTTTGTAACCCTGATACCATTATTGGGTATTCGTATATCTATGATATATTAAAGTTTAACGTTTGCTTTAACCATTTGTTCTTGTGCTAAACACTACATTTCACATCTTGTTTAGTTACTTTGTATTGCAAAGTTTCTCTAGTGTTAGATTGAATCTATTCTCTCTATCACAACCCTTAAACAAGCTAAGGTTTAAGATCTGAGTTTGGGATAAACAAGTGGTATCAGAGCTTGTTGAGAAACTTTGATTAGACCAAGAACAAAACATCTCACACAATCAACATCAACCATGTATTTAGATTGTCATTCATCCTCAACCAACAACAATGCTCTCAAACTACCCATTCTGGATCCTGAAAACTTTAAACTATGGGAATTCAGAATTTAACAATACCTTAAAATGGAACACTATGTTCTATGGGAGATCACAGAATTTGGTGATCAATTTCTAAAGACTGTACAAGTTGAAGATAATGGTAAGGGAGAAGATAAAGGTGAAAGCTCCAAAGGTGAAGCCAAGAAGAAGTCTGCTGCTCTTGCTGACAAAGAAATACTGGCAAGAAGACATGATGTCAGGGCTCACAGTTCCTTGCTGTTGGCTCTACCTGATAGACATCAACTAAGATTCAGAAAGTACAAGACAATTAAGGAACTCTGGAAAGCAATAGGCAAAACATTTGGAAGAAATGAAGCCACAAAGAAGAAGAAGAATGATAAGTGTGAAAACACTCATCAATAATGATCCAAAAACCACTCAAAACACAGTCAAATACATAATATTTAACTGTAAATTATCAGAATTACGTGTGTATTTTGTGTTTGTGTATTTTCAGGTAATATAGGTACATTCGAGACAAACACGAGCTTTCAAGGACTTATTTGATCAAAAGACAAAGAAAGAGAAGAAAGATGCTTAAAGGACCAATCTTGCCACTACTTCAAAGATGGAGGACTAGACTTGCAATTTCCTACAAGACAAAGGATGAAAGGGAATTTACTTAAAAGGGTTTTATAACCATTTGGCAAGAGATGAAAAATAAAGGACCAAAAAGGCAATTAAGAGAAAAGATTTACTTTACTTTGGTCATTGACCAAAACCGGTCAACACACAAACACAGTCACATAATACGCGTCTTCTTCTCCATTCAAGAGAGAGAAAGTAGACGGTTTCACTTCACCTCCCAAACCTGCAAACCCCTATCTAGAACGATCCATGAATATTCAATCAAAGTCTTCAACAGCAAAAATACTTCTCTTAATCTCCTCTACAAGATGATATGAATCAATTATACTCAAAGTCAAGGACAAAGAAAGCCCCAAATATCCGATTGAAGATGATGAAGGACGAGTTCTATTTATCCTCGTATTTTCCACGTGTCGATTGCTAATTGGATCAACCACGTCACTCCACCACCACTAGACGCCTATATAAAGAAGACGAGAGCCTCATTTGCAAGCGGTTAGACTAGGAGTAGAATTTCACATAGTAGTTAGGAGTAGTTTAGATAAGTTCTCTTCTCAGTTTAAATCATTTCAGTTTTCTGTTAAGTTTGTTAAACTTTCAGTTTCTACAGTTGTAACGAGATTCTCTTTTCCACCATTAATGATAGTTCGAGTTCTTATTTCTTAAACACCTTTATGATTTTCAGTCGATCAATCTGTTAGAAGTTAGTTTTGATTCTGTTAATCAGTTAGTTTTTGTAACCGTTTTCTTCCATTAATGAAATGATTCTCGTTCTTTTAAAGGCTTTCATATATTTCTCATGATATTATGCTTGTTCATTGCCATAGTTTCTTGATAGAAGGATTACATTTGTTTAAAAAAGAGTTATGTTACGAATTTCATCAGCATCAGTTAAGCGTCTCTTATGATTTTCATAAGTTGAGTTTAGTTCCAGTTTCGTTCATTAGAGTAATCTGTTAGTAGATGGTATCCATTAAATTTCTGAGTTTTACACTATTGATATTAGTTTAGTGATGATAATGAAAAGCTGAAAATTTGCCTTGCTAGAGAATTGGTTTCGTCACTTAGAGTATTTCGTTTAAGATCTTATCCAGTTTCCTCGTTTGTTATCAGTTTGTAGAATTAGAGAATTCAGTTTCATTTTTAGTTACACGTTATAGCTAAATCTGCCATACAAAAGAATTCTGTTTCCTTCTAAAATCTTTTGCAGGTTTTGAATTCACAAGTTTCTGTTTAGTTTGGTTATAAAATTTTGCAGGTGTTCGGATCTGCCAATGATTAGATAGCAGATTATCTGTCAGATTTTGAGACTCGTAGTTCAGAAGATTTAATCTGATAGCAGTTGAAAGAGTGTAGGTGTGTTTGTTTCAAGCCGGCTCAGCGCCGCGCTTCTCGACTCAACGGACTAAACTTCGGATGAATAGGTTAAGCAAATTGTTATATTTCTGCAAAATCTTAGTTAAATCTGTTCTAGCTATTGTAGTGTAGAAGTTTGTGCAATTTGTTTAGAAATATCGTTACAGTTGCTTTCTTAATTCTCTTATCTGGTCTACTTGTTATTAGCTTTGAATATTCTCCTTATTGTCTCGAGTTTTTTTTAGTTTACTAGAATTTCATAACATTCTGTAATCTAGTGTTTGGCATTAATTGTTTTAGGAAGATTAAGAGTAAGAAAATTTCATATCAGTAAGCTTAGTTGTAGTGCAGTAGTTAGTATTAGTGTTGTAGCTTAAAATTTGGCTGGTTTAAATAATTTTCATGTAGGAAGTACTTGAGAATTTAAAATTCATTAGTTAAAACTTACTTAAGAACTGTTTTTTTACAATTGCAGAAGTTTGGATAATATACACATTAGGTCCTTCACTTAGATATCTTTCATGTCAGTTACAGTCCTCAGTTAGATAAATATGTTAAATCAATTTCATTTTTAGTCCTTACCGTTATCTTGCTGTTGGATCAGTTTCAGGCTGTTGGGCTAGATGAATTTTGGGCCAGCTCTTTTAAAAGATCAGATAGAAGGGTGATAGTTGACTTGGGCTTATTGAAGTTGTAAAAAACGTTCAAGAGTTAATTCAGATTTAGAAATTAAAATCTTACATTTTTACACTTTACATTTTTATTTGTATTTTACATTTTTTATATTTGTAGTATAAAATTGTATTTTTCATTTTATATTTTGTGCAAATTAAATGTCGTACTTGCAATGTGTTTTGTAGATTAGTACATATACGTAACTAGATAGTATTTTTACTTTTTTACGTGCTATTTGCCAAGTAGAAATAGAATACCAAACAAGTCTTTTAACCAAAAACAATCAAGTCTTTTCTTAAAAACGTTATATCAATTCGAATCGAGCTGAGAAGACAACTACACTAAAAAACGAAACATTAAAGAAGAATCAAATGCTTGATCAATTTGCTTCTTTCAAAGTAATTGGTGATGAGGCAATTAGTGATATCTACAATAGGCTTCAAGACCTGGTTGCTCAGTTGGAGTTCTTTAAAATAGAAGTGACAAGAGAACATGTTAATACCAGGTTTCTTAACAGTCTTCAGAAAGAATGGTTCATCTACAAAGCTATTTGTCAGAATAGAGATGACATAGATGACAAGAACATTGATGACATATACAATAACTTGAAAGTTTTTGAGCCAGTGGTCAATGAGATGAAGTCATTAGGAACCATCCCCACCAATTCAAGCGGATCTGCTGATTCCCCTGCTAACATGGCTTTTATATCTCACAATAGTGGAATCTCCAAAGGCAGTGGAATCAAAGTTGGCCCTGCTACCCATTCCCTTGCTACTAGATCTAGATCATCTTATGATGAAGAAAGGCCTGCAACATTCAGCCTTGACACTGCTTGTGCTTTCATAGCATCCCAAGGGCCACAAGGATCTATTGTGTTACATGAAGATCTGAGTCAAATCAGTAAGCAAGGACTAGAGGAGATGGACATCAAGTGGAACATGGCTCTACTCGGTATGAGAGCCAACACCTTTGACAAGAAGTATGGGAAGAAGATCTCCATCAATCCTTCTGATGTAGCTGGATTTGACAAAACAAAGGTAGAATGCTACAACTGTGGCAAGAAAGGTCATTTTGCTAGGGAATGCAGAGGACCTAAGAGTGGGAGCAGCTATAGAAAGGAAAGCACGGATGATGATTCTGGTGCTAAGGCTTTGGTAGCCATGCAGGGGATAGATGGAGCAGGTGGATGGGATTGGAGTGCCATGACAGAGAGTGTTGAAAGAAATCAAGCCTTGGTTGCTAAGGAAAAAGAGGAAGATTTTTCTCTTATGGCCATGTCAAGCTCTAGCTCAGACAATGAGGTATATGACGATTCATATTGTACTAAAGCTTGTAGAAAAAAATACTAAGTCATTGAATGATCAAATAAGAAAGATAAATGTTGATTACATTAATTGTGAAAATGACCTTGATAACTACAAACGTGTTTTAGAACAGCTAGAGTCCACCATAAGAGAGTATAAACAAAGAGAATGTGATTATAGAGATCACATTGTGGTTTTAGAGAGAGAGGCTAAAGAAAATAATGATTCCATTAAGGAATTAACTGCTGTACTAGAAGTTTTTAGATCTAATAGAAAGATAGATGAAGAAACTGTTGAAAAATTAGGAAAAGCTTCTAAAGATTTAACTAAAGTAGTTGAAATTGGACAATCTCCTAGGGACAAAACAGGTTTTGGTGTAAAAAATGAGCATGCTGTTATACCACCACCACCTGCTAATATTCATGCACCTTTTCCTAGAAAAGACTTGTCTTGGACTGGTCTTTCTTGTTTCAAGAAGCAGGAAGATATTGAATTTGACCTAAGTGCATACATACCTAATAATCTAGAAACAGATGAACCACTAGTGAAAACCAGTGCTGTTAGGGACTTTGAAAAGGAACAAATTTCTTTAAAACAGTGGAAAATTGATAACCCTGTTCTCTTTTCAAGAGAAGGACTTTTTGGAAGCAATTCTAGTTCTAAGAGTAGTTCACCCAAATCTAAAACAGGATCAAAGTCCTCTAAGTCCACTGTTAAAAATGCTGGTATGTATAGGTCTGTTAGAGGTAATCAGAGAAATTAGAATGACCAAAAGTCTAATCAATTAGGAGAGCACTTTGTGATAAACACCAAAGCTTGTTTCACATGTGGCAGTTTTGATCACACTTATCAAGACTGTCAGGCACCAATGGAAGTGGTGGCTACAAATCCTTTAAAGGACATGCAACCAAAAGACATTCTTCTGAATGTAGGGGCAAAATCCTTTTCCCCTGCCAAGTATGTTGCCCCTGCTTTGAGAAACAAGGTATCTGATAAGTATGTTGTTCCTGCTCTAAGGAAGGTGAATGATGCTTATCCCAAGACCAGCCCTTCTATGACCAACTCAGCACCTCATAATGCATATAAATCTGTCCCTAGACCTTACCAACACATCAATAGAGGCCAAAACAAAAGATGGGTTCCCTCTGCCAAGCATAGGGATTCCCCTGCTAAATCTTGGGTATCTCCCGCTAGCAAAGTTTTGCCCTATAGGAACATGGGCAGATGGGGAAAAGCTGTGAAAGCCTCAGCTCGTTGGGTTTGGGTACCCAAAAGGGGTGCTCAGTCCAATGGTGTATCTCAGTCTTTGATAAGCAATCCTATATTGATACACGAGGTAGATCCAAGTCTGTAATTGCTTGGGTTCCCAAGAAAAACTATATTGTTTTTCTTTTTGCAGATGACAAATAAGACCAGGAATGATAAAGCATATTGGGATAGTGGATGCTCAAGGAGCATGACTGGACATAAATCTTATCTATCTAAATTTGTTCCCCTGCATGACAATGATGGTGTTTATTTTGGAGATGGGCATGGAACAATCACATGAAAAGGAACTATTATCACCAATGGGATGACTTTTGGAAATGTTTACTTGGTGAAAGAGCTCAAGTACAATCTCTTTCGTGTGTCACAAATGACTGATAACAAGAATTTTGTCTTGTTTACAGATACTGAATGTCTGGTGTTAGGGAAGGAGTTTGTCTTACCACCCAACACCCCTATTGTACTCAGAACACCAAGACAAAATAATATGTACACAATTGATCTCAAGGACATCTCTCTTCAAGACAATGAAACCTGTTTCATTGCCAAAGCCTCAGTTGATGAACGTAAGAAATGGCATAGAAGACTTGGTCATCTTAATTTTAAGAACATGAACAAACTGGTAAAATATAATATGGTTCATGGTCTTCCATCCAATTCCTTTGCCAATGATCATACTTGTGCTTCTTGTCTGAAAGGGAAGCAACATAGAGCATCTTGCAAATAAAAAACAAGTATGTCCACTACCAATCCATTGGAATTACTGCATATGGATGTTTTTGGTCCTACTTCTGTGGCAAGCATAATGAAGAAATGGTATTGCCTAGTGATTACTGATGATTTTTCAAGATTCACATGGACATTCTTTCTGTTTGAAAAGAGTGACACATCAGATGTACTCATTGGATTCATCAATCAGATTGAAATTTCCAAAAGTATGAGGCTAGTGACTATGAGATCAGACAATGGTGGTGAATTCAGAAATAAGAAACTGGACACTTTCTGCATAAACAAAGGAATAAAAAGGTAATTCAGTATAGAAAGAACACCTCAACAAAATGGAGTTGCAGAAAGAAGGAACATGACACTTATTGAAGCTGCAAGGACTATGCTATCTGTTTCCAAGCTTCCAGTTATCTTTTGGGCTGAGCTGTACCACTGCTTGTTATGTTCAAAACAGGGCCTTGGTGGTTACGGCACACAACACGACCCCTTATCAGCTGTTCAATGGAAGACCTCCTTTAATTGATTTCTTTAGACCATTTGGATGTCATGTGATCATTTTGAACACAATTGAAAATCTAGACAAGTTCAGTGAAAAGGGGGATGATGGGTACTTTGTTGGTTATTCATTAAACAACAAGGGGTATAGGGTCTTCAACAAGAAGACAAGCAAAGTGACAGAAAATCTTCATGTAGATTTTCTTGAAGACAAGCCTAAAGATGTACAAACAGGTCCTGATTGGTTCTTTGATATTGAAGTTCTTTCAAAGTCTATGAATTATGTACCTGTTGCTCTTCAAAATACTAACATTTCAGGTACTAAAGAACCAACTGGTGTGGAGAAGCCACCATTTAGGTATATGAATGTACCCTCACTGTTTCCCATTGAAGCTACTCCAAAAATAGGTGAAGAAGATAATACATCTAAAAGGAAAGAACAACCAATCTCTTCCCCTGCTAAGTAAACTTCTGAAAGCAGTAGACTGGTTGAAAGCAGTGCAATCCAGGATTCCCCTGCTAGATCAATTGCTTCCCCTGCTACCAAGGATCCAGCTGTCAATGATGTTAATGATGAAGAAAGAGAATCCCCACTCATTTCCTCATCTTCACCTATATCTGGTGGTCCACTCATGTCCAGCAGTGGAAGCAGAATAATTAGGAGTGGAGGTCCAAGTTATTCAGAGCTGCATTCAACTCATCAGCATCCATCTCTAGGTCATGCAGTATCATTTGGAAGCTCTTTTGAGGAGTTCTTTCCCAATCAAGATAGCCCCATCAATTATGATTTGGAAGAAAACAGAAGTAATCATGAGCATGCAGCCTACCTACAGAATCAATAAAGATCACCCCTTGCCACAAATCATTGGTGATCCTGAAGCTCCTAGACATACAAGGTATTCAGCAAAGGAACACAGCTTCATTACAAACATCACTATGAAGTTTAATCATGACAACATGCAATGTTGTTTGTTTACTGCATTTTTGTCACAAGAAGAGCCAAAGAAGATTTTTTAGGCTTTAAATGATCCAAGTTGGGTTGAAGCCATGCAAGAGGAGCTCTTACAGTTTAACATTCAAGAAGTTTGGATTCTGGTAGATTGCCCAAAATGGGCAAGGCCTATTGGGACAAATTGGGTGCTCAGGAACAAAAAGGATGAGAGGGGTATTGTAGTCAGAAACATAGCAAGACTGGTGGCACAGGGATATACACAGGAAGAATATGAGGAAGTCTTTGCTCCAATAGCCAGGATTGAAGCCATTAGGTTGTTTCTGGCTTATGCTTCATTCATGGACTTCACAGTGTATCAAATGGATGTTAAGAGTGCCTTTTTATATGGCACCATTGATGAAGAAGTCTATGTTATGCAACCTCCAGGGTTTGAAGACCCAGAACACCCAGACTAAGTGTACAAGGTGAAGAAGGCTATGTATGGACTTCACCAAGCTCCCAGGGCCTGGTATGGAACTCATTCTAAATATCTTTTGGATAATGGCTTCAACAGGGGGAAAATTGACCAGACCCTGTTTATCAAGAAACAAAAGGGTGACTTTCTTTTGGTACAAGTTTATGTTGATGACATCATCTTTGGATCCACAAACTCTATGCTTAGCAAAGAGTTTGCCAAGTTGATGCATGACAAATTTCAAATGAGTGCCATGGGTGAACTAAACTTCTTTTTGGGGTTACAAGTTCAGCAGAGGAAAGATAGGATATTCATCTCTCAAGATAAATATGTGGCTGAAATTGTGAAGAAGTTTGGCATGAGTGAAGGGAAGAAAGTTTCCACTCCAATGGATAAGGATCATCCTTGGGGCAAATATGGTCTTGGACTTATTGATGTCAGGAATTATAGGTCTATGATTGGATCTCTCATGTACCTTACAGCATCAAGACCTGACATCATGTTTGCAGTCTGTTTATGTGCAAGATACTAAGTGGCACCCACAGAGTGTTATCTATTTTCTGTGAAGAGAACTTTTAGGTATCTAAAGTGTCATCCAACTTTAGGACTTTGGTATCCCAAGGAGTCACCATTTGAGCTGATATCCTACTCAGATAGTGATTATGCTGGTGACAACAATGATAGGAAGTCTACAACAGGTGGATGCTAATTTTTGGGGAGCAGGCTCATATCTTGGCAGTGTAAGAAGCAGACTATTCTGGCCACATCCACAACTGAAGCTGAATATGTAGCCGCTGCTGCATGCTGTGGTCAAGTTCTTTGGGTTCAGAACCAGCTGCTTGATTATGGGTACAATTTTCTTAAAACTAAGATATTTATTGACAATAACAACACCATTTGCATCATTAAGAATCCTGTTTTTTCATAGCAAGACTAAACATATTGAAATAAGACATCTATTTATTAGAGATTGTTTTGAAAAAGGGTTGATTGTCCCAAAGACAATTGATACAGAACTTAATGTTGCTGAACTTTTGACAAAAGCTTTTGAAGTGGGGAGGTTTCAGTACTTGGTTGCAAGAATTGGAATGGTTTCTCCCTAAAAATTGATGTCTATTTTGTCTTGTATACTCAGGATTGCTTTATTGCTGTTGTTGTATATATGTTAGTCACTTTTTCCATCACTTTTCATTCCACTGCTTTTGAACAAAGATTCCCCTTCTAAGAGTTCTTCTCTTAAGTTGGGTTTGTTCTTTTTAAAAGTGGTTATATGTGGTTTTAGACTAACAATGCATAGATTCAAATGGTGCATGCTTCACTCATGGGAGAATCAGGTATATGCTCTATGCTTTAGGGGAGGTTAGGTCACACCTTTAGGATTTAGGGTATCCTTAGGATACTCATATATGATTCTAGATCATATCCACTGGTGAGTAAGGGTTCAGAATGAAGAAAACTTGCTGCAAAGCTTGTCAGAATTCTGAAGCCTTGAGGCACTGTAATGTGTACTTGCACTTCTTTATTCAACAGCTTGCTGTCTAAATTCAGATGTTTAGTATGTTGGGAATAAAATGTAGCCAGTGCACTTGAACGCTGACAAGAAGAAAACAAGCGTTGATAAGAAGAAAACAAACGTTGACAGATCAAGCGTTGTCAAGAAGAAGTCAAGCGTTGATAGGTTGAAGACAAGCACTGATAGAAAGATATGGTCTACGCATATTTTGAGATACCAGTGAAAGTGCCGTATGATGCTAAGTTATTGTCTCAAGCGCTGTTCAGTATGAGCCTCTCTCTTAAGTTGCGACTCACTTGAGGATGTGATATCCCGAGCCCAACGTCGTTTATTTAATCCTATTTTATGAATATTTTTTTTAAATTTTTAAGAAATTTCGTTTGTTATATATTGACGGTTTAATTTGAAACCAATGATCGAGGCCTTAATTTTTACGTTTGACGATTTAAGAAGAACCGATGACGACTACCAAACCGAGGGATGCCCAAAAATTAATCTTTTACTATCGATTGATCGATATTTGATTTTTTCGAAGTTTTTATTTTTATTACGTTTTAAGTCGAGTCGGAACCATATGTATAATCGTTTTGTGTGCGTTTGAACCATTTAAAGGTATTTTGAGGTAGCCGGGACTAAACCCGACTCCGGTAAAATTTTAAAATCGACTACTAGTCATAATCCCGCTCTTTAAATACTTGTTTGCCATTTAAGGCGAAAAGAAAGCCATAATTGCATTTTGGTCCCTCCTAACCTTACAAAATAAACAAACAAACACACACACCCCATTTTAACACTTCAAAAATTTCTCTCTTCCCCTCTTTCTTCTCTCAAACCCACGGCCAACACCACCATCACCAATCCACCACCAAAAATTTGATTTTTGGAAAATATAATCAATGCCCCATGTTTATATCATCAAGATAAGTAAATCCCACCAATAATATCCAACATGCAACATCTTTAATTTTCCAAAAATTTATTCATATGAACAAGTGGGTTTTGATCTAATTTTTCTCATTTTATATTTTTAATCTGTGTTTAGGATTGAAGGAAACCATTTAAACAAGCTTGGGATTAATTTTTCTTGGTGTTCTTGCTTCTCCAAACCCACGGCCCAATTGGGGGTGTTTGGTTTCTTTGATTTTGACCTTGATTAGTTATGGGTATGTGTTTATATCCATATTTTTATCATTTTTAAATTGTTTAATTACATTGTATGTCTAGTTTTTGAAATGGGTTTTCTTAGTGATTGTTCAAACAAGTTATTAGGTATGATAGGGTTGGTTTAGGATGATTATTAGTTGTTATTAGGGGTATAGGAATGATTGAAATGGGTCGAAATGATGTTTTGATGTGATTTTGGAAAGGGTATTTTAGATCAGAAACTTTAGGGGTATTTTTCGTGGTTTTAAGTCTAAGTCCAGTTTGAGAAGATAGGATATTATTGTAGAGCTTCTTTCTAGCTTCGTTTTGGTATAAGGTAGAGCTTACAACTCCAAACGAGTCAAAAGTTACGCTAGTTTGAATTTTCGTGTAAAGGGAGATGAAAGTCGACATAATCCGAAATTATGTTCGAATTTTGGTCGAATATCGGGGACTATAAGTTGAGTTTTAAAAATGATTGGGGTCTGTTCTCAGGGTATAAACTTAGCATTTTGAGTCTATTTTCATAATCAAGTGTCGTTTTTGTAAATGGTTTTGGTTAAGGAAGTCAAAATGGTTTTACAAGTCGAGGGTGCAAAGCAGTCCGGTTTTTAAAGTCTAAAGATGTGACGAGCAGTAGGTCTTAGGAGTGAGGTATTTTTATGAAATTTAATATGGACTTTATACAGGTTGTAAAGGATTTATACAAAATTTCTCGTAATTTTTGGTGATGTCTAAGTATAGGAAAACAGTCCATACATTTGGTATGTACCGGCAGAATTGTAAAATGCGCAATAGTTTTAATAAAATATAAAAGTGGAGGTGTCTAGTAAATATCACTTGTATGGATTTTTGGCGTGAGTTTATATGAACCTTGATTGTTCTTAATTATGTACATACAGTACTTGAAGGTACTTGAATGTGTTTATTCATTACGTGTTTATTCGTTAGGTGTTGTATTTGATTTCCCGGGGCATCCTCATCGTCGGTGATCGACTTAGTTTACGCCGTAGTTACTAATACTACCACTACTACCTAAAGTGAGTCTATAGCCTCGCACTTTACTTATTTCAATTGTTTTTACCCGCGAGGGTGATACATGCTAATTTAAATGAAAATGAACATAAGTCATGAATGATTGTTGGACCCGAATGTTGCCTTGAATTGTGTTGAGTACCTAGTTGCAAAAGTCCCTAAATTCGTGAACTATTAACTATTGTCTTGCCCTTGTGTGGGTTGGAGATAGCCGCTTATACAATTGATAGTACTATGGGGTTGATGACCCTATCCGAGACGAGAGCTAGTACGTTGAGTACCCTCTGCGGACGGATAACTTGTGATAAGAAATAAGGTATAATTGCGACTGATGCCTTTAGAAGGGGCACTGGTTTCATCTTAATCATGCCAGTCAATGTGGCGCGGGTGATTGAGTTAACGGATTAGTGTCACGAGCTTAAACACAATTATTAGCTATTGCTAAAGATAATATCCTTGAATAATAGATTGTGAGTACGACAATGCTATTGAATGATCATGATTGGTTTTTAATACTTATGTTCAACTTATGATTTGATAAACCTATAGATTCGCTCAACCTTTGTGTTGACAGTTTTAAGCATGTGTTTCAGGTAACCAAGATTGATAGCAGCGGAGCATGCGAGGATGGAAGTTGTTGTGGCTTGGCGGTCTACTTTGTTTTTCTTCCCTTTTAGCACTTAAATATTTTGTATTATGTCATGTGAATGAAAATGCACTTTTGGGTTGAGATTCAATGGGGACCAAAACGCAAACTCTGTTTTGTATTATCTTGGGATTTAGAAAACTGCAGACTTGTATGATTTTAATAATGTCAAATTTATGTTTAAACTTTTACGTCTCTTTGAGTCGTTTAATATAGCTTATGTGCGATGATAACTACGTAGCACCCAAATGTTGTAGTTCCGCTACGCATAGCATTTGTTGGGGGTGTTATATATTTTGTTTCTACTAAAGATAGGATCAACAATGTATTTTCTATAATGATCTTTACCTAGAATAGCTGATACGTAGACTCTTGTACAAGGCTTCTTATGTCTATAAAAGAAGACCTATAGGTTATGTTTCATATAAGTTTTTCATACGTTTAACACTTTCATTGTAAGCAAGTTCGATTCAATCCATCAAGTGAAAGTTTGTTTTACAACTGTTTGTGTGTTCTTGTTTAAGTATTAATTCCGCATAATACTTGAATTGTTTTATACAGAACAAAGTTTCTCTACGTGTTTAACTTGATCTAATCTCGTTTACACAAGCTAAATCGATCTAAGTTTGGGATCAACAAGTGGTATCAGAGCTTGTTGAGAAATTTTGATCTAAAAGAACATAAGAACCCTAAATCACCAAAAACCCTAATTTTCACAAAACCCTAAAAACATCATGTCTACTCCAGAAGTAACCTCCTCCTCCTCCTCAAACCACAACATCAAGATTCCTATGCTAGATGCAGACAATTTTGAGCTGTGGAAGTTTAACTTTGAGCAATATCTGCAAATACATGACTACACTCTTTGGGAGATTATTGAATATGGAAACACATTCAATAAAGCTCAAAAGATTGTAGATGCCATTGCTACAAGATCAGCTGTTCAAGGATGCTCTGAAGCAGATAAGAAAGAAAAACCTGAAGATGGCAGAGCTGTGTCTGCTGAGGACATAGCAAAGAAAAGGGTTGATATGAAAACCCTAAGCATTCTAAAACTCTCTTTGGGACAAGAAAATCAGCACAAATACAGAGGTTATGAGTCTGAAAAGACCTTTGGGCAGCCCTTGAAGTTGCCTATGGCGGTAATGTTGATACTGTGGAAGAGAAAAGGAAGCAACTCTTACATGAGTATGTTGTTTTTAAGGCTCAATCTAATGAGAAGCTAAGTAGTGTGAGAAGCAGACTTCTTGACATTACAAGCAAGCTGTCCTTCATGGGGACAGTAATTGGTGATGTTGACATTATTTCCACTTTTCTTAAAAGCCTTGGTGATGCATGGAAGATTGAGGCAAGATCAATACTTGCTAACAACACTCACAAAAGCTCTACTTTTGATGATGTCTACAACAAACTGGGGTTGTTGGAGAATGAAACTCTTTTAGATCATGGAAGTAAGTCTACCAATGGTAACATGGCCTTCTTCTCACATAGTGAAGGTCAATTTGATAAGAAGGATTCATACATGCACCCAATTACTGGATCAACATGTGTCAACGCTGGATCATATACTGTCAACGCCTCACATTCAGACGCTGACACATACAAAATTGACTCTCCAAGAGTTAAGCCTGCTGGTATTGATCTGGATACTGTGTGTGCATACATTACTTTATTGCCCAATGGTTCAGTGATTACATATGAGGACCTTGAGCAAATAAGTGATGAGCATTTGGAGGAGATGGATATAAAGTGGAACATGGCTCTTGCAAGTATAAGAGCAAACAGATGGAATAGAAGATTCAAGAAGAAGATGACGTTTAATGCTAAGGACACTGTTGGATTTGATAAATCCAAGGTTGAGTGTTACAATTGTCATCGTATGGGGTACTTTATGAGAGAATGTAGATCTCCAAGAAGATCTGATGTTTGAAAACCCTCAAGCCAAATTGTTAAGGATCAGGATCCTAAGGCCATGGTGGCAATGCAAGAAATTGATGGTGTTGGATGGGACTGGAGCTATTTGGCTAAGGATGAGGAAGAGGATAAAGCTTTGGTTGCTGAGATAGAAGAAGAAGAGCATGTTCAATATGCTCTCATGGCACACTCCTCATCTTCATCTGACAATGAGGTATATGATGATGCTTTTTGTAGTAAGGGTTGTCGTTTAAATACTGAAAGACTTAACAAAGAGGTTTTAAGACTATTATCAAATGTGAGTACTGAGAGATGCAAGTTTTCTAACTATCAACTTGCTCTTACTCAAAATGAAAAGATTGTAGCCGAGTATAAGAAAATGGAGTTTGACCTAAAAGATAAAATAAATATCTTAAAACATGATTTAAATGCTAGTACTGATATTAGAAACATCATGGAAAGGGTCAATGCTGAATTACATGCAAAGTTAGATAAGGCTATAAAAAATAAGGATAATGTAGACCTTAAAATTCAGAGATTTGATAAGGCCTCACAAACCCTAGGAGAATGTGTTAGTAAACAAAGGGATTCTAGGGATATGACTAGGATTGGGATGAAAGAGTATGCTGATGTTCCACCACCAGATGGGGACTTCTATGGTGTCCAAAGAAAGGACTTACCTTGGACTAGTTTACTAGAACTTCAAGAAGCGGAATTTATTCCTCCACCAAGAGTCCTTACCCCAGTAGAAGAATATAGGCAAAAGATGACTGACTTGGACCAATGGAAGAAAGCCAACCTGCCTTGTTTGTCAAGGGTGGCATGCTTTGTGATAGTCCAAATGAGTCTACCCCTATCAAAGTAACAAACCCAATCACTGGCAAGACTGTAGACCTTGGCTCAAACGCTGTTAGAAAACCTAGCATTAAGTATGCAGAAATGCATAGAAATACTAGGTCACCAAAAAGCCAAGTTAGTGATAATGGAACAGGTTTCTTTTCTTCTAGACCTAGAGTTATGTCTAGAAAAGCCTGTTATACTTGTGGTAGCTTTTCACATTTAGCCTATAAGTGTGTCAACGCTTCCAAGGTCAACGCTGACAAAAGGTCAAACACTGTCAGACCCAAAACATTTGTGGAGCAAAGTCCACAAGTTGTTAGACCAACCCCATTCTTTACTAAAGGGTCTAACACTTATGAACAAAGACCTTTTCAGAAGACCAATACATGGTCTAATAGGCAATGGGTTCCTGTAGCAAACCCTAGGTTCAACGCTGATAAGGGTAATTTCAGCGTTGACAAGACCAAATCAAACGCTGACAGAAACGTTGCCAGACCAAATAATGGTAAATATTTGCAACCACAGGTAAAGGGGTCTAAAGCTTCTTCTAGCTTGACATGGAGACCTAAGCAAGATCAAAACCCTAACTCTAATTGGATTTCTATGACCTGCAACAAATTTAATTATATTTCAAAGGTCATCACAAAACCAATTGGGGTTAATTGGGTGTTTCATCCAAAAAGGGATGAACAAGGGGTTATTATGAGAACTAAGTCTGTTCTTGTTGAACAACCAGATGAATCCAAGTATGCTCAGGCTTGGGTTCCCAAAGAAAACTAATTTGTTTTCTTTATGTGCAGGGCATTCAAAAACAGGTAAATGATTATGGCTTTGGGATAGTGGATGCTCTAGGCACATGACTGGGAAGGAAGATTATCTCACAAATTTCACTCCCATTAAGGATGGTGATAAAGTTTACTTTGGAGGCGGATATGGAACTATCACAGGTAAAGGAACTCTTCTCACCAACAATTTGCGTTTTGAAAACGTGTTTTTGGTAAAAGAACTTGATTATAATCTTTTTAGTGTATCACAAGTTTGTGATAACAAAAATAAGGTTCTTTTCACTGATACTGAATGCTTGGTGTTGAGCAAGGATTTTAAAATACCAGATGAGAAATTCATTGATTATAGAACACCTAGGCATAAGGACATTCATAATGTGAATCTTAATGGTATTAGGATGAATAATAACTTGTCATGTCTTTATGCTAAAGCTTCAGTTGATGAGAGTAATCTATGGCACAGGAGACTAGGGCACATTAACTTTAAAAATATAAACAGACTTGTGAAACATGGCTTGGTTGATGGTTTTCCTGAAAAGGCTTTCCACAATGACCACTCTTGTGTTGCATGTCTTAAAGGCAAATAGCACAAGGTCTCATTTAAGTCTAAACAGGTGCACTCTAGTTCTAAACCTCTTCACTTGCTGCATATGGACCTGTTTGGTCCAACTAATATAGAGAGTTTGAATGGTAAATCTTACTGCTTTGTCATCACCAATGACTTTTCTAGGTTTACTTGGACTTTCTTTTTAGCCATGAAAAGTGACACTATTGATACTTTAGTTAACTTTATTACCTAAATAGAGAATAAAACTGGTAATGAAGTTAAAATGCTTAGAAGTGATAATGGTGGTGCGTTTAGAAATAAACTGTTGGATGATTTTTGTGTCAAGAAAGGGATTACTAGGCAGTTTAGTGTTGCCAGAACCCCACAACAAAATGGGGTTGCTGAGAGAAAGAATAGAACCCTAATTGAAGCAGCCAGGACTATGTTGGCTGATGCTCACTTTCCTATTGCATTTATGCTAAGGCTGTGAATACAGCTTGTTACGTTCAGAATAGAGCATTGGTTAACAAGATACATAACAAAAAACCTTATGAGTTACTTTGGGGAAGGAAACCTTGTGACAATCCGTCAATTTATGGTTGATATTTTATTCTCAAGTATTATTTAAAAACATTATTTTAATGTTATATTATGAACTCACTTATTTTTGGGAAGAAATTTGGATTTACGTCTTGAAGTAGCATCGACTACGTCTAAACCAGAGGATTCTACGTTACATGCTTACGTTTACATACACCGTTCTTGGTGATAGCCTGACATTTCAGAAAATAAATTCATCCGTGAATATTATTTTGGGATTTTAAATTTGTGTTGGTTCATAAACTCACTAATTTACGAGAAGAGATTAGGACTTACATGAATAATTTTACGTCCTTTACAACTAAACCGGAAACCTTAGGATTACGTATTTACGTTTTTGAACTCCGTTTTTGATGAGACAATTTTTATTAGATTCGTTTTGTGCCGTTGATTCATAATTTATAAAAACGTTTTTCATAAAACGACCCGAGGGCACGCATATCGATGAAACTAGAATCGAGGAGTACCCGTAAATTAGTAAGATGGGACAAGTTTACACTTGCCCACCCCACTATATGGGACGGCTACACAATGACACCACATCATAAGATGTGGAAAAGTTGTAGCTAACAAGTTAACACTTGTTAACTAGAGCTTACAAAGTAAGCTACACATACCACCAAACCACAAAACCACTTCACTAAACTATTTCTCTCATTCTCAACATGCAAACCACCACAACTTTATCTCTTTCCTCTCTAAAATTCGTCCCAAAAACACCACTAAACACCCCTCTTTGATCTATTTTATCCATAGAATCATATGTTATTCATACACATGATGATGCTCCTTTGAAGCTTTGAAGATTGGAGGTGATTCTAACATCCAAGATGGTGATTTGATGATGTCCAAGGGCTGATTTCTACAAGGAGTTTACAAATATTGGTGGTCTCTAAGATTGGTGTTGTTCTATCACAAGTTTTTCCATCAAAAATCCAAGCCTTGATCATAACCTACACAACCTTGGTGGTATAAAGATTGTTCTTCCCATCCTCTTGTTATTTCGATTATGTAATCTTGTAATTTCTTTATATATGTATATGTATATGATTATGAATGATGATTAAAAATATTATGTGGGAATTTGGTGTTAATAGATTTGATAAATATGGTTAAAAAGATGGAAAAACCATAGGTAACAATGTTAAAATCTTGCTTAAAATGATGGCTGTATAAAAACAGTAAGTAACCAATTCATAAACTGATAATAATGAATGGTGGAATCAATTTACAGTAAGTATAAGATGTCATACACATGTGAGAGTTGGCCATGCAATGGAATCATAAAAATGAGTGAGATATGATCAAAACAAAATTAGTATACCAATCTGAATAGTCTGTTTTGTAGGGACTGTTAAGGATACTTAGACATGGATTGAGCAGTAGCTACAACTAACTTATTTGTAACACATAATATGAAGTTTATGCCATCCAAAAATGAGCTTCTATCTCCTTATAGAACTCAAGATATGATAAAAATGATGAAAGTGAAACTAAAAATCAGATTTTGTGAAATTAAAGTTTAATAGTATTATATAAGTACTCAAAATAATATAGTATAAAATGTGAAATTAAAATCCACTAACTTATATATTTCATTTATATAAATATGTATAAGGATAAATAAATGGAAATTATATAAAAATGGTAGTTTGGTAAGTTTTATAAGTTATAAAAACTATAAACATGATTTTTACGTCTTTTCGGCTAGTACCGTAAAATTAACGTTTTTCGTCAATTAAAACTTAGACGATCGGACCCGTCTAATGTAAACCTTTTAAAAATTCATATAATGATATATAAGTACGTAATACAGGTAAAACCGATAACACCCGAATTATATAACATATGGACATTAACGGGCTAAGTTAGCATTATTGGACTAATAATCCAACTAAATGGACTAAACACTTATAAATTTACTTATTGGGCTTAACCCACTTGGGCCCAACATGTAAAGTATAATACTGATAATAAAAGTATAAAATGGTCTAATTTAAGGTATTGGGCTTATAATAGTTTTATTAGACCTAAAACACGTAAATAGATAAAACTAGTAAACTAGTATAAAAGTTACCAACACATAACACTAAAATGAGTAAGTGAGAATGTATAAACCCACTTGATCATAGTCATATGTATAAAATCATCATATGTATACACAATTATTATTTTTATAAAGTCATTGGACAAGAGTCTAAGACGAGTATTATTTGTCTAGGTTTCCGTGATTGAAGCACGTACCGTACATCCGAATCGCCGATAACCCGCCTTTCTCAATCCACGTGAGTTCATAGCCTCGCACTCTTTTAAATGTTTTTTATGAAATGTTTTATAAACCCGCGAGGGAGATAACATGTTAGTTTTAATTAAATAGGACACCAATTGTCCCGATTGTTTGTTTATTGATTTGGACCCGAATGATTATATGACCCAATGAATGATTATATGACCCGATAAATGAAATGAAATGGATTATTAAAGTTAGGTTATGTCATTAAAAGTCCCATTAGCATGAATTGTGAACTACCTGGATTTGGTAGACGCTTATTCATATAATAGTACTATCTGGGGACGATCACCCTAGTTCGCGCCTTGATGGTTGATCCCCGTCGTGCCACATTGATTGGAAAGCGAATTTATGTATGAGAAGATTTACATAAGTGTGATTATTGTGACGACACGCTAATTTAGATGGGCAAATGAGTTTCGGGTTAGCTACCCGTTGTTTGTTGTAGTAAGGTAACAATGTCATGCGGCTTATAGTAATCCAATAACGAAAATACTGCTTTATGCATTGAATTACGATATATTGCCTGACTAGCTATACAGGGTCTTATCATTGATATTATGTTCGTGTTTTGGTTTTATATAACCATATCCATATAACGGTTTTTATTTAACTTTATACAAGGTTATAAAACGTATTGTATGATGTTTTACGACAATGGTTCGTATAATGGTTTTGAAGGCAACAACCTATATTATGATTTTGACAAGGATTTGTATAAAATGTTTTTGGCCTATTTTATGGCCTACTACAAGGATTTGTACAAAATTATTTTCGGTAATAATTATATACGGATGATATATTAATGGTTTTATTAAACTCTATGAATTCACTCGGCGTTATCGCTGACCTTTTCTTTTAACATGTTTTGTCTCAGGTACTTGAAGGTAATTCTCGGGAAGATGACAAAGAATTCATGGCCCGCACTTAAATAATAATTTCCATTCAAATTCTTTGTAAAATTTGTATGAAATAATATGACTTGGGACCTATGTAAATTTGATATTTATGAATGGAAATGCTTTATTATTAAACGACGCGATTTTTAAGCGTTGTCTATGATGTGAGTAATGTGCTATCCCGTAACACCAACGAGTCTTCCGCTGTATTGAATTATATAAATTTGGGGTGTTACAGTTTGGTACCAGAGCTCTCGTTATAGATAACGAAAGATTTTTAAAACCAAGGTTTTGAATAAAACATTTCAAAATCTTTAAACCATAAATATTTTTAAATAAATATTTTGAATAAAATGTTTAAAAATCTTTTGACTATAACGGTGCCGAAGAATTCCCAAGTTACCGACAAGGCCAGACTGAGAAGTGTTATTTTAATATATATATAACTTGGAATATATATATATATATATATATATATATATATATATATATATATATATATATATATATATATATATATATATATATGATGTAATTTGATTACCTGATTGTTTGAGGGTTATTTTAATATTTATACGAGGTATTTATACGACATAGATTGTCACAAGAAACCCTAACTTCCCTAGCAAATTAATTGTAGCTATTTTTGTAGGAAATTCTAGCTATTCCAGATCTAAACCAAGTTGTGGATATTTATGATCCCAACAAAATGGTTGATATTCGTAGAAATGTAGATATTAGTTGATTGTGATATTGAAGAAGAATTGGCGAGATTAAATCTGATATCGATGTCATGACGATCTTTCCTTATAGAGTGGAGTTTGACAAAACGTTACCACCTAGAAAGATGTCATCTGATTCGTTTTCATCCAATTCTTAAACTGAAATTGAAAGGGTGAATGTTGCACTTGAGGCTGTCATTGGAACCATTACCCAAAAGCCTCATGCCACTAGTACCTTTCCGAGAAGTCTAATTGAATGTGTGAGTCATTTAATACTAGTGACTCATTTGATAGCTATTGTTGTAAGGAGCTATAGGATTGGAAATTAAGTGTTGTTCATATCGAGCTTTTATTACCCTATTAAGGTCTAAGAATAAGGTTGAAAGTATTGGAGAATGAAGTAGGATATCGCATTGAGTATAAGTTAATTGAAACTTGAATAAAGTAAAATTTAACTCGTATGGAATATGAGATTGATAAGAGGAAGCCGTTAAGTTCTGTGTTTGAATTATAAGGTTTTAAATGTTTGTTGGTTCGTGTTAAGGGTTGTTCCTAGGACATTGTCCAATGACGAGGATGCCCAGTTTCCAATAAATAAATTGAAGAAATCTTCTTCTGAATTGGGACCGATGGATCTTCCGGGACAGGTGGGACACCTAATGACTCTTGTAGATTAGTATTCATTGTGGTATCTTTTAAAAAAATCCCTAACATAACTGAGACATCAGTTAGTAGGATGAGTTCTTGGAATTGTATGACATAGTGACACGTAATGTGTTACGGTACAGCTTTGACTTATTTGTGATTAATGAAAAGACTACCTTTGATTGCTAAATCCTACATGTATCGATATTATCTATCTTTTCTTGCTTCTTCCTAATGTTCGCATTAGTGATGCGACCATTGAACAAGTACTCATCTCGATTTGAGTTACATTGTGGATTATTCTTTTCGAGCGCCAGCAAGGTCATGAACCTCATGATTATTTGGCTAAAGCTCATTTCCTAGCATATTGTAGTTAGTTCTTGGTGAACAACTTTTCATCACTCTTTTGCAGATCACTCATTGTTTTTATAAGATAAAACAGTATCCCTTGAGAAAATTGAATTTTCATCACTATAAGGATTATTCAAAGTGAGATTTATAAGTGATTGTTATCGAAATAAAGTTGTTTATAAAACACCTTGGAAAACTTAATTGTTTTCATAACAAAGAAAATCTTTGTAAATTTATTTTTGGTTCTTATTTAAGAATTAAGCATGAAAATATTTTTATTATAAACATGATGATAAAAATTTGACGAACTGAGTATTGCATCGTTAATCTTGAAATTTTATATAGTTGCGCGCCTACATACAATTTGGAAGGGACCATGCAAGACTGATTAGTAGTCACCATAAAAATTGTTAATAAACATTACATTTTCTTTGAAGATTGTGAAAGATTAAATTTTATGAGATCCGCAAGAAGTGAAAAATAGGGACATATTGATAGGGACACCTACATATGTGCCCGTACTACTTATTCTTCTGAATTGAATTTAATCATCTATGAGAATTGTCTTAACTGACAATTGACAACTCTTTCTTTTCCAATTCTCCCATGGTGAGATTCTTTGAAAAAGTATCTGATTACCGAGTGTTGATACCCGACTGGATGTATCGACGTTCCTATCATTTCTTTTGATTAGATTTCATTTGAAGGACCTGTGTAACGATCCGAGGAGCTTCCGAATGCGTACTCAAATTATGAAAACATGGGATATATTCCTATTCGTTAACGTTTTCGTTTGTGTCTGATTTGAAATTCTCTCGCGTAAATTATGCGTTGACCTTGCTCTTTTGATATTAGCTATGTCTCCAGATATCCTTGAATTTGTGAAGGATTATGAGTTATTATTAGTCTTTTGAGAAGTTCACATCTTATCAACGGTAATGAAACTGGAAAGTTGATAGTGCCAGTAGAATGGATTGATTGATTACGACGTGACGGCATTGTCTTAATTGATGGGAACTCGAGTAGAATTCCCCTAAATGATAAGATGTTGATTATCAAAAGTGATCTAAATAATTCTTGATGGACGACCATATTATGCATTTAGACTTGAAATTATACCATGAATGGTTATGAACTAGTCATAGATATTATAATCTAGAAAGAACCTAATATGAATTTATTGAAAGATGTTCTGTTATCTGAAACTTTAAGAGGTATTTATTGGTGAATTACCTAGACTTTCGCCATTAAGGCAAGTTGAAATTGGTATTGATTATATTCCCGGTGCTGCACATGTGACATGTGCACTGTACATCAGCTCCATCTGAATCGAAAGGAATACCGTGCAACTGAGAGAGTTGTCGGAGAAAGCTTTTATTCTACCAAGCTCGTCATCATGAAGAGATATGGTGTTATTATTTCTTATATCTATTGATTACCGTGAACTAGGTAAGTTGACGATGAAAAACCTATATCCACTACCCAAGATGATAGATTTGTTCGATCATTTACAAGATTCTAGCGTATGTTTTAAAAATTTGATCCACGGCATGGTTATCATCAACTTCGCGTCCGCAAAGAAGATTATCTATTCCAATCACTACATCCAGAACTCATGATGAACATTATGAGTTTCATGTTATGTTGTTTGGATTGATCAATGCACATGTAGCATTCATAAATTTGGTGAATCACGTGTGTAGGCTGTAATTTGATAAATTCATGCTTGTGATCATTAAGAAAAATCTGTTTGTTTATAAGAATAAGAATCAGTTAATAATTATTTATAGATTGCCCTGAATTGGCCGAACAATGAAAACCTGTACCTTGGATAATTAACATGAGATTTAAGACTAAATCCTTTACATTATTTGACCGTGTGATTAATAAGATAATGGAATCTATAATGACTTTTCAAAGATTAGAGCCATTAAGGCTTTAGGTTTTACTAAAAATAAAATGGAAATATGTTTTGACAGATATTTTATCAAAGAAATTTTTAAGGGATTATTTCCTTATGCCCAAATCATTTAACTAAACTCCTGTTTAGGGGTATTGTTTGTGCATACCTCAAGAAAACCTAAGAGGGATTGAGGAAACCATTTAAACCATGACTTGAAATTTGAAACGACAAATTTTGCTTGTCAACTAAGAAAATTATGACCAAAGTATAAACAAAGATTTTTTGAACATTTACGAATCTCACTAATTTTTTTGGGTAAATCAACAAAAATCGTGTTAATTAAAAATAAAATTATTTGAACATTTTTATATAATAGGTCGAACTAAGAAATTTAAAATTTTTACGTTTACGTTTTATAAAAATTAAATATTTATTATTTAATTACTTGTAATAATTATCGACGCTTTAGACGTCGGATTGTGCAAAACTGATAAAAAATAATAATAGTTAAGACGAAACTAAAACTTAGAAGATATGAAGAAAGAAATTTTGATGAATACGGTCATGATAACTATTTCATCAAGAAAAGTGAATGTAGATACTGACACATTATATAGAAAGGATAAAGAATCAATTAGGATGTGTTCCTTAATAATGACTGTGCAAAATAAATTGCCGAACATTTTAGAAATAACTGATGCTTGTAAAAAGGATAATATAGATAATAAAAGGGGTCCGCGGCTAATACGAACCATTAGAATTGAGAAGCCGATGGCGTTAAATGTATGAAAGGCCACTTGTGGTTGCCTAAATATGGAGATTTTGGATGTAGTCATGTTGGAATCTCGTAAGTATAAGTATTCTATTCATGACGTTTCTGACTAAATGTATATGTATCTGAAGAAGTTGTACTGATGGCAAATTATGAAGGCATACATCGCCTCATACATTAGTAAACGTCTAACTATTGCAAAGGTCATCATCTGAATTTGATTCGATTTGGGTCATCGTCGACAGACTGACCAAATCTACTAATATCATTCCAGTTAATGATAAATTCTCGATGAAGAAATTGACTCTTTTGTATTTAAAGGAGTTGTGTAAACATGGTGTGCCAGTATCGATCATCTCTGTCAAGATCCTTGCTTCGCATCGAAATTCTAGAGATTTGCTCAGAAGTCATTGAGAACGAATCTTGATGAGAGTACTGTTTATCACCCCAATCAAAGGGACGAGGTAAAGTAACGATACAAAATACTATAAGTGCTGTTTTATGCTTGAATGATTGACCTTTGGTAATAAACCATGTAACCGCTTTCCTTTGGAGAGATTATCGTTGATAATTATCGTATTAGGATCGAGATTGAATCTTGTTAGGATCTAAATATTAGAGCATCTGTAAGCAGGAGTTGGGATGAAGACACCCGACTTACACCCATTGTGAGTTGGACATGTCTTTTAGGTTTAAGGTTTCCTATGATGACAAACCTAACCTTACAAAATACCCGACCCGCGAAACTTGAAATGATTGTGTAAACTAAGATCTGATTATTGACTGCCGGTAGTGGGCAGAAGTTATGAAGTGTAGATCTTGAAGTGCCGGATGTGTAGCGAAGTGATGCCAAAAATTTTCACCATGGAAAAAAATGAATAGATGATCTGAAAGATCATGGGAATTAAGTCCCCGTTGTATGGGACCATTGAGATGATGTAAAAAGTTTGTTTGAAAGTCATATAAGCTGGATCTACCCTAGGACTTCAAGGGTTGCGTGAATTATGTTTTGTATATCGAACTTGATAAAATGTCTATCAAGTGAAAATCTAATTACTTCTTGATGAAGTTTAGATCGGCGAAAAGTTGCATTCATAAAAAACCCGTGAACATCATGGATAGAGAAATTAAGTCAACATTAAGCCTGATCTTATTCCCGTAGTTATGTTTGATGAAACTCGCGTATTGTAATGAATTACACTTGTGAGAAAAGACCAAATGTGGAGAAAATACCCACATGGCTTTAACTCTATAAGAAGCGAGTAGTAAGATAAATTGATCTTTGAGGACAAAGATCCTGTTTAGGGGTAAATGCTGTGACAATCCGTCAATTTATGGTTGATATTTTATTCTCAAGTATTATTTAAAAACATTATTTTAATGTTATATTATGAACTCACTTATTTTTGGGTAAAAATTTGGATTTACGTCTTGAAGTAGCATCGACTACGTCTAAACCGGAGGAATCTACGTTACATGCTTACGTTTACATACACCGTTCTTGGTGATTGCCCGACATTTCAGAAAATAAGTTCATCCGTGAATATTATTTTGGGATTTTAAATTTGTGTTGGTTCATAAACTCACTAATTTACGAGAAGAGATTAGGACTTACATGAATAATTTAACGTCCTTTACGACTAAACCGGAAACCTTAGGATTACGTATTTATGTTTTTGAACTCCGTTTTTGATGAGACAATTTTTATTAGATTCGTTTTGTGCCGTTGATTCATAATTTATAAAAACATTTTTCATAAAATGACCCGAGGGCACGCAAATCAAGGAAACTAGAATCCAGGAGTACCCGTAAATTAGTAGGATGGGACAAGTTTACACTTGCCCACCCCACTATATGGGACGACTACACAATGACACCACATCACAAGATGTGGCAAAGTTGTAGCTAACAAGTTAACACTTGTTAACTAGAGCTTACAAAGTAAGCTACACATACCACGAAACCACAAACCACTTCACTAAACCATTTCTCTCATTCTCAACATGCAAACCACCAGAACTTTCTCTCTTTCCTTGATAACTAGATTTTACTCAGGTTAAAAAGATTTGTTTAAGTATGTCTTTTCGAATTGAAAAACTTATGTTTAACGTGTGACTCTATTGTTTTTGGTGGAAACAAAACTGTTTCGTTGTAGTGTTTAAAATAAAATGTGCAAAACAATTAAAGAAAAGGTGCTCTTGAAGTAAATCTAAGTCTAATTAAAGTAAAGTGCAAGTATTTAAAAACGTGACTGAAATTAAAGGGCACTAAAGTAAATGACGTAAACTTAAATCTATCTAAGGCAAACATAAAGTGCGACTAAAACTAAGGCAAGTCTAAAATAAAACTAAGGCAAATAATATTAAAGTGCAATTAAATAAAAGGCAAGAAAAATTAAGCTTAAAAATAAAATCAAAGACAAAAGCTAATAAGAACCTGAATACAGCTCATTCGGAATTATCCTTCGTTTGGAACAATCACTCGTCCTAAATGTCACCTTCGGTTGAAATGATTCTTCTTCACTTGGAATATTACCAAAATCCTTGATCCGGAACAAATTGATCTGAATATGTCACTTATCCAAAACAATCCTTCGTTCGGAACTTTACTGATTCAGAACTCTCAATTGTTGCCTTGATTCGGAACAAATTGGTCACCCTTGATTCGGAAGTTTCCGAATGAACCTCCTTGATTCGGAAGTTTAAAACTTCCGAATGAACAAACACTGACCCGAAACTAGCCCCTTGATTCGGAAGTTTATTCGGAACTTTTAAGTTCCTAATGAACAGCCTTGGTTCGGAACTATGGTGACTTCCGAATGAATGATCGTTGATCCGGAACTTTTGAAGTTCCGAATGAACAGTGCTTGATCCGGAACTTTTGAGTTCCGAATGAAGCTTTACTGGTTCGGAACTTTTGAAGTTCCAAATGAATGACAATTGGTTCGGAAGTTTTCCTTCGTCCGGAACTTTGAATGTTCCGGATGAACAAGTTTGGCTCGGAACTATTGCTGATCAAAAATCTTCCGGATGAACCCTTGATTCGGAACTTTGGAAGTTCCGAATGAACAAACTCCCTTGTCTTGATTCGGAAGTTTTCACCTGGAAAGATCAGTAACACAACAAACTATCCGAAGAACAAGGATATACAGTAACAGCAGAAATAATCACAAATTAACCAAAATCAAACACACGGATAAATATAAACAGTAACGGATCAACAAATAAACATCAACAAACAATTAAAAACATGAAATCAAACAACTTTAACCACAATAATCAAAAACCACTTTGGATCAAAATAAAAGCATGAACATAAACATAAACTCAACAAATCAAAGATTAAGAAAGGTAGAAAAGAGATTGACAAGATAAAGTAAAGATTGACAATAATTAAAAGAAAAACTTACTTGGAATTAAATGGTAATTAAGTGCAAGACAAGGTAAGTAAATTTGACAAGTAGTTAAATTGACAAGGTAATTAAAGGTGCAAAGTAATTAAATGGTGGAAGACTAATTGTCAGTATTAGCCAACAAAATGAAAAATGACTAATCCTAATCTATTTATAGGGGAGGATTAAGGAAGCTTCCTCCCCTCTTTCCTTTTCTCTTAATTGCGTAATTAAGTCCCTCCTTCTTTAATCTTCATTTAATTGCATACTTAGTCCTTTTCTTCTATTCTTCTTTAAACTTGGACTTAAGGGACTTTTGGCTTCGGGATTTCTTCGAACTCGTCTTTAAATTCTTAAATAAAATAGACTTGAATTCTTTGGCTTTTGATAAACTTCCGTCTTTTGACTTTTTCTTCGATAAATCTTCAGAATTTGTCATGGACTTCCGTTCTTTTTGCACTCTTGATCTCTTGACTTCGTCTTTCATCCTTTTCTTCAATAAAAGTCCGTAAATGCCCGTGAATGTCCGTGTTTTCTCCACTTTTCACCCTTTCGTCCTAAATCATAACAAAAACACAAACCATGCATAATTACGACATAAAAGACATAAAATACACGTTTTGGTTCGGTTATTATTGTAATTAAGTGGTAGAAAAGATGGGTGTTTACACACCTATCAAATCCCCTACACTTGACCATTGCAATGTCCTCATGCAATGCATTAGTTACAAAGCAAGATTACACTTTTCATCATAATCAATCCACGTTGGCCTTTATTAAAGATATAGAAAATTAAAATCATACAAAATAAAGAAATCAAAAGCATACCTTGGGTTTTGAAAATTTTATGAATAATCATCATTCTCAAGTTTTCACTTTCTCCAAACCAAGCTTAAAAACGAGATCATTGTTATTATAAGTTAGTAGACTAACACGAACTCATGTGGGCCAATTATTCACTTAGACTCCCATATTCCTAGGTGTATCTCTTATATTTTATTATTTGTCTTGAATGATCACGAAGATGAATTTTTGACTTATTTAGATAGTTATTTAGTCCGAAAATAAAGTGAACGATTTAATCAATAGTTAGCTAAAGGACCAAATCTTTTAAAACTGCTTCTTGGGACCTCATAAAGTTCATATCTTGGCATAACTCGCTTCGCGATTTGAGACCTTTCTCGGACCGATATTTGGCAGCGACTTCATACTTCAAATCTTGAGAGACGTTCATGAAATAATGGTCTTCTCTTCATAATGGAGTTTCTTCACTTGAAGTTTTGAGAGATTCATACTTGGACCACGACTTCTTCATTTTTCTCCAATCTTTATTTTGGACTTTGATATACAACGATCCGCCTCCTTTTATGACTTGGATCTATTTATCCTCATACCTTGTTAGGGTCTTTTCGGATACACTTCTCCATGACTTTCGGGGAGTTTTGCTTTACGTCGTGTGTCTCGATCCTTCATATTGATTTTTGATAAATGATTCTTCACATCACTTTGGATCTTTAGCAACAAAATATAGCCCTCATGCCTTGTTAGGGCCTTTTCGGACTCGCCAATCTTCGCGTCCCGCTTCAATAAGTTATGCCTTGGCTATGAACTCTAATCCATACCGAGCAACTTTTAAACGATCTGGGGCTAGAAGCTAAGTAACTTTTCAAATCGTACAACCTTATTTATTAGCAGATAAATTATTAGCAAGCGATGGGAGAATAGGCTTATAATTAACTCACATAAATTTATGAAAGAATACCGAACTTATAATTGGCTCTATCATCTCTCGTTCTCCACAATTTAAAATCTCAAGTAATGAGACTCGTGGATACTTAGCCTATTAAATCAGAGTTTTGGGTTTTCGAGTCGCCTATAGGATCTTGCAAATTCTTAGACTCTTTCAAGTTTAGAAATCGCATCTTAAAGTTCCCTTGATAAACGACTCTCTAGGATCAATTATAGGAACTTGCGAAAAGTTCTTGTTCTTAACCCGTGAGAGTTAAGACTTTCGCGTTTTATAGATCCCTATATAAAAGCCTAGCAAAACTTGACTTAAACACGTTAAGGATACTAGCTAGAGTAAACTCGGATTGAGTCAAAAGATTCACAACGTTTGAAAATTAAAACCACTTATTAAACATTTATTCTAGCAAAGAAAGAAAATAACTATACAAAAGGGAAAAACTAACAGGCCAAAATAGATCAAAAATTTTGAAAAATGTCGAAAAATTGACTTTCCGGTTAAAATGAGGACAAATACAAGGAAAAGACCACTTAACTTCGATAGAAGTCCCCCCTACACTTAAGATAAACATTGTCCTCAATGTTTAAGCATGTGGGAGTAAACTCCCCTACACTTAGGACATTGTGCACGTTTGTTTAAATCTTGCTAAGGAAAAGACAACTAAAGAGATTCCTATTTTAATATTGAGAAATATATAAAATAGTGAATCGAAAAGAGTTTAGGATAGAACCGGGAAGAAGTAGAACACGGAATCATGGGTCGTCAAGAATCATCAAGAGTGGATCATTGAAGCTTGAATCCCTGATTAAGAAGTGAGGAGAGGAAAGCAAACCAAAAGGGTCCCCCCCTACACCTATGGTAAAGAAAGCGGAAAGATAGATGCATGGGTTGCCTCCCAAGAAGCGCTTGGTTTTTGTTAACCGAGTCGTGAGCCTGACTCGACCTTGATCATCAACGGAAGAAGCATGAAACATATCCACCAGGATCGAAGACATAGTTTTCATCCATCAATAAGCAAGAGCTTAAGGCGAACAAGGCAAGCCAAAGAAGAGTAGGCAAGGTTCCCTTAAGCAGTGATGGAGCACAGTAGAAGCAAGGATGAAGTGGTGCAAGCATGTCTTCAAGATTTCCAAAGATTTTTCCTTTTATTTCATCAGGTGGATACTGAGATGGCTTAAAAACTTCAATACCGGGGTCGAACACCTTTTCCTTCAAGGGAAAATAGCACTCAGGCTCAGCCGAGTGTGAAGAAGATCCGTAAAGAAGCACAACCTCGTCCTTAGAAGGAGGACAAAGAGGTGTTAAATCATAAGTGCAACGGATTTCGGTGTCGACCGGTTTCTTCTCCTTTGACAAAATGCTCTTCAAATCCAAAGTAGGATCAAGGTGATAATCTTCAAAGTCCAAAGGAGGAGCATCACTCTCATGAGGGAAGTATGTGTTGAGAAATTCAGAGAAATCTTCCTCAAATGAATAATTGTCTAAAGTAGGATCGAGTGATAGCGGAGGATTTTCAGCATGTGAAGAATCGCTCGAGAGAGTATCAGCCTCATCAAAATCATCGAAAGTGGGCAGCTCGGGATACTCAGAAGTACAATCAAAATCATCCGAATCTGAGCTAGAATCATTATCATAAGCATCAAAGACCGGTGGTGAATCATAAATGGGAGAAGCGTCCAAAGTAGAGTGAGAATCATCCACATTATCTTCAAAGAGTGGATTATCAGTGGAAGACTCGAATAGAGGATTGTCATAGACGGTAAAGTCATCGAGCACATTTATCATATTCACTGATTCTCGGCCTCTAAAGGATTTGCCTGTAAGCTTCCCCATTTTAAAAACTTTTGAATCATCCCCGACTCGTAAGATTAACTCACCTTCGGCCACATCTACTAAAGCACGTCCGGTCCTCAAGAATGGCCGACCAAGTATTAGAGGAATACGAGGGTCCATTTCATAATCAACTACGACAAAATCGACCGGGAAAGTAAATGTGCCAACTTTGATGAACACGTCTTCGGCTATCCCAACGGGGTAAGCGAGAGTGCGGTTTGCAAGTTCGAGAGTCATCTTTGTTGGAATGAGATCGGGTAATGATAGTGTTTTCCAAACACTCAGTGGCATCAAATTAATCTAGCCCCGAGATCAGCAAGGGCAGTAAATTCTTCAGTTTTGTTGAACACGCAAGGCAACACAAAACGACCGGGATCTCCAAGCTTTTCCGGAAGTTCTCTAAGAAGAACTGCAGAGCAGTTTTCATTTAAGCGTGTGTTGGCGAGTTCTATCAGTTTCTCCTTCTTGCTAAGCAATTCCTTGAATGCTTTGACAAATTTCGGCATGTGGCAAAGTGCTTCAACAAGGCTAATGTTGATGGTCATTTTAGATAGCATATCCACATATTTTGATACTTGACAATCATTCTTGGTTAGATCATTGGTCTTGCCTATGCGAGAAGGGTATGGGATTCGAGGTTGATAAGGGTTAGGTGAAGGTGTAGTCGGTGAAGGTTGTGATGTTGAAGGGTCCTTTCGAGATACATCGTCATGACGAGGCGGAGACGGTAATGGTGCACTACTACTAGGTGTAGGTGGAGTAGGGCTACATGGTGGTGGAGGAGGTGTAAATGATGGTGGTGGGATAGGTGGATCGACAATGGTAATTCCACTACGCGTAGTTATAGCACTCACATTAGCTCGCGGATTAGTGACGGTGTTTGAAGGTAGAGAACCCGAAGAAGAAGAAGGTTGAGCTTCGGGCAAGAAACTAGCCAACAGATTCTTTAATTCAGTTGTTTGAGTGATGAAGGAGGATTGAAGATTATCACGAACCTCGGTTCTGATGTCATTTCCTTGCTTCAAGATATCTCCTTTCAAATTGATTATTTGGCTCTGTAGATTCTTGATTTGCTCACCTTGAGTTCTCATGATGGTGTCAACATCGGGATTAATGGGTAGGTGTTGTTGGGTGGGTGGTTGATAAGGGTTAGAAGCTCTTGGTGGGATTTGGTTGCTTCTATTGTAGTTGTTGGCGGGATTTTGGTTTTGAGGAGAAAAACCGGGTGAAAGGTAGTTGTTGGAACGGTAGCTCAGCAGATTTCTATCCCCTTGTTGTCTAGCTTGGTAATTTTCCGGTGAATAATTACCGTAAGCTGCATACACATTTTCCGGATTTCCTTGAGTCGAAGGACAATCGGTGTATGAGTGAGGACCGCCACATGTTTCACAAGGATTAGCAACCGCTTTAACTTGTTGTTGTTGTTGGTTTGAAGCGAGAAGCGTAATACTTTTGCTCATTTCGGCCATCATGCGGGTGAGTTCGGTCATCTCAGGGTTTGCTGAGGTTGAGGAAACATTGACTCTCGGGTTTTTCCTTGAAGATGCAGAGGAGTCCCAGTTCTTGTGGTGAGGAGTCATGTTCTCTATTAACTCTCTACACTCCTCGGGTCTCCTTTTCATGAATGTGCCACCGGCGGCTGCGTTAATCGTATCACGATCTCGAAAAGTCAAACCGTTGTAGAAAGTATCAATCAGTGTGACGGGAAGCATGTTGTGGTTTGGACAACGGTCGATCAAGACATTATATCTCTCCCAAGCGTCAAAAAGAGATTCATCGGGATCTTGCATGAAACTGCTGATCTGATTGCGAAGGCTTGTGACCATGGATGGTGGAAAGTAGCGCGATAGAAAGCGTTGAGTCATGTCATCCTAAGTGTGAATAGAATTCTTCGGGAGACGATCAAACCATTTCTCGGCATGATGCGATAAAGTATGTGGGAAGAGTTGTAAGCGGAGAACATCCATTGTGGCACCAGGCAACTTCATGCTTTGGGTGATTGTAATGAACTTGTCGAGGTGTTTGTTGGCATCATCATCAGGCAATCCTCTAAATGGGTTTGTTTGTACTTGCTGAATCATGTGATGCTTCAACGAAAACTCAGGAGCGTTGATTTGCATCGGCGTAATCGGTCCTCCTCGTCCAAACATGGTTGGTTGACAAAGTTCCTCCATGGTCCGAAGATCGGGCAGTGGAAGAGCATTGTTGTTATTATTATTATTGAGGTTCGGTGGAATGTTGTTGTTAACACCTGCCATATCTAAATCTTCTTGAGGCTCGGGCTCTTGATAATTAGAAGATCTAGTACGCATACACCTGAAAATGCAAAAGAAAACAAAACCAAACACAAAAACAATATATATACACAATAAAGATAAAATCTTTTTGGATTTTTGGAATTTTTTAATTTTTATGTATTTTTATCAATTTTCTAATTTTTATGATTTTTTGAATTTTTTATGCAAGAAAAATAACGTTCACAAGTGAGCGGATCCCAAAAATAACGTGTCTAGCACAGAAAACTGTTGATCTTTACGAAAAGAGCCGGCAGCGGCGCCATTTGATAACTAGATTTTACTCAGGTTAAAAAGATTCGTTTAAGTATGTCTTTTCGAATTGAAAAACTTATGTTTAACGTGTGACTCTATTGTTTTTGGTGGAAACAAAGTTGTGTCGTTGTAGTGTTTAAAATAAAATGTGCAAAACAATTAAAGAAAAGGTGCTCTTGAAGTAAATCTAAGTCTAATTAAAGTAAAGTGCAAGTATTTAAAAACGTGACTGAAATTAAAGGGCACTAAAGTAAATGACGTAAACTTAAATCTATCTAAGGCAAACTTAAAGTGCGACTAAAACTAAGGCAAGTCTAAAATAAAACTAAGGCAAATAATATTAAAGTGCAATTAAATAAAAGGCAAGAAAAATTAAGCTTAAAAATAAAATCAAAGACAAAAGCTAATAAGAACCTGAATACAGCTCATTCGGATTATCCTTCGTTTGGAACAATCACTCGTCCTAAATGTCACCTTCGGTTGAAATGATTCTTCTTCACTAGGAATATTACCAAAATCCTTGATCCGGAACAAATTGATCTGAATATGTCACTTATCCAAAACAATCCTTCGTTCGGAACTTTACTGATTCGGAACTCTCAATTGTTGCCTTGATTCGGAACAAATTGGTCACCCTTGATTCGGAAGTTTCCGAATGAACCTCCTTGATTCGGAAGTTTAAAACTTCCGAATGAACAAACACTGACCCGGAACTAGCCCCTTGATTCAGAAGTTTATTCGGAACTTTTAAGTTCCGAATGAACAGCCTTGGTTCGGAACTATGGTGACCTGCGAATGAATGATCGTTGATCCGGAACTTTTGAAGTTCCGAATGAACAGTGCTTGATCCGGAACTTTTGAGTTCCGAATGAAGCTTTACTGGTTCGGAACTTTTGAAGTTCCGAATGAATGACAATTGGTTCGGAAGTTTTCCTTCGTCCGGAACTTTGAATGTTCCGGATGAACAAGTTTGGCTCGGAACTATTGCTGATCAAAAATCTTCCGGATGAACCCTTGATTCGGAACTTTGGAAGTTCCGAATGAACAAACTCCCTTGTCTTGATTCAGAAGTTTTCACCTGGAAAGATCAGTAACACAACAAACTATCCGAAGAACAAGGATATACAGTAACAGCAGAAATAATCACAAATTAACCAAAATCAAACACACGGATAAATATAAACAGTAACGGATCAACAAATAAACATCAACAAACAATTAAAAACATGAAATCAAACAACTTTAACCACAATAATCAAAAACCACTTTGGATCAAAATAAAAGCATGAACATAAACATAAACTCAACAAATCAAAGATTAAGAAAGGTAGATAAGAGATTGACAAGATAAAGTAAAGATTGACAATAATTAAAAGAAAAACTTACTTGGAATTAAATGGTAATTAAGTGCAAGACAAGGTAAGTAAATTTGACAAGTATTTAAATTGACAAGGTAATTAAAGGTGCAAAGTAATTAAATGGTGGAAGACTAATTGTCACTATTAGCCAACAAAATGAAAAATGACTAATCCTAATCTATTTATAGGGGAGGATTAAGGAAGCTTCCTCCCCTCTTTCCATTTCTCTTAATTGCGTAATTAAGTCCCTCCTTCTTTACTGTTCATTTAATTGCATACTTAGTCCTTTTCTTCTAATCTTCTTTAAACTTGGACTTAAGGGACTTTTGGCTTCGGGATTTCTTCGAACTCATCTTTAAATTCTTCAATAAAATAGACTTGAATTCTTTGGCTTTTGATAAACTTCCGTCTTTTGACTTTTTCTTCGATAAATCTTCAGAATTTGTCGTGGACTTCCGTTCTTTTTGCACTCTTGATCTCTTGACTTCGTCTTTCATCCTTTTCTTCAATAAAAGTCCGTAAATGCCCGTGAATGTCCGTGTTTTCTCCACTTTTCACCTTTTCGTCCTAAATCACAACAAAAAGACAAACCACGCATAATTCCGATATAAAAGACATAAAATACACGTTTTGGTCCGGTTATTATTGTAATTAAGTGGTAGAAAAGATGGGTGTTTACACACCTATCATTACTCTCTAAAATTCGTCCCAAAATCACCACTAAACACCCCTCTTTGATCTATTTTATCCATAGAATCATGTGTTATTCATACACATGATGATGCTCCTTTGAAGCTTTGAAGATTGGAGGTAATTCTAACATCTAAGATGGTGATTTGGTGATGTCCAAGGGCTGATTTCTACAAGGAGTTTACAAATATTGGTGGTCTTGAAGATTGGTGTTGATCTATCACAAGTTTATCCATCAAAAATCCAAGCCTTGATCATAACCTACACAACCTTGGTGGTATAAAGATTGTTCTTCCCATCCTCTTGTTATTTTGATTATGTAATCTTGTAATTTCTTTATTTATTTATATGTATATGATTATGAATGATGATTAAAAATATTATGTGGGGATTTGGTGTTGATAGATTTGATAAATATGGTTAAAAAGATGGAAAAACCATAGGTAACAATGTTAAAGTCTTGCTTAAAATAATGGCTGTATAAAAACAGTAAGTAACCAAGTTATAAACTGATAAAATTGTATGGTGGAATCAATTTACAGTAAGTATAAGATTTCATACACATGTGAGAGTTGGCCATGCAATGGAATCATAAAAATGAGTGAGATATGATCAAAACAAAATTAGTATACCAATCTGAATAGTCTATTTTGTAGGGACTGTTAAGGATACTTAGACATGGATTAAGCAATAGCTATAGCTAACGTATTTGTAGCACATAATATGAAGTTTTTGCCATCCAAAAATGAGCTTCTATCTCCTTATAGAACTCAAGATATGATAAAAATGGTGAAAATGAAACTAAAAATCAGATTTTGTGAAATTAAAGTTTCATAGTATTATATAAGCACTCAAAATAATATAGTATAAAATGTGAAATTAAAACCCACTAACTTATATATTTCATTTATATAAATATGTATAAGGATAAATAAATGGACATTATATAAAAATGGTAGTTTGGAAAGTTTTATAAGTTATAAAAACTATAAACATGATTTTTACGTCTTTTCGGCTAGTACCATAAAATTAACGTTTTTCGTCAATTAAAACATAGACGATCGGACCCGTCTAATGTAAACCTTTTAAAAAGTCATATAATGATATATAAGTACTTAATAAAAGTAAAGCCGATAACACCCGAACTATATAACATATGGACATTAACAGGCTAAGTTATCATTATTGGACTAATAATCCAACTAAATGGACTAAACACTTATAAATTTACTTATTGGGCTTAACCCACTTGGACCCAACATGTAAAGTATAATACTGATAATAAAAGTATAAAATGGTCTAATTTAAGGTATTGGGCTTATAATAGGTTTATTAGACATAAAACACATAAATAGGTAAAACTAGTAAACTAGTATAAATGTTACCAACACATAACACTAAAATGAGTAAGTGAGAATGTATAAACCCACTTGATCATCATGATATGTATAAAATCATCATATGTATACATAATTATTATTTTTATAAAGTCATTGGACAAGAGTCTAAGACGAGTATTATTTGTCTAGGTTTCCGTGATTGAAGCACGTATCGTACATCTGAATCACCGATAACCCGCCTTTCCCAATCCACGTGAGCTCATAGCCTCGCACTCTTTTACATGTTTTTATGAAATGTTTTATAAACCCGCGAGGGAGATAACATGTTAGTTTTAATTAAATAGGACACCAATTGTCCCGATTGTTTGTTTATTGATTTGGACCCGAATGATTATATGACCCGATGAATAATTATATGACCCGATAAATGAAATGAAAGGGATTATAAAGTTAGGTTATGTCACTAAAAGTCCCATTAGCATGAATTGTGAACTACCGGGATTTGGTAGACACTTATTCATATAATAGTATTATTTGGGGACGATCACCCTAGTTCGCGCCTTGACGGTTGATCCCCGTCGTGCCACATTGATTGGTAAGCGAATTTATGTATGAGAAGATTTACACAAGCGTGATTATTGTGAAGACACGCTAATTTAGATGGGCAAATGAGTTTCGGGTTAGCTACCCGTTGTTTGTTGTAGTAAGGTAACAATGTCATGCGGCTTATAATAATCCAATAACGAAAATACTGCTTTATGCATTGAATTACGATATATTGCCTGACTAGCTATACAGGGTCTTATCATTGATATTATGTTCGTGTTTTGGTTTTATATAACCATATCCATATAATGGTTTTTATTTAACTTTATACAACGTTATAAAACGTATTGTATGATGTTTTTACGACAATGGTTCGTATAATGGTTTTGAAGGCAACAGCCTATATTATAATTTTGACAAGGATTTGTATAAAATGTTTTTGTCCTATTTTATGGCCTACTACAAGGATTTGTACAAAATTATTTTCGGTAATAATTATATACCGATGATATATTAATGGTTTTATTAAACTCTATGAATTCACTCGGCGTTATCGCTGACCTTTTCTTTTAACATGTTTTGTCTCAGGTACTTGAAGGTAATTCTCGGGAAGATGACAAAGAATTCATGGCCCGCACTTAAATAATAATTTCCATTCAAATGCTTTGTAAAATTTGTATGAAATAATATGACTTGGGACCTATGTAAATTTGATATTTATGAATGGAAATGCTTTATTATTAAACGACGCGATTTTTAAGCGTTGTCTATGATGTGAGTAATGTGCTATCCCGTAACACCAACGAGTCTTCCGCTGTATTGAATTATATAAATTTGGGGGTGTTACAAACCTAATATTGGTTTTCTTAAACCTTTTGGTTGTCATGTAGTTGTACTAGATACTAGTGATGCCTTAGGTAAATTCAGTGCTAAAGGTGATGAAGGCTACTTCGTGGGTTATTCAGTGCAGAGCAAGGGATATAGGGTTTACCTTAAGAAGGAAAAACGTATACTTGAAAAGGTACATGTTAGGGTTTTAGAGAGTAAACCTAGTGATCCTAAAAGTGGTCCAAATTGGTTGTTTGACTTGGAACCTCTATCTAGGACTTTGAAATATATGCCTGTTACTAATCCAGACATTGTGAAGGTAACTTCAAGTGTTGTGGAAGAACCAGTTGTTGATGTTTCAGGTACACAGGTTAATGAAGAGGTTGGATCACAAGCAGACAAGTCATCTCCCATACTTGAGTATGTTTCTATTCCCATATGGACAGATGCTTTTGCTGCTGCTGCTGCTGGAAAGGAAAATGATGGTCCCCAAGTATCACCAGTTAACAACATGCATGGTCCTTCAGGCGCTGACAAAGGAAAATCTGGCGCTGACAAGACAAATTCAGGCGTTAATGGCTCAAACGTTGACAACACCGTTTCAGGCGTTGATGGATCCAACGCTGACAACCTTGGTTCAGGCGTTTACAACTCTTTTGACCATATTTTCTCTTTCAATTTTGAACAAGGTGAACCTTCAAGTAGAAATGGAAAGGTTCATACAGATATTGATGGAAGAGAGTCTGAAGAAGATATTGGTAACTTGGATGATGAGATTGAAGACAATAGACTGTTTGAGGGAGGAGTTCTAACTTCTACAATGAAGGATCACCCCTCTTCTCTAATTATTGGAGATGTAATGTCTCCTGTTCAGACTAGAAGATCTCATCAGAATCTTAGAGGATTTATTGCCAATATACACAAGAAGGTTGATACCCCTCTTGTTCAAGCATGTTTGTTTGCCTGTTTTCTGTCACAACAGGAACTCAAGAAGATTTTTGATGCTCTCAAAGAACCGAGTTGGGTGGAAGCAATGCAGGATGAGCTTCACCAATTTGCTATTCAGGATGTTTGGGAGTTGGTTGATTGTCCCAGATAGGTCAGACCTATTGGGACAAGATTGTGACAATCCGTCAATTTATGGTTGATATTTCATTCTCAATATTTATTTGAAAACATTATTTTAATGTTACAATATGAACTCACTTATTTTTGGGAAGTAATTTGGATTTACGTCTTGAAGTAGCGTCGACTACGTATAAACCGGAGGATTCTACGTTACGTGCTTACGTTTACATACACCGTCTTTGGTGACAGTCCATATTTCAGAAAATAAATTTGTCCATGAATATTATTTTGGAGTTTTAAATTTGTGTTGGTTCATAAACTCACAAATTTACGAGAAGAGATTAGGACTTACGATTTTATTTTAACGTCCTTTACGACTAAACCGGAAACCTTAGGATTACGTATTTACGTTTTCGAACTCCGTTTTTGATGAGACAATTTTTATTAGATTCGTTTTGTGCCGTTGATTCATAATTAATAAAAACGTTTTTCGTAAAACGACCCGAGGGCACGCAAATCGAGGAAACTAGAATCGAGGAGTACCCGTAAATTAGTGGAGATGAGACAAGTGGGACACTTGTCCCATCCCCACTACTAGATGGCCAAAACAAGCCTTGGTGGCAAGTTTATACATAAACTTGCTACACATGTTAACTTAAGCTTACAATGTAAGCTAAAACTACACAAAACCACTAACCCTTTACCACTAGCTCTCATTCAACACATGCAAAACCACACATTTTCCATTTCTTCTCTCTAAAAATTCGTCCCATCTCCACCAAGAACACCCTCATTTGATCAATTTTAACCACAAACATTTGTTATAATTAACATATGTTAATCTCCATTCAAAGAGATGAAGATTGGTGCAAGTTTTAACATCCAAGGAGAAGTTTTGTTGGTGTCTTGGGGCTGATTTCTCAAGGAGTTTTCATGAAGAACAAGGGCTGATTTTTGGAGGAATCTACAAATACTTGGTGATCCTAGAAGTGATGTTGATATCTCATAAGATTGGTTACCCAAAACCATGTCTTGTTCATCCAAAAGCTCATCATTTCATCACTTTGGTGGTATAAAGATTGTCCTCCCCATCCTTTTGTTATTTTGATTATGTAAACATGTATTTTATTTCCTATTGTATATGTATATGATGATTATATGATGATAAAAAAATGTTATGTGGGGATTTGGTGTTGATAAACATGATTAAAAAGGTGAAAAACTATAAAGAACAAGGCTAAAATCTTGCTTAATTTACATGGCTGTATAAAATAGTAAAGAAACTTGTTATGAACTGATAAAATGATGAAGTAGAATGGATTTACAGTAAGCTATGGGTCTTGTACACATGTGAGAGTTGGCCATGCAATGGAATCAAAATAATGAGTGAGATATGATCAAAACAAGTTAGGTGGTCTAATCTGAATAAGCAGTTTTGTAAGGACTGTTAAGGCAAGATGAACTCAAAATGGGCAGTAGCTATAACTAAGTTAAATGTAGCACATAATATGAAGAACATGTCACCCAAAAATGAGCTTCTAATTCATTATATAACTCTAGATATGGTAAAAATGGTGAACATGAAGATAAAAATCAGATTTTTGGAATTAATGTTTATTATTATTATATAAGCACTCACATTTTAATATATAAAATGTAAAATAAAACCCACTAACTTATAAAACTTATTTATATAAATATATAAAAGGTTAATTAAATGGATAAATTATATAAATAGTGGTGAAATAATATTTATAAGTAATAAAAACTATAAACTTGATTTTTACGACTTTTTCGGCTATCGCCGTAAAATTAACGTTTTTCGCCAAATAAAACTTAGACGACCAAACCCGTCTAATGTAAAGTTTATAAAAGTCATATACTGATATATAAGTATCTAATACAAGTAAAAACCGATAAAACCTGAACTATAAGAAATACGGACATTTACGAACTAATTAAGCATATTGGACTAATAATTGGACTAAATAAGATAAAAACTTGTAAAAAGAACTTATTGGGCTTAAGCCATTTGGGCCCAACATGGAAAGTATACATACTGATAATATAGGTATAAAAGGGATTAAAACAAGTAAAAGAACTTATAATAAGCTTATTGGACTTAAGACACGTAAATAGGTAAAATAGTAAACTAGTAAGAAGTTACCAATACGTAAACACTAAAACTAGTTAATGAGAATATGTAAACCCACTTGATCATCATATATAAATAATCATCATATGTATACATAATTGTTATTTTTATAAAGTCATTGGACATGAGTCTAAGACGAGTATTATTTGTCTAGGTTCCCGTGATTGAAGCACGTACCGTACGTCCGAATTGTCAATAACCCGCCTTCCCACATCAACGTGAGTTCATAGCCTCGCACTCTTTTAAATGTTTTTATAAATGTTTTATAAACCCGCGAGGGAGATAACATGTTAGTTTTTATTAAATAGGACACCATTTGTCCCGATTGTTTGTTTATTGATTTTGGACCCGAATGATTGAATGACCCGATTGTATGACCTGATAAATGATTAAAGGACCCGATAGATGAAATTAAATGGATTATTAAAGTTAGGTTATGTCACTAAAAGTCCCATTAGCATGAATTGTAAACTACCGGGATTTGGTAGACGCTTATGCATTTAATAGTACTATTTGGGGACGATCACCCCAGTTCGCGCCTTGACGGTTGATCCCCGTCGTGCCACATTGATTGGTAAGCGAATTTATGTATGAGAAGATTTCCATAGCGTGACCTTTGTGACGACACGCTACTTTAGATGGGCAAAATTGGTATCGGGTTAGCTACCCGTTTTGGTTTAGTAAGGTAACAATGTCATGCGGCTTGTAATAATCCAAAACTAACGAAATACTATTAGACGCATCGAATTACGAAGTATTGCCTGACTAGCAATACGGGGTCATACTATTGATATTATGTTTGTGTTTTGGTTTTCATAACCATACTCATATAACGGTTTTATTTTCATACAACGTCGTAAGACGTATTGTGTGACGTTTTTACGACATTGGCTCGTATATAGATTTTTAAGCCAAATGCCTATATTATGATTTTGATGAAGATTTGTATAAAATGACTTTGGCTATTTTATGGCCTATTAAAATGATTTGTACAAAATGATTTTCAGTAATAATTTTATACTGATATTATATTGATGGATTTTATTAAACTCTATGAATTCACTCGGCGTTATCGCTGACCTTTTCTTTTAACATGTTTTATCTCAGGTACTTGAAGGTAATTCTCGGGAAGACGACAAAAATTCATGGCCCGCACTTAAACAATATTTTCCATTCAAATATTTTGTAAAACTTTGTATGAAATGTAATGACTTGGGACCTATGTAACTTTGATATTTATGAATGGAAATGCTTTATTAATAAATGACGCGATTTTTATGCGTTGTCTATGATGTGAGTAATGTGCTATCCCGTAACACCAACTAGTCTTCCGCTGTATTGAGTTGTATAAATTTGGGGGTGTTACAGTTTGGTATCAGAGCTCTCATTATAAAGAACGAAAGATTTTTAAAAACTAAGGTTTTGAATAAAACATTTCAAAATCTTTTAACTAAAAACATTTTTCTAAAAATGTCTAAAAATCTTTTGACTATAACGGTGCCGAAGAATTCCCGAGTTACCGACAAGGCCAGACTGAGAAGTGTTATTTTAATATATATATATATATATATAACTTGGATTATATATATATATGATGTAAATTTTATTACATGACTGTTTGATGATTATTTTGATATTTATACGAGGTATTTATACGACGTAGATTGTCACAAGAAACCCTAAATCCCCTAGTAAATTAATCGAAGCTATTCTCATAGGAATTCTAGCTATCCTAGATCTAAACCAAGTTGCGGATATTTATGATCCCAACAAATGGTTGATATTCGTAGAAATGTAGGTATTAGTTGATTGTGATATTGAAAAAGAATTGGCGAGATTAAATCTGATATCGATGTCATGACGATCTTTCCTTATAGAGTGGAGTTTAACAAAACGTTACCACCTAGAAAGATGTCATCTGACTCGTTGTCATCCAATTCTTAAATCGAAATCGAAAGGGTGAATGTTGCACTTGAGGCTGTAATTGGAACCATTACCCAAAAGCCTCATGCCACTAGTACCTTTCTGAGAAATCTGATTGAATGTGTGAGTCGTTTCATACTAGTGACTTATTTGATAATTGTTGTTGTAAGAGATATAGGATTTGAAATTAAGTGTTGTTTATATCGAGCTTTTATTGCACTTTGAAGGTCTAATAATAAGATTGAAAGTATTGGAAATGAGGTAGGATATCGAATTGAGTATAAGTTGATTGAAACTTGAATAAAGTAAATTTAACTCGTATGGAATATGAAATTGTTAAAAGGAAGCCGTTAATTTCTGTGATGGAATTAAAAGGTATTAATTGATTGTAGGTTCGTGTTAAAGGTTGTTCCTAGGCCATTGTCCACTAATGAGGATGCCCAGTGTCCAATAAATAAATTGAAGAAATCTTCTTCTAAATTGGGACCGATGGATCTTCAGGGATTGGTAGGACACCTAATGATTCTTGTAGATTAGTATTCATTGTGGTATCTTTTAAAAATCCCTAACTTAACTGAGACATCAGTTGGTAGGATGAGTTCTGAGAATTGTATGACATAGCGACACGTAATGTGTTACGGTACAATTTTGACTTGTTTGTGATTAATGAAAAAGACTACCTTTGATTGCTAAATTCTACATGTATCGATGTTATCTATCCTTTATTGCTTCATCCTAATGTTCACATTAGTGATGTAACCATTGAACGAGTACTCATCTTGATTTGAGTTACGATGTGGATTATTCTTTTTGAGTGCCATCGAGATCATGAACCTCATGATTATCTGGCTAAAGCTCATTTCCTATCATATTGTAGTTAAGTTCTTGGTAAACAACTCTTCATCATCCTTTTGCAGATCACTCATTGTTTTTATAAGATAAAACAGTATGCCTTGAGAAAAATTGAATTTTCATCACTATAAGGATTCATAATGAGATTTATAAGTGATTGTTATTGAAATGAAGTTGTTTATAAAACACCTTGGAAAACCTAATTGTTTTCATAACAAAGAAAATCTTTGTAAATTTAAATTTTGATTCTTATTTAAGAATTAAGCATAAAGATGTTTTTATTATAAACATGATGATAAAATTTTGACGAACTGAGTATTGCATCGTTAATCTTGAAATTGTATATAGTTGCGCGCCTACATACAATTTGGAATGGACCATGCAAGACTGACTAGTAGTCACCATAAAACTGATTAATAAACACTACATTCTCTTTAAAGGTTGTGAAAGATTAAATTTTATGAGATCTGCAAGGAGTGAAAAATAAGGACATAATGTTAAGGACACCTACATATGTGCCTGTAACATCTATTCTTCTGAGTCGAATTTACTCATCTGTGGAAATTGTCTTATTTGACAATTGACAATTCTTTCTTGTCCAATTCTCCCGTAGTGAGATTCTTAGGAAAAGTATATGATTACTGAGTGTTGATACCCGACTGGATGTATTGACGTTCTTATCATTTCTTATGATTTGATTTCATTTGAATGACCTGGGTAACGATCCGAGGAGCTTTCGAATGCGTACTCAAACTATGAAAACATGGGATATATTCATATTCGTTAAATGTTTTCGTCTGTATCTGATTTGAAATTCTCTCGCATAGATTATGCGTTAACCTTACTCTTTTTAAGGTTAGTTATGTATCCAGATATCCTTGAAATTGTGAAGGATTATGAATTATTATTAGTCTTTTGAGAAGTTCACATCTTATCGACGGCAATAAAACTGGAAAGTTGGTAATGCCAGTAGAATGGATTGATTGATTATGACATGACGACATTGTCTTAATTAATGGGAACTCGAGTAGAAATCCCCTAAAAGATAAGATGTTGATTATCAAAAGTGATCTAAATAATTCTTGATGGATGACGATATCCTGTATTTAGACTTAAAATTATAACGTGAATAGTTGTGAATTAGTCATAGATATTATAATCTAGAAAGAACATAATATGAATTTATTAAAAGATATTTCTGTTATCTGAAACTTTAGGAGGTATTTGTTGGTGAATTACCTAGACTTTCGCCATTAAGGCAAGTTGAAATGGGTATTGATTATATTTCCGGTGCTGCTCCTGTGGCTTGTGCACTGTACGTCAGCACCATCTAAATTAAAGGAATTACCGTACAACTAAGAGAGTTGTCGGGGAAAGATTTTATTATACCAAGCCTATCATCCTGAAGAGCTATGGTGTTATCATTCCTTATATTTATAGATTACTGTGACTGAGTAAATTGACAATCGAAAACGATATCCATAACTCGAAATGGAAGATTTGTTCGATCATTTACAAGGTTCTAGCAAATTTGATCCACGGCATGGTTACCATCAACTTCGCATCTACGAAAAAGATTATGTATTCCAATCACTACATCTGGTACTTGTAATGAACATTATGAGTTTCATGTGATGTCGTTTGGATTGATCAATGCACATGTGGCATTCATAAATTTGGTGAATCACGTGTGTAGGCTGTAATTTGATAAATTCATGTTGGTGATCATTAAGGACTATATGTTTGTTTATATGAATAAGAATGAGTTAATAATTAATTATAGATTGCCCTGAATTGGCCGAACAATAAAAACATGTACCTTGAATAATTAACATGTGATTTAAGACTTAAATCTCTACATTATTTGACTATGTGATTAATAGATGATGGAATATATTGACTCTTTACAAATTAAGAGCCCTTTTAAGACTTTGAGTATTGCTAAAAAGAAAATGGAAATATGTTTTGACAAATGTATTAACAAAGGATGTTTAAAGGGATTACTCCCTTATACACAAACCATTTAACTAAACTTCTGTTTAGGGGTAAATGTTTGTGTATACCTCAAGATAACTTAAGAAGGATTGAGTAAAACCATTTATACCATAACCTGGAAACTTAAAACGAAAATTTCTGCTTTTCAACTAAGAAAACTTTGACCAAAGTATAAATAAAGGTTTTTCGAACATTTACGAATCTTATTAAATATTTTGGATAAATCAACAAAAATCTTGTTAATTAAATTCAAATTTATTTTGAACATTTTATAATTTGTCGAACTAGGAAATTTAAAATTTTACGTTTACGTTTCATAAAAATTTAAATATCTAACCTTTAATTACTTGTAATACTTATCGACGCTTAAAACGTCGGATTGAGAAAAACTGATAAAAATGATAGATGAAACGAAACTAAAACATAGAAAATGTGAAGAAATGATTATTGAATAAATACAGTTATGATATTTATTTCATCAGGAGAAAGTGAACATAATTACTGACGCATAATATAGAAAGAATATCTGAGTGAATTGTGGACATGATAATTATATCATCATGAGAAGTGAATATAGATACCGACGCATTATGTAGAAAAGATAAAGAACCAGTTAGGACATGTTCCTTAATAATGAACGTGCAAAATAAATTGCCAAACAATTTAAAATATAGCCGATGATTGTAAAAAGGATAATATAGATAATAAAAGGGGTTCGCGGCTAATGTGAACCATTAAAATTGAGAAGCCGATAGCGTTAAATATTTTAAAGACCACTTGGGATTGACTAAATATGGAGATTGTGAGATATAGTTGTGTTGGAATTTGTAAGTATAAGTATTCTATTTATGTCATTTATGACTAAAAGTATCTTTGTCTGAAGAAGTTGTACTAATGGCAAATTATGAAGGCAGACATCGCCTCATTATTGCAAAGGTCATCATCTAAATTTGATTCGATTTGGGTCATCGTCGACAGACTGACCAAATCTGCTAATATCATTCCCGTTAATGATAAATGCAAAAGAGTTATGTAAACATAGTGTGCTTGTATCAAACATCTTTATCAAGATCCTCGCTTCGCAACTAATTTCTAGATATTTGCTTAGAAATCATTGAGAACGAACCTTGATGAGAGTACTATGTACCACCCCAAATCGAAGGGGCGAGGTAAAGTAACAATACCAAATACTATAATCATTGTTCTATGTTTGAATGATTGACCTTTGGCAATAGACCGTATAATCGTTTTCCTTTGGAGATATTATCATTGATAACTATTGTATTAGGATTGAGATCGAATCTTGTTAGGATCTAAATATTAGAGCATCTGTAAGCAGGAGTTGAGATAAAGACACCCGAAAAACACTCATTGTGAGTTGGACATGTCTTTTAGGTTTAAGGTTTCCTATGATGGCGAACCTAACCTTGCAAAATATACGACCCGCGAGATCTGAAATGATTGTTGAAATTAGGATCTGATTATTGACAGCCGGTAGTGGGCAAGAGGTTATGTGAATGTGAAATGTAGATCTTGAAGTGCCAAATGGGTAGCGAAGTTATGCCACAATTTTTAACCTTGGAAAAATGTATTCATGATCTGACAAATCATGGGATATAAGTCCCCGTTGTATGGGACCATTGAGATGATATAAAAGATTGGTTTGAAAGGCATATAAGTTGGATCTACCCCAGGACTTCAAAGACTGCGTGAATGATGTTTCGTATATCGAACTTGATGGAATATCTATCAAGTGAGAATCTGATTATTCTTAGTAGAGCTTAGATCGGCGAAAAGTTGCATTCATCAGAAACCCGTGAACATCATGGATAGAGAAAGTAAGTCAACATTTAGCCTGATCTTATTCCCGTAGTTATGTTTGATGAAACTCGCGTATTGTAACGAATTGCACTTGTGAGAAAAGACCGAATGTGGAGGAAATACCCACATGGCTTTAACTCTATAAGAAGCGAGTAGTAAGGTAAGATGATCTTTGAGGACAAAGATCCTGTTTAGGGGTAAATGCTGTGACAATCCGTCAATTTATGGTTGATATTTTATTCTCAATATTTATTTGAAAACATTATTTTAATGTTACAATATGAACTCACTTATTTTTGGGAAGTAATTTGGATTTACGTCTTGAAGTAGCGTCGACTACGTCTAAACCGGAGGATTCTACGTTACGTGCTTACGTTTACATACACCGTCTTTGGTGACAGTCCATATTTCAGAAAATAAATTTGTCCATGAATATTATTTTGGAGTTTTAAATTTGTGTTGGTTCATAAACTCACAAATTAACGAGAAGAGATTAGGACTTACGATTTTATTTTAACGTCCTTTACGACTAAACCGGAAACCTTAGGATTACGTATTTACGTTTTCGAACTCCGTTTTTGATGAGACAATTTTTATTAGATTCGCTTTGTGCCGTTGATTCATAATTAATAAAAACATTTTTCGTAAAACGACCCGAGGGCACGCAAATCGAGGAAACTAGAATCGAGGAGTACCCGTAAATTAGTGGAGATGAGACAAGTGGGACACTTGTCCCATCCCCACTACTAGATGGCCAAAACAAGCCTTGGTGGCAAGTTTATACATAAACTTGCTACACATGTTAACTTAAGCTTACAATGTAAGCTAAAACTACACAAAACCACTAACCCTTTACCACTAGCTCTCATTCAACACATGCAAAACCACACATTTTCCATTTCTTCTCTCTAAAAATTCGTCCCATCTCCACCAAGAACACCCTCATTTGATCAATTTTAACCACAAACATTTGTTATAATTAACATATGTTAATCTCCATTCAAAGAGATGAAGATTGGTGCAAGTTTTAACATCCAAGGAGAAGTTTTGTTGGTGTCTTGGGGCTGATTTCTCAAGGAGTTTTCATGAAGAACAAGGGCTGATTTTTGGAGGAATCTACAAATACTTGGTGATCCTAGAAGTGATGTTGATATCTCATAAGATTGGTTACCCAAAACCATGTCTTGTTCATCCAAAAGCTCATCATTTCATCACTTTGGTGGTATAAAGATTGTCCTCCCCATCCTTTTGTTATTTTGATTATGTAAACATGTATTTTATTTCCTATTGTATATGTATATGATGATTATATGATGATAAAAAAATGTTATGTGGGGATTTGGTGTTGATAAACATGATTAAAAAGGTGAAAAACTATAAAGAACAAGGCTAAAATCTTGCTTAATTTACATGGCTGTATAAAATAGTAAAGAAACTTGTTATGAACTGATAAACTGATGAAGTAGAATGGATTTACAGTAAGCTATGAGTCTTGTACACATGTGAGAGTTGGCCATGCAATGGAACCAAAATAATGAGTGAGATATGATCAAAACAAGTTAGGTGGTCTAATCTGAATAAGCAGTTTTGTAGGGACTGTTAAGGCAAGATGAACTCAAAATGGGCAGTAGCTATAACTAAGTTAAATGTAGCACATAATATGAAGAACATGTCACCCAAAAATGAGCTTCTAATTCATTATAGAACTCTAGATATGGTAAAAATGGTGAACATGAAGATAAAAATCAGATTTTTGGAATTAATGTTTATTATTATTATATAAGCACTCACATTTTAATATATAAAATGTAAAATAAAACCCACTAACTTATAAAACTTATTTATATAAATATATAAAAGGTTAATTAAATGGATAAATTATATAAATAGTGGTGAAATAATATTTATAAGTAATAAAAACTATAAACTTGATTTTTACGACTTTTTCGGCTATCGCCGTAAAATTAACGTTTTTCGCCAAATAAAACTTAGACGACCAAACCCGTCTAATGTAAAGTTTATAAAAGTCATATACTGATATATAAGTATCTAATACAAGTAAAAACCGATAAAACCCGAACAATAAGAAATACGGACATTTACGAGCTAATTAAGCATATTGGACTAATAATTGGACTAAATAAGATAAAAACTTGTAAAAAGAACTTATTGGGCTTAAGCCATTTGGGCCCAACATGGAAAGTATACATACTGATAATATAGGTATAAAAGGGATTAAAACAAGTAAAAGAACTTATAATAAGCTTATTGGACTTAAGACACGTAAATAGGTAAAACTAGTAAACTAGTAAGAAGTTACCAATACGTAAACACTAAAACTAGTTAATGAGAATATGTAAACCCACTTGATCATCATATATAAATAATCATCATATGTATACATAATTGTTATTTTTATAAAGTCATTGGACATGAGTCTAAGACGAGTATTATTTGTCTAGGTTTCCGTGATTGAAGCACGTACCGTACGTCCGAATTGCCAATAACCCGCCTTCCCACATCAACGTGAGTTCATAGCCTCGCACTCTTTTAAATGTTTTTATAAATGTTTTATAAACCCGCGAGGGAGATAACATGTTAGTTTTTATTAAATAGGACACCATTTGTCCCGATTGTTTGTTTATTGATTTTGGACCCGAATGATTGAATGACCCGATTGTATGACCCGATAAATGATTAAAGGACCCGATAGATGAAATTAAATGTATTATTAAAGTTAGGTTATGTCACTAAAAGTCCCATTACCATGAATTGTGAACTACCGGGATTTGGTAGACGCTTATGCATTTAATAGTACTATTTGGGGACGATCACCCCAGTTCGCGCCTTGACGGTTGATCCCCGTCGTGCCACATTGATTGGTAAGCGAATTTATGTATGAGAAGATTTCCATAGCGTGAACTTTGTGACGACACGCTACTTTAGATGGGAAAAATTGGTATCGGGTTAGCTACCCGTTTTGGTTTAGTAAGGTAACAATGTCATGCGGCTTGTAATAATCCAAAACTAACGAAATACTATTAGACGTATCGAATTACGAAGTATTGCCTGACTAGCAATACGGGGTCATACTATTGATATTATGTTTGTGTTTTGGTTTTCATAACCATACTCATATAACGGTTTTATTTTCATACAACGTCGTAAGACGTATTGTGTGACGTTTTTACGACATTGGCTCGTATAATGATTTTTAAGGCAAATGCCTATATTATGATTTTGATGAAGATTTGTATAAAATGACTTTGGCTATTTTATGGCCTATTAAAATGATTTGTACAAAATGATTTTCAGTAATAATTTTATACTGATATTATATTGATGGATTTTATTAAACTCTATGAATTCACTCGGCGTTATCGCTGACCTTTTCTTTTAACATGTTTTATCTCAGGTACTTGAAGGTAATTCTCGGGAAGACGACAAAAATTGATGGCCCGCACTTAAACAATATTTTCCATTCAAATATTTTGTAAAACTTTGTATGAAATGTAATGACTTGGGACCTATGTAACTTTGATATTTATGAATGGAAATGCTTTATTAATAAATGACGCGATTTTTATGCGTTGTCTATGATGTGAGTAATGTGCTATCCCGTAACACCAACTAGTCTTCCGCTGTATTGAGTTGTATAAATTTGGGGGTGTTACAAAGATGGATTCTTAGAAACAAGAAAGATGAAAGAGGCATTGTGGTCAGAAACAAGGCACGTTTAGTGGCTCAAGGATATACACAAGAGGAAGGGATAAACTATGAGGAGGTCTTTGCACCAGTTGCAAGGATTGAGGTTATAAGGATATTTCTAGCCTATGCTTCCTGCGTGGGCTTCACTGTCTATCAAATGGATGTGAAGAGTGCTTTCCTTTATGGCATAATTGTTGAGGAGGTATATGTCATGCAGCCTCCTGGTTTTGAAGATCTAGAGCATCCAGACAAGGTGTATAGAGTCAAGAAAGCTATGTATGGACTTCATCAAGCCCCAAGAGCATGGTATGGCACATTGTCTACCTATCTAGTGGAAAATGGATTTAAAAGGGGCACCATAGACCAGACCTTATTTACAAAGAAGAATGGTAAGGATGTATTACTTGTTCAGGTTTATGTGGATGATATCATCTTTGGCTCTACAAACCCAAAGATGAGTGAAGACTTTTCCAGGCTTATGACAGACAAATTCAAGATGAGTGCAATGGGGGAGATGAACTTCTTTCTAGGGTTACAAGTTCAGCAGAAAGAAGATGGTATCTTTATCTCTCAGGATAAATATGTAGCAGAAATCTTGAAGAAGTTTGGCTTTTCTCCACATGAAAAACGGGCTAGTACTCCTTGGGATAGAGAACACCCTTGGGTAAAAAGTTGGAGATGGAAAAGATGTGGATGTCAGGCACTATAGATCAATGATTGGTTCATTGATGTATATTACAACCTCAAGACCTGACATTATGTTTGCTGTGTGTGCATGTGCACGCCATCAAGTGACTCCCAAAGAGTGTCACCTTCATGTTGTCAAGAGAATCTTTAGGTACCTTCGATGTTATCCAGATCTTGGATTATGGTATCCAAAAGATTCACCATTGGAGCTTATTGCATATTCAGACAGTGACTATGGTGGTGATAAATTTGATAGAAAATCCACAACTGGTGGATGTCAGTTTCTTGGGAGTAGGTTGATATCCTGGCAATGCAAGAAACAAACAGTGGTGGCCATTTCTACAACTGAAGCAGAGTATGTTGTTGCAGCTACTTGTTGTGGACAAGTCTTATGGATTCAGAACCAGCTGTTGGATTATGGGTATAATTTCATGCATACCAAGATTTTTGTAGACAATAACAGTACTTTATGCATTATTAAAAATTTTGTAGATCATTCTAAAACAAAGCACATAGAAATTAGACATCATTTTATAAGAGCTTGTTTTGAAAAGGGTTTAATACAACAAGATAGGGTTGACACAGCAGAAAATGTGTCTGATTTATTAACTAAACCTTTTGATGCTGGAAGGTTCCAATACTTGGTAATAAGTATTGGAATGATCAATCTCACTTAATATGTGTTTTGGGGTCTTTTTGTAAAAGTATGTACAGGATATGCATTGTTATTGGTCTTTTTGAAAAGTTAGATTTCCACTATATTTTTCTAACGCTGATATAGGTTATCTTAACGCTGATAAGTGTTATCGTGACGTTGTCAGCAACATGTTAGTTTTGTGGTTTTTGATCTAAGTGTGCAGGCGTTGTTAGCATTGTACCATTAGATACATAGTTGCTTATGGATCCTTGGAGAATCAATTGGAGCATGTTTCAATTTATGGATGATGGTTGGAATATTTATATTCCTATCTTGACATATATTTTTATTTACATGCATATTATGGATTTGCTAAATGCTAATCCGGTGGTCTAATGTGGTGATAAATGGTGGTGGAAGCCATTGATGAGCTTAGAGAGAGAGAGAGTGGTTGAATGTGAAAGTAGAAAATGTATTGATAATAAAATGACAAGCAACACCCCTCCTTGGAAGCTAAGGAGGGGTATATATAGTCACACACACTACATAAACTTTACAACGACCCTATTCTAGTCTAAATGTGTGTGACTATGATAACTAATGGGAATTCTTAAATGTCGTCACATAAAGTGAGTTTCCAACAATCTTCCCCCATGGGACGACGTGTAGAATTCCTTACAATATTCTTCCTAACAAGTACAAAATGATTAAGAACAAGAGCTTTCATGAAGCATCCAATGCTGATGAAGTCTTCTGAGGCCTTCGTCTTCAAAACGACTCATCTTTAAAGTAACTTGTAGAAGAAATACTGTAACGGCACGAGCTAAGTAACTCATACACTTCTGGTTAAGGAGAAGCTTTTGAATTAGCTTCCCCCTAATTCATGCCACATAAACTTGATGTAGAAGCTCTTTAAATAGCTTCCCCCTAAATCGACAATCCTCGTAAGGAACTTCAAAGCTTTCAATAAAGCTTAGAATAATTAAGCGCACATCGGAATCTAACTAGCAAATCCCATCATATAACATGATAACGTTGCTAAGAGGGATTGAAAGTTTGGGGCACACCAAGTAGATCAACAACTTCTCTTCTCACGCTTGAATAATTCTTCTGAATTTTTCTTCCCCCTGAGATTTCAAGTTATGCATACTAGAAAGAATCAAGACATTTCTTCCCCCACATAGTTGAAGAAAGTAAATCAATCCAAATTATGAAGCTCAAATACTGAAGTGGACACTTTATCCCATTCATGAAGTTGACATCGTAACACCAGAGTCAATTAAGTCCCGGAAATGCACATATCTTCTTCCGGAGATGCACCAGAGTCAATTAAGTCCCGGGAATGCATATAGGATAATGATGATGTTTAATTGCAACAATCAAACAATTAAACCTCGAATCAGTAGTGTACCGTTTAGAGATTGATAACGCCACGAGTTAAAACACTGATTTTCTCTACGGCTATGACAAATGTCATCCCAGAATGTCTTCAAATCAAAAGAAGGTATGAAGTTCATCACGTGTACTCGTTGTGCGTTCAATGTGTCTTCTTCTTCCCCCTTGATGGTTTCGAAACTCGGAACCATCAACAATTCGTACGCACATAAACCTGAAATCTCGTGAGAATAATAAATAAGCTGAATTATATATTTTGTGAGAATCAGCTGTTGATCGAAAATATCTTCTCATAAACTCTCCATGGCCACCTTTACCAACCCACGTGAAAGCAATTTGAAGTGACCACTGAAAGAATGAACCGGATACATCAAACGTGAAGCTGAATAAAAATCCTTCGATCTTGTGACTTAAGCTTGCACTATTGTTGAATGAAGAACGGTGGAGAAATCTCTAAGTACTCAATGCATCACTGAAGAAGTCTATAAGCACAACACCTCTTGAAATTATCCACGTCGACTAAGCGCGTGACACTGAGTACAACAATGTAACCCCTTTAAGTGATAGTTATCCGAGTCATCAACCATCCACCCCGAACCCGGAAACCAGATAACCAAGTCTTCATTCTAGGATTAAGCAGGAGCAAGTTATCTTTTAAAAGATAAAATAAATACACGCCTTCGAAAAATCCGTCTTCAACGTCACGTAATTAATACCCGATCAAACAAAATCTGTAGCCACTAAAAAATCGCCCAATTTTTCATTGGTCGCGTCTCAAATAAATTCTCGTCACAATTGTCACGTCACTTTGTCACGTCACTTTTTAAAACCATTAATCAAAATAACATCATTTTAAAAAATGATAAGTAATATTTTGAAAAAATAATTTTATTAAAACATTGTCACAATGTATATTCTTTGTAGAAAACGTGTGACCAATGTATTCATTGCCCAAATAAGACAGTCGGCCCAAAAGAATGTGGCCCAAAAAAATTCGAGCCCAACATTACTTGTGCCCGGTCCACTTTTCAATATGTAGAACCCGGTCGATCCAATTTGGTTTATTGGTTTATATGGGGTAAAACCCTAAAATAAGTCACAATTAACCCTAATCTCCTCTCCTAGAAACTTCCGCCCCCACCAAACTTCTCTCACACCTCCAACTTGTTTACTCCGTCCCTCCATTCATCTCATCCAAAACACACAAAAAACTCCCATCTCATCAAACATAATCGAACCCAATCTGTTATCACCTTGTCGATCTTCACATAAAACGAATCATACTCAACCAAGAGTGTACGAATCTGTTTAAAGGCTTCTAGGTCTTGTAAAGATCTCGGGTAAGGTTAACTAGGATCATGCATGTGATTCGATTTATGTTTTATGCATCATACCGAAAAAAATGATGATTTTAACACAATTGTTGTAAGTCATTATATTTATTCAAATATCAAATGAATGAATTGGTTTTGAGTGCATATCGATTTTGGGTTGAAACGAATGAATGAATTGATTATGACAAAAAGATGTTATAAATCCTTCATTTAATTCGTATATTAGTTGTGGAATAAAACCAACACAGATCTATGATGATATATGATTCGTGTATTTAGATCATTAATAGATCTCGTCATGCATGTGGAAACACGAGTATAAATATGAGATCAATTTTAGTTAAGTTTTGAGCTGTAGATGGATTAGATTAGATTGATGGTGAAGATGTGGTGATAGAGACGAGGGGATTAGATAGATCGAGTCACTATTTTGAGAGTTGATTGAGATTAGTTATGGATAGCTGACTGATGACAGGGGTCAAGACTCGCTGAGTTAGACCGAGTCAACTAGGTAAATACCGAGTTGATATGGGTGAGCATACAATACATGGTCTCATTTTAGATTTTCTTTTTCAACATACTGATTTCGCAATTAACATGATTTCGCAACTTTAAATCTAACAGATTTCACAACTTCTCTAATATTTCGTAACTTCAAATCTGAAATTTCGCAACTTGAAATCTGAGATTTCGCAACTTGGCGAGGATCATGATTTCGCAATTTGAAGATCTGATCCAAAAAGTACTATTTCCGTGATTTTTTAGATCTGTGTCCTTTTCTAATCTTCATATCAGTTCATCTTCAAGATGAACCCAGAAAACTGGAAAAAAAATATGTTTAATAACATCATAGCTGTGTGTCAAATCTGAAAAGAAACAAAGGTGTTTGAAACCAGATCTTGAACTTTTGGACCATGAATGATGAATAACGTGAAACCAGATCTTAAAAACACCAAATCTCGAAAAAAATGAAACAAGAAATAGTAACCACCAGGACTGTTGACCTTGACCAGATTCAAAACTTTTACTATGGACCAGTAACCATTGGTTGAAAACAAAACAAAAGAACAATATGACAAAAATTTTGTGACTATTTGGACAGCAAACACGAACATCGTGACAAAAACATTAGAACAGATTCGAGACCAAAAAAAATTTTTAGACCACCAAAATAAGAAACATGAACACGATCCAAGGATGGAACCGAGGCTCTGATGCCAATTGTAGAACAATGATAATCTTTACGAAACAAGGGGGTTGATGTTTTTCTAGAGAGACAAAGTTAGAGAGAGAAGTGAAAGAAACTTGTATATTGAAATGAAAGAAATAAACAACCAACACCTCTTTCCATGGTGGAAAGAGGTTTAAATACCCCAAGTCCTTAATGGACTTGGGCTTCCGGCCCATGAACATGCTCATGGGTCGGGCTATTTAATAAATGAAACTAAACATAACTACGAGCCTATAACTACATTGTTGGAGTGACCGAGACTTTCTATATACGTAAAACGTATTTCCAACACATATTATTCAGCAACTTGTGTATCACAGTTTAAGGGGAGGTTTTAGGAACCTTTATGACTTTTGGGTATTCTTATAATGCTCTTATCACAATTCTAGATTGTGTCCACAGGTGAGTATGAGTTAGTTTACTAAATCATGAGGCACTGTAGCATGCAAAGTTGATATACTATGCATGCTGCCAAGACATTTTTGGCCTAGAATTGGATGTGGTCTGTTGGGAGACTTGGGAATGATTTACAATGGGTTTACCTGGGAGTTACACGGGATTTTATGAGATAACTTAATTGTTAAGAATTTTGGTTAGCAAGGGACACTAGAGGACTGTTATGTCTATCTTGCATAAGCAAGTGTGCATAACTGGACAGTGCTTGCCGCCCTATAATAATTATCAATTTATAGGTTATCTTCACTAGGATAAAATACTTTGTTATGGTCCTTTTTTATTTTTGTTATTTTTATTTTTGGACGCTGATAAATATTTTTCCAAGCTTTGTTATGACCAATTTAGACGCTGACATGGCTTTGGCAAACGTTGACAAGAATATAGCCGTTGGGCGTTGATGGGTTATTTTTGACCGTTGACACTCATTGGGACCTACCCAGTTGTTATTTTTGACGAATTTTGGGGCCGTAATTTTGGGAGTAGATAACTTTTCATTAATGCACAAGATAACTTATTTTCTTTTCAATATTTTTATCATTATATTTTGAAAATAGTTGCCTTATTTTTTACCAATCACATGTGCCTATCTCTCCTATATATTTGGCTCCTATTTTTAAACAGGGTATCTCATATTCTTGTCTAACACTTTTTCTCCTATAATTCATCTTTCTTAATAATTCACAAACAGGTTTCTTCAACAATGGCACCAAAGTTTAAACCAAGTGACTTGGTATTGGGATTCAGGACTCATCACAACATGATTGCTTATTTGGAGGCTGATGATACTTTGTTTCCACAATACACCCAGATGGTGGCGTATTTGAATGCATCTCTAATTAGGTATGCACTTTCTCATGCTCCTCTCATCCCTATCACTCATATTAAACAGTTTTGGAACACTGTTAGTTCCTCAAAAATTGATAATGTGACTACATTATCAGCTATTGTTCATGGGCGTACTTGGATGGTTACTGAAGCCTTGGTTCGTCAGGATTTGCATATTAATGATGCAGATGGTATAACCACCCTTCCGATTAATGAAATAGAAAAGGACTTCGGGCTTTGGGGTATCTTTTCCCTGATGAGGGCACTTTAAACAAATATCATAAACAAGAGTTTCCCCCAGCCTAGAAGTACCTCGTACATGTCATCCTTCAATGTTTGAGTCCCAAATGTACTACACACAATGAAATTAATAGATCAATTGTTAGTGCAATTGTGTGCATTGCAAATGGGCAAAAGTTTAATTTTTCAAAACTGATTTTTGATGGCATGTGTAAAAACAAAGGGAATAAGATGACTTTGGCTTATCCCAGATTCTTGCAAATGGTTTTTGATGTGCAAAATTACTGCACAAGGGATCATGATGATTTTTATGAGATCCCTGTGCAAAAGAAAGCTATTTTTACCAAGATGAACTCACCTCCTCACCGTGAATTACCCCTCACCCAAGCTATGCTTGCTGTTATTGAAGCAGCACAACCCCAACCAGACCCACAACCACAACTTGACCCAATACCAGAACCTTTGCCTTCACCTCAACACATGGAAATTGACCAAGAACCCTTCAACGCTGACACATTAAATTTTGGCGTTGACATGATTAATCCAAACGTTGACACCTTTCCTTCACAGACCCAAACACCCCTTAACCTTCAAACTACCACCCAATCCACATCATCTTCTACACCACCTGAATATAGGTTGATTAAACGCCCAAGGACTACTGGAGTGTTATACTCTAGTGGTCCTAGCCATGTAGCAGAGAGAACCACCACCACAAGTGTGGTTGGTGCTATGGATGAGGCTGGGACTATTGGTACTAGCTTAGATGCAGGCTAAGACAGTCCTAACATCTTTAAGACCTCATCCATGCCCCATGAATCTAATTTGGGAGGTCAAATACCCATTCTAGATGAGGGCAGATTGGAACCATACACATTGATGGAATTGACGGCTGTCTGCATTAGCTTGCAAAAGCAAAATGCAGACTTGGTACAAACAGTAAGTACACAAGGCCTTGAACTCAAGCAATTGAGGGAGAGGATTGTTATTTTGGAGAATGCTAACAATAGGCGTGGAATGGAGGAATCTTCCAAAGGGGAGGATGAGCAGATTAATGTGAGTGACAAAGGCTCACATGATGGAGAATCTTTGGGTGTTGCTGAAGCCCTCACTGAATTGAAGAAGCAACCAGGTTTTGACACATCTCTGGTTACTCCTACAAATTTGAACTTGTCTTTTACAGCTATGTTGGAGCAATTTACAAGAGGCGCTGAGACAAGTAATTTGGGCGTTGACAAGAAAAATTTAAACGCTGACACACCAAGTGCGGACAAGAGTAACTTGGGCGCTGACACAAGGAATTTGAGTGTTGACAGACCTGCAGATATGGTTGATGTATTCCAGTCATCAGCTATCATCAAAGAAGTGTCTTCATAGGTATTACCATCATCCTTACCCATCATTGATCCATTAGATAAGGGTAAAGGAATCATGGTAGAAGTAGAAGTTCCAAAGGATGCAACACAAGTAGAGTTTGATTCAAGGTTGGCTGCACAACTTGTGGAACAAGAGATGAAGAAGGTTGGTGAATCACCATTTGTTGTCACTTCTGAGGAACAAGAAGGAAGTGACGAAGAAAGTTCAGATTCAAGTGTGATGATAATTGAACAACCAGAAAGACTTGAATATGGTGGTGACTTGGCAAGGGAGAAGCTTAGAGAGTTAAAATTGCAAGTAGACTTTGATATGCCAAAAGTAGTTTAGATGTACCATGCTTGGGAGAATAGGATAATAGAGAATCCAGATTTGACAATTTCAGACCAAATTTGGGGATTAGAGATTCTTCTAAGAGTTCAAAGAGACTGCAAGGTCATTCTGAAGCATAAGGCTAGCAATATTTTCTCACTGCTGAAGAGGGATAGAAGGGAGCTTTATTACATGTTACTCAGATGTCATGGAACTGGATGGACCTTCAAGAAATTGCAGGGATTATCCTTTCAAGAATTGGAGTACAAGGCTTATCCCATTTGGGCAAGAGTGCAAGAAATGAACACTCTTAGACTTCTTTCAGATGAAAGGAAAGAAGAACTTGCAGAAGAGATGGAGATTCAGAAGGCAATGATTGTTCCAAGGCCTTTGAAAAAGGGAGTTCCACTTGAGTTTCCTAAAGATCTAAATAAAGTGGTTCCCAGTGAAGTTGTGCTTAGAAGGAGCATTAAGCTCTCACCCATGGAAGCTTAATATATGGTACAAGTGTTACCTCTTGATGTCAGAAACCCTATCATTAGTTATGAAGAAGATGCAAGTGGGTTTTGGAAGATTGGCAGATATGGGAAAGAGGTACACACATTTACTACTCTTATGTCTCTCTTTGCAAGTACGGATAGGGAAGACATGGCAGACCTTTGGAGGTTGTTGATTGCCAAGTATGATACTGAAGCACCTACTTCAGTCAATGGAATAAAGCTTTGGTCAACATTCAAGAGAATGTTTGCACCAGAAGAAGAAGATCCTGTTTGGAAGGATCTTGAGGATGATATCAGTGGTCTTCAATGGCGTTTGTATTCAGCTGCTGGTGTGTATTATTTGAGCTCTACAAAGTTTGCTGAGTATCTTCTTGTAGATGCTGAGTATCCCATGTCCAAAGAAGTTTTGGACAAGATGAAGACAACACAGCTGGAGATTGACTATTCAAGTGACGTGGCCAAAGATTTGATTAGGCAATGTTTATTACCAAAATCATAAGATTTGTAAGATTCCTCCTAGTTCATAATTTTTATTCAGAAACTTGATTACTAGAGTAGATATCAAGTTTAGGGGAGGATTGTTGGGAATAAAATGTAGCCAGTGCACTTGAACGCTGACAAGAAGAAAACAAGCGTTGATAAGAAGAAAACAAACGTTGACAGATCAAGCGTTGACAGGAAAAAGTCAAGCGTTGATAGGTTGAAGACAAGCACTGATAGAAAGATATGGTCTACGCATATTTTGTTTCTAGTTTGTTTCTAGTAAAGATAGGATCAACAATGTATTTTCAATAATTATATTTACCTAGAATAGCTGATACGTAGACTCTTGTACAAGGCTTCTTATGTCTATAAAAGAAGACCTTTAGGTTATGTTTCATATAAGTTTTTCATACGTTTAACACTTCCATTGTAAGCAAGTTCGATTCAATCAATCAAGTGAAAGTTTGTTTTACAACTATTTGTGTGTTCTTGTTTAAGTATTAATTCCGCATAATACTTGAATTGTTTTATACACAACAAAGTTTCTCTACGTGTTTAACTTGATCTAATCTCGTTTACACAAGCTAAATCGATCTAAGTTTGGGATCAACATAGTACACATTGCCAAGACTAACTGACCATAGGTAAAGGGAAAGGTAGGGATGGTGACTAGGTTATGCTTATTTTCTTGGGTTGACCAGGTGCAGGGTTACTTATGTGTTAACTCTTTGTGTTTAGAACATTGCTGAATGGAGGACTCCTGAGTTTCTGTGTATCTACCTTGTGTTTACAAGGGTGTGCATTAGAACATAGCTATTTAGCATTGGTCTCTTCATGATTAGTCTAATACCCCTAGGAAAGTTTCCCTTGCTTTCAACTTTTGATTCCCCTGCTTGATCAACATTCCCCTATTTGACCGTTGACCGACAATACCGTTACCCTGCTTATAGCCGTTGGACCTGCTTGCTAAAATTTTGGTTAGGGAATATTTTATTCTTTTCAAAAGATATTTACGGCGCTTTCTTCGTTGATTGGTAATCTTTTCTTTATTATTTCAAATAAATTACTTTTTATCAAGATTTATCTTTGATATTTTTGCAATTTGAATGTTTGGTCCAATCACAGCTCTTCAATTCGCCTATAAAAACTTAATTCCTTTAACCAGTAGGTCTACCTCTCTCCTTCGACTAAATCCCACCTAACCTTCACAATTATAAACCTTCAAATGCTTTCAATATTTATCATGTCTCTCAAAATTGTTGCTAATCACAATCAAATTGCTCTTTTACATGATGAACCAGCAGAATTCATTGATGTTGTGGATTTCCTAAAATCTTCGTATTTTAGAGTGGCTCTTTTCATCAATCCCACGATTTACACCTCACACATCCAGGAGTTTTGGTCTAAATCAATGACCAAAACAGTGGATGGAGAGGTAATAGTTCAGAGCATAGTAGATGGTCATCCCAAGGTGATTACACTTGCCTCTATTAGAGACAAGCTTGTTTTGGATGATGAGGATGGGATAACCAACCTACCTGATGCTGAAATCTTTGAGGGTCTTGTTAAATTGGGGTACACTCTTTCTGATGATCAAAAATGTAAGTTTGCTAAAGGTCAGTTTGCCCCACATTGGAAATATTTGATTCATATAATTTTATAATGTTTGTCACCTAAAACCATTGCTTTTAATGAATTTGGAAGTGAAGTTGCTTCTGCCCTGATATGCTTAGCAACAGGGAGAAAGTATTGTTTCTCTCAAATGATTTTCAAAGGAATGGTCAAAAATGTTTCAAGCAATACTAAATTTTGTATGTACCCAAGGTTTACACAAATTTTGCTGAATATGAGTGAACATGGTCCTATCAAACACAAAAGCTATTTTTCAGCCACCAAACACTCTACCAAACTGTTTACCACACTTCTTGCACCATCTCCACAATTTTCTGGCAGGGTTGTTCCAATCACTCCCATCATGATGAAACAAATAAGTCAAGAAGAAGCTAAAACAAAAGTAGCCACACACAAACCATCTAATTCCCCTGCCAAGACTCTACCCCCTACTAGTACTCTACCCCCTGCTGATCCAAAATATGAAAGGAGAAACAAATCCAGATTTGCCAGGTCTCCCTTGCCTGGTGAATCTTCACAAGTAGCAGAGAGGAGAGCCTCCAAAAGGTTGGAGCACACTGAGGGTTTGGCTGCCACTACTGTCTCATCCTCAAGGGATGAGCAGGATAGTGACACCATCAGTAAGTCCTCTCCCTCACTCAGTGATACCCAAAGAGGGGAGCAATCCCCTTCTAGGGTTGAGAGCAGAATGCAACCTTTCTCCATCTTGGAATTGACGAAAATGTGCATTAGCTTGAAAGAGCAAAATGCACAACTTGTACAAACTTTCAAAAAGCAAGGTCTGGTTATCAATAATTTAGAAAACAGACTTGCTACACTAGAGGGGAGGAGAAAGCCTAAGCTTATCATATCTACAGATGAGGATGCTTCCAAAGGGGAGGAAGTTCCTAACACAGATGAATCAACTCAGTGGTATGCATATCCTGGTGAACAAAATCTTAAACAAGGAAAGGTAGCAAGTGCTGAGAAAGGGACTGAAAAAGGAAGTGATAAGGGGAGTGCCACTAAAGAGATTGACCAAACATTGTTGACTATGGGCAATCAAGAAGAAGACCCTGCTTCAAAAATTTCCCCTGCTATAACTGATCCCCCTGCTGTAAGTTTTTCCCCTACTAAGCATATCACTCAAACATTTGTTCGGAAGAATAGAAGGCAACCAGCTTAGAAGGGAATTAGAATTGGAGAACCTACACCTAAAGCCAAACCAGCACCAACAGTGGATCCAAAAGACAAGGGAAAGGGGATCATGGTTGAACAGCCCAAGAGAAAATACAAGCACAGAACTCCTGAACAGCAAAGGGCTCAAAAAGAATATGATGAACATGTAGCTCTCAGACTTCAACAAGAAGAGCTACATATGCAGGATCAGATAATGCAACAGATGAGGCCTAAAGAGATGCTTAAGTAGATTGAAATCATGCATAGAGAGTTAGGTGACCGGGTGCCTCATGTTCAAGAATTTCTAGATCAATGGGAAAAGGAGTTGGTAAATGCTCCTTTGGAAGACAGGTATGAATTGATTTGTTTAGTTTACAAGTATCAAAATGAATATCTGGAAAGAAGGGCAAACCAGATTCAGAAAGAAAAATATTTGAGGTCTGAGAAGGGGAGGCTGACACACTACAAAGTTTTGCTCAAAAGACACAAGAAGTGGACTGATGGTCATTTCAGAGACATGACTTTTGAGGAGATAGAGAAGGCAGTCAGACCAGTTCTAAGAGAGATAAATTTGGAAGACTTCATAGCTATAAACACTCGTGAGGAAGCTGAGTATCTCAGGAGGCAAAATGAAGTGTTACAGAGAGCTAGGGAATCCAGAAAAAGAAAGGCTGAAGGAACAACAGTGGAAACAACACAAGCAGGTGCATCATCACAAGCAGGTGCATCATCACAAGCAGGTGCATCATCTCAAGCAGGTGCAAGTTTTCCAGCAATTGAGAGCTTTGTACTCAATGCACAAAGAGCAGCCAAAAGACTCAAGAGGATGGAAAAAGTTGGTATAGTTACTAAGGAGACTCAGCGTCCCTCAAATGAAGAAATAGATAAGCAACTAATTGTGCAAGAAAATGATGAAATCTCACCTAGTGAGTTAGGGAAGAAATTTGCCAGAGTGGAATACGCTGTTTATGAACACAAGGGGATGACTTGGTGGAACCTTACAAGAGCTGACAATACAACAAAGACATTTCTAAGCATAGATATCATGTTTCAAACTTTGGATAGTGAGGACTTATATGATCTGTGGATGATTTTGAAGAAGACCTTTGCTGTAAATCCTCCCACTGTGGATGGTGTAGAGAAGGATTGGGTGATCTGGGAATGCATGCATAGGATGTATGAGCATGAACTGTTTGATCCCATATTTGATGCAGTAAATGGGGGAAATTTGTTGTATTGGAAGCTATTTACTAATTATGGGGTTTATGAGATAGTCATGGAAGGGGCAAGTGTTTATTTGATTAATCATCGTTATTATCCTTTCAATCAAGATACCTTGAAGAAATTGGCACAGGCTGACTTGATTGTAGATGCTAAAGCACCTATTGCTTATGATCTGGTAAGGATGATGTACTGTTAGCTTTGGCCATGAACTTTGTAAGCACCCTCATCAACTAGTATTTAATCAGAAACTTGTCTTTAGGCGAAAGCACAAGTTTAGGGGAGGATTGTTGGGAATAAATATAAGTGTATTAGTTACCCCTTCTAGTTGGTCAGAGTTTCCCCTGCTAGAGTAAGTCCCCCCTGCTAAATAACAAAGGCAGGGGGATTGGTTCCCTTGCTGAAGTCAAAGACCCTTCTTCTAGAGATAAACTTGGAATAGATTATAACGCATTCAATTACTACTCCAAGATACTTTCCAAGTTTGTTAGTAGTAATCTTGTACGTGAGTCCTTGTACTATAAAAGGACCCACTAGTTTATCATGCAAAGTGTGTCTTTCTCTGTTATCTTTCATTTCATACTTTAAGGTTTTTGTAACCCTAATACCATTATTGGGTATTCGGATATCTATGATATATTAAAGTTTAACGTTTGCTTTAACCATTTGTTCTTGTGCTAAACACTACATTACGCATCTTGTTTAGTTACTTTGTATTGCAAAGTTTCTCTAGTGTTAGATTGAATCTATTCTCTCTATCACAACCCTTATACAAGCTAAGGTTTAAGATCTGAGTTTGGGATCAACACTAAGAGGCTTTTCTCTTTCCTTCCTACTAAGTGCATCAGCTACTACATTAGCCTTTCCAGGATGGTAGCGAATCTCGCAGTCATAATCACTTAGTAACTCAACCCATCTCCTTTGCCTCATTTTCAACTCCTTTTGGTCCAAAATATGTTGCAAACTCTTTTGGTCCATGAACACAACACACTTGGTTCCATACAAGTAGTGTCTCCACAACTTCAACTCAAAAACTACAGCACCAAGTTCCAAATCCTACGTAGTGTAGTTCTCCTCATGCTTCCTCAATTGTCTTGACGCGTAAGCAATCACCTTCTCACGTTGCATCAATACTGCTACATAACCCTTATGAGACGCATCACAATAAACCATAAAGTCTTCGATTCCTTCCGGCAATGATAAAATCGGAGCAGAACACAACTTGTCCTAAGCGTTTTAAAATCAGTTTCTTCATCTATTCCCCATTCAAACGTCCGATTCTTCTCAGTAAGATTGGTCAATGGCTTCGCGATCAACAAAAATCCTTCGATGAATCTTCGATAGTATCCAGCTAAACCAAGAAATTGTCTAACTTCAGTCGGCGTTGTTGGTACTGACCAATCCTTAATTGCCTCAATATTGGCAGGATCTACACGAACACCTTTGTTGTCAATCACATGCCCAAGAAATTGCACCAATTCCAGCCAAAATTCACACTTAGAGAATCTTGCGTACAACTTCTCTTTCTTCAACAACTCCAAAATCGTCCTCAAATGCTTCTAATGTTCTTCCTCGCTCTTAGAATAAATAAGGATATCGTCAATAAACAAGATGACGAACTTATCCAAATACAACTTGCACACACGGTTCATCAAATCCATAAACACAACACGCGAATTCGTCAAACCAAACGACATCACTTGAAACTCAAAATGCCCATACCGGGTATGGAAAGCAGTTATAGGAATATCTTCCTCTCTAACTCGCAGTTGGTGATAACCCGATCTCAAGTCGATCTTCGAGTACACACATGATCCTTGCAACTGATCAAATAAGTCATCAATCCTCGGCAGTGGATACCGATTCTTAACCGTCAATTTGTTAAGCTCCCTATAGTCGATACACATTCTAAACGATCCATCCTTCTTCTTCACAAAGAACACAGGCGCTCCCCAAGGTGATGAACTTGGTCTAATAAACCCCTTATCCATCAATTCCTTCAATTGATCGGATAATTCCTTCAATTCAGACGGTGCCAATCGATAAGGCGCACGAGCAACTGGTGCAGCTCGAGGCACCAAATCTATCCGAAATTCTACTTCATGAGATGGCGGCAATCTCGACAACTCTTCAAGAAAAACTTCAGGATACTCACTAATCACTGGCACATCCTCCAACTTTGTCTCTACTTCACCGTCGCTAGGAATTTGAGCCAAAAACACATCACACCCTTCTTCCATGTACCTCATCACCTTCAAGCAAGATATTACTCTCAAACGAGAAGTACATTCGTCACCCTACCGTCAACACCTTGTTTCTCAATGGAATATGAACTAACCTTTCTCCATAAACAATCACTGCACCATGCGAAACTAACCAATCCATTCTAATGATTACATCAAACGATCCTAGCTCTATAGGCATCAAATCAATATCAAACACATAATTCCCTAACTTCAAGGAACACCCTTTTAGTATAGAATTAGTGCTAACAATCTTTTCATTGGCTAATTCCACATTATAGTTAGTTGTTAACATTACTGGTTCTCTATCGATAAGGGGACTGATTTTTACATCTACAAAGCTTCTATCCGATCCAGAATCAAACAATACGCTAGCATAACGAGCATCAAGTAAGAACGTACCAGTTACCACGTTCGGACCTTGAGGCTTGTCTGCAGTCCCCACCACATAAGCTGGAGCAGCAGCGTTTCCTCCTTGTCTATTCCCCGCCTTTGGACAATTTCCCTATTTGTGTCCCTTCTCACCACAGCCAAAACATACCATTACTCTCGTGGCATTTTAACCCATCGCCACGCCTCTCGCCCTACACTCCACAACCTTATGCCCAGCCTTTCCACATTCGTTACACATCGGAGGGCAACTCCCTACAAGATACAAGCTACAACGGCCACATTTGGGATTGACCTTGTTTCCTCTAGGCACTGTGGCAGCTCTCATTCCATCATTCCTCCTTTGATTAAACTGCTGATTTCGGTTAGACCCTTGGGTATTATTACGATAACCCCCATGATTCTGACCTTGTGATTGATTAGCTTGAGCAGATTCCCATTTCCTCTTCTGGTTCAATCCAACCATTTTCGCCTTGCGGGTTTGGGGCATTAGGTCCACCCTCATCTCCTACTACATACTCGTCTCCATTTCCGTTCGGTGGGTTTTCAGCCATTTCTACAAAATACAGAAAGTTCAAGGGTATAAGGTCATTATCCAAAAATTATATATACATGCATGCACATTCAATGTAAATGTAGTACGTATGCCAATATGCAACAAAATGATAGCCATGCAAATACAGTGCACAAATTACGATGTCAAGTACTCCTCGTACATTCACAAGATCTCGATATAATACCATAGTATTTACTTAATAAATACTCTGGAAATCATTTTAGTTTAAAAGGGATACATCTAATAATAAAACAATGCTAAAAGAAATCTTACCGGAGCCATGCGGGATAGTTGTGTGCTTTGGGAAAGAAAATATTTACGACACCAAAAGTTATAGTTTAGGACATTTTCAAAAACGACCAAGTTCTCTATAACTTGTGGCTCTGATTACCAATCTCTAACACCCCTAATTTACCTTACGCAGCGTAATATCACAATTGGGTGCTAGTTAAAGAATCATCACACACAAGCCATATTGAACGACTCAAAAGAGGCGTTAAATCATAAGTAAATTTAAACAAAGTTAAATTACCACAAAAATATTGTCTAATTGTTTCCAAACCCCAAAAGTTATAAACAAAGTAGCGTTAGGTCCCCATAAATCTCAACCCCTTAAAACCAACCAAATTGTTTTACTAGAAATCATGAAATATAAATTGTCTTTAAGAAAAAAGGAGGAAAACAAGTTAGACCGCCCGCAAGCCACAACAACATCTATAGCATGCTCCGCCTCAATCATCCTCGATTACCTGAAACACATGCTTAAATTGGTCAACAAATAATGTTGAGCGAGATCTATAGGTTTACAAAATAATAATTGAACATAAGCATAAAAATCATTCACGATTATTCAATAGTATGTTGATCATTACAAACTATTATTTTGGTATTACTCGTTATAGCATAATATATTTAATTATGTTTAAGCTCATGACACCGACCCCATAAACTAATCACCCGCGCCAAATGTCAGCGTGATTTAAATAAAGTCATTGCCTCTCTTAGGTATTCGTTTCACATTATACCTTTTTCTCAACACAAGTTATCCATACGCAGAGGGTACTCAACGTACTAGCTCTCGTCTAGGATAGGGTCGTCAACCCAATAGTACTATCAATTGTTCAAGCGGCTATTTCCAATCCAGACAAGGATCAAACAATAGTTAACAGTTCATGAATTTAGGGCCTTTTAACAACTAGCTACTTAACGTAATTCAAGACATCATTCAGATCCAATAATCATTCACGACTTATGTTCATTTTCATTTAAATAGAATGTATCCCCCCTCGCGGGTAAAAATCATTTAAAAACAGTAGAAAGAGAGGCTATAGACTCACATTAAGTAGTAGTGGTAGTGTTAGAAAAGACGGAGACGAAAGCAATCACCGACGATGAGGATGCCCCGGGAAATCAATTACAATACCTATCAAACAAACACGAAATGAATCAACACCTTCAAGTACCATTAAGTACTGTATGTATATAATTAAGAACACTCAAAGTTCATATAAACTCACGCCAAAAACCCAAACAAGTGATATTCACTAGACACGTTCACTTTTATACGTTATTATGACTATTACTCCAATTACAGTTCTGCCGGTACATACCTAATGTACGGGCTGAATTCCATACTTAAACATCACGAAATTCTACGAAACTCGCTGTATACTTCACTTACATCATGTATAAAGCTCACAAAAATTTTCATAAAAATATTTTACTCCTAAGTCACGCTGCCCAACGCAATTCCAACCTTGAAAATCCGGGCAGATTTGAACCCTTACATCGTAAAACCATTTTGACTCACTTAATCAATTCTGTTTGTAAATCTGATTCCTAAGTTTGAAAATAGACTCATAACTCCAGGTTTTGAGCTAAAGAATAGCCCTCAACGATTTTTGAAACTCTACTTATAGTCCCCGAGATTTGACCTAATATCGAACACAAATTCGGATTGCGCCGATACTCGCCTCCTAGTACACAAATATTCAAAATTCCATAACTTTTGACTCGTTTGGATTTAAAAGCTCTACCTTATACCAAATCGAAGGTAGAAAGAAGCTCTACAACTAAATTCTATAATAAAAATCTGGACTGATGAGATGGCATTTATACATGATTTCATCGTTCTTTTCGGGCTTTAAATGCATAAAATGTCATAAATGTACCATATATATGCTTGTGTTTGCTACTTGTGTATTTTAGGTATGGATATCGTGAAAAAGACGAAAGATCACAAGAAACAAGGAAAAACGAACACGAGAAACGAATCCGCACAATGAACCGGTCCCTAGTTGTGATTTTCCAAAGAAAAGACCTTGAAGTATTGAAGATGTTCAAGAATGATCCCTCATCAATGAAAAATGACACTTAATACCCTTGTATGTTCATAATTACAAGTTTGGTCCCTTAAGTTTGTCAAAATTACAAAAAGGTCCCTCACATTTGAAGGATTAGTAAGTTTAGTTCCTCAAAAATAAAGAATTGTCAACAATGGTCCTCCTTAATGTCAAACATACCAACAAGACCTTCAAAGTTCAGAATGTACAAGATCAGCCCTTGAAATATCAAGAGAAGTTCAAAACAAGTCCTTGAAATCCATGTTATAAAGTTTTGGGGCAAAAGTATGAAAATAGAAACTTTAATAACAAAGGAATCGTGTTTAAGGGCTGAAAATACTTCTTATACATGTTTTGCCAAAGAACAAGGATTACTATTGCCATTTTGAAAGTTCAAACTCACAAACACGCGCCAAACAAGTATAGTATTTACACTACTTAAAACAAAGGGTTATTTTCAATTACCTTGGCACACATGTGATTCAACCTCACACGAATCCATCCCACACTTCAAACCACCCATCACATCAACCAATGGTACCCACCATTCAAGCCGTCCACCAATGAAAACACATCTTCCTCTCCAAGGAATGCCACGTGTCAAATCTAACGGCTTATGCATTCTACTTGGTCCCTAAGGCAATATGAACGATTTGGATCCAAAGGGACAACTCAATACACCTCAAGCATCTAGAAGACCCCAAGGACATTTCTAGAAATTCACTAGCTAGGGTTTTATGTTTTCAAGCACTTGTAACCTTAGTATTCGTCTATAAAAGGACTCCTCAACCTTTGAGAGAGCCTTTGTTCCATTTTCTAGGCAATCTATTGTAATACCTTTCAATTCAATATAAGTTTGTGTATTTTGCATTTTTGCAATTGTAATTCCTTTATATTGAATGAAGTTGGTTTTAGTTGCTTGAATCTGAGTTCCTTAATCATTTGCAAGTTGTTTTGTTGGTTTATGGTGGCTACGTTTGATTTTGTTTAAGATTTCAAAGTTTTCAAAAAGTTTATGAATAGTAGTTTTGATCCAAGGATTCAAGGCTTTACTAGTTGAAGCCCTTGGATTCTAGGTGTTTAGATCCATTCACTGGCTACCCAAGACCTTAGTTCTTGAGTGGTTAGCTTGGATTTCCATTGGAAAAGTTTTTACAAATCTTTGAAAGGTGGCTAATACCCCTATTGTTTTATATACAACTATTTTGATTATTACTTGTACTAACCCCTTACCAAAAGCCTTAAGCTCTTGCAAGCTTGTTAACACCAATCTTGTGAAGGGTTTTAAGCCTTTAGAAAGGTTGTTTGCTCTCTTGTGTTGAAGATCCATCATTAGAAAGTCTAGGTTCAACTGTTGAACCATCAACAGACTTTCTCCTTTGTTCAAGGACCTTGGTCTTGTTCTAGTTGTTGAACAAGGTCCAAGGAGCATTGCTGACCTTCCCTAGGAAGTAAAGGGAAGGAGATTCACTCATTCTTCCTTTTCTCTTTTTAATTTTTGGCTAAAAATCTTTTTAGTTAAGTCGCTATGTGATTCTGAGTTCCTGTGTTTGTGGTTGTTAATTTTTGGTTTACATCTGCTTAGTGTCATCTAGTAGACCTCTAGGATCCATAAAGTCAGTAGGTTACTTGTGAAAATAAAAAGTTTCAAGGTACAAAAACAAGGTTGTTTGGGATTTTGGGATCAAAGGGCCTTGTGGCCTTGTGCCCTTGGTTCATAGGGTTTTTCTACTCTAAACAAGTCATTTTAAAGTTTTTTTGTTCATTGGTTAAGTCTCACAAAGTTTGGAAAGAGTTTTGTAAGTTTTGGATAAATATGTCAAAAATTGGTTTGGTTTTAGTCAAACACGTCAGAAGGGACAACTTGTTCATAAGTTGGAATTAAGGGATGTATTTTGCTTTAGGAATAGTTCTAGTTGGTGTGCATCTCTGCAGTATTTGGTTGTGTGATTTGGTAGCTTATTCAGGGGCTTATAGCATATCAAAAGTCCCTACAAGTGTCATGGACTTAAAATTAAACCCACGAAAAATAGCCTTAACATTCTGTTCTAAAATGACACTTTAAAAATCATACCTACACTTGTTTCTAATCAATTCCATCTACTCCTATACCCCTAATAGCATCACCAAATCATTCTAAACTAATCATATCATCCTAAATCACTTGTATAATGAACCTTCTTCAAAAACCCATTTCATAAAACTAACATGCAATCAAATTAAATCAACTAAAAATGATGAAAACATGTTTTTAAACATAACCCAATAACAATAATCGTCAAACATCTATGATAAAATCAAACCCCCCTTTGGCCGTGGGGTATGGTGACCCAAACACCCAAAAAATGTTTTTCTACCTTGTTTAATTAATACCCCATGTTTATAAATACTTTTTATAAACATAAACACAAGATTTTTAGATCAAAACTTACTTAATTATGAACAATAATTTTTGAAAATTAAAGATGATGCATGTGTGTTTTGAGTGGATTAAAACACTTACAAAGTGATTACAAGACGCGATTTGTGTTTAGTTTCTTCAAAAATAAGAAAAAAATCAATGGTGGAGTGGTAGTGGTGGTGTAGCCGTCGGCTAGAGAGAGGAGAGGGAGAGGGTGAATTTTTTTTGAATTAAAAATGATATGTGTGTTTTACTTGGTTCCTTTTATAAGTTTAGATGGACTAAATTTGCCATGTTAGCTATATTTTGGCCTTAATAGCAAAACAACTATTTAAAGAGCGGGAACCGGCCTAGTAGTCGGTTTTGAATTTTTGCGGGAGTCGGGGTTCGTCCTGGCTACCTCAAATTACTTTTAAATGGTTCAAACGCACAAAAAATGGAATAAAATGGTTTCGACTCTAATTAACACGCAATTAAAATAAAAACTTCTAAAAATCCAAATATCGATCAATCGATAATAAAAGATAAATTTTGGGCATCCGTCGGTATCGTAATCGTCATCGGTTATTCTTAAATCGTCAAACGTTAAAATTAAGACCTCCTAGATTGGTTTCAACTTAAACCATCAAACTTATGACCAACAAAATTTCTTAAAATTTCAAAAATATACATAAATTAGGGATAAAATAGTGACCTCGGTTTCTGGGTATCACAATGTAGAGGCTTCTTAGGCTGGCTGGATTTCTAGGCGCTGTTGCAGGTACTGTTGAGAAGCAAGCGAAGCACTTTCGCTGGGCTCTTCACTCCACAATGGCAGATCGGTTACTTAGTGCTACTTTCACAAATGTGGCAATGCTGGATGAGCGAGATGACTATGAGGAGCAAGCTCATCTAGAGAAGAGGTATAAATTTCATTCATCAAGCGTTATCATCTTATTCCAATATGTATGTTCATTTTATATCTTTTCTTATCCAATTGTATCTTTCAGACAGAAGGGTGGAGACCGGTCCCAACCGGCCACTCAACAGAATAGCAACAAGGGGCATGGTCAATCTAATGAATGATACGAATCAGACAGGCACAACGATAATCACAATTACCGTATCAATGTCAGCCAGTCCAACAACAACAAGTCCCTAAGTTCTTAAACTTTTCTATGTTAAGCTGCTATATGTTTTACATACTAAGATGTCAGCATCATAAACAGGAACTCTGTGAGTAGGCTGACTAGAATACTAAGGGTCAGCAGCTCAATAGCTCGTCTTCATCTGGTATTCATCTTAAACTTTCAGTGTAGTCATGTTTATACCAAATAATCATGTCTCACGCATATTTTCTTAAACAGTCTCTCGGGAGCAAGGGTACCTCCGGGAGGTTATACCTACCCCATCTGCACGACTTGTAGTCGTAGACATCCCGGACGATGTCGTAAGGCTACCGACGTGTGATTTAAGTGTGGACTACCAGGACACATTTTGAAGGACTGCAAGAAGGGAGAGACTGCTAGTACTTCTGCGTCTGCTCTTCCTAAGCCACCAGCTTCAGGTCGTGTCTACACTACCACCAGGGATCAGGAGAATAAGTCTTCAGGTACTATCACTGGCATCCTTTTTATGAACGGTCATGCTGCTTGCGTTTTATTCGATGTTGGTGCAACTCATTCAGTCATATCCACTACGTATGCCACTAGTATTAATAAAATCCCTATACCACTAGAGAACATATTACGTTTATCTATGCCTATGCGAGACTCTGTGCGCATTACCCAGGTGTACAGAGATATTCCCCTAGAAATTGACGATAAGATTTGCCCAGTAGACGCACTTCCTTTGGATATGTGCGAGTTTCATCTAATTTTAGGCATGGACTTGCTATCTAAACACCATGCTACAATTGACTGTCATACCTATCGGGTTATCTTCGGTGATGTTCAAGCACCAGAGTACATTCACAATGGTTTCATACCAGGGAAGTCTATACAAATTATTTCGCCTTAGAAGCTCGTGCTTTACTAGCTCATGGCTGTGAGGGATTCTTAGCTTCAATTCAGGATATTACTGCCGAAGTTCTGTTGATTCAAGATCAACCAGTTGTTTTAGAACTCACCGATGTATTTCCATAAGAACTTCTGAGTATACCACCTATCCGCGAGGTAGAGTTTGGCATTGAGCTCATCCCAGGAGCTCAATCAATCTCTATGGCTCCTTATCGCATGACTCCCATCAAGCTCAAGGACTTAAAAGATCAGCTGCAGGAGTTACTGGAGCGAGGTTTCATACGTGTGAGTGTATCACCATGGGGTGCACCGGTACTATTCGTCACGAAGAAGGATGGCAGTATGCGTTTATGCATTGACAATCGTGAGCTGAATAAGATCATGATTAGGAACCGTTATCCATTACCGCGTATCGATAATCTGTTTGATCAGCTGTAAGGTGCCAGGCATTTCTCCAAAATTGATCTAAGATCCGATTATCATCAGCTGTGAGTGAAAGAGTAGGATATCCTCAAGACTGCTTTTCGCACAAGATATGGCCATTATGAGTTCGTAGTCATGCCTTTCGGACTCACCAATGCTCTAACGGTATTCATGGACATAATGAACCGCGTCTTCCATGAGTACCTAGACAAATTTGTCATCGTATTCATTGACGACATCCTTATCTTCTCTAAATCCAAGAAAGAACATGAAGAACATCTTCGTACTGTGCTACAGATTCTTCGTCAGAAGCAGTTGTATGCCAAATTTTCTAAGTGTGAATTTTGGTTAATCAAGGTGGCATTTCTGGATATATTGTCTCCGCAGAAGGGATTACTATGGATCCTGCGAAGGTTGAATCTATCACTAAATGGCCAAGGTCGACATCTGCAACTGAGGTTCGTAGTTTTTTGGGCTTAGCTGGTTATTATCACAGATTCGTGGAGAACTTTTCAAGACTAGCCTTACCTTTGACCAAGTTGATGCGTAAAGGAGAGAAATTCGTTTGGACGGATGAGCGGGAGAATAGGTTTGAAGAACTTAAGCATCGGTTAGTATCTGCACCTATTCTTACTCTCCCATCTGGCACAAGTGGATTTCAGATCTACAACGATGCTTCGGGTAAAGGATTAGGCTGTTTACTCATGCAACATGGGAAAGTGATTGCATATGCATCACGTCAGCTAAAGCCTTATGAGGAGAATTATCCTACCCATGACTTAGAGCTAGAAACATTAGTCTTTGCACTTAAAATCTAGAGACACTATCTATATGGTGAATCATGTGACATCTTCACGAATCACAAGAGTCTCAAGTACATATTCACTCAAAGAGATCTTAATATGAGGCAGAGAAGATGGTTGGAACTACTCAAGGACTATGACATCAATCTTCAGTACCATTTCGGTAAGGCGAATGTAGTGGCAGATGCTCTTAGCAGGAAGTCGGGCATGATTAACGTCATCAAGATACAAGAAGAAATTATACGTGACTTGGAGCAATTAGACATTAAGTTCTTAGTACATGGACAACATGGGTACTGGGGTAATCTAAGAATTGAGCCAGATTTAATTTCTTGGATTAAGGAAGCTCAGAAAGATGATGGTGAGATTTGGGCTATTATTCAGAATCTTGATCGGCAGATAAAATTTCGTATAGACGATGAAGGCATTGTATGTCAAGGAATTAAGTTATGTGTTCCGTATGATCAGACACTCCGAGAAGCTTTACTGACAGAAGCTCACAGCTCTCCATTCTCTATTCATCCAGGATCCACCAAAATGTACCATGATATCAAACAACATTTGGCATGAAGCAGGATGTTGCTACTTTTGTTTTCAAGTGTCTAACCTGCCAGCAAGTTAAGATCGAACATCAGCGGGCTAGTGGTTTACTACAACCGTTAGAGATTCCCGAATGAAAGTGGGAAAAAATCCTCCATGGATTTCGTCACCGGACTTCCACTTACTTAGAGAAAACATGATGCTATGTGGGTTATAGTCGACCGTTTAACCAAGTCAGCTCATTTTCTCCCAATTCGCAAAGGTTTCTCAGTTAGCAAATTCAGAGATATATTCCTTAAGGAGATCATGCGACTGCATGGTACTCCATCCGATATCATATCCGACAGGGATCCTTGTTTCACGTTTAAATTCTTGAAAGGGTTGAAGAAAGCTTGGGGCACCAGACTTAAGCTTAGCACCGCTTTTCATCCTCAGACAGATGGTCAGTCAGAGCATACCATTCAGACCTTAGAAGACATGTTGCGAGCGTGTGCATTAGAATGGACAAGAAGTTGAGACGACTACATTTGTTTGGTTGAGTTTGCCTACAACAACAGCTGGCATGCAAGTATCAAGTGTGCACCTTTTGAGATGCTTAATGATAGAAAGTGTCGTGCTCCGAATCAAGTTAGAGAACGAATCCTTGAAGGACCAGAAATGATAGAGGTGACCAATGAGAAGGTTGCCATTGCCAAGGCAAAGCTACAGGAAGCTCGTGCTCGACAGAAGAGCTATGTTGGTAAACATCGTAGAGATCTAGAATTTAAGATCGGTGATCATGTTTTCCTTAAGGTATCACCAACATGTAGCGTTAAGCATTTTGGACTCAAGGGCAAGCTCAGTCCTCGTTTCATTCACCGTTTTAAATCCTTGAACGTGTCAGTGAAGTATCATATCGTTTAACATTAGCTCCTCGGCTATCTCATGTGCATGATATGTTCCACGTATCCTTACTCAGAGGATAGAATTACCATCCGTTGCATATAGTTTCGTATCCATTCGAGCAGATTTGAGAGGATCTATCATATATTGAGGAATCCGAGAGAGTTCTCGACCGTCAAGAACGAGTCATGAGGAGAAAGACGATTCCATTCGTTAAAATCCTTTGGACGGACCATTCCTATTGGGAAGCCACTTGGGAAACGAGGAGTCTGTCCGGACTTCTTACCCTCATTTCCAGCTATGATTCGGATATGTCATTTTTATTTTATCGTATCTCTAATTCAAGGACGAGTTATTCTTTTAGAGGGGAAGAGTTGTAAAACCCTTAAAAAACCCTAAGATCATTAAATGCACGAATGTACGGTAAGATTAAAACTTTTTTGTTAATTAATATACGACATGAATCACGAACACTACGTGTATTAATTAATTATTATAAGTATTACGTATGTAAACATGAATATTAATGCACGATAAGTATTCACATAAAATACTTAAATTATACAAGACCTAAAACACGAACATTAAAAACGAACACACACGATGATAATTTAAGACACAAAAAATAAAACAAATGTGTATGTGTGTGTGGTGTATGGTGGCGTCCAAAACAATGGAAGAAAAGGGCTTGGCCCAACCCAAATTGAAATCCACTCCTTAACTAAAAAGAATTCCATGATTTTTCTTAAAATGCAAAACATAGTTGAATTACAAAACCCTAAAATCTGTTTCTTCCTCCTCTCTTTTGGCCGCGACATCTAGAACACCCACAAGGAAGATTTATTGCTCTTGGATCTTTAATTCTACAACGGTATTGTGTTCATGAATTCACTCGTTAGTTGTACACGGGTTTGGTATTCCTTAATCCTTTTCTTTTTATTTTAATTATGTATGATTAATGATCTTTTAAAAAACTAAAAAGGGAAAACATCTAATTAATAAGATTTAACAAGATTTGGGGGTTGGTTGGTTTGTTTTTGGTTCGGCTGCACACAAACCGAGAGTCGACTGACTCTCGGTGGCTTAATTATTCCACCAGCCACACCCCAAAAGGTACGGTGGTGTTTTGGTTTTGTCAGCCGCAAGCCAAGGCCCCCACAGGGGGGACCTTGGTAAAACAGTGGGAACCGAGACCTTTGGTGGTCTCGGTGGTACGGTAGTGGGAAGCAGGGGGAACGACAACAGCAGCAGCAGTAACCCTAGCCTAGCCAGGGGCTGCGTCGCAGCACAGTGGCATCGAAACCACTGTCGGTGGTTGTTGTGGGATTCGGCCGCAAGCCACAGCCACTCGGCTGTGGTGTTGTGTGGTCTTCGAGGCGACATCGAGGCCTCCATGGTCTTGGTGATGTTTAGATTAGGGGTTCGGTTAACACCAAACACGCAAGGGGGTGTTTGGCAAACTTTTATAAAACATGTATTTTAATTATTTAACTAGTTTAATTAAAACATGGTTAATTAAATTAATTAATTGTCAGGACTTGGTATATAGTTTATTTAAATAAAACCATGATTTATGTATGTGTATTTTATTTAAATAAAAAATTATTATAAAATAATTAATTGTTTAATTATTCATGTGTATTTAATTAATTAAAACTTAGCTTAATTAATTATTATCATTTTAAGGTAAATTTTAATTATATTAATCATGCAATATTATTAATTAATAATAACTTATGATAACATGTAATATCATTATTAATTAATAATAATAAGATTGGACTAACTATTTAAATATTATTAAACATTAAAATATAATTAATCATGACATGTTATAAGCTTAGTAAAACTATATGTTATATCATTTATTTATTTAATAAGCGTATTATTAATTATGAAAATACATTAAATATGGAAACATGTTAAATATGGAAATATACTAAATACGGTAACATAATAATTATAGAAACATACTAAATATGGAAGCTTTATATTATTGTAAACTTACTAATTATGGAAACTTTCTATTTTTGGAAACTTACTATTTAAGGAAACTTGCTATTTTTGGAAAGTTACTATATATGGAAACCTGCTATTTTTGGAAAGTTACTATATTTAGAAACCTGGTATTTTTTGAAAGTTACTCATTACGTTATAACAAGTCATATAACACTTAAAACATGAAATACATGAATCTAAAACACATGAAACATTAAGAAACACATGATTAAACAAGAACAAGTAAAACAAGCTAAGAACATGTCAAGTAAATTAAATAACAAGTATGTATAAGTAAAACAAACACTTATTCATGTCTACTTTATTATGTAGCTATCGTGAAGTTGGAGTGGTCTTCCGCGTTCGTTTCGTCTTGATTTACTAGACATAAGGTACGGATATTCCATCCTTCAGTAAGGACATCGTCTTTCCTTTATTAGGATTCCCCGTTTGCAGCCATCTGTTTTCCCCAGTAGTTTACGTGTCTTAAACACTTGTAGTATATGTTATGTTTATTTTAGATTTCCTGAGCTATATACATGCATGCCAGTTTCACCTAGTTATGGGGGTTCCATAACCATAACACTAGGGTCACCGATGTTATGACTCTTTTGGAGTGAGAATGATTGCTCGCACCATCCCTTTATAGTTAATTGGCCTATGTTATATTTATCATGTGGGTCGAATGGGTGCATCCTAGGACAAGTTTAGTAAGATTTCACGGTAACTGCGGTGTGTGCCTTGCATCCGTTACATGGAGTTGACCCCTCCAACCCAGACTATAATAATTAGAGGAAACCCCTCTAATTGCATGATGAGGTCACCCCTCTAAGTATTCATGCACGTTGATATAACATGACCTATATGGGCTCCGAGCATATTTAAAATACAGTTTTGGGAATAAACTAAACATAAGTCTTTTCAGAATTATAAAACTAGTCTATAAGCTTAAACCAGGTTTTCAAGGACATACACTTATTCCGCTGTTATTCATTTCATTTCATTACTCGCTTATGTTTATGTTTTACATGTCATTGTCGTATATCCACACACTAGGCGTATTGCTCAGCCGTATTTTTCTTTCCGTGTCCCAATACGGCAGGTACTAAAGGGAAAATCTAGGATTCAAGAGTACGTGCATGGAATGGAGGCGCCTAGTCTTCTTCCTCTGTTAATGCATTTACATACTTTTGATTTGCTAGACATTGTTTAGTCATTTCTTTAAATTCTATACTTATGTATTTATGTGTGGAGCTTATGTTGGAACCGATGTTTCTTTCCGGTTTCCTTTATTGTCATTTAATGTTTTAAACATTTACCTTGCATGCTTTGATGACACGCCATAATTACTACGTAACGGTCTATTTATCCAAATGGGGTGTTATATAGGATGTCTAAGTTGTGAAAACCTTAGGAAAGAAAATGAGAATCTCAAGAGCACATCCATTAAGTTGGAAAAATTATTGAAAGGTACCAATGCTCTTGATGATATGCTAAGTAGACAGATTCACTCTAAACAAAGACTTGGTTTAGGTTTTAACACTGATGCAGCATCTACAAGTGAAACCAAACAAGTTAAATTTTTAGAAAAAGTGTCTGATGACCGCATATTAAATCTGTACTCCATGGTTCCTTATATTTATGGAACTGGAGAGAAAGATAACAAACCGCGGGCAAAAGGTCTAAAAACCGTCAATATAAACTTTTATGAGAAATATGTTTTAGGTAAAGGGCCAAAACATCTTGTCCTAAATAAAGCCAAAGTACCCATTACTGATGAAAAGGAGTTTAGTAAATTCTATACACCGTTGAGTAAACCTTTAATGGTAATGAAAGATGTAATGAGGAAACCAGCTACTCCTCTTCCGAGAGTAAGAAATGATCCAAGGCCTATAAGTAGAACACCCACACCTAAAACAGTGGCCATTATAAGTCACGACCTATGAGTAAAACACCTACACCTAGAAACAACAATCGCTCTAGAACAAGATCTAAGACACATAAGAAAAACAATGGACACCAAAATACTTCGGTAAATTGGAATAATTTTCAACAACAATGTTTTTCTCCATGGGGTATGTGTCCTCCGTTCATGCATCCCAACCAAATGCAAGGGATGTTTGGAACTAACAACTTTTGACCTATGAGATATTCAAGACCAAATGTTTGATTGTGTGTTGTTACCTAGATATGCTTGGGACTTGATCTAGAGCCCGAAAAGTGGATTAATGATAGAGGTTGTTCTAAACACATGACGAGAAATCAAAGTCTATTCTCTACTTACAAAGCATATAATAGAGGTAATGTCACTTTCGCTAGTAAAATATGTTGTAACATCATTAGAAAAGGTACGGTTTCTCTTAAATCTGTGACCATTGAAATGTCAAGCATGTAGATAACTTAGGTTTTAATTTACTTAGCATAGGTCAAATTTGTAATAATAAGTGTAAGGTCATCCATGATAGCGAAATCGTAAAAGATGGAAAATGTTGGAAATACGTTTTTACGTATTTAGGAAGGATCGGTAACTCCAACTATATACATATAGTATGGGCTCGTATTCTAGTAGTTTAACTATATGACCCATGAAAACCCACATGTAGGGTGGACTATTTAAACACCCTCCTAGTATGTTAGGATGGTTAGGTTGATCATTTTCATTATTCAATCTAATATTTCTCTTTTTCTCTCATTTCTCTCTCTACTTTCTCCTTCTAGTTCTTCATCTCCCTCTCTCTCTTTCTATTACTTTCCATCTCTAGGATAATCAAGGATTACGTTAAGCGTCAACTGGTATCAAGAGTCATGGGATGAAAGGTTTTGTTCGTGTGTTTGTTTTTTGGGTTTGTCATATATATTCAATATATATAGATCGATCAACTTTTTTTTGTTTTTATGTTTTTATCTTTTTTTGTTTTTATAGCTCAAATCTTCATCTAAACCTTCTACTACTATTTAGTATTATTTTGGTTTAAATCTCTTAGCTAAAATCTCAAAATTTATGCTTGTTTGGATTGACTTTTTGGTGAAAAGTTATTCACAAAGTAAAAATCTTGATTAATTTTTTGTTGAAAATTTTGAAAAAGTTTGCATTTTTATGGTTCTTTGGAGGTTATAATACTTGGAAGTACAACCTGTTTCGTTGGATTCGATCAAAAACATTGTTTTTTGAAGTTTGTATCTTTTGGCATAATCTCAGTTTAGGTAAACCCTAATATACCGAGATTTGAAAAGTTTCAGAAAACCGCGATTATAAAAGTTTGGAACCGATATTATAAAAGTTTTGGAACCGGGATTTATTTATTTTTTGGGATAGGCATTATAAAAGTTTTGGAAACAGGATAATAAAAATTTTGGAACCGGGATTGTAAAAGTTTTGCAACCGGGATTATAAAAGTTTTGGAACCGGGATTATAAAATTTTTGGAACTGGGATTATAAATTTGGAACTGGGATTATAAAAGTTTTGGAGCCGGGATAATAAAAGTTTTGGAACCGGGATTATGACATTTTTGGAACTAGATTATAAAAGTTTTGGAACCGGGAGTATAAAAGTTTCAGAATCGGGATTATAAATTTTTTGGAACCGGGGTTATGAAAGTTTTGGAACCGGGATTATGACATTTTTTGAACTGGGATTTTATAACTTTTGGAACCGGGATTATGAAATATTATGGAACCGAGATTATGACTTCTTGGAACAGGAATAGCACCTTGTGAACCGGTATAACTTTCTTTGTGTACTTGGGTAACTTTCTTTGAGAGCCAGGATAACCTGACCACTAGGAACCGGGATAACTACTAATAACTAGATTTTAACTTAGTTATAAAAGAGTTATCGTCCGATCTTTTCGAATTGATTACTAGTTAAGAGTGCGACTCATTCGTTCTTGGTGGAATATAAAGGGAAAAGGTTGTCGTTGTTTATAACTAATTAAAAAGTAAATGCGAAACATAATTAAAATAAGCTAAAAGCAAATCAAGAAAAACTGTCACTTTTTCCCTAAAATTAGAAAAACACTTGGTAAAAATAGAGATTTTGGGAAGCGTGCAATTTTTGGAAATTAAAACGTAATGAATTAAAACTTGAAAACTTTTTAAAACGTAAAACTGAAACCCATCGGAATGTGATCGGAATCCCGTCGGAATATAGCATTGGAATGCTTCCGTCGGAATCCCGTCGGAATGATGGACTAGTGAAGCTATCGGAATACAGGAAAAAGGGAAACAATCGGAATAACATTAAACTAAGTCCTATCGGAATGTAGTAAAAAGAGAGTGATTGGAATAATGAAAAAAAGGAATGATTGGAATAAACTAAAACAATGCAATTGGAATCCAAAAAGGAATCCAGGTCGGAATAACAAAACCCTATTCCGATTGGAATGATCAGAATACAAGGCCTAATCGGAATGTTGGTTCGGAAAGGGAAACCCTTTTCTGACAAGAAGAAATTTGTAATAAGCAACTAAATAAGCTACTATTCAATAAGCTAAAACTGAAATTTAACCAAACTATAATTAAACGAACTAAAGAAGAACGAATAAAACTTACAAACCTATAAATAAGCAACTTTTTATATCAAACTTTGAAAAGACAAAACCTTTAAGAAAACTTAAAAAGTAAATAAGCTAAATATAAAATAATCCAATAAGCATGTCAAGCTCAAAGCTCAATTTGTATTAAACTTATAGATGAACAAAAAGATAAACTTTTTAATCAAATAAACATCAAGATGAAATAAAATCAAAGATTAACGTGAATAAAAAATAAACAAAATAAGAAAGGTAGAAGAAGATAATTGTAAAAAGCTTAAAATAAGATAAAGATTAAAGACTCAAAAGTACAAGATTAATGAAAAAGCTTGAAAAACATTAAGAAAAACTAGAGAGAGGAAATGAAAATTAGAGAGAGAAAGTAAAGCTACACTACTCCTAAAACTAAACTAACTAACTACTTCCTAACGACACATTAGGAGGGTATTTATAGGAGGAGTAAAATGTTGGTGCTTTCTTCCTTCTTTCTTCTTGTCTCGACTCGATTTAAATTCTTTGTGTTTCTCGACTTCGTCTCGGGATTTGTCGATATAATTTGAACTCGTCTTATAATTTTCTTCTTTAATTAGACTTGGTTCTTCGACTTCATTAAACTTCCGTATTTAGACTTTTTCTTCGATAAATCTTCAGAATAGGCCTTTGACTTCCGTTCTTTTTGCACTCTTGATCTTTTGACTTCGTCTTTTCTCGTTTTCTTCGATAAAAGCCCGTGAAAGCCCGTGTTTTCTTCCTTTTTCATCTTTTAGTCCTAAAACACAATAAAAACACAAACCACGCATAATTCCGACATTTACGACATAAAATACACATTTTGGCTTGGTTATTATTATAATTAAGTGGTAAAAGGATAGGTGTTTTCACACCTATCAACTACTATTAACCTTAGAGCCGGGATTGCACACTTAGGTACATTTTTTGAAATTTCAAATTTTTAGAATTTTGGAAATTAAGTTACGGTTTGATTCGTTTTATCTAAAAGGAAGCCTTAGAATACTTTTAACCTTCAACCTACATCACCAAACAAGGGTTTAAGTATTTTTTTGGTTTTTACGTTGGTTTGTAAATTCCCGCAAATTTAACTTCTCGGTTTTTCCACGTATTGTAAAATCCCGTACTGTTCTTAATACGACAAACACACCTACTTACTTTCATTGCTCGATCGATAAGTAATCCTTAATTTTATTTCTCACATGGAACTTCAATGGAATAATTGAATTCGAGGTCTCAAGAGGGAGAGTTGCGTCAAATGCAACATATGCTAGACGTCGCAAGAAAAAGCTGCATGGTCTCATTTGATAAAATTAGGTATTATCTCCATGATCTTACTAGGCTTAATGGAGGACAAAACTTTGTGGCACTCTTTGCTCAAGATACTCATATATTCCTAGATTCCTTGTTAACCAACTTGGATCAACTAGCAAAGGAACTTGATAAAAAGGACTTTAATCAATCTGCATCCACATATGTACTTAAAGTTCTAGTGACACAGTTTACGACTTTCCTCCAATTTGATCTCGCTAAGTTTGAAAATTCAGTGATCTATCGATCATTTCTTCAAGAAGCACATACCGAGGTTCAAGAATTACGCGGTACATTGTTTAGATACATGGTTCGAACAAAGATATCGATAACTCAAATGAAAGTATACAAACAATTGATGCAAGTGCATGTACCGAGATCAAGGTTCAACAAGAACGAAGTGGTAACCTTATTGTATACCGCTCGAGAGCTCGGCTTCAACAGAATTATATATCTAAGAATCAAGTATCTAAGGTGATTCCTAGTTAATCGTATCAAGATGACTTACGGTCACATGACCGATTGTAACTCGGATGTCAAATTAAGGGAAGTTTATCTCGTCAACGATAACTTACCATCACAACGAGAAATTAAATTTTCTCAGACATGAGCTATCAATAAAACCATTCAAAAGTTTTTAAGCCCTTGTATTTAACACCCCCAAAATTACACTGCGCAGCGGAAATACACATTTGGGTGATAAACTCAAACATCATTAGACAACGCACTTTTAACAATCTCAAAATGAGACATTTCGAATATAAAAGAAAGTAATTTAATCATTTGTCTAAAACCGTCGATCCCAATTAAAACAAGAGTTTAATAATCAAAGTAGCGTTTTGGTCCCCCAAAGATTTCCACCAAACTACAAACATTTTTAATAAGGTACGTGACCATTCATAATTATTTTTATGACAAACAGGGAAAAAATCAGTTTTAGACTCATCAACCACAAAAGCAAACCGCAGCCTTCTCCAGCAAGCTCCATCATCAGTCAACTTCAAACCTGAAATACATGCTTAAAATCATCAACACAACGGTTGAGCAAGTCTATAGGTTTTCCAAATCATCATTTGAACACAAGAGAAAAATCAATCATAATCATTTAATAGAATTGTCGTCACAATCTATTGATCAGGCATTTCATCTTATAGCATAAGCTATACAATTGTGTTTAAGCTCATGACACCGACCCGTTATGACCAAGCATCCGCCAAAAGGCCGACATGATAAAAGTGAAACCATTGCCCCTCTTAAGGTAATCGTTGTCAATTTTACCTTGTCTCTTATTCAAGTTATCCGTCCGAGCAGCGCACTCAACGTACTAACTCTCGTCTCGGATAGGGGTGTCAACCCCGATAGTACTATCAATTGTTCAAGCGGCTATTTACAACCCACACAAGGGTAAGACAATAGTTAACGGTTTATGAATTTAGGGCCTTCTACAACTAGGCACTCAACACAATTCAGGCAACATTCGGGTCCAAAGGCAACATACGGGTCCAAACAATTATTCATGACTTGTGTTCCATTTATTTTCAAATAGCATGTATCCCCCTCGCGGGTTTTAAAATCATTCAAAACAACTTGTACAAAAGCGAGGCTATAGACTCACCTTGAGTAATAGAAGTAGCAAGACAATCTTCGACGATAGTTGATGCCCGATAAACACGAAAACTGCAACCTATAAAATAAGGCGCGCTCATTAATAATAAACTCGAGTAAAATCCATACTCACTAATATGAAACTCAAAATAATAAAATCACAACAAACCCAAAAGTAAAATAATACAAGTGATACTTTTACTTCCTTTTATATGTTAACTCTATTAGTCTATTCTTTCGATAAAAATCTGCCGGTACATACCAAATGTACGAGCTCATTTACCCCTCTTAAACACGTCAAATACTTATGATACTACTAAGAGATATCACTTACTATATATAGAAAGTCCTATTAAAAGGCCATCAAAAGATTTTACTTTTAAGGTTCCCTGCCCGACACATCTTTGAACTACAAAAACCGGACAGTTTTACGTCACTGAATCATACAACCATTTTGACCATTCTAAACAATCCTGTTTATAAACCCGACACTTGAGTTTGAAAATAGACTCACAACCCTAAGTTTAGAACCTAACATCAGACCTTGACAATTTTCACAACTCATTCCATAGTCCCCGAGATTGGATCGAAATATCGACAACAACTTCGGATTGTTTCGATACTCGTCTCCCGGTACACGAATAATCAAATCATCATAATTTCTCGCTCGTTTGGAGCTAGAAGCTCTACTTTATATCAGATCGAAGCTAACAAAATTCTCTACAACACTATGCCATTAGTTTACCCATTTTCAAAGAGTAAAGTACCCAAAACTTACGTTTTTCCCACTGATCTAAAGTACCCTTTTAAAAATCATACTAGATCAATTTTTCAACCCATTTTACTCAATCTCCTATGCCTAATATCATCTTAATATCAATATAAACAAGTCATCTCACTTATAACACCCTTGAATGATCATCCAAAAATTTACCCACTCAAAAATTCAAACATGCAATACTTAAAATATATATATAACAACACTAACAACAACTATATAACAAAAAATTAGATCAAACCACCTTGGATCATACCACAATTTCAAAAGTTGTTGCATGTGTACACAAATTACACCATTAGAATCTCCTTTGAATTTTAGAGATGGGACTTTAATTGTTTTTGGATGGATCAAGCTTAATTTTGCAAGAAAATGATTGAAGGGTGTTGGGGAGGTGACGACAAGATAAAGGGGAGAGAGGGGGGGGGGTGATGTTTTCTATGTTGTAACTTGCATGTATGTGTAAGTTAGGTGAGAAATCACCTTATATATGGTGGTGGAGGGGCTTGTTTTGCCAATTTATGATAGTTTTGGTCCAAAATGCAATTAAATAGTTTAAAAGGTAGAAAATGTAAATTGTCAATTATGAAAATATTTACGAGGCTCGGGTTTCGTAAAAATACTTTTCAAAAGTTAAAACGCACTCAAAATATGATAATAATATGATCCCGGTTCAACTTAATACGCAATTAAAATAAAAACGTCAAAAATATAAATATCGAAACAACAAATGATAAAACATAGAATCACTGGCATCCGTCGATATCGTGATTACTAATAATCCTCGATATTACTAAAGAGGTAAAAATAAGACCTCCAACGTCGGTTTTAAATTAAACCATCAACCGTCATATCATTCAAACATATCAAAAATTTCAAAATTATTCGTAAAATAATATTAAATAATGACCGCGGGTTCGGGTTATCACATCCTACCCTCCTAAAAGAGAGTGACGTCCCCGGTGCTCGGCCCCTCTTATACTCACATTCCATACTTCTAGAACAAATGAGAACTCTTTTCCTTAAAGAAATCCTCATGCTTTCTTCACGAATTCAGATTCCACTAATTCTTACTGTGCTTCAATCTCTTAAGAACTCCTCACAGTTCTCTCTATGAAAAGCATCTTATCTTCAAGTTGAATTATTTCCTTGTTGTTACCAAAATAAATTTCACCCTTCATAACGACACCTTAAGCATAATCACGTTTCCCAATTTCAAATTCCATCGATTTCCTTCGATTTCCAACATAAATGTAGGTCCACGCTTTCTAATGATTGTTACAAGTGTTGGATTGATCTAAATAGAGAGAGGGATAGATGAAGATCTTGATATGTACTAGAGAGAGAAAGGAGAGGAGAAGAGATGTAGAGATAGAAAGAGATGTTTGATTAATGAAATGTGTAAATGAACAATGACCAACCCCTCCTAACATAGTAGGAGAGGGTATATATAGCCCACCCTACGTGTGGGCTATATGGGTGAAATTCATGATTTTGCTAGTTAAAAAGTTCGTTTTCTCGGTGTCTAATCGAATTGATTTCCGGTTCAAAGTGCGATTCAATTGTTTTTAGTGAATGAAAAAAGAAGTTTGGTTATCTATTTATAAGTAAAAAGGTAAAAGCGAAACGTAATAAAAATAAGCTAAAAACAATTAATTAATAATAACAAAACAATATAAATAATAAAACGTGAATTAAAGCAAAACAATTAATAAAAACAAAACAAAAAGAGGAAATTAACTTTCGACTCGAAAATAAAGTTTACTTAATGGAAAAGGGGGGAGAATAAAACTAAGTGGGTACTTTAAAGTTAAACGAGGCAAAACCTAAAGCGGGTACTAAATAAAAGATAAAACTTGAACTTTACGAAAAAATATTAATTTTAAAATTAGACGAAAAATATAACTAAAAATACGTAACTTTCAGAAATAAAATCGGAACAACTTTCAGATTAAACTAAACAATTACGGAACAAAATAATAAATAAACAAGCTAGCAGGCAGCTAGCTCAAGCTAGCAGGCATGGCGGGGAAAAGAGTGAAAGCAGGCAGACATGTAGGTGCTCCATCGCAATGTTAGTACTACTATCGGAATGTTAGTTTTAAACTTCTATCGGAATGTTAGGTGATTTCTGTCGTAATGTAATATTAAATATTAGTTCTATCGGAATGTCGTCAAAAAAAAGCTATCGGAATATTAAATGAAAACTGTCGGAATATTATATTAAAATTCTATCGAAATATGTAAATCAAAACTTGGGCAGCATTTCATCACAATAAGCCTTATACCCGATCGCAAAGTACGATGCCAGGGGCAATCGCAACCTACGATCGGAATAAGTGATCGAAAAAACTATCACAATAAGCTGTCACAATGTAGAAACCCTATTGTGATGGAAAGATCACAATATTCAGATGGAGTAAAAATAAGCATAAAAATCAAAGAAGCACTTTAACCAAAAATTTAACCAAAACAATAATAAGAAGAACAAAAATAAGCTACGAATTTAAAACTTATCAAAACACTAAATAAGAAAAATTTATAAAGATTAGACCTTTAAGAAAACTTTAAAGCAAATAAGCTAAATAAAAAATAAGCCAATAAGCATGAAAAGCTCAAAGCTCAATTCGTATCAAAACTTAGAGATGAATAAAAAAGATGAACTTTTTAATCAATCAAACATCAAAACTAAACAAGATCAAAGATTATATCGAATCAAACATAATTAAAAAGATCAAGAAAGGTAGAAGAAGATGATTGTAAAAAGCTTGAAATAAGATGAAGATTAAAGATTCAAAAGTACAAGATTAATGAAAAAGCTTGAAAAACATTAAGAAAAACTAGAGAGAGAAAGTTAAAATTAGAGAGAGAAAGTAATCTACTCCTACTCCTAAAACTAATCTAACCAACCCAAATGACTAACACCCTCCTAATGTGTCATTAGGAGGGTATATATAAGAAGTGGGGAGTGCATGTGTTGCTTCCTTCTTTCTTTCTCTTTGTCGTTCTCGTCTTTTAATTCTTTGTCTTTCTCGACGTCGTCTCGGGATTTGTCGATATAAATTGAACTTGTCTTATAATTTCTTCAATAATTAGACTTGAGTTCTTCGACTTCATTAAACTTCCGTCTTTAGACTTTTTATTCGATAAATCTTTAGAATAGGCCTTGGACTTCCGTTCTTTTTGCACTCTTGATCTTTTGACTTCGTCTTTTCTCGTTTACTTCGATAAAAGCCCGTGAAACCCCGTGTTTTCTTCCTTTTTCATCTTTTGGTCCTAAATCACAACAAAAACACAAACCACGCATAATTCCGACATTTACGACATAAAATACACGTTTTGGCTTGGTTATTATTGTAATTAAGTGGTAAAAAGATAAGTGTTTTCACACTTATTAAATCCCCTACACTTGACCATTGCAATGTCCTCATGCAATGCATTAGTTACAAAGCAAGTTTTACATTTTTCATCATAATCAATCCATCTTGGCCTTTATTAAAGAGACAAAATATTTAAAGAAAGAAAACTAGTAAAACGATCAAAAACTTACCTTAGGGTTTTGGAATATCGTGAATGATTATCATCCTTAAGTTTCACCTTCCCCATACCAAGCTTAATAACGAGATCATTGTTATTATAAGTTAGGAAACTAACACAAACTCATGTGGGCCAATTATTCACTTGGACTCCCTTATTCCTAGGTGTATATCTTATATTTATTGTTGTCTTTAATGATCACGAGGATGCATTGTTGACTTATTTTGATAGTTATTTAGGCTGAAAATAAAGTAGGACGATTTAATCAATAGTTAGCTAAATGACAAAATCTTTTAAAACTGCTTCTCGGGACCTCATAAAGTTCATATCTTGGCATAACTCGGGACCTCGGACCGATATTTGGCAGCGACTTCATACTTCGAATCTTAAGAGACGTTCTTGAAATTATGGTCTTCTCTTCATAATAGGAATTTCTTCACTTGAAGTTTTTAGAGATTCTTCATACTTGGACCACGACTTCTTCATTTTTCTCCAATCTTTATTTGGGATTTTGATTTACAAGGATCCGCCTCCTTTTAGGAATTGGATCTATTTATCCTCATACCTTGCTAGGGTCTTTCCGGATAGACTTCTCTATGATCTTTATTGATTTTTGATAAATGATTCTTCACATCACTTTTAGATCTTTAGCAACAAAATGTATCCCTCATGCCTTGTTAGGGCCTTTTCAGACTCGCTAATCTTCACATCCCGCTTCAATAAGTTATGCATTGGCTATGAACTCTAATTAATACCGAGCAACTTTTAAACGATCTTGTGCTAGAAGCTAAGTAACTTTTCAAATCGTACAACCTTATTTATTGCAATTAAATTTATTAGCAAGCGATGGGAGAAAAAGCTCATAATTAACTAACATAAGTTTATTAAAGAATGCCAAACTTATTATTGACTCTATCATCTCTCGTTCTCTACAATTTAAAATCTCAAGGAATGAGACTCGTGGATGCTTAGCCTATTAAATCAAAGATTTGGGTTTTCAAGTCATCTATAGGATCTTGCAACTTCTTAGACTTCTTCAAGTTTGGAATTCGCATTTTAAAGTTCCCTTGATAAACGACTTTCTAGGGTCAATTATAGGAACTTGCGAAAAGTTCTTGTTCTTAACCCGTAAGAGTTAATACTTTCACGTTTTAAAGTTCCCAATATAAAAGCCTAGAAAAACTCGACTTAAACACGTTAAGGATACTAGCTAGAGTAAACTTAGATAAGTAAACTCGGGTTGAGTCAAAAGATTCACAACATTTAAAAATTAAAACCACTTATTAAAAATTTATTCTAGCAAAGAAAGAAAATAACTATAACAAAGGTAAATACAACTAGGCCAAAATAGAAAAAAAAATTTGAAAAATTTCGAAAAATCAATTTTCGGGTTAAAATGAGGACATATACAAGGAAAAGTCCACTTAACTTCGATAGAAGTCCACCCTACACTTAATATAAACATTGTCCTCAATGTTTAAGCATGTGGAAGTAACCTCCCCTACACTTAGGACATTGTGCACGTTGTTTAAATCTCGCTAAGGAAGAGACAACTAAAGTGATTCCTATTTTAATATTGAAGAATATAAATTAGAGAATCAAAAGAGTTTAGGATAGAACTAGGAAGACGGGTACACGGAATCACGGGTCATCAAAAGTCATCAAGAATGTATCTTTGAAAGCTCGAATCCCTGCACATGATAAGAAAGAAAACAACAAACACATACTAGGGTCTCCCCCTACACTTATTATAAAAACAGATAAAGATAGATAGATAACCGGGTTGCCTCCCAAGAAGCGCTTGTTTTTGTTAACCGAGTCACGAGCCTGACTCTTCCCCGAATTAAATGGTCCATGGGGAAGCCTCAAATGTAATACCGGGATCAAAGACCTTGTCCTCGTTCCCGGAGGACATTAATAAAGGAGAGGCCGGAGGATAAGTCTTGAAAGGTAGAAAAGTCCTCTTAACATACGAAAAGTATGTGAGGTCGCGATCCACGAGAGGTGGGGTGGTTAAAGGAATCAAAATGTCATCCCCAAAAGACATATGATTATCACTGAGCGGTAAAGCCATAAAGGTGTCAATCATGGAATGGTAAGTGTCACCCCCCGGGTCAAAGCACTCATCCTCGGTAATGGTTTCTATGGGTTGGGATAAAAGGTGCTCTGGAGGGGGACTTAGGACAATACCTTCATGGAGCAATTTATCAAAAATAATATCCCCCTCCGTGTCATCATCATCAATACCCGGAGGTATTGAGAGAATGTCAATTTCCTCCATAGCTGTGTCATTATTCTCAACTGGAGTAATAGACGGAGGTAAAGAGTCAGAAATAGGATCAGAATTCAACGCTTCAATTTTAGCAATAAGAAGATGAACTTTTAGTAATTTATCGCGAAGAATAACGTCTTCCACCTCATCTACAAGACCAAGTTCAGTGGTGAACTTCTCGTATGTCGGAGAGAATAAATCAACATCGCCGTCATCGCCCGGAGAAGAAGGAGAAATTTCAAAAGTGAAATTCTCATAGCATGGAGAAAAATCATCATCATTAAGAGCGACCTCTTCCGTAAGCTCCTCAAAAGTCAGCACATCACAAACCTCATCAAAGAATTTGTCGAGACCAAATTCACTAAACTCACTCGATGTATCACTATCCTTAGACGCATTAGGGATATCAAGAGTAGGAGTAGTAATCTTAGAAGATGGGTTGAGATTATAGATATCATCCTCGTCATCATCATAATAGTAGTATGGACGCACAAGAGGAGGAGTATAATCACTAAGATTAGATACTTGTTCTTGTTGTTGTCGCTTTTCCTCCTCCCTTGCTTCACATATGCTAGCTAATTCTTGTTGAACGTATTGAAGTGTATTTAAAAAAATTGGCTCGTTCTTCTTCACACATTCCAACAGAAGGTTGATGATCGAGGGTGTATTTGGGGGCTCGAAATTGTGAAAACCAGAATTATAGTACGGATGTGGTCCATCATAAATCATTGGTTGAAAAGAAGTAGAACACGAGTTTGGCTCATAATAATTCATCGGCTGACAATAAGAAGTATCGTGAGGGCCCCCACAATTGTTGCAATACGGGTATTGAGGAAAACCCGGTGCTTCTTGTAGATAGCTATTACCATTGTCATAATTGTAACCCAGTTCTTGCTCGCCATGAGGCGGGTATCGAATTGGACACGAAACATGCCATTGAGAATCGCTTCCACAATATATGCAGGGGGGGGGAGTAGATGGATTAGAAGAAAAGGATGAATTAGTCGAATTGCACGATGGAAAAAATCCCAATTTTGAATCGGTTGAAATGGGTGGAAGATCTTTTCCGCATTGCTCGCATGAACACCATTGACATGATTCACACCCATATAATCGTCTCCCACACCCTACGCAATGGACATAAGAATCCATGAAGAATTAAAAATTAGAGGGGTTGAGAAAAAGAATGAAACACAATAGAGGGTTAAGAGGAATATTTTTGGTGCAAAACTTTGAAAAAGAGATGGTTTTTATGATTTTTCAAATGTTTTTGGGATTTTTGAAAAATTTTATTTTTTAGGATTTTTGAAAAAAAAAATTTGGCACGAAAATAACGTTCAAAAGTGAACGGATCCCAAAATCCAACGCGTCTCTCACAAAAAAACGTTAATCTTCACGAAAAGAGACGGCAGCGGCGCCATTTGAAATTCATGATTTTGCTAGTTAAAAAGTTCGTTTTCTCGGTGTCTAATCGAATTGATTTCCGGTTCAAAGTGCGACTCAATTGTTTTTGGTGAATGAAAAGAGAAGTTTGGTTATCTATTTCTAAGTAAAAAGGTAAAAGCGAAACGTAATAAAAATAAGCTAAAAACAATTAACTAATAATAACGAAACAATATAAATAATAAAACGTGAATTAAATCAAAACAATTAATAAAAACAAAACTAAAAGAGGAAATTAACTTTCGACTCGAAAATAAAGTTTACTTAATATAAAAGGGGAGAATAAAACTAAGTGGGTACTTTAAGGTTAAACGAGGCAAAACCTGGGTACTAAATAAAAGATAAAACTTGAACTTTACGAAAAAATATTAATTTTAAAATTAGACGAAAAATATAACTAAAAATACGTAACTTTCAGAAATAAAATCGGAACAACTTTCAGATTAAACTAAACAATTACGAAACAAAATAATAAATAAACAAGCTAACAGGCAGCTAGCTCAAGCTAGCAACCTACTAGCTTAAAAATGGCGGGAAAAGAGTGAAAGCAGGCAGACATGTAGGTGCTCCATCACAGTGTTAGTACTACTATCGGAATGTTAGTTTTAAATTTCTATCGGAATGTTAGGTGATTTCTATCGTAATGTAATATTAAATATTAGTTTTATCGGAATGTTTAAAAAAAAGCTATCGGAATATTAAATGAAAACTGTCAGAATATTATATTAAAATTCTATCGGAATATGTAAGTCAAAATTTGGGCAGCATTTCGTCACAATAAGCCTTATACCCGATCGCAAAGTACGATGCCAGGGGCAATCGCAACCTACGATCGGAATAAGTGATCGGAAAAACTATCACAATAAGCTTTCACAATGTAGAAACCCTATTGTGATGGAAAGATCACAATATTCAGATGGAGTAAAAATAAGCATAAAAATCAAATAAGCACTTTAACAAAAAATTTAACCAAAACAATAATAAGAAGAACAAAAATAAGCTACAAATTTAAAACTTATCAAAACACTAAATAAGCAAAATATATAAAGATTAGACCTTTAAGAAAACTTTAAAGCAAATAAGCTAAATACAAAATAAGCCAATAAGCATGAAAAGCTCAAAGCTCAGTTTGTATCAAAACTTAGAGATGAATAAAAAAGATGAACTTTTTAATCAATCAAACATCAAAACTAAACAAGATCAAAGATTATATCGAATCAAACATAAGTAAAAAGATCAAGAAAGGTAGAAGAAGATGATTGTAAAAAGCTTGAAATAAGATGAAGATTAAAGATTCAAAAGTACAAGATTAATGAAAAAGCTTGAAAAACATTAAGAAAAACTAGAGAGAGAAAGTGAAAATTAGAGAGAGAAAGTAATCTACTCCTACTCCTAAAACTAATCTAACTAACCCAAATGACTAACACCCTCCTAATGTGTCATTAGGAGGGTATATATAGGAAGTGGGGAGTGCATGTGTTGCTTCCTTCTTTCTTTCTCTTTCTCGTTCTCGTCTTTTAATTCTTTGTCTTTCTTGACGTCGTCTCGGGATTTGTCGATATAAATTTAACTTGTCTTATAATTTCTTCAATAATTAGACTTGAGTTCTTCGACTTCATTAAACTTCCGTCTTTAGACTTTTTCTTCGATAAATCTTCAGAATAGGCCTTGGACTTCCGTTCTTTTTGCACTCTTGATCTTTTGACTTCGTCTTTTCTCGTTTACTTCGATAAAAGCCCGTGAAACCCCGTGTTTTCTTCCTTTTTCATCTTATGGTCCTAAATCACAACAAAAGCACAAACCACGCATAATTCCGACATTTACGACATAAAATACACGTTTTGGCTTGGTTATTATTGTAATTAAGTGGTAAAAAGATAAGTGTTTTCACACTTATTAATGGGCTATATGTTTACATATTGGATCACGAGCCCAATACTTAAATATATCATCGGAGTGACTGATCCTTTCTAAATACGTAAAAACGTATTTCCAACAATCTCCCCCTAAAGGAGGTCACTCCAAGTTACAATGTCCTAAATAGTCTATTGATCGTGATCTATGCTAACAATGATGTGACCGGGACTTTCCTTGGAAAAACGTATTTCCAACAATCTCCCCCTAAGGGAGGTCACACCATTTTACAAAATCTTAAACCTAGCCTACTATGCTTGAGTCTTCGATCTTGTTCTTGTGAATATGCTTGATGTGATCTTTGACTTTAGTCTTGAGCATGTTTTCTTGCCTTGACCTTGTGCATTCATCACTTGTGATATTTGCCTCTTCGTGACTTCATGTTCCACATACTTACACCTTTATAAATTCTTGAAAGCTTCAGAGTTTGATACAGCGGAAGACTTAACTTTTAGGCTTTCTTGAATTTGTTGAAGTATTAAGTGCAGAAAGCATAAGCATGTGTTTACGACTTCTTCTGGATTGTACACCGCAATGCCACCTTCTTGTTACGCTGCATAAGACAGTTAGCAACAAAACAAATACACGGATGAAATGGCCTTGAACATTTCATTCTAATTCGGTAACATTTTACCTCCGGTCGGTGAAGACCGTTGGACGATATAAAATATCGTACTTGTGGCAGGTAGTTTCAATTAAGAACCTCCTTGACAAGATTTCGCGGGTAAACCCATTCTCTTTATTCGACCGTGCAAAGCTGACTGCGAACATAAAGAGTGAATCGTTTGGATAATATTATCCGCATGATTTGAAGCCGTCAAATCCGATTCCTAGAACAAGTGAAATTCAATTAAGAACCGCACCATCGTTGCTTTCCAGTTGTCACGAGCTTGATTCGTATAGAATCTTGCAAGTTACCTACCAAGTGCTGTTTGATGTTAACACTAGAAGGATTTTCACTCATCACTGTGAACACTATAGAGTGTCACTCTGAGTGTTCTGGCAAGATCACTAAGATATTGCGTAGAGGCCTAGAACGTGTTTAAGTTCAGTTAAGAATTAAACCATTGTTGCTTTCCAGTTATCACAAGTTTGATTCATAAAGAATCGCACAAGTCACCTACCATGAGCTTTTTGATATTAGCTCAAGAAGGATTTCCATCTTCATTGTAAGTACTTTCGTATTACTCGGATGTTCAGGCAAGATCATGAAGATTTTGCGTAGGACTCTTAAGATCTTTCTTACTTTTCATAGTGTGTGAAGAAGCAAGGAATTATGAAAGTGTGTCCTAATGAGATATTTGATGATCTCAAATGGCTCTAGACTCGATCGTGCATTTTGGATTTGAGTGATCGGAGGCTGGAGAGGAGTGCCACCATTTCAATACCAATTTATTCGGAGTGAATAATTCAATAGATAATGTGTTGTCTCCGTGTGATTAAAACAAATATCTTTTGAGAGATATCTGAGTTAGCTGGAATGGTTTGTGCATTGCATCACTGGGTCCATGATGTCTTATCTTCTATACCAAGCATCATTAAAAATGATCTCAATAGCATATGTATTGACTTGGTTTCTGCCTAAGGTTGTAAGGAGGGCTTCTTTCTTTACACCCGTTATCATTACAACTATTTTTCATTCTTCAACCCCTTCAATGCTTACCAATACGTCATAACTAGGACCTTGTTGTGATTGTTCCAGTGCTAACTTAAGTACTTGGTCGACATTCATCTACGTTCATAATCTTTCTCCATCTTTCCCAAGGACTACTATTTCTAGCTATGGAATGTCCTTGGGAAGATTCCTCCGGTTCTAGATGAATCATTGGACTTTAACCTATCCTACCATCCATATGTCACCACAATCTTCACCGTCGTGAATAGAGATGTTTTGGGTAAGTTTATGTCACCATGAAATCCATTTTGATATCCAAATCCATTTTTGTCACACCCCACCATGGCGGAATATGGGGCGCGACGTATGGATATCATCACAACATGGCGTGTCTATAGAGATCACTATATGAAACTAGAAATGTCATAAAATGGTGACACAAAAGTCGTGACAATATATCAACAATGCAAGAGTCTAGGTAAGTAGGTAACAGTCCTACCTCTTACCCAAGACAAACAAATAACATAACCAAAACAAACATATAGGTTCCAACATTATCACTTATTTAATAATCAAAAGAAACTAAGAAGGAACAGGGATCTCCTTCTAAATGCATTCCTACGCTCTCCAAATCCTAGCCACTTATGTTCTCACACTTTACCATAGTATCACCTGAAAGAGACACTAAAACACGTCAACATAAAGTTGGTGAGAGTCATAGGTTTAGACTCAAACGCCAAAATCATACCATAAGCTGTGTGTAACAACCAAAAGTTAAAAAACATATGGACAATGTGATACTAACATGCATTAACAACTAACATTCAAGATTTAACTAATCAAACCAAAACCAAGGCTCCCAGCCATACCAAACACCATACTCCCATAGGCATCCAAACACCTATGAACTAAATCCCAAGGCCCCGCCTTGTCAACATCCCCTTGGTACCAAGTCAAAACATAAACAATCAAGAATCAACTAGCAGTTAATCACATAAGTATGCACACTCAAGTCCATCACCATCGCAAAACATTCACAACATAATTTATAAATAACAAAACAGTGTCTCTTCCATCCCATCTGGAAGTCATAATCATTAGAAAACATGGGACTATGAAACTCATCTGATTGAGCTTCTCCAAAAGTCCGCGCACTAGCAAAAAGCTAACAAACAAAAAACACATAATCAAAACATGAACCAATCACTAAGACGGCTCATCAACCTATGATGGACATCTAGCCTCCTCCTATATAAATACCTCCTTTATATGATCTAATCATCTCATTACACCCCTCTATAAAGCCCTTAACTCATTTTACTTCATAACTCGTCCCGTTAACATTTTACCCAAAACAGTCCCGGTTTTAGGTCTCCAAACTATAAGCCAAACGCCCACTTAAACATACCCATGATCTCTATAAAGGAAACCCTATTCCCTTAAATATGTTAGCTAACATCTCCCATTTTCCCCAACCTTAATACTACTGTTAAGATCCCGATATATATATATATATATATATATATATATATATATACTTTTGTCTATCCAGATTTTACTGATTTTGAACATACAAAAAGTTTGTTATGACCAGAGGGTCATCCACTATCCTATTAGCCCTCCTCCAGATATCTTATATAACATATAAACTAACTCTCATGTTCGGTTCAAGGTCCAAGTGTACTCCTAAGTACCCTAACAATCTTAAAACATAAAAAGAAAACAGACTGATTTCAAAACGGTTTTGACCTCCGACTGTTGTAACCTGTTTTTGACCCACTTCCCAACCTCCAATTTAGTTCTTGTTTCTTGCATTGGAAAGCCACTTCAATTACCTTTCCAGGGATACATGTATCGCAAAATAAGAGTTTGTATAACTCCCTATATGATCAAAACAATTGACCCTAAATTCTGCCCAGTTTTTAAAAACGGGTTTAATTAAATTAACCTAATTACTCATCCATAACCCCACCAATTACAAGCCCTAAACCATCTAATCATTATGAAATCATTAAAATACAGATTTTTATTTAAAACCTAACCTAAATCAATCATAATATGATTATATAAACATTAAAAACAATTAAATAAAAAAGGGATTATGAAGGTTTTACCTTAAGATTTATGGAAGATGAAAAAAAATACTGAAACCCTAAAATCCCTCTGTGAACCGTCGGCTATAGAACTCCAAGAGAAAAAAATAATGACTTTTGATTTAGAATAAAACATTATATAGGGTATGGGTGAATCCTAGTCCAACCCATAGCCCACTTTCCTTTTTCTTTTTTTTTCTTTGTTTTAGTCGGCCTAACCGACCCCCTTTATGCATATTTTATTTTTTTTTCTTTTTTTATTGTTTAATATTACACTAATAATATTACCTTAATTTACCTTAATTTATTACAACTCCTAAAACCTCCAAAACCTCAAAGCCGTAAAACTAGTCAAATTTACGCGTTTACTGTAAAAGACGTAAAATATAAACTTTTATAAAAAATCTAAATTATGAAATAAACTTTATAACTAAGTCCTAAATGACTTAAACCATCCCAAAAAATATTCATACGACTAATTACCTCATCCGAAACCTCTAAATGCTAAATCGTAAATCCTATAAAAATACAACTTACTATAATACCTATACGTATACGTAACCACCAAAATATCACCATTTCATTTCATAGTCACTAATTGTGAGCTCATGAACATGAAATAACCGTTCCTCGATTTACTTATGATTACTCTATACCCATAAACGATAACCACACCAACCTTATTCACACAAAATAAACGCGTAAACACACAAACAAATAGTCACACATAAAATAGCCTAAAAATAGGACCAAGTGACGAACCTTAAAACCACGGTTGTCACATCACTCCCTCTTAATAGAAATCTAGTCCCGATATTTACTCCTTAGGATCGTCATTAACAAACAGCTGAGGATACTTGTTCTAAATGAACTCCTCTCATTTCCATGTGTACTTTAGTTCAAGTCCCAAATTATCACATACATTAACCAACATTATATAAACTCATTCCCAACTATTGACCTCATAGCCCATAAATCTCACAATGAATCCTTGATAAAACAAAGACTCTTATTAACACAAATCCCGAATAACCGTACATGAAAATATGCATCCTCAAACAACATTGACCAATCTTAATACACGAAATATAACATGTATACCACTCTTTTCCCCCCAGGTAATTCTATGCTCATAAGCTATTGGTCCGATCTTTTCAAAGATCATAAATTGACCTACAAAAACCTACATTAACTCTTTCATTACCAAAACATACCACCCGTTACTATGGGTGAAACTTCCTACATAACTTTGTCACTAAACTCTAGTGGTTTCCTCCTTTTCAACATAGCATCCCTTGTTGCTCTCCTCCTTTCCACAAACACCATTACCACATTAGTAGCCTCTTTTACCAATTCTAGTCCATAATGGGGACAACTCACCCTATCCTTTCATATAGTGCCTCAAATGGCATTTATCGACTTCTAGTATGATAACTATCATTATATGAAAACTCAGCCATCGCTAATGAGTTTCCTAACTCCCTCTAAATCAATCACTCATGCCCTCAGTGTAACTCCTAAGGTTGTATAAATATCTCACTTTTCTTCATGATTTTTTTTATACTCAACACTTCCTTTATACCCACACAATGTCTTGCCTTCAAGGTCATACTGCTCCTCATCTTGTCTCAGTTAGACCAAGCCCTTCGTCCCTATGGCACATCACACCTATAACTCCTCATCCATTCGATTATCGATACTAAGCCTCCCAATCAATCCGTATAGGTCAGTGCCATTTCTTTTCCCACACTACGACAGTATTAGTCTGCTTTGTGTTTTATTCTACTCATTAGGCTCTACCAAAGTTTTACCTTCGGTTCATATCTCGACCTATTTCATTCATGCTTCGCTTCTATACACGCATCCTTCTTCTTCCTCAACTCATACCATACATCACGATGTGATGCTTCCCATAGTTTCTTCCCTTGCCATAATCCTTCATAAGGCACTCCATACATATTAGGCTAACCTTTACGCAAAACCCTCTATTCCATCACATCCGAACGTAATTCTTCCAACTTCTCAACTACGTGACTTCTCATTCCTCTTGAAATATGAGATGAATTGGTCAGTCTATCGACTATCATCCAACTCTCGTCGTACTTATTCCTCCACCCCATTATGTATCCCTTTCACCAACTTCGTCCTTACATCGCCCTTTCTAAGCTACTCCTATCTATGTAGGAAGTATAGTCTACGTCCCTTTTCTCCATATGATTGTCCAAGCCACGCAACATACATGTTGACGCGTTCTCTGCTTTAGACAACTCAACTCGTGCAACCTACATCCTTCATCTAAACCACCCTAATACGCCATCCATATAATTCAAGTTCGTCTCAGCTTCACTTCATTCTTCTTATTCCATGTCTCATCAACCATGCTTGCCTTGGCCTTGCAATTTTATTTCATCACTTAACTCCACCAATCACCTTTTCCAAATGTCCAATCAAGATGATTAAATATGTGTTGGAGACGTTCTTGATCTGTATAGATCATTCTCTACGTCTCGTACCCCAAATGCCTCTAGCATTCTAGGCAGATATAACAATCCAGCTCCACTAACTAAGTCTATCTAGTCATCTATACGCCAAAATTTTCCAAGTAGCTTCACTTGTTTTTCTCACAACCAGTTCTCTTACTCCCTCCTAATAGGGACATACTAGAGTTTCATGTGATTCCATGCGGATCACACTATCATCTTATACCCACATTAGTTTCCATTTGTCTACTAACCCATATTTCGAATTCTTACTCAAATCTCATATTTCTACTTAGATCTTGCACCCAACATGAGGTACTTTCAATCATCATCTTATAGGAATACTTGGTTCTCTTCTTCCATGGTTCTCCCTTATTCCTACACTATCTCGTCCAACATAAATTCCATACTTCATTCATCAAATCTATGGAAATCACTAGTGCATTGGATATTGCATAGCTGTCTCTTCCAAAGATCTTTCATAACACCTTCCGAAAACCGACTCTCTAATCACTTCTCCACGAAACTTATTCAGCTCTTTGTAGCTCCACTCCGATACTCGATCTGCCCTTCTTCGTCACGAACCATCCGTAAATTTCCCATCATAGTTCTTGTCACCTTTCCAGTCCTTGCAACTTTTATGACTCCTTCGAAATCTCTTGCATCCTTCTTGCAGCCGACACGTAGTCCTTTCAGCTCCTTGCTTTGCGATGTAGCTCTTTACGCACTCCTTCTCGTCTCCATGATGTTACCTAGGAACTTCACACTACCTAGTAGCCTCTAACTTCAACCCATCTACCACAATATTTCTAAAGGTACTTCAACCCCTCAATGGCTCACTCTTCCTTACTTGTTGTACTTCACCAATAATTAGCTTCTTACCAATCATTCTTTCACATCCATGTTTTTTTTTCTTCACGTCCCTACTACTACCTTGCCTCCATAACTTTACCAATTTCCTTGCGTGTTATTTTCCCAATCTTTCAATTGGTAGAAACTTTCTACTCTACCCTCACATCCGCTAGTACTTTCATCAATATCCTAATGGTACTTCAACCAACTTCTCATAGCATGACATCTCGTTCCCACGACCAGTCAACTAACTTTACTTACTCCCTTATTCCCGTAACCAATCTAAGTTTCAAAATTTCACAAATCTTAATCATTCCTTCAACACAACCTTTAAACCAAAACACATCTCTGGATTCTAATATCTAACCATAAGTAATACTAACCAACTCTATCCTCTCATCCTAACATTTTCACAACCGCATAACTAAATCAACCATGACGTGTACCAAAAGAATTCCAAAAAATCGTGTCCCAATAAAATATAGGGTAAGACGAACCCTAGCCAAAACAACTGAAAACAAAACAATGTAATACGAAAGATCAATGGGGTGTGCCAACAACGAAAAATTTAGACTCTTCACGATTAGTATTACCAAATCTCGATACCTTATAAAATTTTAAACTTTCGTCCCAATTAGTTACTTTTCATAAGAACCAAACTCCAATATTACTAAAATCAATCATATTTATTTTTAACCAATAACTCATCCTTTATCTTCATCATTTTATCAAGATATCAACTAGTTAGTATACTACAATCTTATTCTAACCATTATCTTGTTTACCCATAATTAACTTATTTCACTTGTTATTATGAAACCAATACATGTTTATAAAATAAAGTGTTTTTTTTATTATTTTCTATATTATTATTATTATTTTATAAAATCCATTTAGGCTGGTTATAAACAAACTTCTACACGTTTACAAGGTGTGGTGTTATTATTATCATTACTATAATAAAATCTCCCTTTTTATTCTTGCCGTCTAGTTAAATACTTCTAAAATTTTAACTACACTTAAGAAAATTTTTGTAAAATTTCTTTACCCCTTTAAAATGTATTATCATATGTTACATAGAAAACCATTCCAATTATTTTCAAGAAATTTTTTTTATAGCTTACTACCACAAACTTAAAAAAAATATGCACGTCACGATATCATACCATACACTTACAAATTATTTTCAAAACCGTTCTCCTATAATCAGCCACACTTATTTGTAAGAAAATTTAGTAGTTCTCATTAATTAAATACATACCCGAATGTAGACACACATCAAAAGACTCAAAACGTCGTTGGAACTCCATTAAACTCTAGCACCATAAAACACGAGCAAACACAAGGTCCGTTCAAGTTATAATAAGTTAATAACTACTGAACGACCATATATCATAACTTAACACATAGTAGTATATATACATCCGCATATATACCTATTAAATCACCCAAAACATACTCGTTACCATACATGTCAGATCAACCAATCGCGTCATACACTCGTTTTCTTACGAGTAACCACCATCTTACCACAAGGCATAAAACCCATCACTAAAACCAGTCCATATCGTGTGACCCCATAATCACACAATGACTATAACCCAAAACATATAACACACTCAAACATAGCCATATCGTAGGCAACCGTTACATAAACACATATACTATACATATACCAATAATCCACATCTCATCATATACAAGCATGTACTAACCCTCTTTCATGCAATCATACTTAGGAACCCATTGAAATTGTGGTACTTGTATAACTATGTTGGCCACCATACTTATACAATTACCCTTTCCCCAATGCACTCCCTCCTATGATGACACTTATAAGAATCAATACAACACATAACACATAAATCCATCAACTCACCTAAGCACATAACCACATAAACAATAAGATCAAAAACTCCCATAATAAAATAACATAGTTAAACTCTTGGAATAAAGAAATCCATAGTCTAGCTAAAACAGCATAGGCAAAATCCAAAACGAAAACATAATCAATTATAAGTCATGTCGCACATCAGAATGGAAACACCTTAAAATCCTTCCTACCCATGTACTCCTAGTAACTCAAACCACCACACGATTCTTAGGGAACGTGACTTAAACATCAAAAGAAAAATAACATATGTAACACCCCATTTTGATAATGGAATGTCACGCGTAATTATGGCGTGTCATCAAAGCATACAAGGATAAATGTCTAAAACATTACATGACCATAGGGATAACCGGAATCAAACATCGGTTCCCAAACATAAGCCCAAAACATAATAAAGAAAAAGAAATAAATGAAAGACTAAACAAGCATAAGTATATGAAGGTAAAAAGGAAAAGAAGTCTCGAGCAGCTTCCATCCTATGGAAGTCCTCCAAATGCTCGAGTCTTTCCTAGGGTACCTGCCGTTTTGGGACATGGAAAGGAAAGTTACGGCTGAGCAAAACACTCAGTGCACAAATATAGACATAGTATGAATGACTAAAACATAATAAAGACTTAATAGCAGCGGAAATGTGTAAGTCCTGGAAAACCTGGAACATGTTCATAAAACTGGTTTTATAGTTTGAAAAGCCTTATGTTTATCTTATGAAAACTGTTTAACATATTTTACCATTAACCAATACAGGTCATGAAAATCCACCGTGCATGAATACTTGGAGGGGTGACCTTATCATGTAAATTAGAGGGGCTACCTCTAATTTAATATACTGGTTTCGGGTAGGAGGGATCAGCTCCTTGTGAAGGATGCAAGGCACACACCACATTCACACTGACTAATCTGCTTGAAAACATGTAACTAGGATGCACCCATACGCCCCACATGATAAATATAATAATATGGCCAAAAGCTGAAGGGACGCCACGAGCAATCACTCCGCCGTAGTGAAGTCATAACACCAGTGCCTCTAGTGTTATGGTTATGGTACCTCCATAACTAGGTGAAACTGGTCATTCATGTATATGGCTATAGGTATTCTAAATTAAACATAAGCAAATCAAACATATAAACTTATACTACCGGAAAAAAGTTGGCTGCATACGGGGAATCCTAATAAGGAAAGAATGTCCATACTGAAAGGACGAGAATCCGTACCTTATGTCCAGTGAACGAGAAGATGAACTGAAGAAAGTCCTACTTGGGTATCACTAATGCTACATAAATACATATGTGTTTAAGTATCTGATTACTAAATACGTAACTGGTTTTATGTCATGTCTTAGCTTATTTTATACGTTCATGTCATGTTTTACTGTTTAAGCTTTAAATTGTGTTTATCTTATATTTTGTCTATTCTGATTAAGTATTACTTGTATTTCATGTATTATTATACTTACTGTGTAATAATAACTAACTTTCTAAAAATAGCAGGTTTCCTAAAATAGAAAGTTTCCAAAATAGAAAGTTACAAAAAAAGAAAGTTTCCAAAAATAGAAAGTTTCCAAAAATAGAAAGTTTCCAAAAATAGAAAGTTTTCATAAATAGAATTACTTCTTAAAATAGATAAGTTTCTAAAAATAGAAAGTTTCCATAAATAGATTAGGTGCCTTAATTAAATAAGTTTATGAAAATAGAAAGTTTCCATAATTAGATATAAGCTGGTTAAATAAGCTAATTATATAAGCTTAAGTGTTTTCTGATTATTATTCTAAGTCATATTGTTATAAAGTATAGTTTATTTATTATTACTTGTAAACTAAATAAACTATAGGTTAAAAGTATTTAATTAAATATATCATGTTTTTAATTAAATAAGGTTAAAATACTTAGGTTAAAACTTGTATTATTAATTATTAATAATATAACCTAAGTCATGTTAATTAATTAATAATAGTCATGATTTTTAATAATTAATTAATTATAAAGTCTAGTTAATATAAATACTTGGTTAAAATTCATGATCTAATAATTAAATTTATAACCTAAGTCATGTTAATTAAATTAATCATGTCATGTTTTATTAATTTATATATTTAACACATAACTATTAAAATCATAAACCTTAAAATAATATATGAACCGGATCGTGACTAGAAACCGTGAACCGGACCCGAAATCAACACCATACCCCGAACCAAGGTCGGGGTTACCCCTTGTTGCTGCTGCCGTGACCATCATCATCACCATACCGAGACCATATGGTCTCGGTGGTGGCTAATAAACCAAGTCGAGACCCCTTAGGGGTTCGGTTAGGCGTCGGCTATCACAAACACCTCCAAAAACCCTTGTTTTGATTTACCCCATAATCATAGACATGTATTAATAAATGTTTTTAATTAGTTTTTAAGAACATCATGATTTTATGTGATTTATTAAATCAAAACATAAAAGAAAAAGGTTAAAAAGGTTATACCGAATGCGTGGATCAATCAAGGATGAACACACACGAATGCTTGCACAAATTTCAAGATCAAAAATCAACCGAACACCCCTTTTTGATGATTATAGGTGGCGGCCAAAAAGGGAGCAAGAAGAAAGGAGAAGAAACTTTTTAGGGTTTTTGTTATTTTTCTTGTTTTGTAAAAATGACACATGATTTCTCCTTTCTCTTGTTTAGTAAAAAATGATGGGCTAAGACCTTTTCCTTCCTAATTTTGTGGCATATGGGGCCCACATGGGGTAACCCGATCATTTTTCGTGTCTAATTAATAAGTGTGTTCTCGTGTTCGTGTTTTACGTGTTTTAATTAATTATCGATCGCGACTTAATATATTTATTCGTGTTCGTAACAAATATATATATACATTTGTAATATTAGTTCGTGATTAATTTACATTCATGATTTCATGTTCGTATGCTCGTGATTATAATTATTATTGGAATAATTATCGTGTGTTCATACGTAATAAATACTTATCGTGTTCTAACACATACATAATACTTAAAATTCTTGTACGTTAACGTAAACAAACAATTAAAGGAAAGTTTAAATCTAGTACGTACGATCTTAAGGGTACTATTCATGGTAAAAGCATGCGGGTTTTACAACTCTTCCCCTCTAAAAAGAATAATTCATCCCCGAATTATAGATACCGTAACTGAAAGAGAAACATACCCGAGTCAAACTGAGAGTGTATGTAAGATAAATGAACGTCCAGGTGACCTGGCAGAAGGAACACGGAACGTGACATGTCTTGAAAGGACATGGAACGTGACGTGACTTAAAGGACATATCTAATTGATAAGAGAAAAACGGATAAAAAGTCCGGATGAACTTGTCCGTTTCCTAGTGGCCTCCCTCTTGGAACGGTTCCTTCACCAGATTTTGACACGATTGATCAATCTTGGTCCTCTTGACCTTGACTTGAAATACGAAGAAGTTCTTGATTATCAACGTTAGGTAGATACCTTAAATTTGATCGAGGGAATAAGAATTAACGTATATGGGTAACTAAAACGTTATCGTAAAACACTATAACTTAACTAATAATTAGCAACGATGCGCGAGATATAAAGATACGTAGTACGTGAACATTTTTGAACGTAATACGTGAAATTTTTTGAACGTAATACGTGGAGATATGATGAGTGTAATATGAGTAAACATATCGTGATTCATGATACTTGTAACATATCTTGATCATGATATGAGGAATGTGGAATGAATATGACATGTGAACATATCGTGAACATAGAATATAGTGGCGGTAACGCCAAACGCTACAAGGTGAGACGTGGAATATGACGTGAAACGTCTATCTGAGGATAAAGAGTTATACTAACTTGGGTTTGGTCTCTCAAGTTCTTGCAAAAATTCCCAGAACGAAAATGAACGTAAAATCGTAAGCCAAGATACGATCATGAACGTGAATAGTGTCATGAACGCGAGCGTGAAAGCAAGTCGTGGAATTAGAATGAAGACGTGAAGTAATTAAGGAGTACAATTGTGAATCTTTATATGACCCGATAACTGAGGGATTGCCAAGTGATCGGATGAGCCTTGGCTGGAACATGTCCGATCAATCTGTTGGTTCTGTAATCCTTGCGGATGTAAGGATTTCGCAGACTTGATCAAACTATTTGCAATAACCCAAATAACATCATGCTTCTTCTGAGTTTGCGTTAATCTGGTAACCAAAATCCGTGGAGATCTTGTCCCTTTTTCGATTCACAATTTCAGATGATGAAAACATCCCAATCTGTTGGTGTCCTATCTTAACCTGTTTGTATGACATGTATGAAGATATGAACATAATTGTATCTTGCTTCATCGAACTTGATACATAGGAGTTTGCGAACTCTGAGTCTATGAATCTAAACTTCTCTTAGCGTAGGATTTTCTAACACCTAATGTAATGTAGGGTTATCTCCTTTACGCATAAGCTGAGTCATGGTAAGATTAACCATGCAAATCCATGTGATCCAGCATGTCACTGTAATCAACCAGAATTGATATTGGAAATTTCTAGGGTAGAATTTCCCCTGTCATAGAATTTGTAACATGGTGCCAATATGGTCTTCTTGTTCTTCTCTGGGCTTAGAGGAAAATCAAGTTATCCTCAGTGAAAACACTGATGAACTTGCTTATGAGTTCATGGAAACTCTATTTATTAAGTCCATAATGCTATTGGAGCATTTATGAGATTAATACAGAATCATGAATTTAGCATGACCAAGTCGTGTACGAATAGCAGTCATGGACATGTCCTGCTCTTTCACTCGTCACTGTTGGCATCATGATCATGAATCTGATATTGTAAAGTGCTTAACACCATACGGTTGATTGGAAATGTCGTTAATATGTGGAGGAGAATAACGGTCATGAATGGTGATTTGTTTAAATCGACGATAGTCGACACATAATCTCATGGTACCGTCCTTCTCCTTGTAGGTTCTTCTGGAATTTATGGGAAGATTTTGGAATACTCGTCTGGTTATGCGTAAAAGGACCTCGGTGGTCATGTCTTAACTGCCTACTAAAAATTTTAGCAGTCATGGCTAACCAAGCACGTGCTTGTAAAGCATAAATGGTTTGTACAGATTTTCCTGATGGAAAATCATGCTGAATGTATTCAGGAGCCTGAACGTTACTGTACATAATTATGAATCGTACCAGGGTGTGCTGTTCATAGTCCATACTTAGAATAAAGTTCAACTCGTGTCTGTCCGAGGAAATGCGTTAGCAGCTTGGATCTTATCATTAAGCTGAAGGAAAACCTTCGTATACGTGGGAATACGAAAGGCGTCTGTTATGGTAATGAATCTATGAGCTATGGTTACAAGAAATGAAAGTGTCATCGGGAAACGTGATAGTTCTCACTGATGCGCCGGTAATGGTGCTGAAATTCTTGTGGCCTGATTAATACATGGCACAACAAAATGGATATACCCTGGGAGGGTATCCTGAATTTCTTAGAAATGTTCCATAATTAGACGTGAGTCATGTGTCTTGACTCGTGTCTTGGAACTATTAGCATGACATATGTATTGACATGTGTCTTCAGAAAGTATACGTGAGACATGTGTCTTGACTGATGTCTTGACATGTGTCTTGAGACGTAAAACAATAGAACTACAATATTAGGTTATTATGCCAGACTTGGCGGATCGGTTAGACTATTGATCCTTTGTATGTCTGATCACGTCCGCGGCCAGAGCCTCGGTTGCGATTTCTAGGATAGTTTCTGTCATAGTAGTGGTTACTATAATCCTGTCTGTCAGTTCCATGACGGTCATTCTCATGACCGTGATTCATGTATCCATTCAGCTGAGTGGCCGGCTGGTACCGGTTTGCACTCATATGGCTGAAATGACAGCCGAATGACGTGTGACGTGTAACTAAGAATTAGGGACAATGATTGATGGAAATCGTCTTGATGGTGAAGCATCTTCTTGTCCAATTTCTTTGCTCTGACGCCTTTGTCTTCGTCTTGTAGGATCTCCAGGTTGTGAACAACATCTACATCTCGTAGCGTCTCCGAACGTCAGCAACATTAATCTTTAGTAACATCTCCAAGTTATGAGCGGCATCAGCAATTTTGTAGAATATCAACAATTGAAAATACGCCTAAGATGATTCAGAATCGACTAGCGAATACTCATGAAGTATTGCAAGTGGAATAAACATGGATTAAGGTACGTGTAATACACATGAAATACGGTACGTGGAGTACACGTGGAATGCACATGAAATGATCGGTATGGGGTCGATCATTTGTCATGATTTAAGGAAGGTGTATCGGTTAGACGGTTAGGAAAAACCATCATGATAACCTGGCAATGCCAGTATATACCTCATTCTGGTTGCATAGAGAAACGTTAACGTGTGGTTACACAAAATTCAAGATGATTTGCCTGAAAGCATGATCGATGAAAACCAACCATGACTATCATGAAAGCAGGATTCAATGAAATCTAACAATGTCTCGCATGAAAGCATAAATAACAAAAGAGGCGTAAGACGTAATCAACATGAAGACGGAAATATCATGAAGAAACATGAACAATTCAACATGAAGGAGTGTATAACATAATCAGCATGAACTGAAGTTAACCATGACAGTATGAAAACATACTTGACATAAAAACATAGTAACTTATGAGGGGACATAAAATAAAAAAAATTTATGCCAATAAATCATGAGAAAAATTTTTATGCATGAAAAACAGTGCATGAATGCGTAATGTAGTTTATAAAAACCTTTATATGTGCGAGGGGACGCCTATGGGTCGGTCCCAAAACAAAAGACATGGCGAGGGGACGCCTATGGGTCGGTCCCAAAGTTAAAAGTTTCGAAAAAAGCACATGCGACTAAATAGGGCCAGTCCTGTACCAACCATTACTTAGTCATAATCCCTGCAACAATGATACATGAAACATAAATAATGAAACTCATCTGTCAAAACTTATCAGAAAAAAAATTTATGTGACTAATTATGAACTACTGGGGTTCAATCCACATAGCCACAGTTCACGAGGAACATTATGCATGAAACAATGACACATAACTAAGTATGAATGACGGTTTTCCATCCATATTAGTAAAACAATATCGATGAAAACATCAAGGTTAAAACCTCAAGGTACTGAAAACATCATTGTTAAAACAACAATGCACTAAAAACATCAATATGTAGAATAACGAACGTTGGCTTAGGAAGCTCCTGGTGACTACCCACTAGTCATAGGTCAAGTTTTAGAGCCTACGGGTCGAAGCCTTGGCTCTGATACCCTAATTATAACACCCCATTTTGATAATGGAATGTCACGCGTAATTATGGCGTGTCATCAAAGCATAGAAGGATAAATGTCTAAAACATTACATGACCATAGGGATAACCAGAATCAAACATCGGTTCCCAAACATAAGCCCAAAACATAATAAAGCAAAAGAAATAAATGAAAGACTAAACAAGCATAAGTATATGAATGGAAAAAGGAAAAGAAGTCTCTAGCAGCTTCCATCCTATGCACGTCCTCCAAATGCTCGAGTCTTTCCTAGGGTACCTGTCGTTTTGGGACATGGAAAGGAAAGTAACGGCTTAGCAAAACGCTCAGTGCACGGATATAGACATAGTATGAATGACTAAAACATAATAAAGACTTAATAGCAGCGGAAATGTATAAGTCCTGGAAAACCTAGAAACTGTTCATAAAACTGGTTTTATAGTTTGAAAAGCCTTATGTTTATTTTATGAAAACTGTTTAACATATTTTACCATTAGCCAATACAGGTCATGAAAATCCACCGTGCATGAATACTTGGAGGAGTGACCTCATCATGCAGATTAGAGGAGCTGCCTCTAATTTAATATACTGGTTTTGGGTAGGAGGGATCAGCTCCGTGTGAAGGATGCAAGGCACACACCACATTCACACTAAGTAATCTGCTTGAAAACATTTAACTAGGATGCACCCATATGACCCACATGATAAATATAATAATACGGCCAAAAGTTGAAGGGACGCCGCGAGCAATCACTCCGCCGTGGTGAAGTCATAGCACCAGTGCCTCTAGTGTTATGGTTATGGTACCTCCATAACTAGGTGAACTTGTCATGCATGTATATGGCTATAAGTATTCTAAATTAAACATAAGCAAATCAAACATATAAACTTATACTACGGGAAAACAGTTGGCTGCATACGGGGAATCCTAATAAGGAAAGAATGTCCATACTGAAAGGACGGGAATCCGTACCTTATGTCCAGTGAACGAGAAGACAAACTGAAGAGAGTCCTACTTCGGTATCACTAATGCTACATAAATACATACGTGTATAAGTATCTGATTACTAAATACGTATCTGGTTTTATGTCATGTCTTAGCTTATTTTATACGTTCATGTCATGTTTTACTGTTTAAGCTTTACACTATGTTTATCTTATATTCTATCTATTCTGATTAATTATTACTTGTAATTCATGTATTATTATACTTACTGTGTATTAATAAGTAACTTTCTAAAAATAGCAGGTTTCCTAAAATAGAAATTTTCCAAAAATAGAAAGTTACCAAAAATAGAAAGTTTCCAAAAATAGGAAAGTTTCCAAAAATATAAAGTTTCCAAAAATAGAAAGTTTCCAAAAATAGAAAGTTTCCAAAAATAGAATTACTGCTTCAAATAGATAAGTTTCTAAAAATAGAAAGTTTCCATAAATAGTTTAGCTGCCTTAATTAAATAAGTTCTGAAAATAGAAAGTTTCCATAATTAGATATAAGCTGGTTAAATAAGCTAATTATATAAGCTTAAGTGTTTTCTGATTATTATTCTAAGTCATATTGTTATAAAGTATAGTTTATTTATTATTACATGTAAATTAAATAAACTATAGGTTAAAAGTATTTAATTAAATATATCATGTTTTTAATTAAATAAGGTTAAAATACTTAGGTTAAAACTTGTATTATTAATTATTAGTAACATAACCAAAGTAATGTTAATTAATTAATTATAGTCATGGTTTTTAATAATTAATTAATTATAAAGTCTAGTTAATATAAATACTTGGTTAAAATTCATGATCTAATAATTAAATTTATAACCTAAGTCATGTTAATTAAATTAATCATGTCATGTTTTATTAATTAAATTTTTAACACATAACTATTAAAATCATAAACCTTAAAATAATATATGAACCGAATCGTGACTAGAAACCGTGAACCGGACCCGAAATCAACACCATACCCGGAACCAAGGTCGGGGTTTCCCCTTGTTGCTGCTACCGTGACCATCATCATCACCATACCGAGACCATATGGTCTCGGTGGTGGCTAATAAACCAAGCCGAGACCCCTTAGGGGTTCGGTTAGGCGTCGGCTATCACAAACACCCCCAAAAACCCTTGTTTTAATTTACCCCATAATCATAGACATGTTTTAATAAATGTTTTTAATTAGTTTTTAAGAACATCATGATTTTATGTGATTTATTAAATCAAAACATAAAAGAAAAAGATTAAAAAGGTTATACCGAATGCGTGGATCAATCAAGGATGAACACAAACGAATGCTTGCAAAAATTCCAAGATCAAAAATCAACCGAACACCCCTTTTTAATGATTATACGTGGCGGCCAAAAAGGGAGCAAGAAGAAAGGAGAAGAAACTTTTTAGGGTTTCTATTATTTTTCTTGTTTTGTAAAAATGACACAAGATATCTCCTTTTTCTTGTTTAGTAAAAAATGATGGGCTAAGCCCTTTTCCTTCCTAATTTCGTGGCATATGGGGCCCACATGGGGTAACCCGATCATTTTCCGTGTCTAATTAATAAGTGTGTTCTCGTGTTCGTGTTTTACGTGTTTTAATTAATTATCGATCGTGACTTAATATATTTATTCGTGTTCGTAATATATATATATATACATATGTAATATTAGTTCGTGATTAATTTACGTTCATGATTTCATGTTCGTATGCTCGTGATTATAATTATTATTGGAATAATTATCGTGTGTTCATACGTAATAAATACTTATCGTGTTTTAACACATACATAATACTTAAAATTCTTATACGTGAACGTAAACATACTATAAAAGGAAAGTTTAAATCTAGTACGTACGATCTTAAGGGTACTATTCATGGTAAAAGCATGCGGGTTTTACAACATACCTCAGGTACATAAAATAACTCAACAAAAGATAGAAACTACCTTGTACCAAATTATGTACTATAATGTACAATTTAAGTAAAATACAACAATGACTAGCATGGACGATTATGGTTCAACCCGTACTAGTCACAACCCGAAAGGAAAATAACATGTGGCTAAGTATGAACCATGGTAGTTAATAACTTAACAAACATCGCAAAATAACATCCAAACACATCAATTTATAAAATGCATACATACTCCTATGACGCCTATATGCAGGGACCCTTAAGCTATAGACTAGGCTACGCGACTAGGCAACCTAATTCTCTATAACCATTGTCTCTAATACCATTCTGTCACACCCCACCATGGCGGAATATGGGGCGCGACATATGGATATCATCACAACATGGCGTGTCTATACGGATCACTATATGAAATAAGAAATGTCATAAAATGGTGACACAAAAGTCATGACAATATCTCAACAATGCAACAGTCTAGGTAAGTAGGTAACAGTCCTACCTCTTACCTAAGACAAACAAATAACATAACTAAAACAAACATATAGGTTCCAACAGTATCACTTATTTAATAATCAAAAGAAACTAAGAAGGAACGAGGATCTCCTTCTAAATGCATTCCTATGCTCTCCAAATCCTAGCCACTTATGTTCTCACACTTTACCATAGTATCACCTGAAAGAGACACTAAAACACGTCAACCTAAAGTTGGTGAGAGTCATAGGTTTAGACTCAATCGCCAAAATCATACCATAAGCTGTGAGTAACAACCAAAAGTTAAAAAACATATGGACAATATGATACTAACATGCATTAACAACTAACATTCAAGATTTAACTAATCACAGCATAATTTATAAACCAAATCCCAAGGCCCCGTCTTGTCAACATCCCCTTGGTACCAAGTCAAAACATAAACAATCAAGAATCAACTAGCAGTTAATAACATAAGTATGCACACACAAGTCCATTACGAACGCAAAACATTCACAGCATAATTTATAAATAACAAAACAGTGTCTCTTCCATCCCATCTGGAAGTCATAATCATTAGAAAACACGAGACTATGAAACTCACCTGATTGAGCTTCTCCAAAAGTCCGTGCACTAGAAAAAAGCTAACAAACCAAAAACACATAATCAAAACATGAACCAATCACTAAGACGGCTCATCAACCTATGATGGACATCTAGCCTCATTCTATATCAATACCTCATTTATAGGCTCTAAGCATCTCATTACACCCCTCTATAAAGCCCTTAACTCATTTTACTTCATAACCCGTCCCGTTAACATTTTATCCAAAACAGTCCTGGTTTTAGGTCTCGAAACTATAATCCAAACACCCACTTAAACATACCCATGATCTCTGTAAAGGAAATCCTATGCCCTTACATATGTTAGCTAACATCTCCCATTTGCCCCAACCTTAAAGCTACTGTTAAGGCCCCGATATATATATATATATATATATATATATATATATATATATATATATATATATATATATATATATATATATATATATATATATATATATATATATATATATATATATATATATATATATATATATATACTAGTGGCAAAACCCGTCCGATGGACGGGTATGACTTATAGTTGTCGTTTAACTTTCTTTGATTTGGTAATTAGTTGTTTATAAATTTATTTTTATTAGTATAGTTGTCTTTTAATGTATTATTAGTCGGCATGAGTTGTATTTGTTGGGCTTGTTTTGTCTTTATCGTTTATTGAATGAACTAACAACGAAAAGGACGAATGTTCATCCAATATGAAAAGTTAAAAGTAGTAACATAGTTGATACAACAATATTAAAAGAACAAATATTAAAATTAAAAATAAATTCATGTCCACGATAATCGTAAAAGAAAGAGTTCATTTACTTTATGATTATAAGAAGTAAAACTAATGACCACTTTCATTGAAATAGGTGATTCAATTGTATCAAATTCATTTATGAACACACAATACAGTTATATAATATTTTTATCTGGATAAAAGATTATAGTTCTTGGGTACATTTAAAATCAAAAGGAACTACATTATATTTTGCAACTCACAATGACATCTCTCTTTCGAACCCAATTTTAAACTATCGATTTTCACATATGTATTAATCTTATAGTTAGGCATATTTTTAGGATGTATTTGTTAGTTTACTTATTATTGTTTCATAGGTATATGTAAATATTCTTAGTTTTTTGTGTTTTAAATTATCAAATGATTATAAGTTCAAATTGATTAACCCGTAAGATAATAGTAGTTAGTTATTAGCTTCTCCACCAAAAATACCAGAAATAAGTTGAAGCAACAACACTCATAAGCTAAAAGATTTCATATATAACACAAAATTTAGAAGTGTGTAATATCATCTTCCCAAAAAGTTGTATTTAAATGAAAGGCTACAAAGATAAATACGTAAAACATGAAATTAAAACAAAATAGTAAAAATCAAACTCTTATTTTGAGTGGTGAAGGCTGTTCACTCCAAAGGCATAGAATCTAGTGATCATCAGTTAGTTGGAGTTTCGGACTATTTGACAAAAAATGAATTTTCTTCACGTGTACTATTAGAACTAAAAATGATGCAAGGGATATCTTTCTAACCACTTTTCAAAGCATGTCACTTTCTATGGAATGAGGCTGCAAATGGTAAGGTCATGAGTCGTAACTGGCAAAGCAACGAACAAAAATATTCTTCATAAGTTGTAGCCAAAACGTACAAAAATATTCTTTATAAATTGTAGCCAAAACGTATATGCCTAATGAATACATTTGTTGCTAGTACTGACATCTTGTGGGTGAGTTTTAACATGACGGACCTTGTGTGTAACAGTTGGTTCAGTGGGGGCTTGGTCATTGGCGGATACAGAATTTTAAAGTAAATGTGGCACGATTTTCGTCTCACTTTGCTTCGCAAAATGTTTCAACATTAAAATTTCATTTGTCAAAGTTAATTATCACTCCACACTCTTTATAAATGAAAATTTTCATAAAGAAAAATTAAAGGTGTTTATTGGTTCAGTTGTCGTGTTGTTTAGTTTATTAGTTCTATTATTTTTTGAGAAAAACAAAAAATCGAATCGAATTTAAATTGGATTAAACCACTGAATAACTAAAAATCAAACCGAATAACACAAATTACATAGTTTTAATTATTTATTTATTTGTTAGTATAGATTTTCAGTAACAAAAAAATTCAACCTTTTAAATTTTACCACAAGAATATTATATATATTTATATACATAAATACGTTAATTCGGTATTAAGTTTGGTCTTCGGTTTACAATGCTAAAATCATAACCCATGACCTAATATGTAAGTATATTGTTTATAAGATTCCTTCACACACGTTAAAAAAAAGTTACGAATTCGTGGCTTTCAGATCGATTTGATTTGAACTTTTGATTTACTCAGGTAATTACTAAAAACAATGAACACCTCTAAGCAAAATACATAAGGATATATAGCCTTCATCCATTAGCTTGTATAAAATGAGCCCAGTGACTTCACTGTTTTTCACTTTTTTGTAATGCAAAAGTGAACAACTGACCACAAAGTATGACCAACTCCACTAACATTTTTTTTCATTATTAAATAATATAATAGCATACAAAACTTCATCAGTCATCATCTAACTCTATCCTTCTTATCTCTTTGCTGAAAAAATAACTCAGATGCTTGCTAATAAATTGATGTAGCACTCTCAAAAAACCCAAAAAAAATCACAAAACTACACTTCGTAAGCCAAAACTATATGTGGCATGCATTGATGGGCTTGGGGGCAAGTAGCAACCTTTGAGTTGGGCTCAGTAGCAGGCTTGGCGGAAGACTTGGTGTTGGGTTCATTGGCAGCCAATCAGGAGTTTGGCTCAATGGCATGCCTCTTTAGAAAGTTAATCATTAGGGATTGATCCAAAATTTATAGATACACCATTATTACATCTGATCATTACAAAAAACATGTAATTTTAATTGATACAAAGGGTCAGGGCACAGCATTTGTTGTTTTACAGAAGACATATTCACACGATTTTGATCTTGGATTAAGAGAAATGCTCAATATGGGATTATGGGATATACTGCCTTGACTGTATTCTGATGTCAAAAAGATTAGTTGATATTGGATCCTGTTATCAAAAAGATTAGTTGATATTTGCTTTACATAACATCCTTTTCGGCTCATATTATCAAGGCTTCCATTGCTCTTTTCATCCCAAGCACTTGCGGAGGAAGTGCCACGTGGACCACTCACATAATCACGCGAGCGGACTTGGAAAGAAACATTATTACTTACCATAGAATAGGAGTCTCCAAAACAATTTGACATCCATGCATGAGAAAAGTTTACGAAATTTAATAAATAAATACAGCATTTTCAATAATGAGACGATAAGTAATGCATTTATATGTCGTGTAATAAAACCATTACCTGCTTTGTGGCATGCAAGCACCATTCTTAAACTCATCAAAGGGCGTTGACTCTTTTTGCCCATCTTTCCCTTCAAAAAAACCTCTTTCCAGTTCATCGACATATTTTTTCTCGCATATATATGTCTGCTTGAGCACCTTGATCAGTGTCAACGTTAGGCATTACTTGTTTTACCAACAATGAAATTTGTCCTTTGTTTGACCATGGTCAACTCTTTCGGACGATGGGTGTTTTCCATAGTGCAAGAGTTAGCTTTGTGTATATTAATAGATGCACAATCGCTGGTTTATTTTCCTCAACTTGAGTATCCTCCAATCTAATTGGTTCTCTTAGCTCACCATCTTCAAACGGAGAATTATAACAACTTCAACATTCCCATCTTAATACCTCAGCCATGTGACCTTTTCTTTGAACTACAACACTCACTGATGACAGAATCTTCAAAAGTAGGACTTTTATAGTCTAATGTTTGATTCAACCTTGACATCTGTTTGCTCTCATAAAATGGATGTCACTGAAGCCTGAAAATCTTGACTGAACTGGATGAGTCAGATATCTGATTTACTTACAGACCTCTCAACATATGAGGTCTTCACACCCGTCACCTCTTGTGGTCAACTCTATTCGTCGTTCCAATTTTTCACAAGGCACAGCTAAAAATGTAGACATCACGCTTCAAAAACTTCGGTTTCCAATGTACTGGGAGATTTCTTTCTTTAACAACTGCAGCTTTTGCAGATCTACTTTTGCAACCTTCTAATTTAAATTTTACACCCCCTACAGAACTATCATGACCATCTGGTTCAACCTCCGAATCTTGAAAAGGTCCACCCATTCATCCGCCATTGTTTTCAAGTCCCAATGTAATCTCAACTCTTTAGAAGGAGCATCACTCTTATCTGATTTCGTCGACATAATAGCTTCTTCTATACCAACATCATCACAATAGCTTCTTCTATACCATGCTACTAATCGTAGCATCAACAAACAACTGAATACCTGGAAAATCAACCATGACATAAACATGTTTTCTCTCGGATTTAATATCTTATTATTCTCACTGAAGTTTTAGACTTTGTTTTCTTGTCTTGGGTTAACGAATTTGAACAACATCGTTGAGTAGAATCTTCATGATGGACAATGGGAGTCTGAGGTCTAGATGTAAGACACCCTTTACATTAAGACACGGAGCTTGGGGACGGTAAAGTAGATTCACGTAAAACAATTTGTTTCTTCAAAGGACATCAACTACGCGCCAAACTGTCTAGAAAACAAATAAGAGTAAAACTTCATGTCAAATTGGAAATGCAGATCAGCACTTGGAAATATATAGTATAAAAGATAGATACCTTGCTGGTTCCTGATTGAAGACACAAACCAAAAGTGTTGGTCCCGGGCTTCCTGAGGCGTCTAGTAATGTTGGTACGACTTTTTTCAATAATATTCCAATTCATATCCATATTGATTAATTCTAAAGGCTCGAAGTCTGTCAGAAATTGTGGCAGACCATTGGTCACCTGTACCAGCTACATAATATTTGGTACGGCTATAAATCATATTGTATTTACCTGTTTTTAGTAGTTATAGATGAAGTTTGAATTAATTATACCTTTGTTTTACTCACTGTTAACTTATACTATTGAAAATATAGGGAGCAGATGGTGTTCTTGCATGATAACAAAGGAAGAAGAAGGGGACTCTTTGTTGTGCGGCAAGAGACAAGCGCCTATAAAGCTATAACGGGTCGAAGAATATGCCTATTCTAACACCCCACCAAATGCTATGCGCAGCGGAACTACAACATTTGGGTGCTAGGCAGTTATCATCGCACACAAGATGTATCGAACGACTCCAAAGAGACGTCAATTTAAAACTTAAATTAAAAATTGTTAAAAGATACATGTCTACGGTTTTTCCAACCCCAATTGATATAACAGAGTTTAGCATTTTCGGTCCCCATGAATCTCAACCCAAAAGTTACAGTTTTCACAACAACATGATATTAAAGTTAAAAATGTTTAAGTAATGACGGGAGGAAAAACAAGCAGACTCCAAGCCATACACACACAACATCCATCCAATGCACGCTCCATGCTACACTTCAGCGGTTACCTGAAACACATGCTAAATTTGGTCAACGAAAACGTTGAGTGGAATTCATAGGTTTTACAATTAATTTTGAACATATGTGAAATAAAAACCATTCACGATCATTCATAGACTTGTCGATCAAACAATCTATATTCAAGATACTGGCAATTGTGTTTAAGCTCATGACACTAAACCGTTAACTCAATCACCCGCGTAATAATTACCGGCGTGATTCAGATGAAACAAGGCCCCTAATAAGGCATCAGTTGCAATTATACCTTATCTCTTATCACAAATTATCCGTCCGCAGGGGGTATCAACGTACTAGCCCTCGTCTCAGATAGGGTAGTCAACCCCATAGTACTATCACTTTGTATAAGCGGCTATTTCTAAACCATGCTTGGACTAAACAATAGTTAATAGTTCATGAATTTAGGGACTTTTGCAACTAGGTACTCAACACAATTTCAAAGGCAATGATAGGTGTGAAAACACCCATCCTTTTACCACTTAAATCGGGCTAAAATGAGACCAAAACACGTATTTAATATCATTTGTTTGGAATTATGCGTGGTTTTTGTGTTTATTGTGTTTTCAGAGTCGACCGGATGAATATTAAAGAAAACATGGGATTGCACGGGTTTTATCAAGGAAAAAGACTCAAGACGAAGTCTATTGTCCAAGAGATGCAAAAGATTTGAAGTCATTGTGCCTATTTGAAGATTTATCGAAGAATAGAGCCAAAGATGGAAGATTCATTTATGTCGAAGAACTCGAGTCTATTAAATAAAAGATTATAAGACGAGTTGGAATTATTCACCGACACTTCTCAAATCCAAGTCGGAAACGTTTATTTAAAAAACGCGTGAAGACTTAAGAAGAAAGAAGAAAAAGAAGCCCGAATCAAAGCCCAATCAAGAGCCCATCAACACCATACACACGCCTATATAAAGCCTTCACCTCACAAAATTTCACACACTTAGTTTTAGCTAGTCTTTAGCTTTTCATTTTTCTCTCTAGTTTCTAGAGAGAGAAAGTTCCATACTTTCTCTCACTAAACTTTTCTTTTGATTTCATCTTTTAAATTTAAGCTTTCTTGTACTTTTGATTTCATTAATCTTAATCAAGTTTATGCTTTTAAGTTCTTTAAGCTTTTTCTACTTTTCTTGATTTGTCAAAATCCTTGATCCGATTGTTGATTTCCATACGGTTTGGATTATTGGATTAGCTCGTGTTAAAAGTTTATTGTTTACTTGTTTCTTCTTAAGCTCTACGTGAATAAGTCATAAGCCCTCCATGCTTATCGGCTTATTGCTTGTTCAAGCTTATTGATTTCGGATTTCTTATAAGATTTAATCATTCAAAAGTTTTGTTTATTAAGTTTTTAAAGTTTCTTGTTTTCAAAAGCTATCAAATTTAATCTCTTTGAAGTGTTAAAGTTACGGATCACTTGGCTTATTGTGCATGCTTATTGAAATTTTAAGTTGCCACCATTTTCGGAACACACTTGCTTCCATCGCAAAAGTAGGGTTTTAACACATTCTGACGGGTCTTCTTTGCTTGGTATCGCAATAACCCAAAAAGGGGTTTTACTTTGCGATAGGTTGTTAGTTCACCTATTCCGATCTGGGATTGCGATCGCATATTGCGATCGCACATTCCGACGGGGTTAGGTCCCTTGTTTAGTCGAAACTCTGGCCAAATTTTATTTGCAACATTCCGATCTAGAAACTTTCCGACAGCATCATTGCGACAGTTTGGATTTTGAACATTCCGATGGTGGTTAACAAATACATTCCGATGGACCATTTTTGTACATTCCGATGCCTTTGATTTTCTTATATTCCGATAGAAATAATTTTTGATATTCCGATAGAACAAGTTTTTAAGCATTAATTCAATTAAGTTTTCGAAGTAATTTTCTAATCTTTCCTTTACGTTTTCAAGCACTCAACTTTAAGTTACTCCACGTCATTTACATTTAAGTGTTATTAGTTTAAAATTAGATAAACAAACCAACTCCTTTTTAGTAACCAAGAACAAATCATTCCACTTAAGGCCGAGATCAATTCGAGAGGATATCGAGAGTAAAATTAGAACCCATAGAAAAGCTGTATATCAAATGGCGCCGCTGCCGGCTCTTCTCGTTACGATCAAAAGTTTTTTGTGAGAACTTGGATTTTGGGATCCGTTCCCCGTGAACGTTACTTTTTCATAAAAATTTTCAAAAACACTAAAAAATATAAAATTTTCAAAAATCCTAAAAAGTAAAAAACATAAAAACCAAAAATATTTTTGCTTTGTTTTTCCTTGTTCGTTCTTTTGCAGGTGTATGCGCACTCGATCCACGTCTTATCAAGAGCCCGAGCCTCTCGATAACTTAGACATGGCTGGTGTACAAAACAACAATAACATACCACCTCCGAACAACAATAGTAACAACAACAACCCGCCTTTCAACAACATGAATAATAACAACAATGAGCACCTTCCGGATAATCGCCCGATGATTGAATTGCTGCAAGCTCACGTTGATGGCAACATGGATCCAATTGTTATTCCACCAATTGCCGCCAACAATTTCGAGCTAAAGTCAGGCTTTATCCAGATGGTTTCAGCTCAACCATTCTTTGGACGAACCATTGATGACCCACACGATCACATCAAGAGATTTCTACAACTCACGAACACGGTCAAGTTCAATGGCGTTCCACAAGAAGTGATAAGGTTACAACTTTTTCCCTTTTCTTTAGAGGGACAAGCCCGGCATTGGCTTGCTAAGGAACCGCCACAGAGTATTCTCTCGTGGACGGATTTGGAAACAAAGTTTATCAACTACTTTTTTCCACCCTCTCGTACTACCGCTTTGCGGAATGAGATTATAACCTTTGAACAAAAGTACGACGAGTCATTCAGTGAATCTTGGGATCGCTTTAAAGATCTTTTAAGAAAATGCCCACAACATGGTTTTACCAAAGTTCATCAAATAAATACTTTTTACAATGGATCGCTAAGACTTCCAATGCTGCTTGGGACATCATTGAGAACAAATCTCGTGTGCAAACCAAGAGTGTTAGGACCAATGTTGCTAGTGCTAGCACTAATGACAGCGACAAGCGATTAGACAAAATCACCACGCTTCTTGAATCGCTTGTCACCCACACCGTCAGCAACAACAACAGCAACAACGCCAAAAACGCACAAGTGAACGCTGTCAGCCAACCTTGTGAGATATGCGGTGGTCCTCACTCTTACACAACTTGTACCGCCACCCAAGATTACCCTGCTGAGAATGTGAATGCAGCATATGGCACCTATACTCAACCTGCTTACAAGCAAAACCTCAAGGTGACCGCAACCTGCTTAGCTACCGTTCCAACAACTATCTCTCACCACCTGGTTTTAATCCTAACAACCAAAACCAACAACAAAACCTCAACCGCCCTCCTCAACAACAACAAACTCGTACACCATACATCCCTCCTCATAAGCAGCAACAACCACCGCAACGAAACACCCAAGTTTACCAGCAACCTGCTTATCAACCACCCGCATACACTGCTCCTTCCAACCAAACCCCCGCATCACATCAAGACATTGGAACCTACATGAGGACTAACGATGTGATCGTGGATAATCTCCAACAGGAAGTGCGCAACTTGAAAGCAGATCTGATGAAACAAGGGAATGATCTAAGAGCTGATATGAAGAACACTATGGATAGTCAAACGAATGACTTGAGGAACATGATGGCTAGTTTCTTCAACAGTAATCAACCCTCTTCTTCGGGTACTCTTCCGAGTAATACCGTTGCGAATCCAAGAGGGGAGATGAAAACAATCACCACTCGCAGTGGTAAAGGTACCAAGGAACCCGAGCTTCCTATACCTCCACCGGTGGTTGTGACTAAGGAGAACGAGTCACCTGCTCCTATTCCTCACCCTTCTCCTTCCCCAATTTCTCCACCTCTTCCTTCTACCCCTCCTCCACCCAAGGATGTGAGTGATCCTATCATCCCAAAGCCTTCCTCTTCTTCCAATATACCTTACCCATCTAGGTTGAGGAAAGAGAAGCTCAAAAGCAAGGACGATATTCAGGTTTCTAACTTTCTTAAAATGTTTAAACAACTGAATTTCAATATCTCCTTCGCTGTGGCTCTCGCTCACATGCCTAAGTACGCGAAAATGTTTAAAGATCTTCTGAGCGACAAGGAAAAGCTCCTCGATCTCGCCAACACCCAACTTAATGAGAACTGCTCTGTAGTGCTTTTAAGGAAATTGCCAATCAAGCTTGGTGATCCGGGTCGTTTTCTTATCCCTTGCAATTTCCCGGGAGTAGAGAATTGCATGGCCCTAGCCGATCTAGGTGCCAGTATTAATCTCATGCCTCTAAGTGTTTGGAAGCAATTATCTCTCCCAGAGCTAGTCCCCACCAAAATGACTTTGGAATTGGCCAACCGTACGGTTGCTTATCCAGTGGGGATAGCCGAAGACGTCATTGTAGGAGTCGACAAATTCACCTTCCCTGCTGATTTTGTTGTCGTCGACTACGAGATGGACCCACGTGTGCCACTCATTGTTGGTCGTCCATTCTTGAGGACCGGTCGCACTCTCATTGATGTTGAAGCCGGTGAGCTTATCATGAGAGTGGGTGACGATAAAGTAGTCTTCAACATGGGAAAGTTATCTAAACAGCCTTCTTCTTACGAGAATGTTAATTGTATTGACGTTCTTGATGAGGCTTGTGAAGAACACTTCAAGGATGCTTGTAAAAACATTCCTACCTCTCTTCCCAATGTTGAGACCGTTTCCTCTATCGACTCATCACTATCTCTATTTGGAGAAAGTGATTTCCTTTGGAAAGATTTGGAAGCCACCTTGGAAGATGTGAAGCAAGACAATGACGATTCTACTGCCACTTGGGATGACGATCTCAGTTTCATTGCAAACCTCCTCAGAGAAGACAATCCTTCCCCTCCATCTCCCACTATTATTGCTATCGAGACTCCGACTTCGAATACGCCTCCCGTCGACAATCCTCCGGATTTGGAACTTAAGGAGTTGCCTCCCCATCTTGAGTATGTATTCCTCGAAGAAGAGAAGAAGTTACCCGTCATCATCGCTAAGGACTTGCAAGAAGAAGAGAAAACTCGTCTCATCGCTGTGCTTAAAGCTCATAAGAAGGCAATTGCTTGGAAAATTTCCGATATCCGCGGAATTGATCCGAACTTTTGTACTCACAAGATTCTCATGGAAGATGACTTCAAACCCACAATCCAGAACCAAAGAAGGGTTAATCCTAAAATTCATGACGTCATCAAACAAGAGGTTATCAAACTTCTAGATGCCGGCTTGATCTACCCTATTTCGGATTCCCCGTGGGTTAGTCCAATCCATTGTGTGCCCAAGAAGGGCGGAATAACCGTTGTTCCCAATGAACACAACGAGTTGATTCCCACTCGTCTCGTTACTGGGTGGAGAGTTTGTATAGATTATCGCAAGCTCAATGATGCCACGAGAAAAGACCACTTTCCTCTTCCCTTCATGGATCAAATGCTTGAACGTCTAGCTGGTAATGATTATTACTGCTTCTTAGACGGTTTCTCCGGGTATTTTCAAATTCCCATCGATCCCAAGGACCAAGAAAAAACCACATTCACTTGTCCCTATGGAAAATTTGCTTACAAACGCATGCCTTTTGGTTTATGTAATGCTCCTGGGACATTCCAAAGGTGTATGATGGCTATCTTCCATGACATGGTGGAAGACACTATGGAAGTATTCATGGATGATTTCTCGGTCTATGGCGATTCATTCTCTGCGTGCCTTGCCAATTTGGAACGTATGCTCAAGCGGTGCGAAGACACTCGCCTAGTTCTGAATTGGGAAAAATGCCATTTTATGGTAAAAGAAGGCATCATCCTAGGACATAAGATCTCGAAAGCCGGTCTTGAAGTAGACCGTGCTAAAGTCGATGTTATCGATAAGTTGCCTCCACCTTCAACCGTGAAGGGTGTGAGAAGTTTTCTGGGTCATGCGGGCTTCTACCGTCGATTCATCAAAGATTTTTCTCAAATCGCTCGCCCGATGACCCACCTCTTGGAAAAAGATACTCCTTTTATCTTTTCCAAAGAGTGCCTTGAAGCCTTCGACTCACTTAAGGATAAGCTAACCAAGGCACCCGTCTTGGTTACCCCTAATTGGGAGATGCCCTTTGAGTTGATGTGCGATGCTAGCGATTTTGCTATTGGAGCGGTTCTTGGACAAAGAGTGAACAAACACTTCCAACCGATCCATTACGCTAGCAAGACAATGACTGGGGCACAATTGCATTATACGACAACCGAAAAAGAGCTTTTAGTTGTTGTCTATGCTTTTGAAAAATTCCGCCCCTATCTTGTCCTTTCCACCACCATCGTGTATACCGATCATTCCGCGCTGAAGTACTTGTTGACAAAGCAAGATTCCAAACCAAGACTTCTTCGCTGGGTTTTGCTGCTCCAGGAATTTAAAATCGAAATTCGCGATAAAAAAGGAGCAGAAAACCTAGCCGCGGATCATCTCAGTAGACTTGAGGATCCTTACCAGGGGGCTCATCCGAACAAAGAAATCAACGATTCTTTTCCCCTGGAGACCTTAATGTCTATAAACTCGACTGCTGACGAAACCCCGTGGTTCGCAGACATTGCAAACTACTTGGCGGGTGGAATCCTCGTTGACGGGTTAACATCCCAGCAAAAGAAGAAGTTCTTCAAAGACATAAAGACTTACTTCTGGGATGACCCGTATCTTTTCAAACAATGTGCCGACTTGATTATTCGCCGATGTGTTGATGGACCGGCAGCTTTTGAAATCCTTGATGCTTGCCACAAAGGACCCACTGGTGGTCACTTTGGTCCCAACTACACCGCCAAAAAAGTGTTTGATTCAGGATTTTATTGGCCCTCCATATATCGTGATGCTCACAATATGGTTAAGCGATGTGATGTTTGCCAAAAGCAAGGCAAAATCACACATAAAGACGAGATGCCTCAGAATTTCATTCAAGAGTGTGAAATTTTTGATGTTTGGGGTATCGACTTTATGGGGCCATTTCCTTCATCTAAAGGAAACAAACACATCCTTGTTGCCGTTGACTACGTCTCCAAGTGGGTTGAAGCCAAAGCTTTACCTACTAATGATGCAAGGGTGGTTTGTAACTTTTTGAAATCGCTGTTCTCTCGATTCGGCGTTCCTCGTGCTATTATCAGCGACCGCGGGACTCATTTTTGCAACGATCAATTTGCAAGAGTCATGGCAAAGTATGGTGTCAATCACCGTCTTTCCACCGCTTATCATCCCCAAACCAATGGGCAAGCCGAGATATCCAATCGTGGATTGAAGCGAATTTTGGAGCGTACTGTGGGAGAGCATCGTGCCACGTGGGCCGATAAGTTAGATGATGCTCTGTGGGCTTTCCGTACTGCTTACAAGACCCCGATCGGTTGTACACCTTATCGTCTTGTGTACGGGAAAGCATGCCACCTTCCCATCGAGCTGGAGCATAAGGCGCACTGGGCCTTAAAGTGGGCTAACTTCGACATCAACAAAGCCGGTGATCATCGCAAGATTCAACTCAACGAGCTCAACGAACTGAGGAATGAAGCTTATGAGAACTCGCTAATCTACAAAGAAAAGACGAAGATCCTCCATGACGCAAAAATCAAGAACCGAGAGTTCCATGTTGGTGATAACGTCTTACTTTTCAACTCTCGGTTGAAGATCTTCTCTGGCAAGTTGAAGAGCCGCTGGTCTGGTCCATTCACCGTCGCCAACGTCTTTCCGTATGGGACCATTGAGCTTTCTCAGCCAAATGGGCCCAATTTCAAGGTGAATGGCCAGCGTCTGAAGCTGTACTTTGGTGAGGACATCTCTCAGGAGATGATTCCATCCCTCACCACGTTCCCCATGAACTAATTTTGGGTCGAGTCAGGCTCGTGACTCGGTTATCAAAAACAAGCGCTCCTCGGGAGGCAGCCCGAGTATCTATCCTTTTACGTTTTAACCTCCTAAGTCTAGGGGGGCCTGCATAGGTGTTTGTATTTGCATGGTGATGTGATTACAGGGATAAGTGCACTCTTGGAACCTTTGAAGAACCGTGCTCCCGTGTTATCCGAAATCCGGTTCTATCTCTCAACTATCGTGATTCAATTTTCTTCATACTCACATTTGAAATTGATCACTTTAGTCGTCTCTTCCTTAACTCGAGTTAACCAACGTGCACAATGTCATAAGTGTAGGGGAAAATTTTCCCACATGCTTAAACATTGAGGACAATGTTTATCTTAAGTGTACGGGGGACTTCTATCGAAGTTTTAAGTGGACTTTTCCATGAAAATGCCTTCATTTAACCAGAAAATCCTATTTTTCAACATTTTTCAAATTTTTAATTAACTTTGGCCATTTAGTCGTAATTTTTAAATTTTTATCGTTGCTTTCATATGTATATATCCCGCAATAAAGTCAAATATCAATAAGTGGTGTAGCTAGTTTAGAAATCTTTGACATATTAGGCCCGTTGCGTTTATTTTGACTCAACCCGAATAGACTTATCCAAGTTTATTCTAGCTAGTATCCTTAACCATGTAGACCTTAATGGGTTTATTAGGCTAAGTGTCCACGAGTCTCATTACTTGAGATTTTAAATTGTGGAGGACGAGAAATGATAGAGTCAATTATAAGTCGGTATTCTTGCGCAAGCTCACTTGGTGTAATTATTTGCCTATTCTCCCATCACTTGCTAATAATTTATCTGCAATAAGTAAGGTCGTACAATTTGAAAAGTTACTTAGCTTCTAGCCCAAGATCGTTTAAAAGTTGCTCGGTAATGATAAGAGTTCATAGCCAAGGCATAACTTATGAAGCGGGGCGCGAAGATTGGCGAGTCCGAAAAGGCCCTAACAAGGCATGAGGATTCAATTTTATTGCTGAAGATCCAAAGTGATGTGAAAAGCATTATTCCCTAAATCAATATGAAGGATCAAGACTCACGACGAAAAGCAATCAACTCCCATAAAGATCATGGAGAAGTCTATCCGAAAAGACCCTAACAAGGTATGAGGATAAATAGATCCAAGTCCGAAAAGGAGGCGGATCGTTGTATCTCAAAATCCCAATTAAAGATTGAAGAAATAATCATGAAGTCGTGGTCAACAAAGTTGGAGTACCTCTCAAAAGTCTCCAAGTGAAGAAACTCTATTATGATGAGAAGACCATTATCTCAAGAACGTCTCTCAAGATATGAAGTATGAAGTACATTCCAAATATCGGCCCGAGAAAGGTCTCAAATCGCGAACCAAGTTATGCCAAGATATGAGATTTTTGATATCCCGAGAAGCAGTTTTAAAAGATTTTGTCCTTTAGCTAACTATTGATCAAATCGTCCTACTTTGCTTTCAGCACTAATAAACTATCGAAATAAGTCCAAAAATGCATCTTCATGATCATTCTAAGACAAAAATAAAATATAAGAGATACACCTAGGAATAAGGGAGTCTAAGCATTTAATTAAGCCATGTGTGTGAGTGTTTGAATTACTAACTTATAATAACAATGATCTCGTTTTTAAGCTTAGTTTGGGGAACGTGAAACTTGAGGGTGATAAATCTTCGCAGCACCGAAGCCCTAATGTAAGTCCTCGATCTCTTTCCAAGTTATTACCACATAAGTTATTTTCTATTCTCTTGTTTACATTAAAATTTTAATTTCTTAGTACTTTAAATTTTTGTTTAGTAGTATTTTAATAAGGCCAAGGATAATTGATAATGAGAAAAGTGTAATTGTGCTTTGTCACTAAGCATTGCATGAGGGCATGGCAATGGTTAAGTGTAGGGGATTTGATAGGTGTGAAAACACCCATCCTTTTACCACTTAAATCGGGCTAAAACGAGACCAAAACACGTATTTAATATCATTTGTTTGGAATTATGCGTGGTTTTTGTGTTTATTGTGTTTTCAGAGTCGACCGGATGAATATTAAAGAAAACATGGGATTGTACGGGTTTTATCAAGGAAAAAGACTCAAGACGAAGTCTATTGTCCAAGAGATGCAGAAGATTTGAAGTCATTGTGCCTATTTGAAGATTTATCGAAGAATAGAGCCAAAGATGGAAGATTCATTTATGTCGAAGAACTCGAGTCTATTAAATAAAAGATTATAAGACGAGTTGGAATTATTCACCGACACTTCTCAAATCCAAGTCGGAAACGTTTATTTAAAAAACGCGTGAAGACTTAAGAAGAAAGAAGAAAAAGAAGCCCGAATCAAAGCCCAATCAAGAGCCCATCAACACCATACACACGCCTATATAAAGCCTTCACCTCACAAAATTTCACACACTTAGTTTTAGCTAGTCTTTAGCTTTTCATTTTTCTCTCTAGTTTCTAGAGAGAGAAAGTTCCATACTTTCTCTCACTAAACTTTTCTTTTGATTTCATCTTTTAAATTTAAGCTTTCTTGTACTTTTGATTTCATTAATCTTAATCAAGTTTATGCTTTTAAGTTCTTTAAGCTTTTTCTACTTTTCTTGATTTGTCAAAATCCTTGATCCGATTGTTGATTTCCATACGGTTTGGATTATTGGATTAGCTCGTGTTAAAAGTTTATTGTTTACTTGTTTCTTCTTAAGCTCTACGTGAATAAGTCATAAGCCCTCCATGCTTATCGGCTTATTGCTTGTTCAAGCTTATTGATTTCGGATTTCTTATAAGATTTAATCATTCAAAAGTTTTGTTTATTAAGTTTTTAAAGTTTCTTGTTTTCAAAAGCTATCAAATTTAATCTCTTTGAAGTGTTAAAGTTACGGATCACTTGGCTTATTGTGCATGCTTATTGAAATTTTAAGTTGCCACCATTTTCGGAACACACTTGCTTCCATCGCAAAAGTAGGGTTTTAACACATTCCGACGGGTCTTCTTTGCTTGGTATCGCAATAACCCAAAAAGGGGTTTTACTTTGCGATAGGTTGTTAGTTCACCTATTCCGATCTGGGATTGCGATCGCATATTGCGATCGCACATTCCGATGGGGTTAGGTCCCTTGTTTAGTCGAAACTCTGGCCAAATTTTATTTGCAACATTCCGATCTAGAAACTTTCCGACAGCATCATTGCGACAGTTTGGATTTTGAACATTCCGATGGTGGTTAACAAATACATTCCGATGGACCATTTTTGTACATTCCGATGCCTTTGATTTTCTTATATTCCGATAGAAATAATTTTTGATATTCCGATAGAACAAGTTTTTAAGCATTAATTCAATTAAGTTTTCGAAGTAATTTTCTAATCTTTCCTTTACGTTTTCAAGCACTCAACTTTAAGTTACTCCACGTCATTTACATTTAAGTGTTATTAGTTTAAAATTAGATAAACAAACCAACTCCTTTTTAGTAACCAAGAACAAATCATTCCACTTAAGGCCGAGATCAATTCGAGAGGATATCGAGAGTAAAATTAGAACCCATAGAAAAGCTGTATATCAGGCAACATTCGGGTCCAACAATCATTCATGACATATGTTCATTTTAAAAACTAGCATGCATTTCCCTCGCGGGTAAAACAGTTTGAAATAATAATAAGCGAGACTATAAATTCACACCTTATATAACAAGTAGTCGATAGTTCGAGAGACGGTCACTGACGACGATACGGATGCCCGGGTAAATCAACACCTATCAAACCAAATAACGCGTAATGAGTAATCTCATTTTAAAAACCTTATGGTACTGTATAAAATATATAAATACTAGTCTCTTATGACAATTACAACTCACGCCAAAACAAAAAACAAGCGTTACTCATTTTACACCATTTGTCCTTATTATTAACGTTATCCATTTTTATTCATTTTCGCCGATACTTACCAAAAGTACGGGCTGTTTTACCATACTTAACCATCTTTGTAAAATTTGACAAAATTCTCAAAAATACTATAAGACCTGTAGAAAACACATATTTAATCCCAACAAAAATTTTTACTTCTACGACCCGTTACTCAACACTTTTCCAAAACTACGTTTTTCGGACTGAAATTGTACTTTGACCAAGTCGAACTCATTTGACCCGTTTAAAACACTCCATTGACCCATTTGACACCTAAGTCCTACAATAGACTCAAATGTGCAGGTTTGACACCAAAATTCAGCCCTTGACCATTTTCCAAACTAGACTTATAGTCCACGGGATTTGACCTAAAACCAAGCATAACTTCGGATTATGACGGTTTTCATCTCCCGGTACACGAATTTCAAAACGTCGTAACTTTTGACTCGTTAGGAGTCGTAAGCTCTACCTTATACCAAATCGAAGCTAAGAAAATGCTCTACAATCTATCCTATCCACAAGACCTGTTTTCAAAATAATTTTTCCGAAAATGCCTTAAACTTTCTGCCTAAAATCAACCTTACCAAAATCACACTAACGCTCGTTTTCAAACCCATTTGTCATCACTAGACATCATCCTAAGCATCCCTAATCACAACCAAACAATGTTTTCAGTCCCTAACCCCTATTGATCATCAACCTTATAAAACTAAAATCCTAAAAACAAACATGCAAGTAAATTTACCCATCTACAACATCTAAACATGATATTATACACAAAATCAAGCTCAAAACATGAACCACCATGATCCCCAAACACCCCCCATTGAGCCGTGGGGTTTGGGTGATCAAAACCCACCAACCAAATTGATTTTGGTTGATTTGTTTGGTGTTCTAGCATCCTTTTAGCATGAATTAAACATGCAAATGCCCAAATAACATCAAAAACGAATTTGAATAATCTTGAAATTTTTGGAAGAATTTTTGTTAATGCATGTGTGAAATGAGCATGGATTAACACTCACTAGATGATTTTAGAAGGTGGTCTTTGATTAGAATGGATCAAAACTAAAAAAAAAAATGGTGTGGTGGTGATAGGTGTGTAAACACCCATCCTTTTACCACTTAATTCGGACTAAAACAAGACCAAAACACGTATTTAATATCATTTGTTTGGAATTATGCGTGGTTTTTGTGTTTATTGTGTTTCCAGAGCTAACCGGATAAGTATTGAAGAAAACATGGGATTGCACGGGATTTATCAAGGAAAAAGACTCAAGATAAAGTCTATTGTCCAAGAGATGCAAAAGATTTGAAGTCACTGGGCCTATTCGAAGATTTATCGAAGAAAAGGACTAAAGACGGAAGATTTTCATAAGTCGAAGAAACTCGAGCCTATTTAACGAAGAAATTAAAAGACGAGTTGGATTTAATCGACAACAAATCCCGAATCAGAATCGAAAACGTCAACTTTTCTGAAAAGACGAGAAGACAAGAAGAAGAGGAGAAAGCCCACTCACCAACCAACCATTAGGAGTATAAATAGAAACTCCCTTCACACAATTGGGAGAGTTCATTTTTCTTTCTTTCCCAGGCTTTTGTTCGTTCCATCACCAACTCCATTAGGGAGTTTGGTGATTTTCATCTTTTTCTTTCAATCTTGTAATCCTTAATCATTAACCTTGTTACTTTTACATTAATCAATCTATTCCATCTTTTCATTCATCTTGTTCTTCATCATCATTTTTATTGCAAGTTTCTAAGTTTCTTTTGATCCTAGTTTGATTCTAAAAAGTTTTTGATTTAGTGTTTTTATTGGTGGGATTTGTTTCTTATGGTATGTTAATGATTATTGGTTAGTTTGGTAAAACCTTTTTGAGTATTTGGAGTTGATTTTGGATTTAAAACGTATCCCCTGTTTTACTCGTCTGTCACTGTTCTTTCATTCCTCAACTTTCCGAATAGACGATTGTATACCTCCCTTATTCGGAATCCTAGATATTCCGAATAGGGTTGTTTGTATTTCCTTTACTCGGAATATTTTTCCGCATAGCCAAAGTTGTCATTTCCCTTACTCGGAATATTTTGAATATTCCGAACAGCATTAATTTTCCGCATAGCCTAATTTATTTTTCCCTTATTCGGAATATCTCATATATTCCGAATAGCCCTATTTTTCCGCATAGCATCAACTTTCCGAATAGCCCTGTTTTTCCGCATAAGCTTATTTTTCCGCATAGATATTCCGCATAGAGATCATATTCCGCATAGATGCCAATTTTCCGAATAGAGCAGTTTTTCCGCATAAGCCATCATTCCGAATAGGGGTATTTTTCCGCGTAGACTTGTTGACTTTCCGAATGGTGTTACATTCCGCATAGGGTATTTTTCTGTAAGGGTATTTTTCCAGTTTTGCCTTTTATTTGTTGCTTGTTTTAAGTTTACTTCATTATCATTTTATTCACTTACCTGTTTAGTAGGATAGAAAACCAAATCCACTTTTTGTCACCAAGAACAAATCATTCCACTTTTAACTGAGATCAATTCGAGAGGATACCGAGAAATTATTTTGAACCCGTTGCAAAACCGTGTATCAAATGGCGCCGCTGCCGGCTCCTCTCGTTAAGATCAAAAGTTTTTTGTGAGAATTTAGATTTTGGGATTCGTTGCCCGTGAACGTTACTTTTTCCTAAAAATTTTCAAAAACACTAAAAATAATAAAATTTTCAAAAATCCTAAAAAGTAAAAAAAAAAACATAAAAACCAAAAATATTTTTGCTTTGTTTTTCTTTGTTCGTTCTTTTGCAGGTGTATGCGCACTCGATCCACGTCTTATCAAGAGCCCGAGCCTCTCGATAACTTAGACATGGCTGGTGTACAAAACAACAATAACATACCACCTCCGAACAACAATAATAACAACAACAACCCGCCTTTCAACAACATGAATAACAACAACAATGAGCCCCTTCTGGATAATCGCCCAATGATTGAACTGCTGCAAGCTCATGTCGATGGCAACACGGATCCAATTGTTATACCACCAATTGCCGCCAACAATTTCGAGCTCAAGTCAGGCTTTATCCAGATGGTCTCAGCTCAACCATTCTTGGGACGCATCATTGATGATCCACACGACCACATCAAGAGATTTCTACAACTCACCAACACGGTCAAGTTCAATGGGGTTCCACAGGAGGTTATAAGGTTACAACTTTTTCCCTTTTCTTTAGAGGGACAAGCCCGGCATTGGCTTGCTAAGAAACCGCCACAGAGTATTCTCTTGAGGACGGATTTGGAAACAAAGTTCATCAATTACTTTTTTCCACCCTCTCGTACTACCGCTTTGCGGAATGAGATTATAAACTTTGAACAAAAGTACGATGAGTCATTCAGTGAATCTTGGGATCGTTTTAAAGATCTTTTAAGAAAATGCCCACAACCTGGTTTTACCAAAGTACATCAAATTAATACTTTTTACAATGGTTTAAGCATGAGTGACCAAGATTCACTGAATAGTGCCTCAGGGGGTAATTTATTGGCTAAGACTTCCAATGCTGCTTGGGATATCATTAAGAACAAATCTCGTGTGCAAACCAAGAGTGTTAGGACCAATGTTGCTAGTGCTAGCACTAATGACAGCGACAAGCGACTTAACAAAATCACCACGCTTCTTGAATCGCTTGTCACCCACACCGTCAGCAACAACAACAACAACAACGCCAAAAATGCACAAGTGAACGCTGTCAGCCAACCTTGTGAGATATGCGGTGGTCCCCACTCCTACACAACTTGTACCGCCACCCAAGATTACCCTGCTGAGAATGTGAATGCGGCATATGGCACCTACCAACAACCTGCTTATCAAGCTAGACCTCAAGGTAACCGTAACTTGCTTAGCTACCGCAGCAACAACTATCTTTCACCACCTAGTTTTCCTCCTACCAACCCGAACCAACAACAAAACCTTAACCGCCCTCCTCAACAACAACAACAACCTCGAAAACCATACATCCCACCTCACAAGCAGCAACAACCGCCTCAACGTAACAATCAAGTATACCAACAACCTGCTTACCAACCACCTACATACAATGCTCCTCCCAACCAAGCCACCACTGCATTACACCAAGAGGTTGCAACCTATATGAGGACCAATGATGTGATAGTGGGAAATCTCCAAGAGGAAGTACGCAATTTGAAGGCTGATTTGGTAAAGCAAGGAAATGATTTGAGAGCTGACATGAGAAACACGTTGGATAGCCAGACTACTGATCTGAGGAACATGATGGCTAGTTTTTTCCAAAGTAGTCAACCCTCTTCTTCGGGTACCCTTCCGAGTAACACCGTTGCGAACCCAAGAGGGGAGATGAAAGCAATCACTACTCGAAGTGGTAAAGGTACCAAGGAACCCGAGACTCCTATACCTCCACCGGTGATTGTGACTACGGAGAACGAGTCGCCTGCTCCTATTCCTCATCCTTCTCCTTCCCCAATTTCTCCACCTCTTCCTTCTACCCCTCCTCCACCCGTGGTTGTGAGTGATCCTATTCTCCCAAAGCCTTCCTCTTCTTCCAATATACCTTATCCATCTAGGTTGAGGAAAGAGAAGCAAAAGAGCAAGGATGATATTCAGGTTTCGAATTTCCTTAAAATGTTCAAACAACTGAATTTCAATATCTCCTTCGCTGAGGCTCTCGCTCACATGCCCAAATATGCAAAAATGTTTAAAGATCTTTTGAGCGACAAGGAAAAGCTCCTCGATATTGCCAACACCCAACTTAATGAGAAATGCTCCGCAGTGCTCTTAAGGAAATTGCCAACCAAGCTTGGTGATCCGGGTCGTTTTCTTATCCCTTGCAATTTCCCGGGAGTAGAGAATTGCATGGCCCTAGCCGATCTAGGTGCCAGTATTAATCTATGCCTCTAAGTGTTTGGAAGCAATTATCTCTCCCAGAGCTAGTCCCCACCAAAATGACTTTGGAATTGGCCAACCGTACGGTTGCTTATCCAGTGGGGATAGCCGAAGACGTTATTGTAGGAGTCGACAAATTTACCTTTCCTGCTGCTTTTGTTGTCGTCGACTACGAGATGGACCCCCGTGTGCCACTTATTGTTGGTCGTCCATTCTTGAGGACCGGTCGCACTCTCATCGATGTTGAAGCCGGTGAGCTTATCATGAGAGTGGGTGACGACAAAGTAGTCTTCAACATGGGAAAGTTGTCTAAACAGCCTTATTCATATGAGAGTGTTAATTGTATTGACGTTCTCGATGAGGCTTGTGAAGAACACTTTAATGATGCTTGCAAAAGTATTCCTACCTCTCTTCCCAATGTTGAGACCGTGTCCTCTATTGATTCATCGTTGTCTCTATTTGGAGATAGTGATTTATTCTGGAACAATCTTGAAGATACCATGGGAGATGTGAATTTAGCTACTAATGATTCTCCCACCGAGGGGGATGAAGACATGAGTTTCTTTGACAATCTTCTCACCGAAGACAATCCTTCGCCTCCATCTCCCACGGTCATTGCTATCGATACTCCGACTTTGAAAACGCCTCCCGTCGAAAATCCTCCGGATTTGGAACTTAAGGAGTTGCCGCCACATCTCGAGTACGTGTTCCTTGACGACAACAAGAAGTCACCCGTCATTATTGCAACGGATTTGAAAGATGAAGAGAAGACTCGCCTCGTTGCTGTGTTGAAAGCTCACAAGAAAGCTATTGCGTGGAAAATCTCGGATATTCGTGGAATTGATCCTCACTTCTGCACACACAAAATTCTCATGGAGGACGACTATAAACCCACTATTCAAAGCCAACGAAGGGTGAATCCAAAAATACATGAAGTCATCAAAACAGAGGTTATCAAACTTCTTGATGCGGGTATGATTTACCCTATTTCGGATTCCCCGTGGGTTAGTCCAATCCATTGTGTGCCCAAGAAGGGCGGAATAACCGTTGTTCCCAATGAACACAACGAGTTGATTCCCACTCGTCTCGTTACTGGGTGGAGAGTTTGTATAGACTACCGCAAACTCAATGATGCCACGAGAAAGGATCATTTCCCTCTACCTTTCATGGACCAAATGCTTGAACGATTAGCCGGTAATGATTATTACTGCTTTCTCGATGGTTTCTCGGGTTATTTCCAAATACCCATCGATCCCCAAGATCAAGAGAATACTACATTCACTTGTCCCTATGGCACTTTCGCTTACAAAAGAATGCCTTTTGGCTTATGTAATGCGCCTGGGACTTTCCAAAGGTGTATGTTAGCTATCTTCCATGACATGGTTGAACAAACCATGGAAGTCTTCATGGATGATTTCTCGGTCTTCGGGGATTCATTCTCTTCTTGCCTTGCCAATTTGGAACGTATGCTAAAGCGGTGCGAAGACACTCGCCTTGTTCTAAATTGGGAAAAATGCCATTTCATGGTAAAAGAAGGCGTCGTACTTGGACATAAGATTTCGAAAGCCGGTCTTGAAGTAGACCGTGCTAAAGTAGATGTTATAGCAAAGTTGCCTCCACCTTCAACTGTGAAGGGTGTGAGAAGTTTCTTGGGTCATGCGGGCTTCTACCGTCGATTCATCAAAGATTTTTCTCAAATCGCTCGCCCGATGACCCACCTCTTGGAAAAAGATACTCCTTTTATCTTTTCCAAAGAGTGCCTTGAAGCCTTTAACTCACTTAAGGATAAGCTAACCAAGGCACCCGTCTTGGTTACCCCTAATTAGGAGATGCCCTTTGAGTTGATGTGCGATGCTAGCGATTTTGCTATTGGAGCGGTTCTTGGACAAAGAGTGAACAAACACTTCCAACCGATCCATTACGCTAGCAAGACAATGACTGGGGCACAATTGCATTATACGACAACCGAAAAAGAGCTTTTAGCTGTTGTCTATGCCTTTGAAAAGTTTCGCCCCTATCTTGTCCTTTCTACCACCATTGTGTACACCGATCATTCCGCGTTGAAGTACTTGTTGACAAAGCAAGATTCCAAACCAAGACTTCTTCGCTGGGTTTTGCTGCTCCAGGAATTTAAAATCGAAATTCGCGATAAAAAAGGAGCAGAAAACCTAGCCGCGGACCATCTTAGCAGACTTGAGGATCCATACCAAGGGGATCATCCGACCAAAGAAATCAATGATTCTTTTCCCTTGGAGACCTTAATGTCTATAAACTCGAAGCCGAATGAAACCCCGTGGTTTGCCGACTTTGCAAACTACTTGGCGGGTGGAATTCTCAAGGAAGGGTTGACGTCCCAGCAAAAGAAGAAGTTCTTCACCGACATCAAGACTTACTTTTGGGACGACCCTTACCTATTCAAACAATGTGCTGACCTGATTATTCGCCGATGTGTTGATGGACCGGCAACGTCTGAAATTCTTGATGCTTGCCACAAAGGACCTACCGGTGGTCACTTTGGTCCCAACTACACCGCTAAAAAAGTGTTTGATTCGGGATTTTATTGGCCCTCCATATATCGTGATGCTCACAATATGGTTAAGCGATGTGATGTTTGCCAAAAGCAAGGCAAAATCACACATAAAGACGAGATGCCTCAGAATTTCATTCAAGAGTGTGAAATTTTTGATGTTTGGGTTATCGACTTTATGGGGCCATTCCCTTCATCTAAAGGAAACAAATACATCCTTGTAGCCGTTGACTACGTTTCTAAGTGGGTTGAAGCCAAAGCTTTGCCTACTAATGACGCAAGGGTGGTTTGTAACTTTTTGAAAGCTCTATTCGCTAGATTCGGTGTGCCTCGTGCCATTATTAGTGATCGTGGGACTCATTTCTGCAATGACCAATTTGCTAGAGTCATGGCTAAGTACGGTGTAAACCATCATCTTTCCACAGCCTATCACCCACAAACTAATGGCCAGGCTGAAATATCAAACCGAGGGCTGAAGCGAATTCTTCAAAGGACCGTGGGAGAGCATCGTGCCGCATGGGCTGATAAACTCGATGATGCTTTGTGGGCTTTTCGTACTGCTTACAAGACCCTGATCGGCTGTACGCCTTATCGTCTTATGTACGGGAAAGCGTGCCACCTCCCCATTGAGTTGGAGCACAAGGCTTATTGGGCCTTGAAGTGGGCTAATTTTGATATAAACAAAGCCGGTGACCTACGCAAGATCCAACTCAATGAGCTGAATGAACTCCGTAATGAGGCTTATGAAAATTCTTTGATCTATAAGGAAAGAACTAAGCTCATTCACGACTCCAAGATCAAAAACCGAGAGTTCCACGTTGGAGACAAAGTCTTACTTTTTAACTCTCGGTTGAAAATCTTCTCGGGAAAGCTCAAATCTCGTTGGTCCGGCCCATTCACCATTGCCCAAATTTTTCCATATGGTACTCTCGAGCTCGCTCAACCTAATGGACCAAATTTTAAGGTGAATGGCCAACGAGTGAAGTTGTACTTTGGTGAGGACACCTCTCAGGAGGTGATTCCATCCCTCACCACGTTCCCCATGAACTGAATTTGGGTCGAGTCAGGCTCGTGACTCGGTTATAAAAAACAAGCGCTCCTCGGGAGGCAGCCCGAGTATCTATCCCTTTAACCCCCTAAGTGTAGGGGAGGACCTATTTTGGTCGTTTTTGTTTGTGTGGTGATGTGCTTACAGGGATAACTGCAATCTTGGAAATCTTTGAAGAACCGTGCTCCCGTGTTATCCGAAACCCGGTTCTATCTCTCAACTATCGTGATTCAATTTTCTTCATACTCACATTTGAAATTGATCACTTTAGTCGTCTCTTCCTTAACTCGAGTTAACCAACGTGCACAATGTCATAAGTGTAGGGGAGACTTTTCCCACATGCTTAAACATTGAGGACAATGTTTATCTTAAGTGTAGGGGAGACTTCTATCGAAGTTTTAAGTGGACTTTTCCATGAAAATGCCTTCATTTTTCAAATTTTTTATTAACTTTGGCCAAATTTTTATCGTTGCTTTCATATGTATATATCCCGCAATAAAGTCAAAATTTTAGTAAATTGATGTAGCTAGTTTAGATATCTTTGACATATTAGGCCCGTTGCGTTTATTTTGACTCAACCCGAATAGACTTATCCAAGTTTATTCTAGCTAGTATCCTTAACAATATAGACCTTAATTGGTTTATTAGGCTAAGTGTCCACGAGTCTCATTACTTGAGATTTTAAATTGTGGAGGGCGAGAAATGATAGAGTCAATTATAAGTCGGTATTCTTGCGCAAGCTCACTTGGTGTAATTATTTGCCTATTCTCCCATCACTTGCTAATAATTTATCTGCAATAAGTAAGGTCTTACGATTTGAAAAGTTACTTAGCTTCTAGCCCAAGATCGTTTAAAAGTTGCTCGGTAATGATAAGAGTTCATAGCCAAGGCATAACTTATGAAGCGTGGCGCGAAGATTGGCGAGTCCGAAAAGGCCCTAACAAGGCATGAGGATTCAATTTTATTGCTGAAGATCCAAAGTGATGTGAAAAGCATTATTCCTAAAGTCAATATGAAGGATCAAGACTCACGACGAAAAGCAATCAACTCCCATAAAGATCATGGAGAAGTCTATCCGAAAAGACCCTAATAAGGTATGAGGATAAATAGATCCAAGTCCGAAAAGGAGGCGGATCGTTGTATCTCAAAATCCCAATTAGAGATTGAAGAAATAATCATGAAGTCGTGGTCAACAAAGTTGGAGTACCCCTCAAAAGTCTCCAAGTGAAGAAACTCTATTATGATGAGAAGACCATTATCTCAAGAACGTCTCTCGAAGATATGAAGTATGAAGTACATGCCAAATATCGGCCCGAGAAAGGTCTCAAATCGTGAACCAAGTTATGCCAAGATATGAACTTTTTGATATCCCGAGAAGCAGTTTTAAGAGATTTTGTCCTTTAGCTAACTATTGATCAAATCGTCCTACTTTGCTTTCAGCCTTAATAAACTATCGAAATAAGTCCAAAAATGCATCTTCATGATCATTCTAAGACAAAAATAAAATATAAGAGATACAATTAGGAATAAGGGAGTTTAAGCATTTAATTAAGCCATGTGTGTAAGTGTTTGATTTACTAACTTATAATAACAATGATCTCGTTTTTAAGCTTAGTTTGGGGAACGTGAAACTTGAGAGTGATAAATCTTCGCAACACCAAAGCCCTAATGTAAGTCCTTGATTTCTTTACAAGTTATTTCCATCCTTTTGTTTATTTTCAAAGTTTTAAGTTCTCTTAGTATTTTAAGTGTTGTTTAGTAGAGTTTAATAAGGCCAAGGTTGATTGATTATGAGAAAAGTGTAAAATTGCTTTATCACTAAGCATTGCATGAGGGCATGGCAATGGTTAAGTGTAGGGGATTTGATAGGTGTGTAAACACCCATCCTTTTACCACTTAATTCGGACTAAAACAAGACCAAAACACGTATTTAATATCATTTGTTTGGAATTATGCGTGGTTTTTGTGTTTATTGTGTTTTCAGAGCTAACCGGATAAATATTGAAGAAAACATGGGATTGCACGGGATTTATCAAGGAAAAAGACTCAAGATAAAGTCTATTGTCCAAGAGATGCAAAAGATTTGAAGTCACTGGGCCTATTCGAAGATTTATCGAAGAAAAGGACTAAAGACGGACGATTTTCATAAGTCGAAGAAACTCGAGCCTATTTAACGAAGAAATTAAAAGACGAGTTGGATTTAATCGACAACAAATCCCGAATCAGAATCGAAAACGTCAACTTTTCTGAAAAGACGAGAAGACAAGAAGAAGAGGAGAAAGCCCACTCACCAACCAACCATTAGGAGTATAAATAGAAACTCCCTTCACACAATTGGGAGAGTTCATTTTTCTTTCTTTCCCAGGCTTTTGTTCGTTCCATCACCAACTCCATTAGGGAGTTTGGTGATTTTCATCTTTTTCTTTCAATCTTGTAATCCTTAATCATTAACCTTGTTACTTTTACATTAATCAATCTATTCCATCTTTTCATTCATCTTGTTCTTCATCATCATTTTTATTGCAAGTTTCTAAGTTTCTTTTGATCCTAGTTTGATTCTAAAAAGTTGTTGATTTAGTGTTTTTATTGGTGGGATTTGTTTCTTATGGTATGTTAATGATTATTGGTTAGTTTGGTAAAATCTTTTTGAGTATTTGGAGTTGATTTTGGATTTAAAACGTATCCCCTGTTTTACTCGTCTGTCACTGTTCTTTCATTCCTCAACTTTACGAATAGACGATTGTATACCTCCCTTATTCGGAATCCTAGATATTCCGAATAGGGTTGTTTGTATTTCCTTTACTTGGAATATTTTTCCGCATAGCCAAAGTTGTCATTTCCCTTACTCGGAATATTTTGAATATTCCGAACAGCATTAATTTTCCGCATAGCCTAATTTATTTTTCCCTTATTCGGAATATCTCATATATTCCGAATAGCCCTGTTTTTCCGCATAGCATCAACTTTCCGAATAGCCCTGTTTTTCCGCATAAGCTTATTTTTCCGCATAGATATTCCGCATAGAGATCATATTCCGCATAGATGCCAATTTTCCGAATAGAGCAGTTTTTCCGCATAAGCCATCATTCCGAATAGGGGTATTTTTCCGCGTAGACTTGTTGACTTTCCGAATGGTGTTACATTCCGCATAGGGTATTTTTCTGTAAGGGTATTTTCCAGTTTTGCCTTTTATTTGTTGCTTGTTTTAAGTTTACTTCATTATCATTTTATTCACTTACCTGTTTAGTAGGATAGAAAACCAAATCCACTTTTTGTCACCAAGAACAAATCATTCCACTTTTAACTGAGATCAATTCGAGAGGATACCGAGAAATTATTTTGAACCCGTTGCAAAACCGTGTATCAGGTGGTGGTTTTGGGGTTTGGCCGTCGGCCTAAGGAGAAAGGGAAGGGGGGTTTGATCTTTTTTTGTAAAAAAAATGTGTTGTGTGTTTGTGTTTGTCCCCATTTTGTGAAATGGGAGGGACCTATGTGCAATTTCACCTTTCTTTTGGCCTTAAGCAAAAACGACACCAAAACTTTGCGGGATTGACTCACTAGTCATTTTAGAAAATTTTACGGGAGTCGGAAATTATTCCAAACACTCCAAAATACTTTTGGGATACTTTAAATGTACCCGGAAAGCAATAAAACTTACCCGACTCGACTTAACACGAACCGTAAGTAAAATTCTCGAAAAATTACATTATCGATAAAACGTCAATAGTTATAGAAATTTGGGCATCCATTGGAATCGTATTCGTCATCGTCCTTCTTAAATCGTCAATCGTCAAAATTATAACCTCGAACATTGGTTTCAACCAAAATACTAAAATATATAGCAATTAAAATTTATTAAAAATTTCAAAAATTAGCGTAATTTAGGGTAATGTTAGTGACCTCGGTTCTAGGGTATCACATCCACCCCTCCTTAAAGAGAGCGACGTCTCGGCGCTCGCCTCTTCTTATACTCACATTTCGTGCCGCTGGAACAGATGAGGATACCTTTCCTTGAAAAAGTCCTCACGTTCCCAAGTGTATTCCGGTCCACGCCTAGAATTCCATCGAACCTTCACAATGGGAATTCTACTATGCTTCAGCCTCTTGACCTCTCGGTCCATAATTTCCACGGGTTCTTCCACAAAATGCATTTTGTCGTCCAGTTGAATCTCGTCCAAAGGAATCACCAATTCTTTATCCGTCAAACTCTTCTTCAAGTTCGATACGTGAAACGTGTCGTGAATAGCACTAAGCTCGCTCGGCAACTCTAACTTGTACGCTACTGGTCCAATTCGTTTAACGATCTTAAATGGTCCAATATACCTCGGACTCAACTTTCCTTTCTTCCCAAAACGAATTACACCCTTCCACGGCGATACCTTAAGCATAACCATATCTCCGACTTCAAATTCCAACGGTTTTCTTCTGTTATCGGCATAACTCTTCTGTCGGCTTCTCGCAGCAAGTAGTCGGTTCTTGATTTGCACAATCTTCTCGGTCGTTTCTAAAACCATTTCGGGTACAGTCAGTTGACTTTCTCCTACTTCACTCCAACACACAGGCGATCTACACTTTCTTCCATACAACGCTTCGAACGGTGCTGCCTTGATACTCGCATGGTAACTATTATTATACGAAAACTCCACTAGAGGCAAGTGGCGTTCCCAACTTCCTCCAAAATCGATCACGCACGCTCGGAGCATATCCTCCATCGTCTGAATAGTTCGTTCACTCTGGCCGTCAGTCTCCGGGTGATAAGCCGTACTTAAACTCAATTCAGTGCCCATTGCACGTTGAAGCGATTTCCAAAATTCCGAAGTAAATCTACTATCGCGATCCGAAATGATCAATAACGGCACTCCATGTCTGCAGACGATCTCTTTCACGTACACACTGGCCAGCTTTTCCATACTGTCCGTCTTCTTCATAGGTAAGAAATGAGCAGATTTCGTCAATCTATCCACTATTACCCATATCATATCACATCCACTAGGAGTTCTAGGTAAACCCGTCACGAAATCCATAGCGATTTTCTCTCATTTCCATTCTGGGATCTCTGGTTGTACCAACAACCCAGACGGTTTCTAATGCTCTGCTTTAACTTTCGCACAAGTCAAACACTTACTAACGTAACGAGCAATATCCGCCTTCATATTCGGCCACCAATAAACTTTCTTTAGGTCATGATACATCTTATCCGATCCAGGATGTATCGAATACTTCGACTTATGAGACTCGTTCATAACCAAATCTCGTACTCCAGGCTTTCCTTCCTCAGATGAACACAATGGTAACCAATTCCGATTCTCGAAATATCTCAATCCGTCTGACCTAATCACAAAAAGAGGTTTCAACCTTCTTCCCAAGTTCTCAGCATCAACATTCCCTTTCATTAATCCCCTCTCTTGAGCCTTTAATATAGATTTGGTTAAACCAACACTCTTAGTCATCACTAAAGCTCTGACTCTCAAAGGTTTCTCTCGATCCTTCCTACTAAGTGCATCCGCTACAACATTCGCCTTACCAGGATGGTAGCGAATTTCACAGTCATAATCACTCAGTAATTCTACCCATCGTCTCTGTCGCATGTTCAACTCCTTTTGATCTAAAATGTGCTGTAAACTCTTGTGGTCAGTGAATACAACACACTTCGTCCCATACAAATAATGTCTCCACAATTTCAACGCAAAAACTACAGCTCCTAATTCCAATTCATGCGTCGTGTAGTTCTCTTCATTCTTCCTCAGTTGTCTCGACGCGTAAGCAATCACCTTCTCACGCTGCATCAAAACAGCTCCATAACCCTTACGAGATGCGTCACAATACACTACAAAGTCTTCGGTTCCTTCAGGCAATGACAATATCGGCGCGGAACATAACTTGTCCTTGAGCGTTTTGAAAGCGAATTCTTCCTCGTCTTCCCATTTATACACCCTATTCTTTTCGGTAAGCTTTGTCAATGGCTTTGCTATCAACGAAAATCCTTCAATGAACCTCCGATAATACCCAGCTAAACCAAGGAATTGTCGAACTTCAGTCGGCGTTGTCGGTGCTGACCAATCCCTGATCGCTTCGACCTTGGCAGGATCCACGCGAACTCCTTTGCTATCAATCACGTGACCAAGGAATTGCACGGATTTTAACCAAAACTCACACTTCGAGAACTTCGCATACAGCTTCTCTTTCTTCAGCAGATCCAAAATCTTTCTCAGGTGCTTCTCGTGCTCCTCCTTACTCTTAGAGTAAATAAGAATATCATCGATAAAAACAATAACAAACTTATCTAGATACGGCTTGCATACGCGATTCATAAGTTCCATGAATACAGCAGGCGCGTTTGTCAACCCAAACGGCATCACTCGAAATTCAAAGTGTCCATACCGCGTACAAAAGGCAGTTACAGGGATATCCTCCTCTCTTACAAGTAGTTGATGATACCCTGATCTTAAATCGATCTTTGAGTATACACTGGAACCTTGCAATTGATCAAACAAATCGTCAATCCTCGGCAATGGATACCGATTCTTAACCGTCAGCTTGTTGAGTTCTCTATAGTCAATACACATCCGAAATGATCCATCTTTCTTCTTCACAAACAACACTGGCGCTCCCCATGGTGATGAGCTCGGCCTAATAAATCCTTTATCCATCAACTCCTTCAGTTGATCCGATAACTCCTTTAACTCGGATGGTGTTAATCGATAGGGTGCACGCGCAACCGGTACAGCTCCTGGCACCAAATCAATTCGAAACTCGACCTCACGGGTGGGTGGTAAACCTGGCAGCTCGTCTGGAAAAACTTCCGGATATTCGCAGATAACAGGTACCTCTTCAATCCTGGCCTCTAAATCACCATCACTCGAAACTTGTGCCAAAAACACATCGCATCCACTCTCTACATACTTCATCATTTTCAAACAAGAGACCACTTTCAAACGAGAAGTGCATTCGTCTCCCTTCACGGTCAAGACTTTATTCCTCAACGGGATCTGAACTAATCTCTCACCACAGACGATCATAGCACTGTGCGCCATCAGCCAATCCATTCCCACAATTACGTCAAACGATCCTAGCCCTATAGGCATCAAGTCGATTTTAAAAGCGTAATTTCCTAACTTCAAGGTACACCCTTTCAGTATAGAATTCGTACTAACAATTTTTCCATCGGCTAACTCAACGTTATAACTAGTCGCTAACAACACCGGTTTTCTATCGATATGACGACTAAATTTAACATCTACAAAACTCTTGTCGGAACCAGAATCAAACAAAACACTAGCATAACAAGCGTCTAGCAAAAACGTACCGGTAACCACGTTAGGACCCTGTGGTTTATCAGCCGTCCCTACTTGATACACGGCAGCAGCATTGTTACCTCCTTGCTTGTTTCTTGCCTTCGGGCAATTCCCTTGCATATGGCCTCTCTCTCCACATCCAAAACAACCCCTCACTCTTGTAGCATTCGCCCCAGTGGCTACCCCTTTCGTTCGGCAATCAGACATCCTGTGACCCGCTTTTCCACATTTGTCGCATGCAGGCGGGCAATTCCCTACATGGTACAAGTTGCATCTACCACAGTGGGGATTCACCTTCGCTCCTCTGGGGTTTGTCACAGCTCTCATCCCTTCATTCCTTCGTTGGTTAAACTGCTGATTGCGGTTCTGACCATTGTTGTTTCGGTTTCCACCTCGGCTTTGACCCTGGGATTGGTTGCTCTGTGTCGCTTCCCATTTCCTCTTATTTCCTTCAGCAATGAAGTTCTTCTTGTCTTGGAGTTTTACATCCATCAACGCGTGAGCCATCTGGACCGCTTCATCAAACGACCCAGGTTTAGACAAAGTCGTCTCACCCTTGATATTACTGGATAGACCTTTGATGTACTGTTTCATCTTCTTGGTATCATCGGCAAAAGTGTCTGGACACAAAAGGCTTAGTTCATTAAACCTCCTGGTGTAAGCAGTGATATCATTGTTTTTCAAAGTCAGGTGCCTCAACTCATCTTCCAATTGACCTAACTCCTCTTCCGGACAGAACTTCTTGGTCAAAAGAGCTTTAGTTGCAGTCCATGTCCTTGCATTCGCTACTGCCAACCCAACAGTGGCTACTTGGGTGTTCCACCAACTCAATGCATCGTCAAGAAATGTAGCAGCCGCAAACTTGACCTTGTTCGCTTCTGAACAACCACTAATCTCGAAAGTACTTTCAACCTTTTCTAACCATCTCCTGAGTTCTAGAGCTCCACCAGTTCCACGAAATTGCGTGGGACCACATTTTATGAAACTAGAGTAAGTACATTCTCTTGGGGCTTGCTGTCTCCCCGCATTTCTGCCCTGGTCTAGATTCCTTCCTGCTCGGTCTGCTTCTAGCGCATTCGCAATGGCTTCCTGAATCATCGTGTTCACACGGGTTGCGGTTAGTTTTGGAGGCATGGTGCGTTATCAAATATACCTTTCTGCAAGACAGGGAAAATAGGAAAACAATGTAAGTATACACATCAAGATTAAGATGGATTTCTCTTTCAAGACATAATATAATTACAACGACACATCACTACAGAGTTACTAATATTCATCAATTCACATCACAAAAGATCAAATTTAAGACATATCATAGATCATGAAAGGTAAACATGGATTGTATTGATAATCAACCAAAATCGTGACAAGTATTGCCACTACAATCATTCACCATAAAACTTAAGTCCTCAAGTTTTTCGTCATAATGCCATCATACAAAAGTCTAAAACAGTTCTATTACAACGATCAAAGATAAAATACAAGACAAGCAACTAGGCATGTGGTGATCCACATGGCCTCTTGGATGGCGGTTCGTCATCATCTTCCTCGGGTTCCTCATCGCTATCATCCTCGTCCACATCATCCATTTTTCTCTTTCCTTTGTCGTTCGGCCCACATTCAGTCTCCTTTTTCGTCCCTGACGTAGACCCACACTCAACCGCTACATGATTTCCCACAGTGATACAAGCACCTCTGGCAGGTGGCTGGATCATGAAGTCATTAGCTTCCATTTCCAAATCGTCCACAAATCTCCAATCTGGGGGCAATGATGCTCTCACTCGATGCTCCCAACTCTGCATCCTAGACAATCTCACTTGATCTTCCCTAACACGGTCAAGACTGGCGCTCAAGTTTGCGATCATCGATCTTAGACTGTTGATATCACTTTTGTTTACATTTCCATCATACTCAATTCTTGAAGTCCTTTCCAATAATCTTTGGTGTGCCCTTTCATTCTTATTGAACCTCTTAATTACCCTGGTCTCAACCACAAACCGCTCATACATCAACCTATCCATCCTCCTCAAACGACCCTCGGGATCCTAGTAGTGTCTTGGTCTCGGAAAGTAGACCCTTGCGATATTCTCATGAATAGATTGTGATTTTGATAAATTGCTGGACTCTGCACCACTCCCATTACTTACTCGAACAAATCCTGGCAATGTCCTCAAATAGTCCTTACAATTGTCCATCGGGCGACTAAAGGGTTGCTGCTCATATCGATCGGTCGGAGGTACTTCATAACCCTTTGGCGAATTTAGAGATTGAAACAAATCAGGTTCGGTCTGACCTACAGCATTCTCGGGAATACCATCATCCATCAGTTCCTCGGGCTCTTCCTCAGAATCCTCGCTCCCATCACTACTGATACTAAAGTTGTCCACCTCACTTTCATCATTGTCATTTTCCGGCCCTATTTCTTCTTCTGGAGCGATCCATCCATTGTCATTATCCGGCGGGTTCGGAGGAAACGGTCCCCCTTCGTGACCCACGACGTAATCGTTTCCATTACCATTAGGCGGTACCTCGGCCATTCCTGCAATAACAGCGAATTTTGGAGGGTACGTAAGTAACTATACAATATTTATAAATACATGCATGCAAATGCAATGCAAAGGTGGTACATATGCCCAAAATGCAATAATATGATGCTCATGCATGATTAATACAAAAATTACGGTGTCGGATATTCCACGTATAATTTCAACGTCTACATATAGTAATTTCCATATTTACGTAATAATTACCCATATATATATACTTTAACTCAAAAGTATACGTCAAATGCCATGAATATAAAAATAAATCTTACCGGAGCCATGCAGGATAGTTGTGTGTGCTTGGACAATTTCTTACGACACCAAAAGTTATAGTTTAGAATTTTCAAAACGACCTAGTTCTCTATAACTCATGGCTCTGATTACCAATATCTAACACCCCACCAAATGCTATGCGCAGCGGAACTACAACATTTGGGTGCTAGGCAGTTATCATCGCACACAAGATGTATCGAACGACTCCAAAGAGACGTCAATTTAAAACTTAAATTAAAAATTGTTAAAAGATACATGTCTACGGTTTTTCCAACCCCAATTGATACAACAGAGTTTAGCGTTTTCGGTCCCCATGAATCTCAACCCAAAAGTTACAGTTTTCACAACAACATGATATTAAAGTTAAAAATGTTTAAGTAATGACGGGAGGAAAAACAAGCAGACTCCAAGCCATACACACACAACATCCATCCAATGCACGCTACATGCTACACTTCAGCGGTTACCTGAAACACATGCTAAATTTGGTCAACGAAAACGTTGAGTGGAATTCATAGGTTTTACAATTCATTTTGAACATATGTTAAATAAAAACCATTCACGATCATTCATAGACTTGTCGATCAAACAATCTATATTCAAGATACTGGCAATTGTGTTTAAGCTCATGACACTAAACCGTTAACTAAATCACCCGCGTAATAATTACCGGCGTGATTCAGATGAAACCAAGGCCCCTGATAAGGCATCAGTTGCAATTATACCTTATCTCTTATCACAAATTATCCGTCCGTAGGGGGTATCAACGTACTAGCCCTCGTCTCGGATAGGGTAGTCAACCCCATAGTACTATCACTTTGTATAAGCGGCTATTTCTAATCCACGCTAGGACTAAAAAATAGTTAATAGTTCATGAATTTAGGGACTTTTGCAACTAGGTACTTAACACAATTTCAAAGGCAACATTCGGGTCCAACAATCATTCATGACATATGTTCATTTTAAAAACTAGCATGCATTTCCCTCGCGGGTAAAACAGTTTGAAATAATAATAAGCGAGACTATAAATTCACACCTTATATAACAAGTAGTCGATAGTTCGAGAGACGGTCACTGACGACGATACGGATGCCCGGGTAAATCAACACCTATCAAACCAAATAACGCGTAATGAGTAATCTCATTTTAAAAACCTTATGGTACTGTATAAAATACATAAATACTAGTCACTTATGACAATTACAACTCACGCCAAAACAAAAAACAAGCGTTACTCATTTTACACCATTTGTCCATATTATTAACGTTATCCATTTTTATTCATTTTCGCTGATACTTACCAAAAGTACGGGCTGTTTTACCATACTTAACCATCTTTGTAAAATTTGACAAAATTCTCAAAAATACTATAAGACCTGTAGAAAAAACATATTTAATCCCAACAAAAATTTTTACTTCTACGACCCGTTACTCAACACTTTTCCAAAACTACGTTTTTCGGACTGAAATTGTACTTTGACCAAGTCGGACCCATTTGACCCGTTTAAAACACTCCATTGACCCATTTGACACCTAAGTCCTACAATAGACTCAAATGTGCAGGTTTGACACCAAAATTCAGCCCTTGACCATTTTCCAAACTAGACTTATAGTCCCCGGGATTTGACCTAAAACCAAGCATAACTTCGGATTATGACGGTTTTCATCTCCTGGTACACGAATTTCAAAACGTCGTAACTTTTGACTCGTTAGGAGTCGTAAGCTCTACCTTATACCAAATCGAAGCTAAGAAAATGCTCTACAAATATATCCTATCCACAAGACCTGTTTTCAAAATAATTTTTACGAAAATGCCTTAAACTTTCTGCCTAAAATCAACCTTACCAAAATCACACTAACGCTCGTTTTCAAACCCATTTGTCATCACTAGACATCATCCTAAGCATCCCTAATCACAACCAAACAATGTTTTCAGTCCCTAACCCCTATTGATCATCAACCTTATAAAACTAAAATCCTAAAAACAAACATGCAAGTAAATTTACCCATCTACAACATCTAAAAACATGATATTATACACAAAATCAAGCTCAAAACATGAACCACCATGATCCCCAAACACCCCCCATTGAGCCGTGGGGTTTGGGTGATCAAAACCCACCAACCAAATTGATTTTGGTTGATTTGTTTGGTGTTCTAGCATCCTTTTAGCATGAATTAAACATGCAAATGCCCAATTAACATCAAAAACGAATTTGAAAAATCTTGAAATTTTTGGAAGAATTTTTGTTAATGCATGTGTGAAATGAGCATGGATTAACACTCACTAGATGATTTTAGAAGGTGGTCTTTGATTAGAATGGATCAAAACTCAAAAAAAAATGGTGTGGTGGTGGTTTTGGGGTTTGGCCGTCGGCCTAAGGAGAAAGGGAAGAGGGGTTTGATCTTTTTTTGTAAAAAAAATGTGTTGTGTGTTTGTGTTTGTCCCCATTTTGTGAAATGGGAGGGACCTATGTGCAATTTCACCTTTCTTTTGGCCTTAAGCAAAAATGACACCAAAACTTTGCGGGATTGACTCACTAGTCATTTTAGAAAATTTTACGGGAGTCGGAAATTATTCCAAACACTCCAAAATACTTTTGGGATACTTTAAATGTACCCGGAAAGCAATAAAACTTACCCGACTCGACTTAACACGAACCGTAAGTAAAATTCTCGAAAAATTACATTATCGATAAAACGTCAATAATTATAGAACTTTGGGCATCCATTGGAATCGTATTCGTCATCTTCCTTCTTAAATCGTCAATCGTCAAAATTATAACCTCGAAAATTGGTTTCAACCAAAATACTAAAATATATAGCAATTAAAATTTATTAAAAATTTCAAAAATTAGCCCTAATTTAGGGTAATGTTAGTGACCTCGGTTCTAGGGTATCACACCTATAGCCACAAAGTATGTGCATTTTCGCATTTATAATTAGAGTTCTACTACTGAGACCAGAATACTAAACCTCAACATGTATAATTAGAGTTCTACTACTGAGACCAGAATACTAAACCTTAGCATTTATAATTAGAGTTCTACTACTGAGACCAGAATACTAAACCTTAGCATTTATAATTAGAGTTCTACTACTGAGACCAAAATACTAAACCTTAGCATTCATAATTAGAGTTCTACTACTGAGACCAGAATACTAAACCTTAGCATTTATAATTAGAGTTCTACTATTGTTATATCTATGTAAGTTTAATAGTGTTGCTTAATATAGGTACTAACATATTAAAGAGCTTTGATTGTCGTACTATGTTTACTCTAGAAAATCATTGTATGATAGTAATCTCAGATTTTATAGCTTGAACCATTCAAGTGGATCATGGTTGGGTTCATGCAATCTATTGGAGAACCATGTAATATTTATAGACTTTGTCGAAGGAACATAATATGTATTCATGGAGAAAACCTTGATTGTGTATATCCGCCTGGATATGAGAATGAGCCTACTGATCTAAGTCTGGGTAATAAGCCTTATTTCAACATGTGTAAATTTATTTTTTTATGAAGAAAGGTTACCTCAATGGTCGAGAACATCAACAAAAATTCTTCCTTTATAAAGGGTAATCAAACATAAATGTAAGGCACACAAAGCAATCTGTCCGCATTTATATATAAAGGATCTTCTATTTAGGCTACGTGTAGTAAACTGCCAAGAGATGCCAATCCATAACAGGAATGATGAATACTTTCAATGGAGCACTCAACGATTTAGGCAGGTAACCGCATACAAATATCTAGTGAGTTGTAGTTAATTTTCTTAAAAATAAAGTAGATAAATTACCTCAAGTTTTGTAGAACGTCACGACTCCGCAAAATTCTCCTATCCCAGCAGCTATTGCGTTAGCTTGTTTTCTAACCTTGCTGATTCTCTCCCAAAGCTCGACACTCCACTATTTGATGATCCTTATGAAACATCTAAATATATAATTGTTAGATCATATAAAGAAAAATTCCCTAGCATGATTTTATGTAAGATCTTAATCATTAGACAAATAGAACTTTAAGACGTGTTTCTAGGAAACACAAATGTGGCCTTAGGAGTTAGGACCTTCTTTTGATTACGTCTTCTAATTAGATGTTAAGAGCTTCCTATATTTATGTTGTTATTTTTATCTTATGTGTAACTATGCTGATGTACTAACTGTCTGGTTCATTAGTCCCTAACCTTTAGCCTTCTGTGTTACATGGATTTCAACTGGTTCAATTGCTCCAACACACGACCTTGGTCTTGACATCCCACCTACTGTTGCTGCCATTAAGAATCCCAAGTTCAAAATCATTTATGACGAGCCCAACCATGAGCGTTATCCATCGGGTAACCGCAGCAAGCGTGCATTTGCATACTTTATTCTCATTTGCATACTTTTTCTTGACTGGTCGAAGGCTTTTTTACATATAACTAATCCGTCTCTTGGTACTTATGTTTGTTTTGAGCATGTCTGAAATCAAAGATGTTCTTGCCCTTGCTTCCTTGGAAGTAGACATCGAGCGAGAACCGTGACCGTGAAGTGATGTGGGAAACCTGTTTTTATTAGGTGCAGAACCGATGATGATGTCAAATTAGCCAACAATGTTGATGTGAACTCACTTCATTACGTAAATAGATATCAACATAACATATCAACTTGCAAAATTAACACAGTAACTTTATCCACAACCTGCCAAAAAAATTTGTGCCTCTATAGAAAAGAATGACAATATGACTTTAATCGAAACAACATATCAGATCAACTTAGTCACCTTTTCCTATATTCAACTCTACGATCATACACTTTTGATCCCACTATGGTAACTATACCATGTATAATTCCAGGAGTGCATCTGCCAGGGTTATCTAAAGGACTGTTAAAAGACATACGAAGAGGGTGAGAAGCGTTGCATATCCTTCCTCCATCACTACATTTTTTATCCATTTGTCTAATTTTGGGTTTACACTTGTAGTAAATCTATTATATCAACCTGTAGCAAAATCTTTGTTGACGTATATGAGCTGTGATATAAGAAAAATAGAATCCAACAACACCGGCTGGTATCTAATTATTGTGTCTCAAGTGAACTTATCAAGAACTAAACGGGCAAGTTATGTAATGTGTGAAAGATGTTTAAGTTATAATAATCCACTGTTTAAGTTATAATAACAACGACAGAAGAAAGCGATTTTTTGTCTTTTCTTGTTCCAGGTCGTCGTATCATTGCCTCTGGATGTCCAGGATTGGGACTGCATCAGTAAAACATAATCGGGGCTATTAATTTTTAGTCTAGGTTGACCAAATTAACACAACTTAATGATAGCTTGAATGGTTAAAACAAAGAAATAGCATTTCTCAATGATAGCTTGAAGGCAAGAACAAAAAGACATACTATAAATGATTGACCTCTAAGCCGACTCCGTGGAGCAAGGGCTGGCAAATCTTGTGAGTGAACCACTGCAGCTTGTCTGTGATGGAGATGAATATCCTGTATACACAAACAAAACAAAAGTAAAACAACTTGAAAAACGTTATAAAGAAAGAAATTATTATGTTAAATGGAACACCATTGGCCAAATTCCTTCACACTCCAAACTCCAAAGGAGCATTCCCTTGTGGATATGTGTTATTTGGATCTGCTTAATAGAATGGTTTTCTCTGTCCCCAGCCATGTTTGCAAACAGGAAACTCCACGCATACTATAAAAACTAAAATTAAGACTTGTGATCGAAATTATTCATTCAACAACTACAACCACAACAGCATTTATTTGGTTGTTACCTCTGTTATAATATCAGCAAGCTAAGGCCAAGTGATTCATCCTAATAAACCAAAATAAAGACGTAATCAAAGGCAAACATATAAGTTTTCTGTCACGAAACTATTTAAGATCATACGATAAAAAAACCTTATTTAATCATTTAAAAATACATATAAATCATAAAAAAAATCTAATTTAATCCGTTTAGATCAATGATATACATCTGGAGAGTTGTCGTCCATGATGCCCTGTGAATTTTAATTCACAAACACGCAAAACAAACATATGACCAGCTTCCTTCAGGGTTTTACACATGATTTTAGTCCACTTACCATGAGCACCAGTCTAACACCTGCAACAGGTACACGATAAATTGGTGCAACAACCTCATTAGACCACTGGGCATCAAGAATTGTGGAAGATTATTAGTCACCCATACCAGCTACATAATCTGCATAATTAATAACAAAACAATAAATCAGCATAATCAAAACAATCATCGTGAGTTGTGATGGTGAGATTTGTGGTTTGTGCGAGTTGGAATTGATGTTTTTAATAACAAAACAATGATCATAATACGCAACATATAAATCAACATAATTAATAAAACTACTCAATGACGAACAAATCAATAGATCATGGTTGACCTGTATTGAAAATACTTCTGGTATGAAGTGGTGTGAAATCACTCGATTGACTTTGTGTGTGGTTTATGTGCAAAGATTTATATGATCGTGATATAGAAAAGATTTATATGATCACTGGTTAACATATATATGATCGCGATCATTGGTTAACATATTTATCAAAAGATTTATATGATCTGGATACAGAATTAAACCTCAAGTGTAGATTTATGAGTTTTTTTGGTTGGTAATGATGGATCTATTATCGTTGATTGCAGATCTTGATGAACTGTGTGTTTTCCTGTGGCGAGTTTATGAGGGAGTGGGAGTTGGGGGAAAAAACTAAGCCCACAATTAAGCGTAAGCCCAACATGCTGACGTGGATTAGGAGGATGATAAGTGACGTGGCAAATCCCTCCTCTTATATATAATGTAAATATATATATATATATATATATATATATATATATATATATATATATATATATATATATATATATATATATATATATATATATATATATATATATATATATATATATATATATATATATATATATATATATATATATATATATATATATATATATATATATATATATATATATATATATATATATATACTTTTGTCTATCCAGATTTTACTGATTTTGAACATACAAAAAGTTTGTTATGACCAGAGGGTCTTCCAGTATCCCAATTGATTAGACCTCCTCCAGATATCTTATATAACATATAAACTAACTCTCATGCTCGTTTCAAGGTCCAAGTGTACTCCTAAGTACCCTAACCATCTTAAAACATAAAAAGAAAACAGGCTGATTTCAAAACTGTTTTGACCTCCGACTGTTGTAACCTGTTTTTGACCCACTTCCCACCTCCAATTTAGTTCTCGTTTCTTGCCTTGGAAAACTATTTCAATTACCTTTCCAGAGATACTTGGATCGCAAAATAAGAGTTTGTATAACTCCCTATATGATCAAAACAATTGACCCTAAATTCTGCCCAGTTTTTAAAAACGGGTTTAATTAAATTAACCTAATTAATCACCCATAACCCCACCAATTAAAAGCCCTAAACCATCTAATCATTATGAAATAATTAAAATACAGATTTTTATTTAAACCCTAACCTAAATCCATTATAAGATGATTATATAAACATTAAAAACAATTAAATTAAAAAGGGATTATGAAGGTTTTATCTTAAGACTTATGGAAGATGAAAAAAATACTGAAACCCTAAAAGCCCTCTGTGAACCTTCGGCTATAGAACTCCAGGAGAAAAAAATAATGACTTTTGATTTAGAATAAAACATTATATAGGGTATGGGTGAATCCTAGTCCAACCCATAGCCCACTTTCCTTTTTCTTTTTTTCTTTGTTTTAGTCGGCCTAACCGACCCCCTTTATGCATATTTTTTTTCTTTATTTATTGTTTAATATTACACTACTAATATTTCCTTAATTTATCTTAATTTATTACAACTCCTAAAACCTCCAAAACCTCAAAACCGTAAAACTAGTCAAATTTACGTGTTTACCGTAAAAGACGTAAAATATATACTTTTATAAAAAATATTAAATTATGAAATAAACTTTATAAATAAATCCTAAATGACTTAAAACCATCCCGAAAAATATTCATACAATTAATTACCTCATCCGAGACCTCTAAATACTAAATCGTAAATCCTATAAAAATACAACTTACTATAATACTTATACGTATACGTAACCACCAAAATATCACCATTTCATTTCATAGTCACTAATTATGAGCTCATGAACATGAAATAACCGTTCCTCGATTAACTTATGAGTACTCTATACCCATAAACGATAACCACACCAACCTTATTCACACAAAATAAACACGTAAACACACAAACAAATAGTCACACATCAAATAACCTAAAAATAGGATCAAGTGACGAACCTTAAAACCACGGTTGTCACAATTTTGCTCCCCCTTAACACATGCCACGATATTCGAACACATTTCGAATATGTCGGGATGAGCCAGCACATTCAGTCAAACCATTATTGATCTCAATATTAAATCACATTTTCTCCCCCATATTAAAAATATTAACCCAATCGATGTTTTTAATATCAATTGATTTAATAGCATTTTAAGAAAATTTGGGAAGAAAAATGCAAATCCAATTATCTTCATGATTTACACAAGCTCCCCCTTAAATTAATAAGGGTGTACTTGAAACGTAAATTAAATACCTTTTAAACACAAGTGTAAGGTACTTATTACGTGCAAACATCATATTTGATAATGTATTCACAAGATTAGAAATTTACGAGGTTGGACCTGAATGATGGAGAACATCATATGATAGAATCACATGGTTCTTGTTCACGAATGTTGGTCGCTCGTCACGTCTGAAGTTATCTCTTGACTCCATGTATACGACTGATATCGTAGTCTTGACACCAATATGTGAACTTGGCACTTTCGGCGTCAAAGATTCTGAATGCTGGACAATTGTTCCCCCTCAATTGTTTACCCGTGTTCTATTAAAAGAGTTGTAGTTGCCGTTTGAGTAGTCGCATCATCGAGTATGTAGATATCAATTGTAAATTGCTACGGTTTGTGGAGATGATAACTTCATAAAAACAAGATTTCTCTTGTTTAAAAAAAAATGCACTGAAGCGTACATATATTCGTTGTTGAGTTAAAGCTTCCCGGTGAAATGCTTTACTTTAATATGAAAAGTGGGTTACTATCTGAAATAATAGCAAGCCATTTTGAGCATGTTTTAAAACATTTGAACTTCTGCTCGAACTTTGTTTACAACCCCGTGTCATTATTGAATGACATTTCTAGTATCGTAAATATTATCGATTCTAGAAGACATGCTCTTTTTATCAAAACATCTTGAACACACAATTTTGAGAGATTTAGAAAAACCTTTTGAGAAATTCTCGAAAAATTGTGTTCACTGTTTTGAAAACCAATTACTTGAGCTTAAGATGTTGAATATCTCATTAAACGAGCTCAAGTCCGAGAAGTTGTAAACTTCCCGTTGTTAAGGATAAGTTACCATCCGCGATAAACTTTCCTTTTTATTGAAGAACGAGTTCTAAGCTGAAATTTACTTAGAAATCGTTTTCATGAGCTTGAAAAACTTTTGAATATATTAACGTAAAGCTCATGACCGAGAAAGGTGAATTTCTCGTTATGAAGAAAAGTTCTCTTATTTAAAAGATACACTTTCGTTTATGAGCTTAAAACTTGGAATATTTTAATACAAGCTCATGACCGAGAAAACTTAATTTCTCGTTACGAGGAAAGTTATCATGAAAGACAAGCTTTCCTAAAAATTAAGGTCCGAGTTACAGTCTGATATGTAACTGTAAGTCATTGTGCATGAGCTTAAAAACTTCGAATGTTTTTAATAAAAGCTCATGCCCGAGAAAAATTTATTCCTCGTTGTAAGGATAAGTTTATCATCGGTGATAAACTTTCCTTTCTTTGAGGTCCGGGGCATAATCTGAAATATAATTATACGCCATATACACGAGCTTAAAACTTTTGAATAGTTTTAATGTAAGCTCGTGTCCGAGAAAATTTAATTTCTCGTTAAAGAGGATAAGTTTATCATCAGCGATAAACTTTCCTTTATTTGAAGAACAGGTCATTTTCTGACATTTAACAATGAACCATATACACGAGCTTAAAACCTTTGAATAGTTTAAATGTAAGCTCGTGTCCGAGAAAATTTAATTTCTCGTTTTGAAGGTAAGTTATCGTTGACGAGATAAACTTCCCTTTCTTTGAAGTTCGGGTCACAGACTGTAATATGACTGTGAGCCATCGTGCATGAGCTTAAAAAATTCGAATGTTTTTAATTTTAGCTCATGCCCGAGAAAACTTAATTTCTCGTTGTGACGATAAGTTTATCATCAGCAACAAACTTTCCTTTCTTTAATGAACGAGTTACAGTCTGTGATGTGACTATAAGTCCTCTTGGTAAGCTTAACCATGAAACCCCTGAGACACTTGTTTCTCCGATATCTGCTTCTTCAGCAACCAAACTCTTAGAGTGTCCTTAGTTGAACGGTATACAACGATTGGACCGCTTCGTTCTTTTGGAACATCAACTTTGGTACCTGCATTCTCATTAGGAATTTGCATGCTTTGACATGGGTTAGCGATATCAAATTTAGCAGCACGTAGGGGTTCACAGTTGGCTTTACTTGTGTCAGAGGCAACCTGTGTAGATGATTCACTTGTCTTAGCTGGCAAACGTTTCCTTTTATAGGAAACCTTAAGTTTAGGCTTAAGTGATGTATCATCTTTATCAATTTCCTCCCTAGTAGTCTTAGTAGAATCGGAGACTATCCTAGTTAAAGGGCACTCGTTTCCTACAAGAGTGAAAGTTCTACCAGTGGGGCGCCAAACTTTACAAATGGGTTTGATTTTAGCTATCCACTAGGATTTAAGTCTAGCACGGGAGTTCACCTCATTAAGTAATTTCTTGACACAAGAGTCATGATTTGCCGTAAAGACACATTACCTACATGTTTTACAAGTAGCATATTTAATGTCCGATTAATTCCTAGATGATTGATCGATGCTCCTAGGAGATGACATGGTACGGTTAGCAGTGTTGGGTAATCTAGAAGGCATCTGACTAGGTTTGACATTGCTATCTCTTACATGTGTCTTTTGCTTAGCTTCCCTTAGACCAAATTTATAGCAAACGTCATTTGAACCAGTTCTAGACGTGGTCTTGGTATTTTTAGAGAAACTAGAGGCAATCATGTGATTAGGTCTTGCTAAAGCTGTTTTGGTCACATTAGGCCTAGTTGCTGGAGTGACTGGTCTAGAAAGATGAACCAAATCAACTTGGGAGGCAAACCGCGGTCTCGAGGGTTGCGGTCGCTCGGATCTTAATGTAGTAGGTTGTCTGACGGTCGGTTGTCTTACGAACTGATTTGTAGGCGGTTTCCCCAAGATTGATGGTTTTTCAAACTTAGTGTCCACACTAGTTCCTTTGGTTTTCCTAAATTCGTTTTTCAACACAACTATAGCAAAGACCTTTTCCTGTACTTGAGCCTTTAAAGTCTCATTCTCTTTGAGCAATTAATCTTGGGATGCCAAGTTAGATTCAAGCAACTTAATTTGTTTCAAAAGATTATCATTTTCAGCTTTAGAATCTAGAACTGTTTGATCCAATTTTTGTTCAAGAAAAAACGTTTGAATTTTCAAGTTTTTCAAAATACTTTTAAAATTTCTCCGTTTTCTTTGAAAATTCAATTTTAGCATCCTCAAGCTCTTTTGATTGTTGAGCTAAAATCGTTTCAAGTTGTTCAATCCTAGAAGCAGAATTAGTTAAAGAAGCAGTCGTAAAACAATTAGCAGGATTGTTAATTAGCGCATTCATTTCAGACAACATATGAAGAAGATTATATGTACCTGACATGCTACTTGGTTCCTTGTTTCCTCCTGATTCTATTCCCTTGTGACTTCTTCTTGTATCGTCTTGCAATTCTCCCTCTTTAGATGTCGAATCTAACAAATCCATTGACATTTGATGAAAAATGAAGGTAAGGATTACTTGTCGATCGATCAATGAAAGAAAATAATTGTGTTTGTTGTTGTAGACAAAATCCCTGGAGTAGTGAAGAAAGATTGATTAAATCCACTAAGTATGTATACTCGAGAAACCAAGAATTCTTGAATACGGAATATCAAATAAATAGTCACGTCACAAATCTCATCACTTTAGAAATACCCGAACAATCCAATAACACCGTAAACCAATAAATCCAACAAGATTAATTTTGCAACATTCGGATATTTAATCGATGATCCCAAGTTTGATTGAAAAAATAATCGAACCACTATATGTCTTCGTGTAAATTAGTGAACGGCCCGTCAAACAATATAATACCAACTCCAATATACAAAATTTTGCAACTCTAATGTCTTCGGGTAAAATTCGTGTAAATTTTAGTACTACGTGGTTCAGGCCCAAGGAAGTCAGAAACTAAATATCAATACATGAAAAACCTAATGACAACCCACGTGTCTTGTTATGTTATAATATGTGTCGAAGTTTTACAGAAGCAAGAGGATAGTGGCCCACAACCAAATCTAAACCGACTTCATATTTTGTCAAAGACCAATGGCACTAGCTGGTATATAAGTCACCTTTACCCCAATAATACTCACACAAAAAAACCTAACCCTAATCTTTCTAACCCCAAAACAAGCAGCCACAAAAACTAAATCTTATCTATCAAACGTCTCTTGGCCAAATATTAGACTCAATCGCCAACTATCTATACCATCACAGTTTTTGAACTTGGTGAAACCTTAGGAATATATATGATAGCTGTTTGCCTAATCTTATCTCACAAACCTAATCCTAATATCATCCACATAAAAAAACGCAGCCACTTTGTCTTATCAATACTCTCAGCCACCAAAAATAGATCTACAAAGTTACTTGTTATCTCCGCCTCTATTTACTCTGACTGATGCTCCCAAACAGCCAAACTAATACAAATCTCAATGCTACCGATCTCAGTATACTCTTCTAATCTCAGCCACCAAGACGTTCTTCTACTCTTATGTCTCGTTTCCCCCGCCCCACTAAACTCTTCTCAATCTCTTTGAATGAATCACTTTACGAATCACCAACCAAAACGAGAACCAATCTGCGATGATTTTGGTTACGTGACCGATCTAAACGAGAGGAAGAATGCTTCAAGATCTTTTATAGCTCTCGGGTAGGTTTTTGTTTTGTTTTATTATCGGTTTTGAGTCATTGATCGATGATGGTTTTCAATTGAGATCTGTTTGATCGAGGCTGTTTTTGTTTGTCGAGTCGGGTCTGTTTACCGAGTCAGGTGGTGTTCAAGGTTTTGGTTTATGGTCTTGCTCGAGTCTCTGTTTAGTTTGTTGGGTTTTGTGGTCAAGGCGAGGGTGGGTGTGGTGTGTGGAAGTCGAGGGTGAGGGTTATTGAGACTGTTTGAGTGGTTGTTTTTGGACGTTTGCGGATAACAGTGAGGGTGTTGAGTGTCGAGGCGTGTTTAAAAACTTTTCGAGTCTAATTCTTGTTGAGTTTGTGTCGGCTGTGTTGTGTCAGTTATTCGGATAAAAATTTACACTTCTTCGGATAAAAATATTTCTTCGGAATAATTGTAATCTTCGGATAAAATGTATATGAATTCTTCGGATAAATGGCTTTTTCTGAATCACTGACTTCTTCGCAATAATATTCGGAATAAAATTTCTTCGGAGAAAAATTTCTTCGGAAAAATATGACTTCTTCGCAATAGTATGAATATTCGGAAAAGTTGGTTTCTTCGGATAATTTGGTGTCTTCGGAATAGTTGGTTTCTTCGAAATAGATGGAATATTCGGAATATTTGTGTTGTTAGATTTCTTCGGATAAAAAAGCAAACTTCTTCGGAAAAGAAAACCCTTTTGCGAAGATACAAATTTTTTTGATGAATCTGTTTGGTAACTTTTTAGAAGAACACAAATTGACAAAAATAAAACTTGAAAACCACAAAGATAGTGGATGTGAATAATAAAACTTCCCGTAAACCAATATTACCCCAAAACACTAAAAAAATTTATGATTTCCTTTAAAATAAGTAAACACAAAGATTTATCTATCAATTTAAACCATAAAATCATAAAAAATTTCAAGATTTGAGCTTGATTAAATCAAAACTCATCAAAATCAATAAAAACAAATACAAGAACAATCAATCAACCATAGCTCTTGATACCAATTGTAGGTCCACGTTCTCTAATGATTGTTACAAGTGTTGGATTGATCTAAATAGAGAGAGGGATAGATGAAGATCTTGATATGAACTAGAGAGAGAAAGGAAAGGAGAAGAGATGTAGAGAGAGAAAGAGATGTTTGATTAATGAAATGTGTAAATGAACAATGACCAACCCCTCCTAACATGCTAGGAGGGGTATATATTGCCCACCCTACGTGTGGGCTATATGGGCTATATGTTTACATATTGGATCACGAGCCCAATATTTGAATATATAATTGAAGTGACCGATCCTTTCTAAATACGTAAAAACGTATTTCCAACAATAACTCTTCTGACAACTCCTTGTTACTAATACACGATCCTTAACCTAACCAGTCTCATCAGTAATTACCAACATCAATTCTAGTTCATTCATTCAATTCCACCTACACTTCTACAATGCACCGAAAACATAACTTACGTTCATAACTCACAATCTTTAACCTTTGCAAATTGAAGTTCTTTGTGGATCGGTAAGCAGTACAACCTCATTACTAGCATGACAACCAATGTCGTATAAGAATTCCTACAATTCCTAAGTCAATCACACACGCACAAGTATATCGTCCAATGTTCGAATTGTCCTTTCACTCTATCCATCATTCGTTGTATATCACGCAGTACTCAACTCAACTTTCACCTTTACCCAAACTAGAATGTATCGATTACTTGACTTGTGAGATTCCTTCATCACTAAGTCTCACACTCTTAACTTAGGTATATTAGGAGTGCTCAATATTCCATGTCTCACTTGACTTTACAATAAATCCTTTCCATAAGTTTGACAAAATGTTGAAATCACTTACTTTGACATCCTTCCCTATCAGACCACTAACTTAAAATTTCAATATCCTTTCTATCAATTCCACACTTCTTGTCATCACCAAACCTCAAACCTTATAAGCTTTTTCCTATTTCCTTTTTCTTCCTGATAAGTGCATCAACTACCACATTCACCTTTCCCGGATGGTAGTGAATCTCGTAGTCATAATCACTCACGGTCATAACCACCAACATACTCAAGTACTCGAAATTTTATAACTGGTGTCCTCTATCATCTCTTTTTCCTTCCAAAGAAATTGAATATGAGACAACTCTTATGATCCTTAATTGCTACACACTTGATTCCATACAAGTAATATTTCCAAAATAGCAAATCCATTACCAAAACTTCATAACCCTTATGAAACACATCACAACCAACTATATATCCTTCTGATTTTTCCAACAATGACAACATCAATGCAGAACACAACTTACTCTTCAGTGTTCAGAATATAGCTTCCTCATCTGATAAGGATCAAATCTCGAACCTTACAATTTAGATGTATAAGTGGGACTCACACTTCCAATTCTTCTTGGTCAGCTCAATCAATGGTTCAACAATCAGTGAAAACCTTTCGATAATCCTTCGATTATTCCCAGCTTAGACCGAGGAATTAACAGATTTCTGTCGGCGTCGTTGGTACCGACCAATCCTTAATCGCTTCAATCTTGGTAAGATTTTCACGAATACCTTTGTTGTCAATCACATGCCTTGAAACGCAAATATTTCAACCAACATTCACACATAGAAAACTTTACATACAGCTTTTCTTTCTTCAACCATCCTAAAATTATCCTCATACGTTATTTTTGCTCCTTCTTTCCTCTTGGAATAACATTGAATATCATCAATAGATACAATGAATAACTCATCCTAGCACATCTTACACACATAATTCACCAAGTTCATTGATACGGCAAACGGGTTCGTCAATTCCAAAAGCATGACTTGAAACTTATAGTAGCCACTTCAAATACGAAAAACAGTTATAAGAATATCTTCTTCCCTAACTCTCAGTTAATGATAACCAGACCTCAAAGCAATTTTTGAGTACACACTGGATCCAGACCAGTTGCAAGGATCAAACAAATCATCAATCCTCGGTAATGGATGCCGATTATTGACTGTCAATTTGTTAAACTCTCGATAATCAATACACCACCGAAACAATCCATCCTTCTTGACAAACAATACAGGTGATCGCTATTGTAACGAAACTTAATCTAATACATCCCTTATCCATCAATCCTCGTAGTTGACCGATTAACTCATTCTACTCTGACGGTGCAAAATGATAAGGTGTACGAATACTACTCAACGAAACGTAGAAGCACTACACAATGAAACGCAGGAGAGCTACACCTATCACTTACAACACTCAATCAATGCGAAACTCCACTTCATGAAACGGCAGTAATCCCGACAAAACTTTAGGAAAACTTCAGAATACTCTCGAATCATTAACACATTTCCCAACTTCTTCTCAATTGCACTATCTCTAGTTACTTGAGCTAAAAATACATCATATCCATCTTCCATGTACTCCCTCATCTCCAAACAAGATACTTCTCAAACAGAATGTTCACTCATCATCTTTCACAATCAACACTCAACTTTTTAGCATAATCTAAACTAGTAGTTATCAATTTATAGTAGGGATTGGTTCAATCTCAAACATTAGCACCACGTACAACTAACCAGTTCATACCAACAATCTACATATAAAGATCCCAACTCTTTGAGCATCAAATCGATACTAAACACCTTCTTTCCTAAATTCAAGGAACACACTCTTAGTATAGAACTGACACTAACAACCTTTACATCGGTTAACTCCACATCATAGTTAATTGTCAATCTTACTAATTCTCCATTGATAAAATGACTGAATTTTTACATTTCTACAGTTTTTGTCTAATCTTAAACCAAACAACATACTAACATAAAGAAAATCAATAAGAACACACCATTTACAACATTCAGACCGTAGGATTTGTCAGCATCACCCAAAACATAAGCTGGAGCGGCAGCATTCCCATCTTATCAATTTCCTCTCCTTGGCTAATTTCCTTGCTTGTGTCCTTTCTCACCACATTGAAAACATATGACTACTCCAGGGGTACTAATTCCAGTAACTAATCCTCTTGTCCTACATTTAGCAGCTTTATGACCAAATTGTCCACACTTACGGCAAGCAGAAGGATAATTACCTACATGGTATAAGGTACAACAAACACACTTGGGATTTATCTTGTTATTTCCAGACACAGTGGGAGCACAAATCCCATCATTCCTTCCATAGTTTAAATACTGATTTCGGTTCTGTCTTTGGTTATTGTTATTACGATTATTCATACTATTCTGACCTTGATTCTGGCTGGACTGAGCAGATTACCACTTTCTCTTATTGCTTTCAACAATGATATCTTTCTTATCTTGCAACTTCACGTCCATTAAAGCATGCGCCATCTGAACAGCTTCATCAAAAGATTTAGGTCTTGAAGAAGTAGTCTCACCCTTGATGTTACTAGACAATCATTTAATGTACTACTTCATCTTCTTACGGTAATTCGGAAAAGCATCAGGACATAACAAACACAGCTCAGAAAACCTCCTAGTATAAGCAGTAATAATATCATTTCTTAACACTAAGTGCCTCAATTCGTCTTCCAACCGTCCTAGTTCCTCCTCGGGAAAAAACTTGGCAGTCAGTATTCCTTTAGTCACGGTTCATGTCCTACCATTAGCCACAACTAACCCTACAGTAGCCACTTGACTATTCCACCAACTCAGTGCATCATCCTGAAATGTAGCAGCAACAAATTTCACTTTATTGGCTTCAGAACACCCACTAATCTCAAATGTACTCTCTATCTTCTCAATCCATCTGCGTAATTCCAAAGCACCACCAGTACCACGAAACTGAGTAGGACCACGTTTCATAAAACTAGCATACGTACATTCTCTTGGAACCTGCGGAACAGCAACAACAATTCCAACTGGATCCGCTAATGACAAAAATATGCTTCCTCTACTCCTTCTTCTATCATCACAAAAGAAAGAAACATGATAAGTATACATATCAAGATAAAAGAAGGATTTCTTTATCAGGACATATTATGGATACTACATGCACGAACAACACAAGATACAATGGTTCATCAACCAAAACTCAAAAGAGTTAATAAGGACACATCATAGATCATGAGGGTAATTCAGATTGAGTTGAAGATTCAACAGGATAGTAGCAATGTCTGTCACTACAATCATCTACCGAACAAACTTAAAAGTTAATAGGTTTCATCACAGTGCTACGACACAAAGTCTAAATAAGTTCGATCACAGAAAGAAAATAAAATACAGAGATATCCATCACGCGATTAGTTTTTTAGACACCGGCTCCTCATTCTCCTTAAGGCTGCTGTCAGCTTCATCACACTCGTCTATTTCCTTTTCGCACCTCAAAGTCAAATCCATAATATGAGGGCAACTCACTTCCAAAGTCCAATTACTCACTCCTACACGGCAGTTTAATCACAAAACAAATCTCAGTACGGCTTTCATCATTCCTACACTTCCAAAATTGATCTCACATGAGACTCCCATTCACCCAATCCCTCAAACCTTACCTACTCCTCTTTAAACTTTTTAATTCAAGCACTCAAATTTATCACCATCTACCTAAGACTAGCAATCTCGTCCATCTTCCGAGTCCTAACAAACTCCAATCTCCACCTAGTAGATACAACCTTTGGAACAATTTTTCATTCACATAAAACCTCCTAATCACATAAGTTTCAACCACATATCTATCATAAATCAATCAATCAAACTATCTCATACCCGATACAAGTTGCAAGAAATCAGTAGTAAAATCTTTCATCATCTGGTCTACTATCCTAGACCCTCGATGGTATATAAGGTCATTATTTAAAATTATATACATATGCATTGCATAAAGAAAAAAGCAATACAATTACTCAATGTACTTTCAACAACATCAATATATCATCATAGTATTTACTTAATAAATACTCTAAAAATCATTTAGGTTTTAAGGGATACATCTATAATACAACAACAAAACTAAAATAATCTTACCAGAGCCTGGCTGAGAAGTTGCGTGCTTTTGTCAATTTTTTTCGACACCAAAGTTATAGTTTAGGACATTTTTCAAAATCGACCTAATTCTCTATAACTAATAAGCTCTGATACCAATCTTTAACACCCCCAAAATTACATTGCGTAGTGGAAATACACATTTGGGTGCTAAACTAAAACATCATTACACAAGGCACTTTTAACAATCTCAAAATGAGACATTTCAAATATAAAAGAAAGTAATTTAATCATTTGTCTAAAATCGTCGATCCCAATTAAAACAAGAATTTAATAATCAGAGTAGCGTTTCGGTCCCCAAAGATTTCCACCAAACAACAAACATTTTTAATATGGTACGTGACCATTCATAATTATTTTTATGACAAACAGGGAAAAAATCAGTTTTAGATTCATCAACTACAAAAGCAACCCGCAGCCTTCTCCAGCAAGCTCCATCATCAGTCAACTTCAAACCTGAAATAAATGCTTAAAATCATCAATACAACGGTTGAGCAAGTCTATAGGTTTTCCAAATCATCATTTGAACACAAAAGAAAAATCAATCATAATCATTTAATAGAATTGTCGTCACAATCTATTGATCAGGCATTTCATCTTATAGCATAAGCTATACAATTGTGTTTAAGCTCATGACACCGACCCGTTATGACCAATCATCCGCCAAAAGTCCGGCATGATAAAAGTGAAACCATTGCCCCTTTAAGGTAATCGTTGTAAATTTTACCTTGTCTCTTATTCAAGTTATCCGTCTGAGCAGCGCACTCAGCGTACTAACTCTCGTCTCGGATAGGGTTGTCAACCCCGATAGTACTATCAATTATTTAAGCGGCTATTTCCAACCCACACAAGGGCAAGACAATAGTTAACGGTTCATGAATTTAGGGCCTTCTACAACTAGGTACTCAACACAATTCAGGCAACATTCGGGTCCAAAGGCAACATACGGGTCCAAACAATTATTCATGACTTGTGTTCCATTTATTTTCAAATAGCATGTATCCCCCTCGCAGGTTTTAAAATCATTCAAAATAACTTGTACAAATCGAGGCTCTAGACTTAACTTGAGTAATAGAAGTAGCAATACAATCTTCGACGACAGTTGATGCCCGATAAACACGAAAACCACAACCTATCAAATAAGGCGCGTTCATTAATAATAAACTCGAGTAAAATCCATACTTACTAATATAAAACTCAAAATAATAAAATCACAACAAACTCAAAACAAAAAACAATACAAGTGATACTTTTACTTCCTTTTATATATTAACTCTATTAGTCTATTCTTTCGATAAAAATCTGCCGGTACATACCAAATGTACGAGCTCATTTACCCCACTTAAACAAGTCAAATACTAATGATACTACTTAGAGATATCACTTACTATATATAGAAAGTCCTATTAAAAGGCTATCAAAAGATTTTACTTTTAAAGTTCCCTGCCCGACACATCTTTGAACTACAAAAACCGGACAGTTTTACGTCACTGAATCATACAACCATTTTGACCATTCTGAACAATCCCGTTTACAAACCCGACACTTGAGTTTAAAAATAGACTCACAACCTTAAGTTTAGAACCTAACATCAGACCTTGACCATTTTCACAACTCATTCCATAGTCCCCGAGATTCGATCCAAATATCGACAACAACTTCGGATTGTGTCGATACTCGTCTCCCGATACACGAATAATCAAATCATCATAACTTCTCGCTCGTTTGGAGCTAGAAATTCTACTTTTTATCAAATCGAAGCTAACGAAATTCTATAAAACCCTATGCAATTAGTTTACCCATTTTCAAACAGTAAAGTACCCAAAATTTACGTTTTTCCTACTGATCTAAAATACCCTTTTAAAAATCATACATTATCAATTTTTCAACCCATTTTACTCAATCTCCTATGCCTAATATCATCTTAATATCAATATAAACAAGTCACCTCACCTATAACACCCTTGAATGATCATCCAAAAATTTACCCACTCAAAAATTCAAACATGCAATACTTAAAATATATATATAACAACACTAACAATAACTATATAACAAGAAATTAGATCAAACCACCTTGGATCATATCACAATTTCAAAAGTTGTTGCATGCGTACAAAAATTACACCATTAGAATCTCCTTTGAATTTTAGAGATGGGACTTTAATTGTTTTTGGATGGATCAAGCTTGATTTTGCAAGAAAATGATTCAAGGGTGTAGGGGAGGGGGGTGAGGGCAAGATAAAGGGGAGAGAGGCGGGGGTGATGTTTTCTATGTTGTAACTTGCATGTATGTGTAAGTTAGGTGAGAAATCACCTTATATATGGTGGTGGAGGGGCTTGTTTTGCCAATTTATGATAGTTTTGATCCAAAATAGAAGTAAATAGTTTAAAAGGTAGAAAATATAAATTGTCAATTTTGAAAATATTTACTAAGCTCGGGTTTCGTGAAAATACTTTTCAAAAGTTAAAACGCACTCAAAATATGATAATAATAATATCCCGGTTTAACTTAATACGCAATTAAAATAAAAACGTGAAAAATATAAATATCGAAACAACAAATGATAAAACATAGAATCTCGGGCATCCGTCAATATCGTGATTACTAATAATCCTCGCTATTAGTAATAAGGTAAAAATAAGACCTCCAACGTCGGTTTTAAATTAAACCATCAACCGTCATATCATTCAAACTTATTAAAATTTTCAAAATTATTCGTAAAATAATATTAAATAATGACCGCGGGTTCGGGTTATCACAATATAAATGGTTGATGGTCTTATGACTGACTGTGACCCGATCTTCAAAGAAAAGAAAGTATATATTTAAGTGCACTTATCCTAACAACGGGAAGTTTACAGCTTCTCGGACTTGAGCTAATACGCTAAGATATTCAAAATCTTAAGCTCGAGTAAAATGGATCATAGTCAAATGACAAACTGTGACCCGATCTTCAAAGAAAGGAAAGTTTATCATGGATGATAACTTATCCTTAGCAAAGAGAAATAACAATTACCCGGTCATGAGCTTTGTTTAAAACACTCAAAGTTTTAATCTCATTTAGTAAAGTTTGTCCCTCAAAAGACAACTTCTCCTCACAATGGGAAATTAATTTTCCTTGGTCTGAGCTTTATGTTAAAACAATCAAAAGTTTTAAAGTTCATGAAAGCGAATTTAAGTAAATGCCAGCTTAGAAATCGATCTTCATTTAAAAGGAAAGTTTATCTTTTATATATAACTTATCCTCTCAACGAGAAAGTAAACTTTCTCGGGTCTTGAGCTTTTATCAGAACATTCAAAGTTTTGTAGCTCAAGTCATCGGACTTTGTATATAGTTAAACATCAAAACCAAAGAGAAAAATATTTTTAATTTTAGTTTTTCAAAGGCATGTCTTTTGGGACGATAATATTTACGACCTTAGAAATGTTGTTCAGTAATGACACGGTGCCATAAATAAAGTCCGTACATAGTTTGTATATATTTTAAAACATGCCTATATGGCTTGTTATTATTTCAAAAAGTAACCCACTATTCATATTAAAGTCAAGTATTTCTTTGAAAAGCTTTGGCTCAACAATGAGAATTAATTTTCTCTGGCATGGTTTACTTTATAACCAAGTGAGTGATCATGTTATAAGAAGTATCTTATATTTACATTTGGTATCACAGTCTAACACGAATATATGTACGCATCAGTGCATTTATTTGTTAAAACGAGAGAAATCTTGTTTATAAGAAGTTATCCTCCATACAAATTTGTATCTACATACTCGACAATGCGACTACTCAAAACAACGCCTACAACTCTTTAGATATAACACGGGTCTTCAATCTAGGGGAGAAATTTTCAAGAATTTAGATTACCCGATGTCGTCGATTCCATATACATTCAAGTGTCAAGAAATGATTACCAATTTTCCGAAAGAGAATATAACTTCAGGCATGATTTTAAGGGGGAGACCAAAATTTGCCGACAAGAATCACATGATTCTATCATATGATGTTCTCATCAATCATGTCTACCTCGTAAGTTTTTACAAATGGTGAATATGTTACCAAATATAACCTTTGCATGCGCTAATTCATTACAATTGAGTTCATATGTTTGATTACCTTTGTGTATCAAGGGTTTGAGTATGATATTTTTCTAGAGTTTTTCACTAAATTCAAAATCTTACAAAATCACATACTCAAATCCTCATACAGTTGTGTCTCAAGGGTGCTGCAATTGCGTATTATGAAGATAATCGGACTTGAATTGTTCTTCCAATAAACTTTGTTAAAATTACATTACATCAAATGATATCAAAAATATCGATTGGGTTAATATTTTTTATATGGGGGAGAAAATGTGATTTAATATGATATTAAGTCCATTACATTGATGCTTAATACAATGGTTTGACTTAACGTGCTGTCACATCCTAACATATGCAAATATTTTTCAAATATCGAGGCATATGTTAAGGGGGGCAAATGGATTTGCATATCAAAATGGATTTCATAGTGAAGAATACTTACCCATAACACCTTTGTTCACGACGATGACGATTGTGGTGACATAAGGATGGTAGGATTGGTTAAAGTCTAATGATTCTTACAGAACCAGAGGAATCTTCCCAAGGACATTCCATATCTAGAAATAGTAGTCTTTAATAAAAATGAAGAAAGACTGTGAACATAGTTGAATTCCGACCAAGTACTTAAGTTAACACTAGAATTATCACAACAAGGTTCTATTTATGACGTATTGGTTCTTGATCCCAAACATAGATCGATTTAACTTGTGTAAATGAGAACGAATCAAGTTAAACACTTAGAGAAACTTTGTTGTATAAGAAACAATTTAAGTATTATGCAGAATTAATACTTAAACAAGAACACACAAACAGGATAAAACAAACTTTCACTTTGATTGATTAATCGAACTTGCGTACAATGAAAGTGTGTAAAAACATATATTGAAGTAAACCTAAAGGCCTCCTTTTATAGATTAAGGAACCTTGTACAAGAGTCTACGTATCAGCTATTTTAGGTAAAGATAAACATAAGAAATACATTGTCGAACATATCTTTACTAGAAACATAAAACGTGTATACTAAGTATCCTATCAGTGCTTGACTTCTTCTTATCAACGCTTGACTTCTTCCTGTCAACGCTTGTCTTGACAACGCTTTATTTCTTCCTATCAACGTCCAATTTCCTCTTGTCAGCGTCCAAGTGTCTTGGCTACATTTTATTCCCAACAATCCTCCCCTAAACTTGATATCTACTCTAGTAATCAAGTTTCTGAATAAAAACAAAGTACAAGGAGGATTCTTACAAATCTTATTAAGTTGGAAATAAATAAACCTAATCAAATCTTTGCCAACGTCAGTTGTGTAATCCATCTCCAGCTGTGTTGACACCATTTTCTTCAAAACTTCTTTGGACATAGGATATTCAGCATCCACAAGAAGATACTCATAAAACTTTGTAGTACTCAAATGATACACACCAGCTGCTGAATGTAGACGCCATTGAAGTCCACTAATATCATCATCAAGATCCTTCTAAACTGGATCTTCTTCATCTGGTGCACACATTCTCTTGAATCTTGACCAAATCTTTATTCCATTGACTGAAGTAGGTGCTTCAGTCTCATACTTGGCCTGCATCAACCTCTAGAGGTCTGCAAGGTCTTCCCTATCCAGGCTTGCAAACAAAGACATAAGAGTAGTGAAAGTATGTACCTCTTTCCCATATCTGCCAATCATCCAAAACCCACTTGCATCTTCTTCATAGTGAACTATAGGGTTTCTGGAATAATGAGGTAACACATCTACCATATGTGAAGCTTCCAAGGGTGAGAGCTTAATACTCCTAATAACAGCTTCACTAAGATTCACTATATCTAATTTTTCTAGGAACTCAAGTGGAACTCCATTCTTCAATGGTCTTGGTGTAACCAAAGCCTATTGGATCTGCATTTCTTCTACAAGTTCTTCCTTTCTTTCATCTGAAAGAAGTCTGATAGTGTTCTGCTCTTGCACTTGCCCAAATAGGATAAGCTTTATATTCCAATTCTTCAAAGGACAATCACTGCAACTTCTTAAAAGTCCAACCTCTTTGATGACATCTTAGAAGCATGAAGTAGAGCTCCCTTCTATCTTTCTTAGTCTCTGAAAGAACATTGTTGGCTTTATACTTTAGAATCACCTTGCAATCCCTTTGAACTCTTAGTAGAATCTCCAAACCCCAAATTTGATCTAATAAAGTCATGTCTGGATTCTCCATTACTTTACTCTCCCATGCAAAGTATATCTGAGAGACTTCAGGCATCTCATAATCCACCTGATTTTTCAACTCTGTAATCTTTTCCTTTGATAACTCATCACCATATTCAAGTCTCTCTAGTTCTTCAATAATCATTACACTTGAATCTGTACTCTCATCATCACTGCTTTCCTTACTCTCAATAGCAGTTTCCTTCATCCTCTCCTCTTTATCAAGGTGTGCAGCCAACATGGAATCAAACTTTACTTGGGCTGCATCCTTGGTAACTACTGTTTCTACCATAATCCCTTTACCTTTACCTAATATATCAATGGTGGGTAAAGATGGTGATGGTACCTGTGTAGACACATCCTTGATGATAGCTGATGATTAGGATACATCAACCATACCTGCAGGTCTATCAACATTCAAAACCTGTGTGTCAACGCCTAACTTACTCCCATCAGTGCTTAGCTTGTCAGCGTCAAAAACCTGCTTGTCAACTCTCAACTTACTCTTGTCAGCGCTTGGCTTTGTGAAGTGCTCCAACATCTCAGTAAAAAATAAATTCAAATTTGTAGGGTGTAACCAATGAAGCATCAAAACCTGGTTGCCTCTTCAAATCTGTTAGAGCTTCAGCTATACCCAAAGATTCTCCTTCATGTGAACCTTTGTCACTCACATGTATATGCTCATCCTCCCCTTTGGAAGAATCCTCCACTCCATGCCTAGGGTTAGCTCCTTCCAAAATAACAATCCTTTCCCTCAATTGCTTGAGTTCAAGGCCTTGTGTAGAGACATTATGTACAAGGTCTGTATTTTGCTTTTGTAAGCTAATGTAGACATCTGTCAATTCTAACAATGTGTAGGGTTCCAATCTTCCCTCCTATAGAATGGGAATTTGACCTCCCAAAGTAGATTCATGGGGCATGGATGGGGTCTTAATGATGTTAGGACTGGCTTGGCCTACATCTAAGCTAGTACCAATAGTCCTAGCCCCACCCATGTCACCAACCACACTTGTGGTGGTGGTTCTCTCTGCAACATGGCTAGGACCACTATAGGAGAACACCCCAGTAGTCCTTTAGCATTTTTCCATCCTAAAGTCTGGGGGTGAAGAAGATGATGTGGATTGGGTTGCAGTTTGAAGGTTAAGGGGTGTATGGGTTTGTTGTAAAAGGATGTCGGCGTTTGGATTTGGAGTGTCAACGCCAACATTTAACGTGTCAGCGTTGAAGGGATCTTGGTCAATTTCCATATGCTGGGGTGATGGTGGTTGTTCAAGTAATGGATCTGGTTGTGGTAGGGGTCTGGTTGAGGTGGTGCTGCTGCAATAACAGCAAGCATGTCTTGGGTAAGGGGTAAGTCTCTGTTTGGTGGTGTATTCATCTTTCCAAAAATTGTTTTCTTTTGCACAGGGATCTTATAAAAATCATTGTAATCCCTGGTGCAATATCTTTGTTCATCAAACACCATTTGCAAAAATCTTGGGTAAGCAAGAGTCATCTTGCTACCCTTTTTATGACACATGCCATCAAAAATCATTTTAGAATAATTATATTTTTTCCCAGTAGCAATACACACAATTACACTCCCAATTGATCTGTTAATTTCATTGTGTGTAGTACATTTGGGACTCAAACATTGAATAATGACACGTATCAAGTACTTCCAATATGGGGGAAATTCTTGTTTTGAATATTTGTTTAAAGTGCCCTCTTCAGGCAAAGAATAACCCAAAGCTTGAAGTCCTTGTTCTAGCTCACCAATGGGTAAGGTGGTTATACCATCTGCATCATTAAGATGCAATGCCTGGCGAACCAAGGCTTTAGTAACCACCCATGAAAGCCCATGGACTGTAGTAGTCAATGTAGTCACATTATTAACTGTTGAGGAAGTGACAGTATTCCAAAACTGTTTAATATGAGAGAAAGGGATAAGAGGAGCATGAGAAAGTGCATACCTTATGAGGGATGCATTTAAATACTCCACAATCTGAGTGTATTGGGTAAACAAAGCATTGTCAGCCTTTAAATAAGCAACCATGTAGTGCTAACTTCTGAACCCCAATTCCAAATCATTTGGTTTAAACTTAGGCGCCATTGATGTAGAAAGCTGTGATATAGGTTAAGAAAGATGAATGTGTGTGAAAATGTAGTTAGACAAGAATAAGCAGTTACCCTGTTTCAAATTAATGAGACAAATATATAGGAGAGGTGAAAACATGTGATTGGTAAAAAATGAGGTAGTTATTTTCAAAATATAATGATTAAAATCTTGAAAATATATAACTTATCTTGTGCATTAATAAAAAGTTACCAACTCCTAAAATTACGGCCCAAATGTTCGTCAAAAACAACAACTGGGTAGGACCCAATGTTTATCAACGGTAAAAAATAACCTATCAACGATTAACGACTATATTCTTGTCAACGTTATTTTGCCATGTCAAACGTCAAAATTTGTCCTAACAACGTTTGGAAATAAAACTATCAACGTCCAAAAATAAAAATAATAAAAAGAAAAAGGACCTTAACAAAGTAATTTATCCTAGTGAAGATAGCCTATAGACTAAATTACCATAGGGTGGCAAGTACTATCCAATCATGCACACTTGCTTAAGCAAGATAGACATGATTGTCCTCGAGTGTCCCTTGCTAACCAAAGTTCTTAACAGTGAAGCTATCTCATAAAATCCTTTGTAACTTCCCAGGTAAGACCAATAAAAATCATACCCAAGTCTCCTAACAGACCACATCCAATTCTAGGTCAAAAAGTCTTGGCAGCGTGCAAAGTATATCAACTTTGCATGCTACAATGCCTCACGATTTAGTAAAGTAACTCGTACTCACCAGTGGACACAATCTAGAATTGTGATAAGAGTATTATATGAATATCCAAAAAGTCCTAAAGGTTTCCTAAACCTCCCTTTAAAATAAGATATACAAGTTGCTAAATAAAATTCATGCAATAAAAATTTATGTCAAGATAGGAATATAAATATTCCAACCATCATCCATAAACTTGAACATGCTCCAATTAAGCTCCAATGATCCATAAGAAACTTTGTATCCATTTGTACAATGCTAACAATGCCTGCATAATTAGATCAAAAACCACAAAACTAACATATTCCTGTCAACATCATTTTAACACGTATCAGCGTTAAAATAACCTTTTTCAGTGTTAGACAAATATAGTGGAAAACCTAATTTTGTACAAACACCAATAACAATGCATATCCTGTAAATACTTTTATAGTAAGTTTCAAAAACACATATTAGGTAAGATTGATCATTCCAATACTTGTTACCAAGTATTGAAATCTCTCAGTATCAAAAGGTTTAGTTAATAAATCTGCCACATTTTCTTCTGTGTCAACCCTATCTGGTTGTATTAAACCTTTTTCAAAACAATCTCTTATAAAATGATGTCTAATTTCTATGTGTATTGTTTTAGAATGATGTACAAGATTTTTAATAATGCATAAAGTATTGTTATTGTCTACAAAAATCTTGGTATGCATGAAATTATACCCATAATCCAACAGTTGGTTCTGAATCCATAAGACTTGTCCACAACAAGCAGCTGCAGCTACATAATCTGCTTCAGTTGTAGAGTTGGCCACTATTGTTTGTTTCTTGCATTGCCAAAATATCAACCTACTCCCAAGAAATTGGCATCCACCAGTTGTGGATTTTCTATCAAACTTATCACCCCCATAATCACTGTCTGAATATGCAATAAGCTCCAATGGAGAATCCTTTGGATACCATAATCTCAAGGTGAGATAGCACCTAAGGTACCTAAAAATCCTCTTGACAGCATGAAGATGACACTCTTTGGGAGTCACTTGATGGCGTGCACATGCACACACAGCAAACATAATGTCAGGTCTAGAAGCTGTAAGATACATCAATGATCCAATCATTGACCTATAATGCCTGACATCCACCTCTGTTCCATCTCCAACCTTTCCCCAAGGGTGTTCCCTAACTATGGGTGTGCTAGCCCATTTTTAATGTGAAGAAAAGCCAAACTTCTTCAAGATCTCTGCTACATATTTATCTTGAGAGATGAAGATACCATCTTCTTTCTGCTGAACTTGTAACCCTAGAAAGAAGTTCATCTCTCCCATTGCACTCATCTTGAACTTGTCTGTCATGAGCTTGGAAAAGTCTTCACTCATCTTTGGACTTGAAGAGCCAAAGATGATATAATCCACATAGACCTGAACAAGTAAGAAGTCCTTTCCAGTCTTCTTGGTAAACAAAGTCTAATCTATGGTGCCCCTTATGAATCCATTTTCCACCAGATAGGTGGACAATGTCCCATACCATGCTCTTGGGGCTTGATGAAGTCCATACATTGCTTTCTTCACTCTATACAGCTTGTCTAGATGTTTAGAATCTTCAAAACCAGGAGGCTGCATAACATAAACCTCCTCTGCAATTGTGCCATAAAGAAAAGCACTCTTCACATCCATTTGATAAACTATGAATCCCATGCAAGAAGCATAGGCTAAGAAAATCCTTATTGCTTCAATTCTTGCAACAGGTGCAAAGACCTCTTCGTAGTCTATCCCTTCCTCTTATGTATAGCCTTGAGCAACTAAACGTGCCTTGTTTCTGACCATAATCCCTCTCTCATCCTTTTTGTTTCTAAGAACCCATCTTGTCCCTATAGGTCTGACATATCTGGGACAATCATCTAACTCCCAAACATCTGGAATAGCAAACTGGTGAAGCTCATCTTGCATTGCTTCCACCCAACTTGGTTCTTTGAGAGCATCAAATATCTTCTTGGGTTCCTGTTGTGACAGAAAACAAGCAAACAAACATTCCTGAACAAGAGGGGTATCAACCTTCTTGTGTATATTGGCAATAAGTCCTCCATGATTCTAATGAGACCTTCTAGTTTGTACAGGAGACATCACATCACAAATAATTAAAGAAGAAGGGTGATTCTTGATAGTAGATGTAAGTACACCTCTTTCAATAATTGTGTTGTCTTCAATTTCAGTCTCCAAATTGCCAATATCATCTTCAAAGTCTCCTCCATCATCACCTGAATGAACCTCTTCATGTACTATTGAAGGTTCGCCTTGTTCAAAAACATTGGAAGAGAATATATGGTCAAAAGAGTTGTCCACGCCTTAATTAGGGTTGTCAACGTTTGAGCCATCAACGCCTGAATTTGTCTTGTCAGCGCCAGATTTTCCTTTGTCAGCGCTTGAAGATTCATGCATGTTTTCATCAACTGGTGTTTCTTGTGGATAACCTTTTTCCTTTACAGCAGCAGCAGTAGCAACAAATGCATCTGTCCAAATAGGAATGGTAACATACTCAAGTATGGGTGCTGATTTGTCTGCATGTGATCCTACCTCCTTATCAACATGTATACCTAAAATTTCAACAACTGGTTCTTCCACAACATTTTAAGTCACCTTCACAATGTCTGGATTAGTAACAGGCATATAATTCAAGGTTCTAGATAGAGGTTCCAAGTCAAATAACCAATTTGGTACACTCTCAGGATCACTAGGTATACTTTCTAAAAACCTAACATGTACCTTTTCAAGTATACGTTTTTCTTTCTTAAGGTAAACCCTATATCCTCTACTCTGCACTGAATAGCCCATAAAATAGCCTTCATCACCTTTAGCACTAAACTTTCCTAGGGCATCACTAGTATCTGATATAACTACATGACAACCAAAGGGTTTAAGAAAACCAATATTGGGTTTCCTACTCCAAAATAGCTCATAAGGTGTCTTATTGTGGATTTTGTTGATCAATGCCCTATTCTGAACATAACAAGATGTATTCACAGCCTCAGCCCAAAATGCAATGGGAAAGTGAGCATCAGTTAACATTGTCCTAGTTGCTTCTATGAGTGTTCTATTCTTCCTTTCAGCCACCCCATTTTGTTGTGGGGTTCTAGCTACACTAAAATGCCTAGTAATCCATTTCTTGGTACAAAAGTCATCTAACAGCTTATTTCAAAACTCATCACCATTATCACTTCTAAGAATTTCAACATCATTCCAAGTCTTTTTCTCTATCTGGGTAATAAAGTTAATCAAAACATCAACAGTTTAACTTTTCAAAGCCAAAAAGATAGTCCAAGTAAATCTAGAAAAATCATCAGTTATGACAAAACAATAAGATTTACCATTTAATCTTTCTATATTAGTTGGAGCAAACAAGTCCATATGCAGCAAGTAAAGTGGTTTAGAACTAGAATGCATAAGATTAGAGTTAAATCAGACTTTGTGATGTTTGCCTTTAAGGCATGCAACACAAGAGTGGTCATTGTGGAAAGCCTTTTCAGGCAAACCATCAACTAAACTATGTCTCACAAGTCTATTTATGTTCTTAAAATTTATGTGCCCTAACCTTCTGTGCCAATGATTACTCTCATCAACTGAAGCCTTAGCATATAGACATGACAGATTATTATTCATCCTAATTCCATTAAGATTCACATTATAAGTGTCCTTATGCCTAGGTGTTCTATAATCAATGAATTTCTCATAAGGTAATTTAAAATCCTTGCTTAACACCAAGCATTCAGTATCAGCGAAAAGAACCTTATTTTTGTTATCACAAACTTGTGATACACTAAACAGATTATAATCAAGTTCTTTTACCAGAAATACATTTTCAAAACGCAAATTGTTGGTGATAAGAGTGCAATTGCCAGTAATGGTTCCATATCCTCCTCCAAAGTACACTTTGTCACCATCCTTAATGGGGGTAAAGTTTGTCAAGTAATCTTCCTTCCCCATCATGTGCCTAGAGCATCCACTATCCCAATAGCCATAATCATTAACCTGCTTTTGAATGCCCTGCACATAAAGAAAACAAATTAGTTTTATTTGGGAACCCAAGCCTGAGCAGACTTGGATTCATTTGGTTGTTCAATAAGAACAGACTTAGTCCTTATAACAACCCCTTGTTCATCCCTTCTTGGATTAAACACCTAGTTAACCCCAATTGGTTTAGTTATGACCTTTGAAATATAATGAAATTTGTTATAGGTCATGGAAATCCTATCTGAATTAGGTTTTTGGTCTTGTTTGGGTCTCCATGTTAAGCTAGAAGAAGCTTTAGACCCCTTTCCCTTTGGTTGCAAGTATTTGGCATTACTTGGTCTAACAGTGTTGAAAACATTTCTGTCAGCGTTAAAATTGTTCTTGACAACGCTGAAATTACCCTTATTGGCGTCAAACCTAGGGTTTGCTACAGGAACCCATTGTCTGTTAGACCATGTATTAGTCTTTTGAAAAGGCCTTTGTCCATAAGTATTAGACCCTTTTGTAAAGAAAGGAGCTGGTCTAATGACTTGTAGACTTTTTTGGACAAAAGGTTTTGTTTGACCATGGTTGACTTTCTATCAGTGTTGACCTTTGAAGCATTGACACACTTATAAGCCAAATGTGAAAAACTTCCACAAGTATAATAAGATTTTCTAGACATAACTCTAGGTCTAGATGAAAAGAAACCTGTCCTATTATCACTAACTTGACTTTTTGGTGACCTAGGTTTTCTATACATTTCTGCATATTTAATACTAGGTTTTCTATCAACGTTTAAACCAAGGTCAACAGTCTTACCGGTAGTAGGGTTGGTCACTTTTATGGGTGTTGACGCATTTGGGCTTTCACTAAGCATGCCACCTTTAACAAAAAAAGTAGGGTTGGCTTTCTTCCATTGGTCCAAATCAGTCAATTTCTGCTTGTATTCCTCTACTGGAGTAAGAACCCTTGGTGGAGGAATAAATTCCTTTTCTTGGAGTTCTGGTATACCAGTCCAAGACAAATCCTTTCTAAGGACACCATAGAAGTTCCCAGCAGGTGGTGGAATACCAGCATACTCTTTCATCCCAATCCTAGTCATATCCCTAGAATCCCTTTGTTCACTAACACATTTTTCTAGGGTTTAAGATGCTTTATCAAATCTTTGAATTTTAAGCCCTACATTATCTTTGTTTTTATTGGCGTCATCCAACTCAGCTTGTATAACACCTTTGGATCTCTCTAAGATGTCCCAAATCTGAATACTAGCATTTAGGTCATGAGTCAAAACATTGATTTGATCTTTTAGGTCAAGCTCCATTTTCTTATATTCAGCCACAGTCTTTTTAGTTTGAACAAGTGCAAGTTGATAGTTAGATAACTTGCATTTTTCATTAAAAACATCGGATTTTAACTTTAAATTTCTTTTTTAAGTTTTCAGTGTTTAAATGACAACCTTTACTACAAAACGCATCATTATATACCTCATTGTCTGATGAAGATGAAGAATGTGCCATGAGAGCATTGTGAACATGCTCCTCTTCCTCTTTTCTACAACCAAGGCTTTGTTCTCTTCTACATCTTTGGCCAAAAAGCTCCAGTCCCGGCCAACACCATTAATCTCTTGCATGGCAACCATAGCTTTTGTATCTTCAACCTTGATGATTTGGCTTGAAGGATTTCCACCATCAGATCTTCTTGGAGATCTGCACTCTCTCTTAAAGTGACCCATTCTATGGCAATTGTAACACTAAACCTTGGATTTCTCAAACCGAGCAGTGTCTTTAGCATGAAAAGTCAACTTCTTCTTGAATCTCCTATTCCATCTATTGGCCCTTATGCTTGCAAGTTCCATATTCCACTTTATGTCCATCTCCTCCAAATGCTCATCACTAATTTGCTCAAGGTCCTTATATGTAATCACTAAAGCATTGGGTAATGAAGCAATGTATGCACTCATTGTATCTAGATCAATACCAACAGGCTTAACTCTTGGTGAGTCAACATTGTATGTGTCAGCGTCTGAATGTGGGGTGCTTACAAAGCTTGATCCAACGTTGACACAAGGTGATCCAGTAATGGGGTGCATGTATGACTCCTTTTGATCAAATTGACCTTCACTATGTGAGAAAAAGGCCATGTTTCCATTGGTAGCTTTGCTTCCTTGATCCAAAAGGATTTCATTCTCTACAATCCCCAGTTTATTGTAGACGTCATCAAAGGTGGAACTTTCGTGAGCATTAGTAGCAATTATAGACCTTTCTTTAATCTTTCATGCATCACCAAGACTTTTAAGGAAAGTGCTAATGATATCAGCATCATCATGCACTGTTCCCATAAATGACAATTTGCTTGTGATATCAAGAAGTCTGCTTCTCACCCCACTAATCTTTTCATTTGGAAGAGCTTTGAAAACAGCATACTCATGCAAGAGTTGCTTCTTTTTCTCTTAGGCAGTATCATCATTACCACCATAAGTGACTTGAAGGGCTACCGAAAGATCTTTGTCAGATTCATAGCTTCTATACTTGTGTTGATTGGCTTGTCCCAAAGAAAGTTTGAGGATGCTTAGAGTTTTCATGTCATTCCTTCTCTTTGCAATGTCCTCAGTTGAGACATCTCTCCCATCCCCAGGTTGTTCTTTTCGATCAGCTTCACTTGAGCCTGGAGTTGATCTTAAAGTAATAGCAGCTTGAATCTTGGCAGCCTTATCAAATGTGTTTCCATATTCAATAATTTCCCATAAGGTATGGTCATGGATTTGAAGGTACTGCTCAAAATTGAACTTCCATAGCTCAAAGTTGTCTGGGTCTGGCATGGGGATTTTTATGTTATGATTTGAGGAGGAGGTCAACTCTGGAGTAGACATGTTGTCTGGTTTTTAGGGTTTCTTGAAAAATTAGGGTTTTTGGTGATTTAGGGTTTTTAGGGTTTTGTGTTCTTTAGATCAAAGTTCCTCAACAAGCTCTGATACTACTTGTTGATCCCAAACATAGATCGATTTAGCTTGTGTAAACGAGAATGAATCAAGTTAAACACTTAAAGAAACTTTATTGTATAAGAAACAATTAAAGTATTATGCGGAATTAATACTTAAACAAGAACACACAAACATGATAAAACAAACTTTCACTTTGATTGATTAATCTAACTTGCGTACAATGAAAGTGTGTAAAAACATAAATTGACTAAACCTAAAGGCCTCCTTTTATTGATTAAGGAACCTTATACAAGAGTCTACGTATCAGCTATTTTAGGTAAAGATAAACATAAGAAATACATTGTCGAACATATCTTTACTATAAACATAAAACGTGTAGACTAATTATCTTATCAGTGCATGACTTCTTCTTATCAACGCTTCACTTCTTCCTGTCAACGCTTGTCTTGATAACGCTTGATTTCTTCCTATCAACGTCCAATTTCCTCTTGTCAGCGTCCAAGTGTCTTGGCTACATTTTATTCCCAACATTGGTAAGTATTGAAGGGGTTGAAGAATGAAAAAGAAATGTAAAGATAAAGGGTGAAAAGAAAATAGTCCTCCTTACAACTTAGGCAGAAACCGGGTCAATACATATGCTATCGGGATCATTTTAATGATGCTTGGTATTGAAGATATACATCATGGACCTAATGATGCAATGCACAACCCATTCCACCTAACTCATATATCTCTCAAAAGATATTTGTTTTAATCACACGGAGATCAACGCGTTGTCTATCGATTTATTCACTCCGAATAAGTTGGTATTGAAACGGTGGCACTCTTCTCCAACCTCTGATCACTAAATATCCAAAATGTACGATCGAGTCTAGAGCCATTTAAGATTATCACTAATCTTATTAGGATAATATCCACATTTCCTTGATTTTTCACACACTATGTGATGACGTATAGTCCCCAACTGGGTCATGAACCCGGCCCACGGATACTACCCGTATAGGGCCAACATGTCACACCCCACCATGGCAGAATATGAGGCGTGAAGTATGGATAACATCACAATAATAGAATGTCTATAGAGATAACTGAATGAAATGGAAATATCGTAAATTATGACACAATGTCATGAAGATATCACAAACAATGCAGGCGTCTAGGTAAGTAGGTAACAGGTACCTCTTACCAAAGACATACAATTAACAAATAACAAAGATATAGGTGTCTACAAAGTATCACTTATTCAAACATAAGTAAAGACTAAAAGGAAATGAGGTTCCTCTAATGCAATTCTAAGCCTCCCAGCTAGCCACTCCTATTCTCATGTTTAACCACATTCTCACCTGAAAGAGACACTAAAACTCGTCAACATAAAGTTGGTGAGATTCATAGGTTTAGACTCCAACTCCAAATAAATTATAAGCTATAAATAACAACCATTAACAAAAGAGCATATGGACAATGTGCTACAATTATGTATTAATAACTAGCATTCAAGATTAACCCATCACCACAAATCCAAGGCTCCAAGCCTTACCAACAACCACAATTCCAAAGCACCAAGCCTTACCAATCACCATGGTCCCATAGGCGCCCATACACCTATGAACCAATCCCAAGGCCCCGCCTTGTCAACATCCCCTTGGTACCAAGTCAAACCATAATAACTGAGACGGACTGTGTCCCCCTATCCAAATCATAAACATAATCAAGAATCACATAGCAGTTAATCACATAAGTGCACACACAAGTCCGTCACAAACCATTAAAACATTCACAACATTAGTTACAAAACCATAGAGTGTCTCTTCCATCCCATCTGAAATTCAAATCATAAAAAGACATGGGACTATGAAACTCACTTGAACAAGCTTCTCCAAGTATCCGTGCTCTAGCAAAAATCTAAACACACAAACGTATACAATCAAGACATGAACCACATACCAAAATGGCTCATCAATCTATGATGGATATATAACCTTATCCTACCACTTAACCCCATTTATATGCCATATGCATCTCATTACATCCCTCTATAAATCCCTTACCTTAGTTTAGTTCATAACTCGCCCCGTTAACACTTAACCCAAAACAGTCCCATTTTTCATACTTCAAACTATGGGTCGAACACCCCCTTAACCAAAATAAAATACCTTGTAAAAGAAACCCTATGCCCTTACATGTGTTAGATAACTCTCTCATTTGGCCGCAACCTTAAAGCTATTGTTAAGGCCTCCATATATATATATATATATATATATATATATATATATATATATATATATATATATATATATATATATATATATATATATATATATATATATATATATATATATATATATATATATATATATATATATATATATATATATATATATATATATGTATATATATATATATATATATATATATATATATATATATGTATATATATATGTATATATATATATATATATATATATATATATATATATATATATATATATATATATATATATATATATATATATATATATATACATATATATATATATATATATATATATATACATATATATATATATATATATATATATATATATATACATATATATATATATATATATATATATATATATATATATATATACATATATATATATATATATATATATATATATATATATATATATATATATATATATATATATATATATATATATATATATATATATATATATATATATATATAGAATTTAGATAAAATGGTTTAGGTGTTTAAAGTTGTTAAAATGAGAAGTAATAGAAAATGGGCAAATATCACATTTATTGATTAGTTTTGGTTCGTTTATGATTTTTTAGTTCGTGTACGAGTGTTTTGGAAGTTTTAGTTCGTGTACAAGTAGCTAGTTCATAATTTTTAATATTACTAGTTTTTCGTGTATCAGTTGTGTATCATAGTTTATCAATTATTTTGTTATACCGAATGCAACATGTGATAATGTATCATTGAATTTGCGAATAAATGTTTATTTATGCTAATAATATTTTTTTAAATAAAACTATGTACCATATGTATCAGCTATAAATTTTTATGTATCAAAATTTTGAGTGTTTTTATACCAATTTTTATGTATAAGATTTATTGTTTTGTGTTTAATATTAAGTAAATCACATGTTAACTGATAAAATCAATGGTTAAGATAACTTTTTATTTTAACAATTTTAAGCTATTACACTACAATAACCTAACTCTATATATATATATATATATATATATATATATATATATATATATATATATATATATATATATATATATATATATATATATATATATATATATATATATATATATATATATATACTTTTACCTATCTAGAATTTACTGATTTTGAACATACGAAAAGTTTGTTATGATTAGAGGGTCTTACCCTAACCCATTTGTTTAGCCCAACTCCAGATCTTTTATTTAAAATATAATCTAAGTCTCATGTTCGTTTGAAGGTCTAATCATACTCCTAAGTACCCTATACATCTTAAAATATTAATTTAAACCCGACTGATTTCAAAACTACTTTGACCTCCGACTGTTGTAACCTGTTTCTTACCCACTTTCCAACCTCCAACTTAGTTCTCATTTCTTGATTTTGAAAGCCAACTCATAACTTTCCAGGGGTACCAATATTGCAATATAAAAGTTTGGAAAACTCTAGATATGATCAAAACAATTGACCTAAAATTCTGCCCAATTTTTAAAAACGAATTTAACACAATTAACTTAATTAATTAACATCACCATGTATAATCATTATCTCTAATTAATCTAATCATGTTTGTACCATTATAATACATAATTAATAATTAACCTAACCCTAGATCCATCATGTATTGATTAAGAACGAGTTAATAATAATTTAATCGAAAAGAGAAACATCGGTTTTACCTTAGAATTTTTAGAAGACAAGAAAATTATGAAGAACCCTAAAAAATCTCCCTTGATGCCGACTAAACCTTGATCTCTAGGCATTTTATGAGTGTTTTGATTAAAAAAAGACTTTATATACTTTCCTAACAAGTCCTTGTCCCATGTACAAAAGTCCGGTTCCCTTTTTCCCTTTTTTCCCCTTTTCTTTTCTTCCTGCGTTTACAAATCGGCTATACCCCTATATTTTTTATTTTTTTCTTTTTATTACTTATTAATATTTTATTAATAATACTTTAAGTTACCTTAATTTATTTTAGCTCCTAAAACCTCCAAAACCTCAAAACCGTAAAACTAGTCAATTTACGCGTTTACCGTAAAAGATGTAAAAATATACAGTTTTATAAAAACTCTTGAAATATGAAATAAAATATATTACTAAATCCCAAATGACTTAAAACCATCCTGAAAAATATTCCTGTGACTAATTACCTCATCCGAAACCTCTAAATACTAAACCTTAAATCGTAAAAATACGATTTACTATTATACTTATACTTCTACGTAAAACACCAAAATAACACCATTTCATATCATAGTCACCAATTTGTGAGCTCATGAACATGAAATAACCATTCCTCGATTTACTTATGAGTACCATTTACCCATAAACGATATCCAAACCTCACTCCAAACACATAAAATAAACACATAAGCACATAAAAGCACATATTTGCACAAAACACCCTAAACTATAGTCTAAGTGACGAAACCCAAAACCATGGTTGTCAGTCACTCCCTCCTAATAGAAATCTCGTCCCGAGATTTACTCTTTAGGATCAAACACACAAACAACAAATCACATTAGGATACTTGTTCTAAATGAACTCCTTTCATTTCCATGTGTACTTTAGTTCAAGTCTCAAATTACCACATATATTAACCAACATTATTTAAAATCATTCTCCAAATATTGACCTCACAACCCATAAATCTCACAAATTACTCTTTTTAACACACATCCCTAATAACCACACATGAAAATATGCATTCTCAAACCACATTTCCCAAATCTCAATACATGAAATATATCATGTACACCACTCAAAACTCGAAATAAACTTTCAAAAGATCATAAATGGACCTACAAAACTCGACATCAACTTTTCTTTTTTTCCTAAACATGGCGCCCGTTACTATGGGTGAAACATCCTACATAACTTTGTCACTAAACTGTAGTGGTTTCGTCCTTTTTAACATATCATCTCTTGTTTCTCTCGTCCTTTCCACAAACACCATTATTATATTAGCAGCCTCTTTCACCAATTCTAGTCCACAATAGGGGAAACTCACCCTATCCTTCCATATATTTCCTCAAATAGAATTCATTGACTTCTAGTATGATAATTATCATTATATGAAAACTCAGACATTGCTAACGAGTTTCCCACCTCCCTCTAAATCAGTGACCCAAGCTCTCAACACGACTCCTATACTTGTAGCAATTTCTCACTTCATCCATCCATTTCTAGTTAGCCGGATATACTCATGTCCAATCATGTTTATCAACCCCTTTAGTCCGTACCCCAAACCAATTAAAAATTCCGATTTCCTTACAAAAGTGACCTATGATGGTCTTTCACATATTTATTAGTTAGTTTTATCAACTGTCATCCAAACCCGTGTTACAACTACTTCCATCAAATTTGGATAGCTCATTAGTAGCACCCATACACTTCTTTTCTCACTTTCTCCAATGAAAGATTTTTTTATTTTTTTATACCCAACACTTCCTTTATACCTACACAATGTCTTACCTTCAAAGTCATAGTGCTCCTCATCTTGTCTCAGTTAGACCAAACTCTTCGTCTCTCATGACACATCACATCTGTAACTCCTCATCATTCGATTATCGATGCTAAGCCTTCCAATCCACCAGTATCAGTCAGTGCCATTCCCTTAACCACACTACAACAATATTAGCATGCTTTGTGCTTTTGTCTCCTCATTAGGCTATACCAAAGTTTTACCTTCGGTTCCTATCTCGACCTATTTCATTCATGATTCGCATCTATTCACACTTCCTTTTTTTTCCTCAGCTAATGACATACATCACGAGGTTATGCTTCACGTATTTCAAGTCGTCTATACGTCAAAATTTTCCACGTAGCTTCACTTGTTTTCCTCACAACCAGTTCTCCTACTCCCTCCTAACAGGTACAAACTAGAGTTTCGTGTGATTACATGCGGATCACACTCTCATCTTATAACCATATTACTTTCCATACGTCTAAACTAAGCCATATTATAAATTCTTGCTCAAGTCTAATACTTATATTATGACCTTGCACCTAACATGAGTTACTTTCAATCATCATCTTCTAAGAATACATGGTTCTGTCCTTGCATGGTTCTCCCTAATTCCTTCACTATCATGTCCAACCAAAATTTCTCACTCAATTCATCAACTCTATGGAAACGTTATTTCATTGGATAATGCATAATTGTCTCTTCCAAAGATACTTCATAAACAACTTCACTAAACTGACCCTATAATCACTTCTTCACGAACTTATTCCGCTCAGTTTCACTACTCATCCCTCGATATTGATTGCCACGAAATTCTATCTTTGTGTAGTCACTCGACTCCCCTTGTTACTTCCACGAGTTCATAATCTCCCATGTTATGTAGTCACTCCATCACCATCCATTGGTTCAGCTCTTTGTAGCTCCACTCCGGTACTCGATCTGTCCTTCTTTGTCACGAACCATACGGAGATTCCCATCATAGTTCTTGTCACCTTTCCAGTCCTTGCAACTTCTGTGACTCCTTCGAAAAGCTTCCCCATCGAAGCATAGACAATTAAGAACAATTATGGAAAGTGTTTATGAGAAATTAAGCTTAGAGAAAGAAGTGTAACAAAGATCCAGTCTCACTCGCCACTGTGAAGTAGCGGCATGGTGAATCTAGGAGGATTTCATGGAATGTTTCAAGGACGAATGAACTAAAATCAGAGCGTTCCCGGAGGTTCTAAAGTTTTTTGATTATATGCACGCGATTACGGATCATGAGTTAATCAGATGCCTGAATGACAGAATTCCGGTGACATTTGACGAACTAATGAAGAGAGTTTGATCCTTTGCCCAAGGAGAAACTATGGCCGCTCATAGTAGATGGGGGAGTCAGCCGTATAGGGCGTACGATCAGCCCAAACAACAGTCGATGCCCAGTCAAACAGCCACAGCCTTGATTACCGCAATCAACCAAAAGCAGGTCGTGGGAACGACAAATTCACTCCACTAAAGATGACTCTAAGAGAGATACTAATGTCGGAGGGGGCGAACTTCCCAAAGCCGCATCTGATGACCACGCTAGTGTATCATCGTCAAGGAAACGGGTATTGCGAGTACCATAATGACAAAGGTCATGGTACGGATGAATGCATTCAGCTAAAGAAGCATATTGAGTCACTGGTAAAGTCGGGAAAGCTAAAGCACCTCATTAAAGAATTGAAAGATGGGACGGATAATAAGAAGAATGATAAGAGAGATAATTCGAAAGATAAGCCCACAACCATATTTATGGTAGAGTCGTGGCAACACAGGACCAGGCAGAAAATCACTCAAACATTTTCTCGCGGTAAGGATATCTCGTTTCCACCCATCACGGCAAGCAATGTAGCTGAGGGACCTCTTACCATCGAAGTTAGTATAGGGAACCACATACTCTATCGCATGTATATCGACGGAGGGTCTTCGAAAGAAGTCCTTTATGAACATTGTTTCACACGGCTACGGGCGAAAGTCAAAAACCAATTGATGTCGGCTACGTCGTCGCTCATAGGTTTCAGCGGTGAAACAATCTGGCCATTGGGTCAGCTACGGCTCTTGGTAACGATAGGAAACGAAGATCACTCAACCACAGCATGGATGAATTTATGATGATACGCTCGCCATCTCCATATAATGTTATCATTGGGAGACATGGAATCCTAGCCATCTGCGCCATGCCATCTATAGTACACCGCATGATGAAGTTCCCCATAGAGGGCGGGATCGTCACTCTCTTCAATACAATAGTGCCACCGACAGAGTGCCATGCGATAGTCGCACCACCACAGCCAGAGGTCAGAGCGAAAGAGTCACCACCAGCAAACCTAAAAGTGGCAATTCACCTAGATTACGTGGACCAAGAGGTATCAATTAAGGGGACTATGTCTGACAAAGGCAGAGATGCTATGTGCACGCTTCACAAGTAAAACCTTGACGTGTTCGTATGGGAACCAAAAGACATGACAGGGGTGCCTCGCTCGATTGCGGAACATAAGCTACAAATCCGCACTAGATATCCCATGGTAAAGCAAAAGAAACGTGGGCAAGCCCAGAGCAAAGCAAGCTATACTCGAAGAAGTAAAAAAGCTGGTGGACGTAGGCATCATGCGTGAAGTTTACTACCACGATTGGCTTTCTAATCCAGTCATGGTAAAGAAACATGATGGTAGTTGGTGCATGTGTATGGACTTCACAGATCTGAACAAGGCTTGTCTACAAGATTGTTACCCATTGCTAGAAATCGGTTGGAAAGTCGAATCCTTGTATGGGTATCCCTTCAAATATTTTATGCACGCATACAAAGGATACCACCAAATTCAGACTACAGCAGAGGATGAAGAAAAAACAGCATTCCAGGGCGTCTAGTGCTACACCAAGATGTCATTCGGCCTAAAGAATTCATACGCTACCTACCAGAAGCTAGTAGATAAAGCCTTTAACAATCAAATTGGCCGAAACCTAGAAGTTTACGTAGATGACTTGGTCATGAAAATCCATACAGAAGAACTTCTCAAGGACATCGAGGAAACCTACGCGACGCTGCGGAAGATCAACATGAAGTTGAATCCCTAAAAGAGCACATTCAGAGCGATAGAGGGGATGTTTTTAGGATAGATAATAGATCCTAACGACATCAAGCCATGCCCGGATAAGACCGATGCGGTAATACAGTTGCTGTAACCTAGAAGATTGAAGGAAGTACAGTCTCTCAATGGAAAATGGGCAGGTTAAATAGTTTCCTATCCAAGTCTGTGGAGAAGTCGTTGCACCTATTCAAAACACTCAAGAAGTGCATGAAAAAGGGAGATTTCTGCTAGACGAAGGAGGTCGAAGAGGCCTTTGATCAACTCAAGAAGCATCTGGCTTCCCTCCAAATGTTGGTTGCACCGCAGCCCAAGGAGGAGTTGATCATCTACCTATCAGCCACTCATGGCGCCATTAGTGTAGTTATAATGAAGGATAGAAACTCTATTCAAACCCCAGTCTACTTTGTTAGCCCAGCATTACAAGGACCAAAACTGAATTATACTCCGATGGAGAAACTGGTTTTATCGTTGGTATACGCCACAAAGAGGCTACACCGCTACTTTCGAGAATATCCTATTGTGGTAATCACGGATCAACCAATCAAGTAGATAATTTCAAATCCATACGCGGCAGGAATGTTGTAGAAGTGGAGTGTTCTGTTAGGAGAACACAATATTTCATACAGACCGCGTACGGTAGTCAATGGGTAGATCCTGGCAGATTTCATCATAGAAAAGCTAGAGGAGGAGGTTGTGGCGGCCCTAGAAGAAGAAGAACCACAAGACCCATGGGTCTTGTTCACAGACCGGTCCTCATGTACTGATGGGTCGGGGGCTGGTCTCATACTCACAAACGTGGAAGGTATGGAGTTCACTTCCGCATTACATTTCGAATTCACAGCCAGGAATAATGAGGCTGAGTACGAGGCGTTAATGTGGGTCTCAGAATAGCTGCTCGAATGGATCTATGTATCTTAGAAGCATACGTAGACTCATGGTTAGTAGCAAACCATATTTTAGGGGAGTACGTAGCCAAAGAGGGCAACATGGTCCAATACCTTGAGAAGGTTAAGTCACTCATCACGGGAATTAGTAAGTTCACCATACAGCAAGTTCCAAGAGGTGAGAAAAAAAAGGGAACGCTTTGCGTAAGATTGTGTTCACTAGCTTCGCTCAATTATCCTAGCAGATATTGGTAGAAATCCATAATGATAAGTCGATCAAAGGAGAGAAGGTATCCAAAATCATCGATGAAGAGGGACCTACGTGGATGACCTCAATCATCGAATACCTAACCAATGAGACCCTCCCTTATGATGAGACAGAAATGGGGCGCATCTGGAGGAAGTCACACCAGTTTGAAGTCCGTGACGGAATCCTTTACAAGCGGTCGTTCCTACTACCCTGGTTGCGATGCTTCGGGCCGCGCCAAGCCAGTTACATAATCAGCGAAATTTCTGAAGGGTCGTGCAGCATGCATGCAGGACCTAGGTCGTTTGTAGCACGAGCTTTAAGAACAGGGTATTATTGGCCAACCATGCACAAGGACGCAACAAATATGATCCTCAGGTGCAATGGTTGTCAAGTCCAGAGGCCAGTACCGTGTCATCCACAACAGGAGCTGACACCCATCACGTCCCCGTGGACGTTCTTCAAGTGGGGAATTGATACTGTAGGGCCTTTCCCTATAGCAGCCGGGGGCATGAAGTTCTTGATCGTAGCTATCACTACTTCACCTGATAGATTGAGGCAAAAGCGGGTAGCGACTAACACGGGTATGTAGGTAAAAAAGTTTGTTTAGGAAAATATTGTATGTCGTTTTGGTTTGCTAAGGGAGATAGTCTCAGATAATGGAAAGCAGTTCGCGGACAATCCATTCAAAGATTGGTGCACAACATTGAACATCAAACAATGGTTCGAATCAGTCAAACATCCGCAAACCAGTGGTTTGGTAGAAACACGCTAATAGGAGCCTCGGAGAAGGTATTACGGCGTACTTAGACGGGAAAAATGCTAAATGGATAGAAGAGCTACCCCATGTCCTATGGGCACATGGAACAAAGATCAAGACAGCTAACGGGGATACTCCATTCGCGTTAGCCTATGGTACGGAAGCAGTAATCCTGACAGAGATTGGAATGCCAACGATCCGTACGGCAGAGGTAGACGTCATCACCAATGACGATGAGCTAAGGGCTAACTTAGACCTACTAGAGGAAAAACGCGATTTGGAGGCAATCAACGAAGCCAGAGCTAAGTCAAAAATGAAAGGGTATTTTGACGTTAAGGTCAGAGGGGTATCTTTTAAACCAGGTGATTTTGTTTATCGTGCCAATGAAGCAAGTCGTGTGGAGAACACAAGGAAACTCAAACCAAAGTGGGAAGGACCGTACGATGTGACGGATGCTTTGGGAAAAGGAGCGTATAGGTTACGTGACATGGATGGCCGTGACTTAGGCCGCACATGGAACATCAGCAATATCAAGAAGTGCTATCTCTAAGGCTACGGTCCTCGTATGGATAATCTCTAGCTGTAGTCAGCCCCAATAAACATCCATGTAATTTTTCATTTCTTCGTACTAGGTCTTTTATGTTTTGAAAAACTTGCAAGTATTAATAAAACGACGCGGTGGCTATCTAGCCCCGCGGCTCGTTCTTTTTTCAATCTTTTCTTTGCATTTAGAATAGTTAAGTTTTCTTTAGTTAATTATTCATTATCATCAAACGTACATCTACTATCCGTTTCTATGTGAGATAAGAGGATTGAGTTAACCTAATAATTTAACTTATTGAGTAACAGGGATACAACCCCATCAACCTCGGATTGTGAATCCTTACTAGACAGCTTATTATCAAGACGTTGTAATAATATGATGCATACAACACTCATTTGTGACGGACTGGCCAAAGACACACTGTGCGCGTCTAGTAACATCATTTGTTTATCTTTTTATAATACGTTTTGACATGTTACGCGTAGGGATATTCATTATCCACTAAATCACAATACCAAACAAGTATTTGCATAAGACAAAATTCCACAGACATCCGTGGACAAATATTACAATATACATAATGTATGTTCAAATGTTTAAAACTGCATAAGGTGCAAGGAATAAACTAGTGTATTGCGGAATCACATGCTCAGAAAGAGCTTTCTTCCGTCGGCTGAGGATTGCCATGATGGGGTCACTAGGCGGCAGTTCATCTTCCAGAGCCATGGCTAACCCAACCTAGGTCGGGACTGATACGGTAATCCCGTCAGATCGAGGAAGGTGAGCAGATCCAGTCGTGGGTATCATGCACACAATTTGATCCTCCCTCTTCTTCCTTGCCTAGCCTTATTTACATTGATGGCCTCTACCAATTATTTTTCTCTCTTCAGATCCCATGGGTCGTTGGGGGGAGGATGATTTGTATAAACAGGGATCCGCACCTGTTGATGACTTGGTTGCAGATCCACCCACCAATCTGGTGCGTCTTGGGAAACGAAATTGGTGTTCAGATGGAGCCGATCCATGATCTCATCCAGCGGTGCGTCCTTAAGTGTTTCTAGTTCAAATAGTAAGGGATATTAGGTGTCCATCAAGGCTTTCATGGAGGCGTTCATTACCCGCTCGCACCCGGCTTGTAAAAGGCATGGGTTTCAATGGGCTTCTTCTTATCTTTAAGTGTGGCACCGACCAACAAGCCTTCATGTATGCCCCTGTCTATGTCGTCAGACACGACATTCGTAAACGGCATGACCATTTCAGGAGACTCGGCTATCATCATCATAGCATGTTGTAACTCGTGTCCGATCATCCACCTGCGCCCAGCGATAGCCGTGAGCATGTGTGGATACAACTCTTCATCAAAATCTATGGCTAACGCCTATGGGCGAAGGTTGTGCTCCTCCAGCTTGTCATCAACATATTTTTCTTTTTCGGCCCTGGATTGCATCACCTCTACGATTATCCGCTCCTCACCCTTCACAAGAATTTGCATTTTGTCATTGGCGAGGGTGATGGCGGCCACATCTTCGGTCAAAGATTATACAGCTGCATCCGCGGCAGCTACCTGTGGGAGGAATTCAATAAGTGTGGGATCGATATTTGATGGTATGAAGTGCGATGATAAATAAGGGTAAATACATTGTCATTAGAGGATTGCAGCTCACCTTGTAACTTTGCAACCTGGGCCTCGAAGTTGGTGGTGTGACTGGCTTGCTCACTGATGGTAGCCTCTGCGGTGGCCAGCTGGGCATGCAGGTTAGCCTCAGATTCTGATAGGTGGGCTATTTCCTCATCTTTTCCCTTGATTGTTGCATATGGTCTGTCAAACTTCCTGTATGCGCTTTCCAACCTACGGAGGGCTTCTTTGAACCTTTTCCTCATAGCAGCACCTATCGTGACCTGGTGTGAGGCTGGCTGATATTGAGTAAAAATACGTCTTTTAGGAAAAAGAGCGTAATTAGGGTAAGTACACAAATGGTTTAGGAAAACCACAAGTTATGACCCAAAGTGGGGATCGTTCTCAAGGAGGCTTGGTGTGTGTGTTAAGAAATGATTAACTTTGTGATTATATTTATGAGAAGAGAAAATAGAAATAAGATAAGAAGAAAATGACGGTTATGATGACGAATTAAACTAAGACGATAAAGTCGTACACGTAAAACCGTAAAAAGTAGCAAAATTAAAAATTTACCCTAAAATTCCAAGAAAATTGCAATAAATCCTAAATAATGCAATTAGAGTTTACAAAAAATCAAAAATCACCCAAACCTTTTACTTAATTAAATATTAATTTTTTAATGCTAATTAAAACCCAAAAAATCAATTTAATTAACAAAAAGCCCAAAATGAGATTTTTTTCAATTGTAAACCTCTAAAATGACTTAACTTAATTTAAAAATATTTTTGAAAATTTTAAAACTAATAAAAACTATTTAAAAACAATTAAAAACTATTTAAACTTAAAATAATTATAAAAATTAATTAATGAGAATAAAAATATTAAAAAATTGTAAAATTCCTAACTTAATGTATTTAACCTAAGAAAATATAAAAACTTGAAAAATCTAAATTTTATTTTTTAATAATAAAATAATAATAAAATAATATTAAAAATCCAAAATTTATAAAAAAATTTAAAAAGTTTCAAACTAGCTTATTTTAACCTAATAAACACAAAATGAAGTTGAAAATACCTAAATACCCCTAATGGGCCTAGAATGGGCCAAAAGTCTAAACAGTTGGCTTAATGGGCTTATTAAGGCCCAATAAGAAAAATGTTGTCCAAATAAGCCCAAAAACTCCTATCTGACTCAAAATTTGATTTTAAAGATAATGTTAGGTTTTACTAGGTTCAATTTAATTCGGTATCTTCTCGTATTGATTTTCGGTTCAAAGTACGACTCAATTATTTTTTGGTGAAACAAATAGTTGTGTCGTTGTAGTAATTAAAAAGTGCAAGACGTAAATGTAAATGACGTTAATTTAAATCTAAATCTAATTTAAAATAAATGACAATTATTTAAAAGCGTGACGGGAAATTAAAGGGCACTTAAAGTAAATGGGCAATTAAAGTAAATAACGCAAGCTTAAAACTATCTAAGGCAAACTTAAAACGCAACTAAAACTTAAAATATGGCAAGGCTAAAATAAATCTAAGGTAAGTAATCTTAAAGTGCAACTAAGTAAAAAGGCGGGAAAAGTAAAGCTTGAAAATTAAAAACAGAAAGTTAAAAACTGAAACTAAAAAGAACCTGAAAATAGCTCATCCAGAATAAACATTCGTTCAGAATAATCACTCACCCGGAATGTCACCTTCGTTCGGAATGATTCTTCTTCACTCGGAATATTTACCAAAAACCTTGATCCGGAATAAATCCTTTATCCGGAATATGTCACTTATCCGGAATAAAGTCTTGATTCGGAATATTTAAGCTTGATCCGGAATGTTGCTGATCCGGAATATTTTCCGAATGAATCCCCTTGATCCGGAATGTTGAAGATTCTGGATGAAGACCTTGATCCGGAATAATTAATTATTCCGAATAAAACTCCTTGTTCCGGAATATTTGGTATTCCGAATGAAAGGTTTGATCCGGAATGTTAAATTATTCCGAATAAACAAGACTGATCCGGAATGTTTAATTATTCCGAATAAACAAGACTGATCCGGAATGTTTAATATTCCGGATGAACAACCCTTGATCCGGAACTTCTTGAGCAGCACATTGATTCGGAATGTGTGGTTGATTCGAAATGTACCTGGGAAACAGATGAACAACGAAGAACAAGGGGAACAAAAGAATAACACGAATCTAAACAAAAACTAATCAAATCAACCAAAAGATTAAATCAAACTAATCAATAAACATCTACTAATCATAAACAAACAATCCAAATCAATAAAACTAACAAAACTAATCAAAATAAGCAAAACACACTTTAATCAATAAAAACTCAAAAACATAAACATGAACATAAACATAAAGATCAAAGATTAAAGAAAGGTAGATAGGAGATAAACAATAAAAATACAGATTGACAAGAATTAAAAGGAAACTTACTTGAAATTAAATGTATTTAAGGTGCAAGACAATGTATTTAAATGGACATGAAATTAAATGACAAGGTAATTAAAAGGTGGAAGAGCATAGTTTGTCAAACTAGCGAACAAAAGCTAATGAAATGAAATTGAAATCTATTTATAGGGGAGATTAGGGAGGTGCTTAGGAAGCTTCCTCCCCTCTTTCTTCTTTCCTTAATTGCGTCCTTAAGTCCTTGCTCTTCTTAATTATTTGTTGATCTTCTTAATTCTTTGACTTTAACGACTTTGTCTCGGGATTTCTTTGAACTCGTCTTGTAATTCTTCAATAAATTAGACTTGAGTTCTTCAGCTTTTAGTAAACTTTTGTCTTTTGACTTATTCTTCGATAAATCTTCAGAATTTGTTCTTGGACTTCCGTTCTTTTTGCATTCTTGATTTCTTGACTTCGTCTTTCGTATTTTTCTTCGATAAAAGCCCGTGAATGCCCGTGTTTTCTCCACTTTTCACCTTTTCGTCCTAAATCACAACAAAAACACAAACCACGCATAATTCCGACATAAATGACATAAAATACACGTTTTGGCTTGGTTATGATTGTAATTAAGTGGTAAAAAGGATGGGTAACACACCTATCAAATCCCCTACACTTGACCATTGCAATGTCCTCATGCAATGCATTAGTTACAAAGCACGTTTACATTTTTCAACACAATCAATCCACGTTGGCCTTTATTAAAGAAATACAAAATAACAAAACAAGTAAAGAAATCAAAAGCATACCTTAGGGTTTTGAAAATGTCATGAATAATCATCATTCTTAATTTTTCACTTTCTCCAAACCAAGCTTAAAAACGAGATCATTGTTATTATAAGTTAGCAAACTAACACGAACTCATGTGAGCCAATTATTCACTTAGACTCCCTTATTCCTAGGTGTATCTCTGATATTTTATTTTTGTCTTGAATGATCACAAGGATGCATTGTTGGACTTATTTCGATAGTTATTTAGGCCGAAAATAAAGTGAACGATTTAATCAATAGTTAGCTAAAGGACAAAATATTTTAAAACTGCTTCTCGGGGCCTCATAAAGTTCATATCTTGGCATAACTCGCTTCGCGATTTGAGACCTTTCTCGGACCGATATTTGGCAGCGACTTCATACTTCAAACCTTGAGAGACGTTCATGAAATAATGGTCTTCTCTTCATAATAGGAATTTCTTCACTTGAAGTTTTGAGAGATTCTTCATATTTGGACCACGACTTCTTCATTTTTCTCTAATCTTTACCTTGGACTTCGATATACAACGATCCGCCTCCTTTTAGGACTTGGATCTATTTGTCCTCATACCTTGTTAGGGCCTTTTCGGATAGACTTCTCCATGACTTTTGGGGAGTTTTTGCTTTTCGTCGTGTGTCTCGATCCTTCATATTGATTTTTGATAAATGATTCTTCACATCACTTGGGATCTTTAGCAACAAAATGTAGCCCTCATGCCTTGTTAGGACCTTTTTAGACTCGCCAATCTTCACATCCCGCTTCAATAAGTTATGACTTGGCTATGAACTCTAATCCATACCGAGCAACTTTTAAACGATCTTGGGATAGAAGCTAAGTAACTTTTCAAATCGTACAACCTTATTTATTGTAGATAAATTTATTAGCAAGCGATGGGAGAATAGGCTTATAATTAACTCACATAAATTCCCGAAAGAATACCAAACTTATAATTGACTCTATCATCTCTCGTTCTCCACAGTTTAAAATCTCAAGGAATGAGACTCGTGGATTCTTAGCCTATTAAATCAAAGTTTTGGGTTTTCGAGTCGTCTATAGGATCTTGCAAACTCTTAGACTTTTACAAGTTAGAAATCGCATTTTAAAGTTCCCTTGATAAACGACTCTCTAGGATCAATTATAGGAACTTGCGAAAAGTTCTTGTTCTTAACCCGTGAGAGTTAAGACTTTCGCGTTTTATAGCTCCCTATATAAAAGCCTAGCAAAACTTGACTTAAACACGTTAAGGATACTAGCTAGAGTAAACTTAGATAAGTAAACTCCGGTTGAGTCAAAAGATTCACAACATTTGAAAATTAAAACCGCTTTATTAAAATTTATTCTAGTAAGGAAAGAAAATAACTATACAAAGGGAAAAACTAATAGGCCAAAGTAGATCAAAAATTTTGAAAAATGTCGAAAAATTGATTTTCCTGTTAAAATGAGGAAAATACAAGGAAAATGCCACTTAACTTCGATGGAAGTCCCCCTACACTTAATATAAACATTATTCTCAATGTTTAAGCATGTGGGATTAAAATCCCCTACACTTAGGACATTGTGAACTTTGTTTAAATCTTGCTAAGGAAAGGACAACTAACGAGATTCCTATTTTAATATTGAGAAATATAAAATAGTGAATCGAAAAGAGTATAGGATAGAACCGGGAAGAAGGGAACACTGAATCACGGTTCGTCAAAAGTCATCAAGAGTGTGTCTTTGCAGCTCTAATCCTTGCACATGATAAGAAAGAGAACAAGAAACACCACGGGGCTCCCCCTACCCTTATGGTGAAAATAAGGAAAAATAGATAAATAATTGGGTTGCCTCCCAAAAAGCGCTTGTTTTTGTTAACCGAGTCACGAGCCTGACTTGTCCCCGAATTAAATGGTCCATGGGGAAGCCTCGAATGTAATACCGGGATCAAAGACCCTGTCCTCGTTCCCGGAGGAATATAACAAAGGAGAGGCAGGAGGATAAGTCTTGAATGGTAGGAAGGTCCTTTCAACATACGAGAAGTATGTGAAATCTTGATCCACGGGAGGTAGGGTGGGTAAAGGAATCACATTGTCATCCTCCAAAGACAATAGATGCTGACCAATTGGCAAAGCCGTAAGGTTATCAATCATAGAATGGTCATTGTCACCTCCCGGGTCAAAGCACTCATCCTCATTTCCTGGAGAGTGAAATTGATACATCACCCGCTTGGGCGTGCATTCAGTAGGATGAGGGGGCAATATAGTAGGAGAAGTAAGAGAAGAATTACCTTCCATACGTGTCACCTGTCCAGTAGAGTCAAATCTCTCCACCTCTGCGATAGAAGGGGGCATGGCTAACAAAGTATGCTCATCAATAGCAAGAGAAGCAGAGCTATCAATGTCTTCAATCCCTTCGTCAAAGAGATGATTCACCTCACTAGATATGTAAGCGTCATCAAAATCAAATAAAGGGTTCGAATAAATCTTGAAAGTTTCCTTCGGAACGTCTTCATCCGATAGTGACTCGTCATCACTAGAAGTAAAATCATCAACTTGATCAAAAAGAGGATTAGAGAAAGCCAAAGAATCCGCTCCCAAAGTGTTGGTGGATGGAACATCATCAGAAGAAAGTGCATCATAATCATCGTCACTGTCGGATGTCAACTCAGATTCACTTGGGATTGGGACAAGGTTATCAGCACTAGACTTTTTGAATTCGTCGGATTCCTTTGCAGGAATTGTGCTAAGATCCTCATCCCCTAGGATGGGTGAATCCTTAGGCTCCAGAGCCGGCATGTCGGGTGAAGGAGTAGAATTCTCATCGTTCCAAGAAATAGGACTCGCATCGTCATCACTATCATAATAATATGGAGGCACAAGAGGAGGAGTATAAGCATTAAGGTTAGATACTTGCTCTTGTTTCTAATCCGCTTGACATTTCTCCATGATCTTGTTGCAAGCTTCTTGAACTTTTTGAAAGTTGTCAAAAAGTGTGGCCATTTGCTCTGGAGGAAGTGCACAAAAGGGTTGATGATTGACGGTGTGACGTGGGGGCTCAAAGTGATACACACTGGGATGATAGCACGGAACTTTCTCAAAGACCTTCGACGGATCACAAGAAGAAGCATCGTGAGGGCCCCCACAAATATAGCACCACGGGTATGGAGAAAAACCCGGTGCATCATGAGGATAAGGATTGTCACAGACGGGAGAAGGTGAGAAAGTATTGTAAGCGAGAAGTATGAATTTGTTGAATTGTAAAATGGACAAAATCCAAATTGTGTATCGTCGATATCAAAACCACACCGCTCACAAGTACACCATTGACATGTTTGAAAACCATGCCATGGTATCCCACACCGTACGCAAGACGAATCCATGAAGAATTATAAATAAGAGGGGTAAAGAAAGGAATTAAACATAATAGATGATAAAGAGGAATATTTTTGGTGCAAAACTTTGAAAAAGAAATGCTTTTTAAGATTTTTCAAATGTTTTTGGGATTTTTTGTAAATTTTTGACACGAAAAATAACGTTCACGAATGAACGGATCCCAAAAATCAACGCGTCTCTCACAGAAAACCGTTAATCTTTACGAAAAGAGCCGGCAGCGGCGCCATTTTAATGTTAGGTTTTACTAGGTTCAATTTAATTCGGTATCTTCTCGAATTGATTTCCGGTTCAAAGTACGACTCAATTGTTTTTTGGTGAAACAAATAGTTGTGTCGTTGTAGTAATTAAAAAGTGCAAGACGTAAATGTAAATGACGTTATATTAAATCTAAATCTAATTTAAAATAAATGACAAGTATTTAAAAGCGTGACGGGAAATTAAAGGGCACTTAAAGTAAATGGGCAATTAAAGTAAATAACGCAAACTTAAAACTATCTAAGGCAAACTTAAAACACAACTAAAACTTAAAATAAGGCAAGGCTAAAATAAATCTAAGGTAAGTAATCTTAAAGTGCAACTAAGTAAAAAGGCGGGAAAAGTAAAGCTTGAAAATTAAAAACAGAAAGTTAAAAACTGAAACTAAACAGAACCTAAAAATAGCTCATCCGGAATAAACCTTCGTTCGGAATAATCACTCACCCGGAATGTCACCTTCATTCGGAATGATTCTTCTTCACTCGGAATATTTACCAAAAACCTTGATCCGGAATAAATCCTTTATCCGGAATATGTCACTTATCCGGAATAAAGTCTTGATTCGGAATACTTAAGCTTGATCCGGAATGTTGCTGATTCGGAATATTTTCCGAATGAATCCCCTTGATCTGGAATGTTGAAAATTCCGGATGAAGACCTTGATCCGGAATAATTAATTATTCCGAATAAAACTCCTTGATCCGGAGTATTTGGTATTCCGAATGAAAGGTTTGGTCCGGAATGTTAAATTATTCCGAATAAACAAGACTGATCCGGAATGTTTAATTATTCCAAATAAACAAGACTGATCCGGAATGTTTAATATTCCGGATGAACGACCCTTGATCCGGAACTTCTTGAACAGCACTTTGATTCGGAATGTGTGGTTGATTCGGAATGTACCTGGGAAACAGATGAACAGCGAAGAACAAGGGGAAAAAAAGAATAACACGAATCTAAACAAAAACTAATCAAATCAACCAAAAGATTAAATCAAACTAATCAATAAACATCTACTAATCATAAACAAACAATCCAAATCAATAAAACTAACAAAACTAATCAAAATAATCAAAACCCACTTTAATCAATAAAAACTCAAAAACATAAACATGAACATAAACATAAAGATCAAAGATTAAAGAAAGGTAGATAGGAGATGAATAATAAAAATAAAAATTGACAAGAATTAAAAGGAAACTTACTTGAAATTAAATGTATTTAAGGTGCAAGACAATGTATTTAAATGGACATGAAATTAAATGACAAGGTAATTAAAAGGTGGAAGAGCATAGTTTGTCAAACTAGCCAACAAAACTAATGAAATGAAAATGAAATCTATTTATAGGGGACATTAGGGAGGTGCTTAGGAAGCTTTCTCCCCTCTTTCTTCTTTCCTTAATTGCGTCCTTAAGTCCTTGCTCTTCTTAATTCTTTGTTAATCTTCTTAATTCTTTGACTTTAGCGACTTTGTCTCGGGATTTCTTTGAACTCGTCTTGTAATTCTTCAGTAAATTAGACTTGAGTTCTTCGGCTTTTAGTAAACTTCCGTATTTTGACTTATTCTTCGATAAATCTTCAGAATTTGGTCTTGGACTTCCGTTCTTTTTGCATTCTTGATTTCTTGACTTTGTCTTTCGTCTTTTTCTTCGATAAAAGCCCATGAATGCCCGTGTTTTCTCCACTTTTCACCTTTTCGTCCTAAATCACAACAAAAACACAAACCACGCATAATTCCGACATAAATGACATAAAATACACGTTTTGGCTTGGTTATTATTGTAATTAAGTGGTAAAAAGGATGGGTGTTTACACACCTATCAAAAAACAAAACTCTGATGGCCCAAAAGCTGAAAATGTGTTTAAGCTAGCTTATTTCAAAGCAGCTTATTCTTAATGGGCTTTTTGGCCCATTAAGCTATAAGCTGATGCCATAAGCTCAAATTAGACACACAAGCTTCTTTTGAGTTACCTAAGAGTTCTGTAAAAAGAAATTTGAAATAAGCACAAGGAATAATCCTGAAAAAGCAATAAGCTATCTTCACAAAACGACAAAATAGTCGTTTTCGAGTTCTAGGCCACCCCAAGAGCTGATTCAACTTTCAAAAGCTTTTAAATGACATAACTAAGCTCAATCAACAAAATGTTTTCAAATAAGCCCACTTAGTAAGCTGGAATAAGCAGATAAGCACTTAATTTAAAGTCAAACTGATGAGTTTTCTAGCAAAAAGTCAAAGTCAAGGTCTGATAAGCTCCAGTTCAATCAAATGGGTCAAATGATGAAGATCTATCACAAAAATTAAGTTGTTGCACGTTTAAATAAGCCAATATGGCTTATTAATAAGCTGACTGAAAAATTACACTAGCAGGGGCTAGTTTTGGGTGTTGAGCAGTGGGAACTTTTCCCACTGCTTGACTTAATTGACTTTTTGTCTTATATGACTTTTTTGTGGATTCAAGTTTCACAAAGGCACCCAAATGATCAGTTAATTATAAGGAGTCAATAACAATCACAAAAACACAATCATAATCAGCCAATTAGTACAGTTAATTCAAAACATCACCAGATCTAGCCCAGACATGAACAATAAGCAGTTATGAACTTATAAGTTGTTTAAGCAAATTTCAGCCAACCAAATTGCACCAAAAGCATACACAAGCTATAATAAACTCAAATGAACAAGTTTAAACAGGTTTCATGCAATGGTGCAAGGCCTAAATCAAGATTCAAGCACAATATGGTTACTGAACACTAACAAGCAGATTTCTACTTTTGCTGATGTACTTGACCAACAAGCCAAATTCAGACACTCAAATCTATCACATAGGTTCTATTAACAATGATTTAACAACTTTTAGCCCTAAGCATGCATATACTCTAGATGTTTCCAAAATCTTAGGTCAAAATCAGTCAAATCCAATGAGATATAGCACAATGTTTGATTCAAGGGTTTAAGGCCAATAACTTGCAGGTTTTAGTTCTCAACCAAGTAAATAACAGATAACAAGCATAAACAACAACTTTCAACAACACAATAGCAACTTATGATCTTAAACAGATAATCCCAAACACCCCTCATCTTTTTCACATCAACTTTAAACAAGTATAAGTGTATTCCAAGACTACCTAAGCCCAATCAAACACATTAACAAGTATAACATGCAGTATCAAGCAAGATTAGACCACAAATTCAGCAAGAACACAAGCAGCACACAAATTCACTAAAAATCAAGGTTTTAAGCAGATTTTAGGTAGAATGGTGCATACCTCATGGATGTACATCCACACCCACGAATTTTGAGCTTATGTGCTAGCAAGAACAAGCACAAGCTTCCATAAACAACCCTGCTAAGATTCAACAAGGTTAAGCACAAAATTATCAAAAACAGAAAAGTGAAAAATCCCTTATTAATGCAACCTTAGTTCCCCACACTTGATTATCCCCAAGTTATAAGCTTCACACCACCTTGATATCACAATATAAAGATGCTATGATCAGCTTATAGCCCAAAAATTCTAAGGTTTGAACAAGACTTAGCAAAATATCAAGATTTAAGGAAAATATCCAAACTTTTGCACACTCCTTTGAAAACAGGTTTTAGGATTCAAGATTAGTAAACAAACAACAATAATAAGCAGATATAATGATTGGCACTTGAGTTTTCTTCACCAAATTCAAACACATTTCATTAATTGAATATATGATTTACAGAATTGTGAACTTAGGAAAATTCAAGAGCAAAAAACAAATGTAGTGATGCTAATGCCTTATATAGGCTACAAGAAACCTAAATGCTGAATAAAAAATGTAACCCTAATGATGTAGAAGCCCAAAAATGCCCTTGTGAAGTTTGAATAACTTGAGAATCATGTGACTTGTTCTTGGCGTTTTGTTGTAGCTGGCAAGGTGAAATTGCATCTAAGGGTTTATAACAAGCTTAAAATGTAAGCTTCAATGTGGATGGTTGGATTGCTGTCCAAGTTTTGGCAGTTTGCACAAGAGTGTAGCAGGGGAATCTCATGTGGGATTGATGGGTGATGTGGCAATTAGTTTTAAGGTTGGGATGTGTTTATAAGACCCTTAATCATCAATCTACACAATATTAGGGTTTAATTGTTGGTAATTAATAAATGCCCAATTGAGATTATGAACATGAAGAACAAGGTTTTAATCCGTTTTTGGGTGGATTAATGTTTAAAAACATGTTTAGGCGCCAAGGTTATTTAATAAATAAACCGGATTAGTGGAGAGCCGAGGTGGATGAATGGTGAAGGGTGATTGGTGGAAAAGGGTGAGTGGGACACGTGTAAGGGGATGGTTGGTCTATGTAACTTTCCTTGTCTGCCCAAATTAGTCCCAGTCTTTCTTTTTTCTTTCACTTGTAAATAAATAAACCAAAACTCGTTTTCCTTTGTAATTGAAGTTTGCAACTTCACACTTTTGCCCCAAAAAGTTTGGTAAAGTAATTTGAGGGGTATTTCTTGCCATTTGTTGATTCTTGAAGGGCTGTTTTGGCATTTTCTTCATTGATAATGGTATTGACTTGTTTGTTTGACTTCTTGGAGGACTGAATTTGCCAAGTCATGTTTAATGAGGGACCATTTTTGCCATTTCTTCAAAGTCAAGGGTCCTTTTTGCAATTTGACAAACTTAAAGGACCAAACTTGTAATTTCTTGTAAATTGAAGTCCTTAATGGTATTTTTGACTTTAAGGAGGACTAATATTGACAATTTAGTTTTGTTGAGGGACTAAAATTGCCAATTCTTCAAAGTAGATGGCCCTTTTTGAAATATTGACAAACTTTGGGGACCAATCTTGTAATTATGAAGATACAAGGGTTTAAAGGGTCAATTCTTCAATATTGGAGGACCCTTCTTGCATAATCTTCAAATCTTCAAGGGTTTTGTCTTGGAAAATCTTCATTAGGGCTTGGTTCATTGTGCGGCTTCGTTTCTCGTGTTCGTTTTTGTATGATTCTTGTGATGTTTTGTCATTTTCTCAATATCCGTACCTAAAATACACAAGCAACAAACACACGCATATATTTGGCCATTTTTATGATATTTAATGCATTTAAAGCCCTTTTTGGACGATGAGACTATGTATAAAAGCAGTCTCATCACTCCCCTATACTAAACCATTGTCGTGCCCTCACGCAATGCTAGAATAAAGTATCGTAGCACCTCCAAAATTCATTTTGATTCACATTTATTGAATGATAAACTAGCTACACTACTACTATTACTTCTACTTGCGTTTTAGACATAATGTATGATTTTCATCGCAAAATGGGACGTTTAGGTTCATAGAACAAGAACACGTGAATGCTTCGTTAGAAATAATTTCGTCGTCCTCGACTTTAACCCCAATTCCATGCCAAGCGTGCAACGAGATCATTGTCATTTTAAGTTAGTAATGCTAACACTACTCATATGCCCTAATCACGTACTTATCCTCCCACTATCCTAAGTTGTATCTCTTATATTTTATTTTGTCCTTAATGTTTCACGAGGATACATTGTTTGACTTATGCGATAATAGAGATTTAGGTCTAAAAATAGAGTCTTAACGGTGTAACCAAGAACATCGAATTAATAAACACTCCTAATAGACAACGATGTCAAAAAATTAAGTCAACAAGAAGGATCTATAAACACGGTTTTATAACGGTTTTGAACATGAGACTTATTACCAAGACTTTTATATGCCCCCTAAAGGAAGGGCCTTATTATCATAGGTTTACCTCCATCTTTTATTCAACTTCGCCATGAAGCTTTTATTATGACTTCGGTCTTGCCTTGCCTATTATTATCAACCTCATCGGTGGTTTTATTAGCCAAAGATGTATATCCTCACGCTAAGGCGAATTTTGGATCTTTAAAGCTTCAATGATTAAGGCTTGATTCACTTTCAATTTTGCATAGATTTTTCGGCCTTGTGAGCTTCAAATTGTTTGCTTGATTTAGGTGAGCACTTGAAATCTTATTATTGGGTGAAGCTTTCGATTATTCGGGTTGCCAATACTTCAAAACCTGACGCTGGCGATACCTTAATGTCTTCCCAATTTAATTACACGAAAGCTACTAGAAAAGACTAGAAACCAACAATCAAGACTAAACCGCTAAGTCAATGCTCATTAAGCAAAAAATATTTACAAGTTAGGGGAGAATAAGCAAACTGATGACGTATAGTCCCAGCCGGGTCATGAACCTGGCCTACGGGTACTACCCGTATCCGGCCCATCACGGATGGGTGGTAATAATGTCATTTGAGCTTATGGGCTTGGATGAACAGTAACTGCACACATGTGTGCGGCCCACGGCCCGGCATGACCGGTACAGGGTTTGACAGAATCATATTCTATCTCTGAATATGATTCACTCCAAAGAAGAGGATATTCACTCACCATAATTAGAAGATAACAATCAATCTAATTCTGGTGTTTCTCTTTTCCTTGGGACCGAAGCATCAGTGACAGCCCATTAGGGTTTCACTGCCTATAAAAGGAACCCCCAAGGGCTCCACAAAGGTATTACGTCCTATACTCTCAACTCACATAAAACCCTAACCGATTACTTACTCTCACGCTGGAGTCTAATCGTGGGAAACATTCCCACGGTAAGCCTAACACGTGTTGTTTAGTGTGCAGGATCCCAACCAAACAGTTCACTTGGTGCAGGAGACGGAGCCCAGCCAACCTGAATTAAGCCTAATTCGGGTCTAGCAAGGATCACCCAACTTTTGCATCAACAAGGTGGAATCCCTGTGTGGATATCCCTTTAAATGCTTCTTAGATGCATATAAAGGATATCACCAGATCCAGATGGCGGAGGAGGACGCAGAAAAAACAACGTTCCATACGAGTCAGGGCGTATATTGCTATACGAAAATGCCGTTTGGACTAAAGAACGCCGGCGTTACATACCAGCGGCTTGTGGACAAAGCTTTTGAATCACAGATAGGCCGCAACCTGGAAGTCTATGTGGATGACTTAGTCATAAAAAGTCATACAGAGGATGCACTTCTCTGGGATGTCCAAGAGACATTCGACACACTGAGGAGGATTAACATGAAGCTGAACCCAAAGAAATGCACGTTTGGGGCAACGGAGGGAATGTTCCTTGGATACATGATTGATCCAAATGGCATCAAACCTTGCCCAGAGAAGACGGACGCAGTAATACAACTGCCATCCCCTCAGACACGGAAGGAGGTGCAATCCTTAAATGGGAAGCTAGCCGGGCTAAATAGGTTCCTATCCAAATCCGCAGAGAAGTCATTACCCCTATTTAAGACGCTCAAGAAGTGCATTAGGAAGGGAGACTTCCGATGGACAAAGGAAGCCGAGGAAGCTTTTGGCCAACTCAAGCAGCACCTTGCGTCTCTCCCTATGCTAGTAGCCCCCTGGCCAAAGGAGGAACTCATTATGTATCTCTCAGCTACTCATGGAGCAATAAGTGCGGTACTCATGACGGATAGGGATACGGTACAAACTCCGGTCTACTTTATAAGTAGAACATTACAAGGGCCAGAGTTGAATTACTCCTCTATGGAAAAATTGGTTTTGGCACTAGTGTTTGCTACAAAGCGGTTGCGCCAATACTTTCAGGCGCACCCAATTGTAGTCATTACTGACCAACCAATAAAGCAGGTAATCTCTAGACCGGATGTGGCACGAAGGCTACAAAAATGGAGCATTCTATTGGGGGAGCATAATATATCTTATAGGCCAAGGACGGCTGTTAAAGGCCAGATCTTGGTAGATTTCTTGATAGAGAAGCCGGATGAGGAAGGACCAATCGTTAAACAAGACGAGACTCCAACAGAACCATGGGTGTTATTTACGGACGGATCTTCGTGTACGGATGGGTCGGGAGCTGGTCTCATCCTCACAAATCCGGAAGGAATGGAGTTTACGTACGCCCTCCGTTTTGAGTTCACAGCCACCAACAACGAAGCGGAATATGAAGCATTAATTACGGGTTTAAAAATCGCCGCTAGAGTGGGAGTCCGCAACCTTGAGGCCTACGTGGACTCACGGCTTGTCGCGAACCATATTCTAGGTGGATATGTGGCTAAGGAGGACAACATGATACGATACTTGGAGAAAGTCAAATCACTCATCGCGGCTTTCAGCAAGTTTTCCATTAAGCAGGTGCCAAGAGGTGAGAACAAGAAGGCGGACGCTCTTAGCAAGATCGCATCCACAAGCTTCACCCACTTGTCCAAGCAAGTCTTGGTGGAAATACTCAAGGAAAAGTCTATAGCAGAAGGGGAGGTCGCTACTATAGTTGAGGAGGATGGACATACATGGATGACCCCGATCATCAACTACTTAACTAGTGAAACCGTTCCGGACGAGGAAAATGCGGCACAGCGCATCAGAAGGAAGTCGCAGCACTTCGAACTTCGAGAAGGTATCCTTTATAAGCGCTCTTTCTTGCAGCCGTGGTTGCGGTGTGTTGGACCACGTCAGGCTACCTATGTAATCAGTGAAATACATGAAGGGCTGTGCGGCATGCACGCAGGTCCACGATCTGTGGTAGCTAGAGCCTTACGGACAGGATATTATTGGCCTACCATGCACAGGGACGCGCGCGACATGATTCGCAAGTGTAGTGATTGCCAAGTGCACAGACCAGTGCCGCGACATCCGCAGTAGTAGCTTACACCCATCACATCCCCATGGCCATTCTATAAGTGGGGAATCGACATTGCAGGACCATTTCCTGTAGCAGCGGGGGGAGTTAAGTTCTTGATTGTCGCGATGGACTACTTCACACGATGGAGAGAGGCCAAGGCAGTCAAATCCATCACATGCAAACAAGTTAAAAAGTTTGTTTGGGAGCATATTGTGTGCCGTTTTGGCCTACCAGGAGAAATCATCTCGGACAACGGTAAACAGTTCGCGGATAATCCATTCAAGGACTGGTGTGCATCATTGAATATCAAGCGACGCTTCGCGTCTGTTAAGCATCCGCAGACAAATGGCCTTGTGGAACGAGCGAATAGAAGCTTGGGAAACGACATCAAGGCACGTCTGGATGAACAAAGTGCCAAATGGGTGGATGAGCTACCACATGTTCTATGGGCACATAGGACTATGATCAAAACAGCCAACGGAGATACTCCATTTGCATTGGCCTACGGCACTGAAGCTGTTATACCAGCAGAAATAGGAATGCCTACCATCCGCACGGCGGAAGTTAATGTCGTCACGAACGACGAGCAGCTGCGAATCAACCTGGATCTGTTGGAAGAAAAAAGGGAGATAGCGTCCATTAATGAGGCTAAGTCCAAGGATAAAATGAAGGCTTATTATGACGCCAAGGTTAAAGGTGTCTCTTTTCGACCGGGAGATTATGTTTATCGTGCTAACGAAGCAAGTCGAGCGGAGAACACGGGAAAGCTGGGCCCTAAATGGGAAGGGCCGTATGAGGTCACGGAAGCCTTAGGACGAGGCGCGTACAAGGTACGTGACATGGATGGCCGCGATCTAGAACGCACAAGGAACACCTCCAATCTCAAAAGGTGCTATCTTTGAAAGCTACGGCTTCTGCATGGGTACTTTGCTATATGTGGTTTTAATGAAGATCCATGTACTCTATCTGTTTTGCTTCTTATGTTTTTTCTAAGTTCCTTTTTTGTTTTTTAGACTTATCATTCTGGTTCAAACAAAAAATGTAAGCGTTCTAATAAAATGTCGTGGTGCCTAGCTAGTTCCACAGCTTCTTTGTGCAAATTATTTCTTAGGATTTTTGTTAATCATGTGAATTTTAATTATAATATGCCATGTTTCATTCATATGCATTCATTCAAACACCGTACATGTACTATACGCCTCCTGGTGGGGTAAGAGGATTAAGTGAACCTACTTATTCAACTTGCCGCGTAAGAGGGATGCAACCCCAGCGGCACGAATCATGTATCCTTACTAGATACCTTACTCACAAGACGTTGTGGTAAGTTTCGTATGCCGTACTCACGCAATGCTCCGCATAGTAAAGACGCACGTCACATGTCTAGTAAATTATAGGCTTGTATGTATTTTCCTTTTTGGGTAAGACGTGACATGTCATGCAGTATTGATATACAATATTCAACAAAATAAAAATACACAAGTTTCTAAATAAATGAAAAAATGGCCGTGGTCATCACGGACTTACGTACAAAAGGACATTTATTTCACACATGTGTTAGCCGTGTACATGCACGGACGAATAAAAACTACAAATATTCAAAGGTTACAAACCAAATTGTCTGAAATAGATAATAAAGTAGGAGCACCCTACATGGGGGGGGGGAGAAACTTACCTATCTCCACTTGTTCCTCAGCCAAGCATGGCAACCTCTCACCACGTTCCCTCCGCTTCAAGGCTTGAGCCGAATTCCTCTCCAGCACCCCGCTTAAGGGTTCTTCATCAAGCACGATCCTGGTTACGTCCTCATAGATAGGAAGCGTCAGGTGGCTGGGTGATGGAGTGAAGGAAGCACAGGAATGACCCTCATCTTGAGAGAACGCACCGAGGCTAAGCTTTTCCATGATCTCCATGTTCGATGCATCCTTTGTGGCCTCCAGTTCAGCCAGGAATGGATAATGAAGATCTCGCATCACGGCCATGGAAGCAGTCATCTTGTTAGCAGCTTCAGGATTAAAGAAAGCATGCTTGGTGAAGTTCTCCTTTTTCTTGATCAGCTCTACGGCCTGGACCATTCCTTCATGACGGCCGTGGTCAATACCATCTGACACAAGGCTTGCAAACTGTTGCACAAATTCGGGGGCCTCTAGTACCTTGGTGACGGCCAAACGTGCCCCATGGCCAACCATCCACCTGCGGCCGGCAATGGCTGCTAGTAGTTGGGGACATAGCACGTCGTCTCGTTCGGCGGTGAGGGCATCTATCATCACATCTTTTTGGGCGGAAGCCTCCTTTAGCTCCTTGGTAATAACCCTCTCATAAGCAAGCTCCTCTTGTACCTTCTCCATGCTCTAGATTGTCATCTGAGCATCTTCCAGTTTTTTGGTAAGCATGGATACTTGGCTGGAGGAGGACTTGGCAGACGCCTCCGCTGCGGTCACCTACATGAGAGATTAATTGTTAGATTATGTTTCTTGTGAAATAAGAGTGGTGCGTCACGGATATGTACCTCGGTTGTCGCGACATCTAGTTTTGCCTCGAGCTCGGCCACTTGTTGGTCATAAGCATTCGTACGGGCTGATCGCTCCTTCACGGTCGCCTCGGCACTAGAAAGTTGGGACTGGAGGGAAGCAATTTGAGCTTCATTCTCCTCGATCATTCTCTCCCTCCGTCCAACTTTCCTCTTGAGGGACTCCACATGCCCAAGCGCGGCTTCGAACCTTACTCTCATTGAGGTGCCCATTGCCATTTGATGCACCAAGGCGCCGTTGTACTCATCCGCCAGGTCCGCATGGCTTAGTGCATTCACTTCTCGTACCAAGCCTGGTGGTATGCAGTTATTGAGGTACTCTCGGCATTCCTCGGCTTCCCTCATTCGTGATGCAGTGGTAATGTTCCAAACAGGGTTGAACGATTGAGGGGGGCCGGACGTTGGGAGGTCTTGGGAGGCTGTGGGGGTACCTTCTTCGAATACGGGACCGGATTTCGTGGCGGCCGTATGAAGCATAGGGTTTCTCTCCACTTCCTTTTCTTTTCCCTTCTCCATTTGGGCATCAGGTAGAGGCACGACACCAGTTTGTTCATCCCTGCAAAACAAACATTTGGATACATATTAAGTATTGCTTAAAGGAAATTTGTTGCTCTTATGTATCAAGATGGAACCTTACATGTTATTCCCTGCTAATTCCGATGTGGTCAGGGGAATCTGAGTAACTGGATCGACATGTGCGGCCCGAACCGTCTCGGAAGCCTGGGTGGTGCTCCCAACAGATTGATATAAGGGGTGGTCTTCTCGAAGTTTTTTGGCGGGGGCATTGTGTTCGCCAACTTCGGCCGGAGCAGCTCTTCTTACCCGCTTGTTTTTTCTGCGGGTACGCTTAGCGACGGGCTGAGCTGTTGCTTCTTCAACCTCCTCCTCAACTTCTCTTTCAGCTTCCTCATCTTCCTCTTCATTGATTTGCTGTACCTCTTCCTCATCATCGGCCAGCATCTGGCGAAGGCTGGAGGTGGTCAAGTCGATGTTGTCTCCTTCTCTTCCCCATGTGCGGGAGTGGCAGTCTTAGGCGGCGAGGAGGGCCCGTCTCCTCCCTCGAGCATTCTGTTGTCACCGTCATCGATGCTGAAGTCGACGGGAGTCCTCATCAGAGTTGTTTCTTCTTCGTCTGAGTGGGGGTCCGGCACGGCCTCAAGAGCAACCATCACATTTCGGGTATGCTCAAGGAGGGGTAATTCGTTCTCACGTCTGGGACGAGAGCCCTCTGGTACGAGCTTTGGGTCGCCTTGCCGTAAAAGTCCAAAGAAATTCATTTCTGCCACAAAACAACAAAATATGTTAGGCATTACAAAGTGATTGAATGCGTTTTTTGGTGTACGGACGCTAGCCTACCTTCATTCTGCCTTCTCCAAAACACATGATATCTGTTGGACGAGCCGAAATAGTTGCGGCTAATCCCTAGCAAATAGAGAAAGGATTCGGGAAGGTTTCTATGGAATCCTGTCTTGTTCAGGTCTAGTTCTCGAGAGTGTTGGGGGTTATATGTACTAGCATGCGGCAAGGGGTCGTGGGATACCCTATGTTTGAAGGCATAATCAGCCGGCCATACTATTGAGTCAATGAAAAAGTAGTGGTCGTACCAGTTTTTCAGTGAGTCCATTGGCTTATTATGAGACTAGGGGCTGTTAGGAGATCGTTTCTTAAAGGATAACCAACCATTTACTATGCTGGGGGTGTAAAATAGCCAGAATAGTTCTACGGTTGGGGGAATTCTTCTGGCGCGGCAAAGAATCTCGAATTGACTTATCTTACATGCGCCTATATAGTGAAGCTGACTAATATGTACGTCATAATATCCTAATAGATCTATGAGGAAACGTGTAAATGGAATACGGTAGTTGGCCGCATCAAAAAGGTGAGTGTAAAGGCCAATTTTACCCTCCGGAGCCTCAGTTATGAGGTCTCCGGCGCCAGGAAGTGAGGGGTGTAGGTTGTTAGGGATGAAATAATTGGTACAAAAGTGATCTAGTTGCTCCTGGGTCATTACGTTAAGCACGGATCCAATTGTGGGGTTGTTTCTGTGAGCCATTACTGAATAAAAAAGTAAGGACGTGGTATTCTAACCTGCGGAGGAAGGGATCCGTGCGTGATTATGTGAAGCTAAGAAGAAAGCTTTAATTGCATAAATGGAGATAACAACTGTGTGTTTCACACTGCCGTGGGGTGGCTTATTTATAGGGTTGCCTTGTGGGTCATGGTCTGTTGGATGCGTGACACGTGTTTGCCACTATTCTTAATCGTGTGGTTAGGGTGCAAGTGGCAAGTGAAACGTCAGGTGGGACCCACGGGTCACTTCTGACTCAGACGATTACGCTGCTCGAGGTTCTGACTATTTGCACTTTGTCAGTCAAAGTGGCAGGTGAACAGTTATTTATGTCGGGATATGCGGCTCTTACGTAAGACCTGAATTTAATACTGCATTTAATTTGTCTCGGTCGTCACGTGCGGCTGAGATAATCATGGAATAAATTCCTAAATCAGGTTGCCACGTGCGGCCGAAACAAATTCCTGGACAACTTATCATTTCCTATTTTTTTCTTGGTACGTCCAGGGAGCGTCTTGATAGTATAGAGGTTACGCCTATGGCTGTAACAACTAGATTGGGGGGACATGATGACGTATAGTCCCCAGCCGGGTCATGAACCCGGCCCACGGGTACTACACGTATCCGGCCCATCACGGATGGGTGGGAATAATGTCATTTGAGCTTATGGGCTTAGATGAACAGTAACCGCACACATGTGTGCGGCCCACGGCCTGGCATGACCGGTACAGGGTTAGACAAAATCATATTCTATCTCTGAATATGATTCACTCCAAAGAAGAGGATATTCACTCACCATAATTAGAAGATAACAATCAATCTAATTCTGGTGCTTATCCTTTCCTTGGGGCCGAAGCATCAGTGACAGCCCATTAGGGTTTCACTGCCTATAAAAGGAACCCTCAAGGGTTCCACGAAGGTATTACGTCCTATACTCTCAACTCACATAAAACCCTAACCGATTACTTACTCTCACGCTGGAGTCTAATCGTGGGAAACATTCCCACGGTAAGCCTAACGCGTGTATTTTAGTGTGCAGGATCCCAACCAAACAGTTCACTTGGTGCAGGAGCCGGAGCCCAGCCAACCCGAATTAAGCCTAATTCGGGTCTAGCAAGGATCAGCCAACTTTTGCATCAACACAAACAACGAGAACACATGAGTTTTTGAAAGAATACAAGTACTCTACGTTTAGCATAGTAACTTATAATTAACTCTATCATTTCTCGTACTCATTTAAGAGACTTAGCCTAATGTAAAGTTAAGGAATCAAAGCTAAGTGCTCAACACGCACGGTCGAGTAAAAAATTACTCTTATTCTCGCCATCGGAAAATCTACATTCATGTCTTCAAACACTTATAAAACATGAGAATTTTTTTTTAAATTTGGCCATTTTTAGCCTTATTTTGCAACAAAACGATAAACAAAAAGATAAACTTTGGAAAGCGTGAAGGTTTGGCAAGACAAGTATCTATTCACCCCCCCCCCCCCCATACTAAAGTTAAACATTGTCCTCAATGTTTCGAGTCTAGGGGTGCAAACACCCCCATACTAGAGCCGTAGTCAAATGCCTAATCTAGCATGGAAAGGGTGTAACCATTAAATTTAAAGCCGTTTATAAAGTGTGCTAAAAACCTAAGGTTAGAACATCAAAGGATATATCATGAATATTGAGAATGTCTCCAAAGCAAAAGATCGAGTGCTCCCATAAAACGAACAAGAGAGGCTCCAATCGTGAAGATAATGATCCTCTAAAATCCACAATTCACAAACAACCATAGAACAAAGGTTGGAAGGTGATGAGATGGCATTTATACATGATCTCATCGTTCTTTTCGGGCTTTAAATGCATTAAAATGTCATAAATTACCATATATATGCTTGTATTTGTTTACTTGTGTGTTTTAGGTATGGATATCGTGAAAAAGACAAAAGATCACAAGAAACAAGGAAAAACGGACACGAGAAACGAAGCCGTACAAAGAACCGGGCCCTAGTTCATGATTTATCCAAGATTAACCCTTGAAGACTTGAAGATATACAAAATTGATCCTCAAAATATGAAGAAATGACACTTAAAACCCTTGTATATTCATAATTACAAGTTTGGTTCCTTAAGTTTGTCAAAATTACAAAATGGTCCTTCAACTTTGAAGAAATGGCAAGATTAGTCCCTCATCAATTCTAATTTGTCAAATATGGTCTCTCATAAAGTCAAAGATACTATGAAGACCTTTGAAGATCAAGAAAGTCCAAAATCAGTCCCTCAATTATGGAAAAATGGCAAAAACAACCCTTGAAACACTTTTGCCAAAGTTTTGGGGCAAAAGTGTAAAATTCATAACTTATTTAACAAAGGGAATAGAGTTTTGTTGGCTGAAAACGTGTTTTGCATCTTTTCCCAAAAGACAATGACTAAACATGGGCACTATAAACATTTAAATGTTTATTGCGCCAAACACAATTACCCTCCACTGATTTCGGATCAAAGGAAGTTACTGTAGCAGTGATGAACCCAGTTTTACTTTTTACAAAACAAAGGGGAAAAAGAAATTACCTTGGCACATGTGTGATTCACCTCAGCCTAAACCTTTCCCAACAAAAATTCCCTCTTCTCTACTCACCCTTGGACCCCTCACCCAAACCCGTTCCACCAATCACCTTACACCCTCCTCTCCAAGCAAAATGACGTGGCCAAATCAACAGCTATTATCCCTTGCTTACTCACAACGCAAAATTGAACGACTTGGATCAACTTGGACAGCTCATTCCATCAAAAGATCTAGAAGACTTCAGGGACAATCTTGGGATTTTCTAGCTAGGGTTTATGAATAGTGTTTTGTAAGCATTTGCCTATAAAAGGAGACCTCAACTTGTGAGAGTCCCTTTGGTCCAGATTTTGGCTATTATCTTTGTAATTCCTTTTTATTTAAATAAAATTTGAATTTCTTTAAATTGTGAAATCTCTTTTGTGTTTTATAAAAGTTGGTGTTAGAATAGCTGAAATCTAAGTTCCCTTTGATGTTATAGACCTTCCTTAATCTTGTGGTTAAGGCACGTCTATGTTTGTTAGGTTTTTAAAGGTTCAAAAACCTTGAAATCCTTGTTTCTGTTTACCTATTATCTAGTACTAATCCTTAGCCAAGAGCCTAAAGCTCCTTCAGGCTTGTTGACACCAAGCCTGAGAAGAGATTTAAGCTATTGGGTGAGTTGTTTGTTCATTTGTGTTGAAGAATCATAAGCATCAAAACCTTGTTCTACTTTCAACATCAACAGGTTTTGATCTTCTTTGTGAAGAACCTTGGTCTTGTTCTAGTTGTTGAACAAGGTCCAAGGAGCATTGCTGGTCCTCCTAGGATGTTGTGGAGGACATGTATGGCCTCTTGTTTAAGTTTCCCCTAAAAATTTCATGATATAGCCTGTTTTGGATTTTGGACTGTGATTTTGTGTTTTTGTGTTTGAGGTTGTGATTTTTGTGTTTGAATTTGTTAGTAGTCATCTAGGAAGTGTGTTTGAATTATAAAATCAGTAGGTTGTGCTTAGAAATCAAAGTTACTTTGAAAAGGGTGGATTAAGGGTTGTTTGTGTCTGCTGGTTCAAAGGCCTTAGGGCCTTGGAGCTTGGCTCCTTTTGGTTTATAACTATTGGTTTGCTGGTATGAAAATTGTTTCAAGTGTTGGATAGGTTTAAAACAAGAAATAACTAAAAATCATAGGTTGCTAGTTTTTGAACAATTTCTCAGTCAAACACATCAGCAGGTCTAATTTGTTTGTTTGTATGAATTAAGGTGTGAAATATGGTTTGCTTATAGATTTGTTGGTTGTGCAACTATTCATCATCTGGTTTTAGAGTTTGGTTGCTTATTGAGTAGTCTATAGCTTATTTAATTTCAGCTTTTGGTCATTTAGATAAGCAAATGCATGCTATGTGATTTTGATGCAATTGGTTTAATTCTTGTTGTTTCATGCATATATTTGGTTCCTTGTGCATTACTTGGTGTGTGCCTTTTGTTTGCTGCTTATCTCACAAGCTTATAAGCACACTGGCTTGTAGTGCTTAATTTGCCAAAAACAAGCTTAGCAAGCCAACTGTTTTGCTAAGTTCATTGGTCAAGACCTCTAGACTTGATCCAAAACAGCTTCTAATAGGCTTTTTCACATCTCATAATCAAGTTCTGCAAGTTTGGTGAAATTTGGAGTGAGTTCACTTTTGTTGACCAAGGCAAAAAGTGCTTATCAATCTGTTTAGCTTATTGAAACGTGCCACAACTTAGTTTTTGTAATTTTCATCAATTATCTCACCTTTTAAGCTATACTGGAAGAAATTAGAACTTATTAAGGGCTTTTCACTAGGAAATTAAGTTTTTTTTAAAAGAGTGCTTATTGGTTCACACAGCTTATTGTACTTGGCTTATTGGGATTTTCTTTGTTGATTAGTCTTAGTTATGCTATTTGTGAGCTTTTTCATCAAACTAGAGCTTCTGAAACAGCCTAGAACTCTATCCCGACTATTTACCGTTTTGTGGAATTGTTCTTGGCTTATTTAGTGTGCTTTTTCAAAATTTCTTTTTACAGATCTTTTTAGTATCCCAAAAGAAGGTTGTGTGTTTAATTAGAGCTTATGGCATTGGCTTATTGCTTAATGGGCTTATTGGCCCAATAAGAATAAGTTGTGTGTTCATTAAGCTGTGATAAGCTCATTTTCAGCTTTTGGGACTTCAAAGTTTTGTGTTTAAAATTGAATTTTGAGTCAGATAGGGATTTTCCAAGTCATTTGAGCTTATTTTGACTTTTTGGGCTAAAAAGCCCATTCAGGTTGACTGATTTTGCTTTTAGCCCATTTGGGGTATTTTGGTAACTTCACTTTCATTTTCTGATTACTTAGGTTAAAATAAACTAGTTTGCAAGTTTTTAGAATTTTTTATAATTTTTTGATTTTTAATATTATTTTAATATTATTTTATTATTATTTTTCAAATTTCACATTTTTGCACTTTTTATATTTTTCTTTGCTTAAATACATTAAAATAGGATTTTTTCCACTCTTAGATTAATTTTTTCATCTTTAGATTAATTTTTATAATTATTTTAAGTTTTAATAGTGTTTAAATCATTTTAAATAGATTTTCTTAGTTTAAAAATTTATAAAAATAGTTTTTAATCTTTTTAGGTCATTTTAGAGGTTTACCAATTGAAAAATCTTTATTTGGGCTTTTTGATAATTAATTTGATTTTTAGGGCTTTAATTAGCATTTAAAAATTAATATTTAATTAATTAAAAGGTTTGAAAAAGTTTTGATTATTGGTAAACTCTTAGCTTATTTATTTTGATTTTTGGTAAATTTTGGGAATTTTTAGAATTAATTTTTATTTTTGTACTTTTACGATTTACGTTTAGTCATCATAGTAATTAATTTCACGTCTTCGTCATTCTCTTTTCTCATCCCCTTCTTTCAAATATTAATCTCAAACAAATTACGAATTATTCACACACATATACCTCCTTGGGAAACGAACTTGGAATCATAAGGGTCATTAGTGTTTGGTTTTCCTAAATCATCACTTAATACTTTCCCTATTTACCTCCTTTTCCTAAAGGTGTGGTAAAACACTACAATCATTTTGGCGCCGCTGCCGGGGAGGTGTTTCATGATTAATTTGTTTTGTTGTTTTTAATATTAACCATAAATAGTATTTGTATTAGTAGAAATCTACTAATACGTATTATCAGTTTTTTTTTGTTTTTCTTGTGAAATTATTATTACTATATTGTATTAAGTATCAAAATCAATTCAAAATATCTCCAAAAGTGTAAAAACATAACCTTAATTGGGATTTGATCTCCTAATTATTGTATTTGAATCTCAAACAAAAAGAAAAAGGCAAAATAGATAAATACTTTCGTGAAGCTCGATTTTGAAAAATACGAACTATAAGGTGGGTATAAGGCGGGTATTATAAAATATACCCTAAGGAAAAAGGCTCTTAAGTGCTTTGCGCCGCCTCGTTTCCCCGCTTGCTTGTGAGTATTTTGGGATTGAAGGCTAATCGAGGGTTTTGCCGCCCAAAGTATTATTACGTATAATATATTTGCTTGGTTTTCTTTGTGATTAAACCCTCTTGAACAATTTGGTTTTCACCAAAGTTCTAAAGTCATTCGAAGGCGTTCACTCCACGTGATCTTTTTCATTCTTTTGAGGCTACTTTAATCAAGAGTTTGATTCGAGGAGAGATTTGGTAGATTGTTGTCTACGAAGATACACCAAAATCCAAAAAAAAAAAAATTAAAAACAACACAAAAAAAATCTTCTTTGCTCACCTCCCATTCTTCGTGAAGTTAATGATCACTCGTAATCAAGCAAAACGAGCTCGTAAACGTCTTCAAAAGCAAGCAAATCAAGAGACGTTGATTGAAGAACAAACTCCAGTTGTTGAACCTATTGTAGAACAAGAAGTCGTCAGGGCTAATCGTACTATGATGGAGTTGCTTCAAGCACCCACCGAGGGTTTTGGAGAGGCCATTGTGATTCCCGCTATCCTTGCGGAGAATTTCGAGATTAAGACGGGTTTAATGTCGATGTTGCAAGCTAATAAGTTTAGAGGTCATGAGAAAGACAACCCGCATTACCACATAAGGAATTTTAATCGTCTCACCGCTACTAGCAAGTTTAAGGATGTTCCACATGACGCCATTAATATGATGTTGTTTCCATACTCGTTAGGTGGACCCGCAAAAATTTGGCTTGAGAAAGAACCGCCAAATTCGATTTTGACATGGGGTGATCTCGTTTCTAAGTTTGTGAACAAATTTTTCCCACCATCTAAAACAACACATTTGAAAAATGAGATTTCAAGATTTGTACAACGAAATAATGAAAGTTTTTCAATAGCATGGGAACGATTTAAAGAAATGTTACATGAATGTCCACACCATGATTTTTCGGAATTGCATCAAGTTGATACTTTTTATAATGGGCTTAATGATCATGAACGAGATTATTTGAATGCCGCCGCGGGTGGTAATTTTTTGTACAAAACGACCGATGAAGCTTTAAAGATTATCGAGAATAGATCTAAGGTTTATAGCCCTCGTAACACACCGAGTGTTGCCAATATGGGTTCGTCATCATCTCGTAGCATTAATGCCTTACATGATGAAGCTAATGAGGAAAATCGGTTTTTCGATAGATTTGCTAATCTTATGACTCATTGGAAAGCACAAGAGGCTTTGAATTCCGCTTCGGTTAAAGCGGTTGAAAAGAGTTGTTTGTCTTGTGGTGGAGCTCATGATCTTTCCGAGTGCATTACCGCCGGTGGTAAAACTTCGAGTGCTTCCGTAGCAACGGGAACTTATAACCAAAAAGGCCAAGGTTTCCGCCCAAATCAAGCTCCACCAAATCAAAATGCTAATAACTATCGAAACAACAATCAAGGTGGTAATTACCAAGGCAATTTGCGTAACTAGAACAAAGGGAATTATCAAAGTGGGAATGGACAAGTTACTAATCAAAACCAAAACCGTGATTTTCAAAACACTACACAAGGTTTTCAAAATGCTCACACTAAAAATCTTCAAGGAGAAGTTTTGGATTATGCTAAAGCAAATGATGCTAAGTTTGATAACATGCAAAGTGAGATGATTAGCTTAAGATCCGAGTTAAAAAACGAGCTTAAAAACGAACTTGCTAATGAACTTAAAACTCATGCTAATAAAATGGAGGGAAATGTCCAACGTCTTCAACAAAATCAACAAAAGATGGAACAAGGACAACATTAGATTAAGCAAGAATTGTTAAAAGCGGATTTGAGGCAATCAAAATTTAAAGACCAAATGGCAAAAATGTTTGAATCAATCATGTGTAAACCCTCTTCCTCGGGTGGTCTTCCTAGTGATACCATTGCAAATCCGAAGGGAGAAATGAAGGTTATTACTACACGAAGTGGTAAAACTTTCAAGGAACCAATCTCTCCTCCAAGTACTTCTACGGAGAAGGAAATCGAGAAAGAGCTTGAGGTGATGGTCGAAAAGGAGCATATCACAAGCCCACGAAGTACCGCTCATACCACACCAACGGTTGAACCAATACCAATCATGAAACCCGAGATTCCAAGGCCGTTTCCTAATGTCCAACCCACACCACCCTTACCTTACCCTTCGAGACGTGACAAGGAAAAGGCACAAGAACGGAATAATTATCAATTTGAGCTTTTTATGAAAATGTTTCGTGACATACATTTTAACATAAGTTTTGCCGACGCTCTTATCATGATGCCTCGATTCGCCGCAAACTTCAAAAGTATGCTAAACAACAAAGAGAAGTTACAACAATCGTCTAGTTGTTCATCGGTTTTTCTTAGCCGCATACCACAAAAAGTCGACGATCCCGGTAAATTTTTGATTCCGTGTGCAATTCAAGATATGGAGGAATGCTACGCCTTGGCCGATCTTGATGCTAGTATTAATTTAATGCCTCTTGATATTTTCAAATCGCTTTCGCTTCTGGCTCTTACTCCTTCGAACATGTCTATCGAGATGGCCGATCATTCTACGATTTTAGCATGTGGAGTAGCCGAGGACGTTTTCGTTAAAGTCGGAAAGTTTTACTATCCCGTTGACTTTATCGTTGTAGACATTCCTATCGATCGAAAAGTTCCTCTCATTTTGGGTCGTTCATTTTTGTATACATCAAGAGCACTTATTGATGTTCATGCTCAGAAAATCACCCTTCGTTTCAATGAGGAAGAACTTGTCATCAATGCAACACAAAATTCCAATCTTTCTCACGTCTATTCTATTGCAACTTTAAACCATGGTGATTCAACCAATGTCGTTTGCAAAGAATTTTCACCAAGAGTTTTAGGAAATGTCGCCAAAAACAATTTACCATTTCCTCCGCCGGTGGAGGTTATGAGTGTAAAGCCTACAAAGAAGAAACCGTCAATACTTGAATCGAAAAATCCTTCGCCTCACCTCGAACATTCATTCTTGAAAAGTGTTGATAAGTCACCGGTTTCTACGGAAGATCTTTCGGATGACGAATATGTAGACCCCGATGGGGAGGTTTTCTTTGTCGATAAACGTTTTGAGAACTTACCACCACCAAAACCAAAACGGTTTTAAAATGTGAGAATTTTTAGTGTGACTAACATCGTCTTAGAAACACCAAATATTTTTGACATAATCAAAAAGGGTTTTCATAAGGAGAGTGCAAAAGGTAAAAAAGGAAAAAAAATTTAAATGTGATTTTTCTACAAACCTAACTCTGTCATCACCACGTGTTTTGAGTTCTACAAGCTCGTCTACTCCTTTTGACGATGCTTTGTGTGGTTTTAGTATGGGGGAAGCCCCTTATGTTCCCTCATCCTTGTCCACCGAGGACGAGATATTCGATCCCGGAATTTCATGTAAAGGGAAATCTCGGTCTTCCACCGATGCAATAAATGGAAACTATATCTATTTGCTTGGTGTGAGTCTACCCCAAGTAGCTCAAAAGTTTGTCTTACCAATTGTCACACCCTTCTACTTCTCATCTCTTTTCTTCAAACTCTTTGAGTTTATGGCACGTGTTGAAGTGGCGTTGATTTGTTTATCCAATGAAAACGAAGACGCCATCTTCGATCCCGGTATTTTGCATCATTAAAGGACTTAGTCCTTAATACCGGTTGCTTTTTGGGCCTTGTTTATCATGTAAGCCCCATCAAAATTTGACCATACCATGATTTTCCCTACATGTTCACATATTGAGGGGATCGAGTCGTGCTCATGACTCGGTAATCAAAAACGAGGTGCCTCGTAGTGGAGATCCCATGCTTATCTTTTATGCTTTCTAATAAATAATGAGAGGGGATTTGTGCCCTTCCAACTCGTTGTCTCGTGGTTGTTTGTGATTGTGTTATCTAGATCATCATCATCATCTACGATTGAAGAATATCGTGTTCGTTTACATGAGCCTCCATCGTTTGCTTGAAGAAGTTTTTCACGAATCCATGACATATCCTTTATTGTTCTAACAATTATCTTTTATCATACTTAATAAACGGCTTTAGATATATTGTTGATCACCATTTCCATGCTAGATCCTAAGCATTCTATTCTTCGTCTCTAGTATGGGGTGCTCCACCTTTAGACTCGAAACATCGAGGACAATGTTTACTTTTAGTATGGAGGGTGAATAGATACTTGCTTTGCTACGCCCTCACGTTTTCCAACTTTCAATGTTTTGTTTTTGTTGCTAATAAAGCTAAAAATGGCCAAATTTTAAAATTTTTCTTAGTTTTAATAAGCGTTTTTAAGATAGAAATGTATATTTTCTGATGGGTAGAATAAGAGCTAATTTTTGACTTGATGGGCATTTGGAGCCCTTTACATTCCTTAACCCGCTCAATTCAAGTTTTGTTAGACTTTTATATAGGGAACATTAAAACGCGAAAGTCTTAGCTCATTCGGGTTAAGAACAAGAACTTTTCGCAAGTTCCTATAATTGATCCTAGAAAGTCACTTATCAAGGGAACTATATAATGCATTCTCTAAAACTTGAAAAAGACCAAGAAAGTGCAAGATCCTATAGGTGGCTTGAAAACCCAAAACTTTGATTTGATATAGTCTTAATGAAGGCTAATCCAAATTTGGCTTAATTTTGACTTGCATGGCTAAGTATTCACGAGTCTCTTTAATTAGAGGTCTTTATATAGTGTAGAACGAGAAGTGATGGAGTTAGACAAGTGATCATGCTAAACGTAGAACATGAAAATGTTCTTTCAAAAACTCATATGTTTTTAATTGTGGCTTTTTCTTCCTAGAAGATCAATGCATTAGGAATATAAATAATTTCAATAAGTAAGGTCGTACGATTTGAAAGGTTACTTAGCTTCTAGCGCAAGATCGTTTAAAAGTTGCTCGGGGTTGAATAGAGTTCATAGCCAAGGCATAACTTATTGAAGTGGGACGCGGATATTGGTGAAGATCCAAAAAGGCCCTAACAAGGCATGAGGAGCTCTATTATTGCTAAAGATCCAAGATGATGTGAAGTATCATTATTCCTCAATCAATATTAAGGATCGAGACACACGACGAAAAGCAATTACTCCCCTAAAGATCATGGAGAAAGTCTATCCAAAAAGACCCTTACAAGGTATGAGGATAAATATATCTAAGTCCTAAAAGTAGGCGGATCGTTGTATATCAAAGTCCAAAATAAATATTGAAGAAAAATGATGCAGTCTGGTCCAAATATGAAGAATCACTCAAAAACGTCAAGTGAAGAAATTCCAAAATATGAAGAGAAGACCATAATTTCAAGAATGTCTTCCCAAGATTTGAAGTATGAAGTACATACCAAATATCGGTCCGAGAAAGGTCTCAAATCGTGAAACGAGTTATGCCAAGATATGAACTTAAGGAGATACACGAGAAGCCGTTTTAAAAGATTTTGTCCTTCGACTAACTATCAATTAAATCGTGCTACTTTGCTTTCGGACTAACAAATACTCAAATAAGTCAATATGAATCACTTGTGATCCATGAAAAATAGTTAAAAAATGCTAGTAACCCATTTCCTTTTATAATAACTAGGATTACGGGGAGAAAAAGTATTACACAATTTAGACGTATAAGTAGTGTTAGCATTGTGACTTGTACCAACAATGATCTCGTTTTTGCACTTAGAATGGAATGTATGACAATCAAGGATGACGAAATTTACTCTAAGGAACATTTACTTGTTTCTATTCTTTGACCATAAAAGTCACATTCGTGATGAAAATCATACATTATGTCTATACACATCTTCGTAGTATTATTGCAAGTCTTTTACTTTTCAATAAAGGTTAATAAAATTGAATTTTGGTGATGCCTAGATCCTTTATACTAGCATTGCGTGAGGGCACGGGAATGGCTTAGTATGGGGGAGTGATGAGATGGTATTTATACATGATCTCATCGTTCTTTTCGGGCTTTAAATGTATTAAAATGTCATAAATTACCATATATATGCTTGTATTTGTTTACTTGTGTGTTTTAGGTACGGATATCATGAAAAAGACAAAAGATCACAAGAAACAAGGAAAAACGGACACGAGAAACGAAGCCGTACAAAGAACCGGGCCCTAGTTCATGATTTATCCAAGATTAACCCTTGAAGACATGAAGATATACAAAACTGATCCTCAAATTATGAAGAAATGACACTTAAAACCCTTGTATATTCATAATTACATGTTTGGTCCCTTAAGTTTGTCAAAATTACAAAATGGTCCTTCAACTTTGAAGAAATGGCAAGATTAGTCCCTTGATACAAATGATTTTCTATGGGTTATAATTTCTCTCACAGTCCTCTCGAATTGATCTAAGCCTTAAGTGGAATGATTATTCTTGGTCTTAAATAAAAGGTTTGGTTTTCTAATCTACTTAATGTTAAAATGTAATAAATTGGAATTTAAATCAAAGATAATTAATTTAATGACGATTAATAAAAACTTGAATTAAAATTAAAATTAAAATTAAAATTAAAATTAAGATTAAAATTAAAATTAAAGCCACAGTTATAATAAAAACAAGGAATAAAAACAAGAAATAAAGAAACAATAAACAGTAAGAAAACCTTAAAGATACCCAAAAGAAATTGATTCGGAAGATTGTCCTTGGTTCGGAAGTTTAGCTTTATTCGGAACTTAAGACTGATTCGGAAATTTTTGGTTCGTTCGGAAGTTAATGCTCATCCAGAAGTTTTAGGTTCATTCGGAACTTAGGACTGATTCGGAACTTTTTGGAAAATAAACCTTCATTCGGAACTTTTCATTTCATTCGGAACTTTCTACTGATTCGGAAGTTTTAGGTTCATCCGGAACTTTTCACTCGGAAGTCTTTGATTCGGAAGTTTAGACTCATCCAGAACTTTGGTTCATTCGGAACTTACTGTTCATTCGGAAGTTTCATTCGGAAGTTACTGTTCATTCGTAAGTTTCTTCTGATTCGGAACTTTTTAAAGACAAACTCATTCGGAACTTTTCAAATAAAAACTCATTCGGAACTATTTTATTCGTTCGGAACTTTTGCTTCGTTCGGAAGTCTGGGAAACCCAGATACAGAAACAATACCCGAAGAACAAAGAAACTAGTTTTAATCCAAAAATCACCAAGTTTTTCACCAAAAACTAAAATAAAATAATCACAAAGCATCTACTAACCATAAACTATAAATCCCATCAACAAAAACACAAATCCCAACAACTTTTGAAGATCAAATCAAGAAAATAAAAACTTAAGAACTTGAGGATAAAGATGATGATGAACAAGATGAAATGGAAAGATTAAGCAAGACTTTGTATTGATGATTAATGTTTTAACAAGATTAAACAAAGATGAAAATTACAAGATTAGAAAATCAAAGATCAAAATCACCAAACACCCTAATGGTGTTGGTGATGGGACGAACTAAAGGGAGAAAAAGAAGGAGGAGAGAAAGAAAACTAAAATTAACTAGAAGCTCGCCTAAATGTGTGAGGGGAGGGCTATTTATAGCCTTGTCTTTTGGTTGGTGAGTGGGCTTTCTCCCGTTCTTCTTGTCTTTTCGTCTTTTCAGAAAAGTTTCCGTTTTCGATTCTGATTCGGGATTTGTCGTCGATTAAATTCAACTCGTCTTTTAATTTCTTCGTTTAATAGACTTGAGTTTCTTCGACTTATGTAAATCTTCCATCTTTGGTCCTTTTCTTCGATAAATCGTCAAATAGGCCCAGTGACTTCAAATCTTTTGCATCTCTTGGGCAATAGACTTTATCTTGAGTCTTCTTCTTCGATAAATCCCGTACAATCCCATGTTTTCTCCAATATCCATCCGGTTGGCTCTGAAAACACAATAAACACAAAAACCACGCATAATTCCAAACAAATGATATTAAATACGTGTTTTGGTCTTGTTTTAGCCAGAATTAAGTGGTAAAAGGATGGGTGTTTACACACCTATCAAATCCCCTACACTTAACCATTGCCATGCCCTCATGCAATGCTTAGTGATTAAGCAATTTTTACACTTTTCTCATAATTAATCAACCTTGGCCTTATTAAAATACTACTAAACAAAAATTAGAGCACTAAAAGAAATTAAGACTTAAAAGGATAGAAAACCATTTTCACTTGAAAATAGCTACATGGAAATAAGTTGCAAAGAGATCAATGACTTACATTAGGGCTTTTGTGTTGCGAAGATTTATCACCCTCAAGTTTCACGTTCCCCAAACTAAGCTTAAAAACGAGATCATTGTTATTATAAGTTAGCAATTCAAACACTTACACACATGGCTTAATTAAATGCTTAAACTCCCTTATTCCTAGGTGTATCTCTTATATTTTATTTTTGTCTTAGAATGATCATGAAGATGCATTTTTGGACTTATTTCGATAGTTTATTTAGGCTGAAAGCAAAGTAGGACGATTTGATCAATAGTTAGCTAAAGGACAAAATCTTTTAAAACTGCTTCTCGGGATATCAAAAAGTTCATATCTTGGCATAACTTGGTTCGCGATTTGAGACCTTTCTCGGGCCGATATTTGGCATGTACTTCATACTTCATATCTTCGAGAGACGTTCTTGAGATAATGGTCTTCTCATCATAATAGAGTTTCTTCACTTGGAGACTTTTGAGGGGTACTCCAACTTTGTTGACCACGACTTCATGATTATTTCTTCAATCTCTATTTGGGATTTTGAGATACAACGATCCGCCTCCTTTTCGGACATGGATCTATTTATCCTCATACATTGTTAGGGTCTTTTCGGATAGACTTCTCCATCATCTTTATGGGAGTTGATTGCTTTTCGTCGTGAGTCTTGATCCTTCATATTGACTTTGGGAATAATGCTTTTCACATCACCTTGGATCTTTAGCAATAAAATGGAATCCTCATGCCTTGTTAGGGCCTTTTCGGACTCGCCAATCTTCGCGCCCCGCTTCATAAGTTATGCCTTGGCTATGAACTCTTATCATTACCGATCAACTTTTAAACGATCTTGGGCTAGAAGCTAAGTAACTTTTCAAATCGTACGACCTTACTTATTGTAGATAAATTATTAGCAAGTGATGGGAGAATAGGCAAATAATTACACCAAGTGAGCTTGTGCAAGAATACCGACTTATAATTGACTCTATCATTTCTCGTCCTCCACAATTTAAAGTCTCAAAAAATGAGACTCGTGGACACTTAGCCTAATAAACCAGATAAGGTCTACATGGTTAAGGATACTAGCTAGAATAAACTTGGATAAGTCTATTCGGGTTGAGTCAAAATAAACGCAACGGGCCTAATATGTCAAAGACTTCTAAACTAGCTACACCACTTTATTAATATTTTACTTTATTGCGGGATATATACATATGAAAGCAACGATAAAAATTTAAAAATTGCGACTAAATGGCCAAAGTTAATTAAAAATTTGAAAAATGTTGAAAAAGATGATTTTCCGGTTAAATGAAGGCATTTTCATGGAAGAGTCCACTTAAAACTTCGATAGAAGTCCCCCCTACACTTAAGATAAACATTGTCCTTAATGTTTAAGCATGTGGGAAAAGTTTACCCTATACTTATGACATTGCTCACGTTGGTTAACTCAAGTTAAGGATGGGACGACTAAAGTGATCAATTTCAAATGTGAGTATGAAGAAAATTGAATCACGATAGTTGAGAGATAGAACCGGATTTCGGATAACACGGGAGCACGGTTCTTCAAAGTTTCCAAGAGTGCACTTATCCCTGTAATCACATCACCATACAAAGACAAACACGTATAGAAGTCCCCCTACACTTAGGAGGTTAAAACATAAGAGGATAGATACTCGGGTTGCCTCCCGAGGAGCGCTTGTTTTTGATAACCGAGTCACGAGCCTGACTCGACCCAAAATTAGTTCATGGGGAACGTGGTGAGGGTTGGAATCACCTCCTGAGAGGTGTCCTCCCCAAAGTACAACTTCACTCGTTGGCCATTCACCTTAAAATTAGGTCCATTAGGTTGAGCGAGCTCGAGAGTACCATATGGAAAAATTTGGGCAATGGTGAATGGGCCGGACCAACGAAATTTGAGCTTGCCCGAAAAGATTTTCAACCGAGAGTTAAAAAGTAAGACTTTGTCTCCAACATGGAACTCTCGGTTTTTGATCTTGGAGTCGTGAATGAGCTTAGTTCTTTCCTTATAGATCAAAGAATTTTCATAAGCCTCATTCTGAAGTTCATTCAGCTCATTGAGTTGGATCTTGCGTAGGTCACCGGCTTTGTTAATATCAAAATTAGCCCACTTCAAGGCCCAATAAGCCTTGTGCTCCAACTCAATGGGGAGGTGGCACGCTTTCCCGTACACAAGACGATAAGGCGTACAGCCGATCGGGGTCTTGTAAGCAGTACGGAAAGCCCACAAAGCATCATCAAGTTTATCAGCCCATGAGGCACGATGCTCTCCCACGTTTCTTTCCAGAATTCGCTTAAGTCCTCGGTTGGATATTTCAGCCTGGCCATTAGTTTGTGGGTGGTAGGCTGTGGAAAGTCGATGATTTACACCGTACTTAGCCATGACTCTTGCGAATTGGTCATTGCAAAAATGAGTCCCACGATCACTAATAATGGCACGAGGCACACCGAATCTAGCGAAAAGAGCTTTCAAAAAGTTACAAACCACCCTTGCATCATTAGTAGGTAAAGCTTTGGCTTCAACCCATTTGGAGACGTAGTCCACGGCTACAAGGATGTATTTGTTTCCTTTAGAAGAAGGGAATGGCCCCATAATGTCGATACCCCAAACATCAAAGATTTCACACTCTTGAATGAAATTCTGAGGCATCTCGTCTTTATGTGTGATCGTGCCTTGTTTTTGGCAAACATCACATCTTTTAACCATATCGTGAGCGTCACGATATATGGAGGGCCAATAAAATCCCGAATCAAAAACTTTTTTGGCGGTGTAGTTGGGACCAAAGTGACCACCGGTGGGTCCTTTGTGGCAAGCATCAAGGATTTCAGACGCTGCCGGTCCGTCAACACATCGGCGGATAATCAGGTCGGCACATTGTTTGAATAGGTAAGGGTCGTCCCAAAAGTAAGTCTTGATGTCAGTGAAGAACTTTTTCTTTTGTTGAGACGTCAACCCTTCCTTGAGAATTCCACCCGCCAAGTAGTTTGCAAAGTCCGCAAACCACGGGGTTTCATTAGAATTCGAATTTATAGAGATTAAGGTCTCCAAGGGAAAAGAATCATTTATTTATTTGGTCGGATGATCCCCTTGGTATGGATCCTCAAGTCTACTGAGATGGTCCGCGGCTAGGTTTTCTGCTCCTTTTTTATCGCGAATTTCGATTTTAAATTCCTGGAGCAGCAAAACCCAGCGAAGAAGTCTTGGTTTGGAATATTGCTTTGTTAACAAGTACTTCAGCGCGGAATGATCGGTATACATAATGGTGGTAGAAAGGACAAGATAGGGGCGGAATTTTTCAAAAGCATAGACAACACCTAAAAGCTCTTTTTCGGTTGTCGTATAATGCAATTGTGCCCCTGTCATTGTCTTGCTAGCGTAATGGATTGGTTGGAATTGTTTATTCACTCTTTGTCCCAGAACCGCTCCAATAGCAAAATCACTAGCATCGCACATCAACTCAAAGGGAAGCTCCCAATTAGGGGTAACCAAGACGGGTGCCTTAGTTAGCTTATCCTTAAGCGAGTTGAAGGCTTCAAGACACTCTTTGGAGAAGATAAAAGGAGTATCTTTTTCCAAGAGGTGGGTCATCGGGCGAGCGATTTGAGAAAAATCTTTGATGAATCGACGGTAGAAGCCCGCATGACCCAGGAAACTTCTCACACCCTTCACGGTTGAAGGTGGAGGCAACTTTGCGATAACATCGACTTTAGCACGGTCTACTTCAAGACCGGCGTTCGAGATCTTATGTCCAAGCACGATGCCTTCTTTTACCATAAAATGGCATTTTTCCCAATTCAGAACAAGGCGAGTGTCTTCGCACCGCTTTAGCATACGTTCCAAATTGGCAAGGCAAGAAGAGAAGGAATCCCCGAAGACCGAGAAATCATCCATGAAGACTTCCATGGTGTGTTCCACCATGTCATGGAAGATAGCTAACATGCACCTTTGGAAAGTCCCGGGCGCATTACATATGCCAAAAGGCATTCTTTTGTAAGCAAATGTGCCATAGGGACAAGTGAATGTTGTCTTCTCTTGATCTTGGGGATCGATGGGTATTTGGAAATAACCCGAGAAACCATCAAGAAAGCAGTAATATTCATTACCCCCTAAACGTTCAAGCATTTGGTCCATAAAAGGTAGAGGGAAATGATCCTTTCTCGTGGCGTCATTGAGTTTGCGGTAGTCTATACAAACTCTCCACCCAGTAACGAGACGAGTGGGAATCAACTCGTTGTGTTCATTGGGAACAACGGTTATTCCGCCCTTCTTGGGCACACAATGGATTGGACTAACCCAAAGGGAATCTGAAATAGGGTAAATCATACCCCCATCAAGAAGTTTGATAACCTCTATTTTGATGACTTCATGGATTTTTGGATTCACCCTTCGTTGGCTTTGAATTGTGGGCTTAAAGTCGTCCTCCATGAGAATTTTGTGTGTGCAGAAGTGAGGATCAGTTCCACGAATATCCGAAATCTTCCAAGCAATAGCCTTCTGATGATCTTTCAACACGGCGACAAGTCGGGATTTCTCTTCATCCTTCAAATCCTTAGCAATGATGACTGGCGACTTCTTCTCTTCTTCAAGGAATACATACTCAAGATGGGGCGGCAACTCCTTAAGTTCTAGATCCGGAGGATTGTCGACGGGAGGCGTATTCGAAGTCGGAGTATCGATAGCAATAACCGTGGGAGATGGAGGAGAAGGATTGTCTTCTTTGAGAAGGTTTTTAATGAAGCTGAGATCTTCATCCCAATTGGTAGTAGAATCGTCATTGTCTAAATGCACATCTCCCATGATGGCTTCCAAATCTTTCCAAAGGAAATCACTTTCTCCAAATAGAGATAGTGATGAGTCGATAGAGGAAACGGTCTCAACATTGGGAAGAGAGGTAGGAATATTTTTACAAGCATCTTTGAAATGTTCTTCACAAGCCTCATCAAGAACGTCAATACAATTAACACTCTCGTAAGAATAAGGCTGTTTAGAAAGCTTTCCCATGTTGAAGACTAGTTTATCGTCACCCACTCTCATGATAAGCTCACCGGCTTCAACATCGATGAGAGTGCGCCCGGTCCTCAAGAATGGACGACCAACAATGAGTGGCACACGGGGGTCCATCTCGTAGTCGACGACAATGAAATCAGCAGGAAAGGTGAATTTGTCGACTCCTACAATGACGTCTTCGGCTATCCCCACTGGATAAGCAACCGTACGGTTAGCTAATTCCAAAGTCATTTTGGTGGGGACTAGCTCTGGGAGAGATAATTGTTTCCAAACACTTAGAGGCATGAGATTAATACTGGCACCTAGATCGGCTAGGGCTATGCAATTCTCTACTCCCGGGAAATTGCAAGGGATAAGAAAACGACCCGGATCACCAAGCTTGGTTGGCAATTTCCTTAAGAGCACTGCAGAGCAGTTCTCATTCAGTTGGGTGTTGGCAATATCGAGGAGCCTTTCCTTATCGCTCAGAAGATCTTTAAACATTTTCGCATACTTGGGCATGTGAGCGAGAGCCTCAGCGAAGGAGATATTGAAATTCAATTGTTTGAACATTTTAAGGAAGTTCGAAACCTGAATATCATCCTTGCTCTTTTGCTTCTCTTTCCTCAACCTAGATGGATAAGGTATATTGGAAGAAGAGGAAGGCTTTGGGAGAATAGGATCACTCACAACCACGGGTGGAGGAGGGGTAGAAGGAAGAGGTGGAGAAATTGGGGAAGGAGAAGGATGAGGAATAGGAGCAGGTGACTCGTTCTCCTTAGTCACAACCACCGGTGGAGGTATAGGAAGCTCGGGTTCCTTGGTACCTTTGCCACTTCGTGTGGTGATTTCTTTCATCTCCCCTCTTGGGTTCGCAACGGTGTTACTCGAAAGAGTACCCGAAGAAGAGGGTTGATTACCATTGAAGAAACTAGCCATCATGTTCCTCAGATCATTAGTTTGGGTATCCAACGTGTTTCTCATGTCGGCTCTCAAATCATTTCCTTGCTTTACCAAGTCTACCTTCAAGTTTCGCACTTCCTGTTGGAGATTTTCCACAATCACATCATTGGTCTTCATGTAGGTTGCAACCTCTTGGTGTAATGCAGTTGTGGTTTGGTTGGGAGGAGCATTGTATGCGGGTGGTTGATAAGCAGGTTGTTGGTAGACTTGATTGTTACGTTGAGGTGGTTGTTGCTGCTTGTGAGGAGGTATGTATGGTTGTCGAGGTTGTTGTTGTTGTTGAGGAGGGCGATTAAGATTTTGTTGTTGGTTAGGGTTGGTAGGAGGAAAGCCAGGTGGGGAAAGATAATTGTTGGAGAGGTAGCTAAGCAAGTTACGGTCACCTTGAGGTCTAGCTTGATAAGCGGGTTGAGGATAGGTGCCATATGCCGCATTCACATTCTCAGCAGGGTAGTCTTGGGTGGCGGTACAAGTGGTGTAAGAGTGAGGACCACCGCATATCTCACAAGGTTGGCTGACAGCGTTAACTTGAGCGTTTTTAGCGTTGTTGCTGTTGTTGTTGCTGACGGTGTGGGTGACAAGCGATTCAAGAAGCGTAGTGATTTTGTCCAATCGCTTGTCGCTGTCACTTGTGCTAGCACTAGCGACATTGGTCCGAACACTCTTGTTTTGCACACGAGATTTATTCTCAATGATGTCCCAAGCAGCATTGGAAGTCTTAGCCAATAGATTACCCCCCGAGGCACTGTTCAGTGAATCTTGGTCACTCATGCTTAAACCATTGTAAAAAGTATTAATTTGATGTACTTTGGTAAAACCATGTTGTGGGCACTTTCTTAAAAGATCTTTGAAACGATCCCAAGATTCACTGAACGACTCATCGTACTTTTGTTCAAAATTTATGATCTCATTCCGCAAAGCGGTAGTACGAGAGGGTGGGAAAAAGTAATTGATAAACTTTGTTTCCAAATCCGTCCACGAGAGAATACTCTGTGGCGGTTCCTTAGCAAGCCAATGCCGGGCTTGTCCCTCTAAAGAAAAGGGAAAAAGTTGTAACCTTATAACCTCTTGTGGAACACCATTAAATTTGACCGTGTTGGTGAGTTGCAAGAATCTCTTGATATGGTCATGTGGGTCATCAATGGTACGTCCCAAGAACGGTTGAGCGGAGACCATCTGGATAAAGCCTGATTTTAGCTCGAAATTGTTGGCGGCAATTGGTGGTATAACAATTGGATCAGTGTTGCCATATACATGAGCTTGCAGCAATTCAATCATCGGCCGATTATCCGGAAGGGGCTCATTGTTGTTGTTATTGTTCATGTTGTTGAAAGGTGGGTTGTTGTTGTTATTATTGTTGTTCGGAGGTGGTATGTTATTGTTGTTTTGTACACCAGCCATGTCTAAGTTATCGAGAGGCTCGGGCTCTTGATATGACGTGGATCGAGTGCACATACACCTGCAAAAGAACGAACAAAGAAAAACAAAGCAAAAATATTTTTGGTTTTTATGTTTTTTTTTTTTAAATTTTTTTTTTGTATTTTTGAAAATTTTATATCTTTTTGGATTTTTTGAAAATTTTTATGAAAAAGTAACGTTCACGGGGAACGGATCCCAAAATCCAAGTTCTCACAAAAAACTTTTGATCTTAACGAGAAGAGCCGGCAGCGGCGCCATTTGATACAAATGATTTTGTATGGGTTCTAATTTCTCTCACAGTCCTCTCGAATTGATCTAAGCCTTAAGTGGAATGATTCTTCTTGGTATTAAATAAAAGGTTTGGTTTTCTAATCTACTTAATGTTAAAATGTAATAAATTGGAAATTTAAATCAAAGATAATTAATTTAATGACGATTAATAAAAACTTGAATTAAAATTAAAATTAAAATTAAGATTAAAATTAAAATTAAAGCCACAGTTATAATAAAAACAAGGAATAAAAACAAGAAATAAAGAAACAATAAACAGTAAGAAAACCTTAAAGATACCCAAAAGAAATTGATTCGGAAGATTGTCCTTGGTTCGGAAGTTTAGCTTTATTCGGAACTTAAGACTGATTCGGAACTTTTTGGTTCGTTCAGAAGTTAATGCTCATCCGGAAGTTTTAGGTTCATTCGGAACTTAGGACTGATTCGGAACTTTTTGGAAAATAAACCTTCATTCGGAACTTTTCATTTCATTCGGAACTTTCTACTGATTCGGAAGTTTTAGGTTCATCCGGAACTTTTCACTCGGAAGTCTTTGATTCGGAAGTTTAGACTCATCCGGAACTTTGGTTCATTCGGAACTTACTGTTCATTCGGAAGTTTCATTCGGAAGTTACGGTTCATTCGGAAGTTTCATTCGGAAGTTACGGTTCATTCGGAAGTTTCTTCTGATTCGGAACTTTTTAAAGACAAACTCATTCGGAACTTTTCAAATAAAAACTCATTCGGAACTATTTTATTCGTTCAGAACTTTTGCTTCGTTCGGAAGTCTGGGAAACCCAGATACAGAAACAATACCCGAAGAACAAGGAAACTAGTTTTAATCCAAAAATCACCATGTTTTTCACCAAAAACTAAAATAAATTAATCACAAAGCATCTACTAACCATAAACTATAAATCCCATCAACAAAAACACAAATCCCAACAACTTTTGAAGATCAAATCAAGAAAATAAAAACTTAAGAACTTGAGGATAAAGATGATGATGAACAAGATGAAATGGAAAGATTAAGCAAGACTTTGTATTGATGATTAATGTTTTAACAAGATTAAACAAAGATGAAAATTACAAGATTAGAAAATCAAAGATCAAAATCACCAAACACCCTAATGGTGTTGGTGATGGGACGAACTAAAGGGAGAAAAAGAAGGAGGAGAGAAAGAAAACTAAAATTAACTAGAAGCTCGCCTAAATGTGTGAGGGGAGGGCTATTTATAGCCTTGTCTTTTGGTTGGTGAGTGGGCTTTCTCCCGTTCTTCTTGTCTTTTCGTCTTTTCAGAAAAGTTTCCGTTTTCGATTCTGATTCGGGATTTGTCGTCGATTAAATTCAACTCGTCTTTTAATTTCTTCGTTTAATAGACTTGAGTTTCTTCTACTTATGTAAATCTTCCATCTTTGGTCCTTTTCTTCGATAAATCGTCAAATAGGCCCAGTGACTTCAAATCTTTTGCATCTCTTGGGCAATAGACTTTATCTTGAGTCTTTTTCTTCGATAAATCCCGTGCAATCCCATGTTTTCTCCAATATCCATCCGGTTGGCTCTGAAAACACAATAAACACAAAAACCACGCATAATTCCAAACAAATGATATTAAATACGTGTTTTAGTCTTGTTTTAGCCAGAATTAAGTGGTAAAAGGATGGGTGTTTACACACCTATCACCCTCATCAATTCTAATTTGTCAAATATGGTCCCTCATAAAGTCAAAGATACTATGAAGACCTTTGAAGATCAAGAAAGTCAAAAATCAGTCCCTCAATTATGGAAAAATGGCAAAAACAACCCTTGAAACACTTTTGCCAAAGTTTTAGGGCAAAAGTGTGAAATTCATAACTTATTTAACAAAGGGAATAGAGTTTTGTTGACTGAAAATGTGTTTTCATCTTTTCCCAAAAGACAAGGACTAAACATGGGCATTATAAACATTTAAATGTTTATTACACCAAACACAATTACCCTCAACTGATTTCGGATCAAAGGAAGTTACTGTAGCAGTGATGAACCCAGTTTTACTTTTTACAAAACAAAGGGGAAAAAGAAATTACTTTGGCACATGTGTGATTCACCTCAGCCTAAACCTTTCCCAACAAAAATTCCCTCTTCTCCACTCACCCTTGGACCCCACACCCAAACCCGTTCCACCAATCACCTTACACCCTCCTCTCCAAGCAAAATGACATGGCCAAATCAACAGCTATTATCCCTTGCTTACTCACAACGCAAAATTGAATGACTTGGATCAACTTGGACAGCTCATTCCATCAGAAGATCTAGAAGACTTCAGGGACAATCTTGGGATTTTCTAGCTAGGGTTTATTAATAGTGTTTTGTAAGCATTTGCCTATAAAAGGAGACCTCAACTTGTGAGAGTCCCTTTGTTCCAAATTTTGGCTATTATCTTTGTAATTCCTTTTTATTTAAATAAAATTTGAATTTCTTTAATTTGTGAAAATCTCTTTTGTGTTTTATAAAAGTTGGTGTTAGAATAGCTGAAATCTGAGTTCCCTTTGATGTTATAGACCTTCCTTAATCTTGTGGTTAAGGCACGTCTATGTTTGTTAGGTTTTCAAAGGCTCAAAAACCTTGAAATCCTTGTTTCTGTTTTACCTATTATCTGGTACTAATCCTTAGCCAAGAGCCTAAAGCTCCTTCAAGCTTGTTGACACCAAGCCTGAGAAGAGATTTAAGCTATTGGGTGAGTTGTTTGTTCATTTCTGTTGAAGAATCATAAGCATCAAAACCTTGTTCTACTTTCAACATCAGCAGGTTTTGATCTTCTTTGTGAAGAACCTTGGTCTTGTTCTAGTTGTTGAACAAGGTCCAAGGAGCATTGCTGGTCCTCCTAGGATGTTGTAGAGGACAGGTATGGCCTCTTGTTTAAGTTTCCCCTAAAAATTTCATGATATAGCCTGTTTTGGATTTTGGACTATGATTTTGTGTTCTTGTGTTTGAGGTTGTGATTTTTGTGTTTGAATCTGTTAGTAGTCATCTAGGAAGTGTGTTTGAATTATAAAATCAGTAGGTTGTGCTTAGAAATCACAAGTTACTTTGAAAAGGGTGGATTAAGGGTTGTTTGTGTCTGCTGGTTCAAAGGCCTTAGGGCCTTGGAGCTTGGCTCCTTTTGGTTTATAACTATTGGTTTGCTGGTATGAAAGTTGTTTCAAGTGTTGGATAGGTTTAAAACAAGATATAACTAAAAATCATAGGTTGCTAGTTTTTGAACACTTTTTCAGTCAGATACATCAGCAGGTCTAATTTTTTAGTTTGTTTGAATTAAGGTGTGAAACTTGGTTTGCTTATAGATTTGTTGGTTGTGCAACTCTTCATCATCTAGTTTTAGAGTTTGGTTGCTTATTGAGTAGTCTATAGCTTATTGAATTTCAGCTTTTGGTCATTTAGATCAGCAAATGCATGCTATGTGATTTTGATGCAATTGGTTTGATTCTTGTTGTTTCATGCTTGTATTTGGTTCCTTGTGCATTACTTGGTGTGTGCCTTTTGTTTGCTGCTTATCTCACAAGCTTATAAGCCCACTGGCTTATAGTGCTTAATTTGCCAAAACAAGCTTAGCAAGCCAACTGTTTTGCTAAGTTCATTGGTCTAGACCTCTAGACTTGATCCAAAATAGCTTCTAATAGGCTTTCTCACATCTCATAATCAAGTTCTGCAAGTTTGGTGAAATTTGGAGTGAGCTGACTTTTGTTGACCAAGGCAAAAAGTGCTTATCAATCTGTTTAGCTTATTGAAACGTGCCACAACTTAGTTTTTGTACTTTTCATCAGTTATCTCACCTTTTAAGCTATACTGGAAGAAATTAGAACTTATTAAGGGCTTTTCACTAGGAAATTAAGTTTTTTTTAAAGAGTGCTTATTGGTTCACACAGCTTATTTTACTTGGCTTATTGGGATTTTCTTTGTTGATTAGTCTTAGTTAAGCTATTTGTGAGCTTTTGCATCAAACTAGAGCTTCTGAAACAGCATAGAACTCTATCCCGACTATTTTGTCGTTTTGTGGAATTGTTCTTGGCTTATTTCTGGCTTATTGAGTGTGCTTTTTCAAAATTTCTTTTTGCAAATCTCTTTAGTATCCCAAAAGAAGATTGTGTGTTTAATTAGAGCTTATGGCATTGGCTTATTGCTTAATGGGCTTATTGGCCCAATAAGAATAAGCTGTGTGTTCATTAAGCTGTGATAAGCTCATTTTCAGCTTTTGGGCCTTCAGAGTTTTGTGTTTAGAATTGAATTTTGAGTCAGATAGGGCTTTTCCAAGTCATTTGGGCTTATTTTGACTTTTTGAGCTAAAAAGCCCATTAAGGTTGACTGATTTTGCTTTTAGCCCATTAGGGGTATTTTGGTAATTTCACTTTCATTTTCTGATTATTTAGGGTAAAATAAACTAGTTTGCAAGTTTTTAGAATTTTTTATAATTTTTGGATTTTTAATATTATTTTAATATTATTTTATTATTATTTTTCAGATTTCACATTTTTGCACTTTTTATATTTTTCTTAGCTTAAATACATTAAAATAGGAATTTTGCCACTCTTAGATTAATTTTTTCATCTTTAGATTAATTTTTATAATTATTTTAAGTTTTAATAGTGTTTAAATCATTTTAAATAGATTTTTTTACTTTAAAAATTTATAAAAATAGTTTTTTTATCTTTTTTGGTCATTTTAGAGGTTTAGCAATTGACAAATATTTATTTGGGATTTTTGATAATTAATTTGATTTTTAGGGCTTTAATTAGCATTTAAAAATTAATATTTAATTAAAAGGTGTGAAAAAGTTTTGATCATTGATAAACTCTTAGCTTATTTATTTTGATTTTTGGTAAATTTTTGGGAATTTTTAGAATTAATTTTTATTTTTGTACTTTTTATGGTTTTACGTTTAGTCATCGTAGTAATTAATTTCACGTCTTCGTCATTCTCTTTTCTCATCCCCTTCTTTCAAATATTAATCTCAAACCAATTACGAATTATTCACACACATATACCTCCTTGGGAAACGAACTTGGAATCATAAGGGTCATTAGTGTTTGATTTTCCTAAATCATCATTTAATACTTTCCCTATTTACCTCCTTTTTCTAAAGGTGTGGTAGAACACTACAATCAGAAGGGCACAAATCCCCACACGTTACTACATTAGAAAGCGACAATATGTACATAGGATAAGCATGGGACTCCCACACGAGGCACCTCGTTTTTGATTAGCGAATCATGAGCTCGACTCGATCCCCTCAATACTAATTATCATTGGGGAAAGTGATTTGGTCGAGGTAGTTCAAGGATGGAATTTCCCCGCCAAAGTAGTGCTTCAACCTATGTCCATTCACCTTGAAATTGGGGCCATCATTTTAAGCTAGCTCGATGGTCCCATATGGAAAAACTTGAGTCACGGTGAATGGACCGGACCAACGGGAATTCAACTTACCAGAAAAGATTTTCAAACGAGAATTAAAAAGCAAAACTTGATCCCCAATGTAAAAAACCCGGTTTTTAATTTTTGAATCATGCAACTTTTTAGTCTTTTCTTTATAAATCAATGAATTTTCATAAGCAATATCCCTTAATTCATCCAATTCATTTAATTGCATTTTCCTGTGTTTTCCCGCGGTCTCCATATCATCATTACAATGCTTTAGGGCCCAATAAGCTTTGTGTTCGAGTTCAATTGGCAAGTGAAAATTCTTCCCATACACTGGCTTATAAGGAGTGCACCCGATGGGCGTCTTATGAGCGGTCCTAAAGGCCCATAAAGCATCTTCCAACTTATCCGACCAAGATTGTCGGTTTTCCCCAATAGATCTCTCCAAGATCCTCTTCAACGCTCGGTTTGAAATCTCGACTTTCCCACTCGTTTATGGGTGACAAGCCGTAGAAAGCCGATGTGTAACCCCATATTTCCTTAGGACCCTTTCGAATTGGTCGTTACAAAAATGGGTTCCACGATCTCTTATGATCGCACGAGCGGTTCCAAACCGATAAAACATTCTTTTCAAAAACTTGACTACCACACGAGCATCATTGGTGGGCAAAGCCTTAGCTTCCACCCACTTAGATGGGTAGTCAACCGCGACAAGGATGTACTTATTACCACGAGATGATGGGAACGTCCCCATAAAGTCAATACCCCAAACGTCAAAGATCTCACACACTTGGATGATATTTTGTGGCATTTCATCTTTTTGTGAGGCTTTTCCTTGTCGTTGGCATGAGTCACATGACTTCACAAGTTCATGTGCATCTCGGTAAATAGTAGGCCAAAAGAAACCGGCATCAAAGACCTTCTTAGCCGTGAGATTAGCACCGTGGTGACCACCCGTGGGTCCCTCGTGACAAGCTCTAAGGATGTTAGAAGCTTCGGTACCAAAGACACAACGTTAAATAATTTGATCCGCACAAGTTCGAAACAAGTAAGGGTCGTTCCAAAAATAGAACTTGACGTCACGAAAGAATTTTAGTTTTTCTTGAGTCGTCATACCCTTGATGATGAAGTTGCCCGCATGGTAATTTGCGATGTCCGCAAACCATGGGGTGGAAGAATCAAGCTTTGAATTCACTACACCAAGTGTTTCGAGCGGAAATGTTTCGGTGATTTCCTTGGGCTCGTAAACAATTTGGTGAGGATCTTACAAACGAGAAAGATGACCGGTCGCTAGATTCTTGGCTCCTTTTTTGTCAACAATTTTGTGATCAAATTCTTGAAGGAGGAGAATCCAACGAAGTAATCTCGGCTTTGCATCTTGTTTAGCCATAAGATACTTGATAGCAGAATGATCCGTATACACTATGCATTTTGTCAAGACGAGATAAGGTCGGAATTTCCCAAATGCATACACCACGGTAAGGAATTCCTTCTCCGTTGTAGTGTATTTTTGTTGAGCCTCGGTCATCGTCTTGCTAGCATAGTGAATAGGCAAGAAGTGCTTTTCATGACATTGCCCCAAAACAGCCCTAATAGCATAGTCACTAGCATCACACATGAGCTCAAAGAGGAGGTTCCAATTGGGAGTAACAAGGATGGGAGCTTCGGTAAGTTTCCTCTTAAGGATTTCAAAGGCTCGTACACAATCTTCGTCAAAGACAAAACGTGCATCTTTTTCAAGGAGATGTGTAATAGGTCGAGAGATGTGACAATCTAACATTTTCAGGTAGTAAATTATTTTCTCGTATATTATTTTGAAACTTATTTTTGTGTTGGTTGATGAACTCACAATTTACGGATTTAAATTTGGGCTTACGTGCATAATTTAGCGTCCCTTACAACTAAACCGGAAACCTTAGGATTACGTATTTACGTTTTTGAACTCCGTTTTTTGATGAGACAATTTTTATTAGATTCGTTTTGTGCCGTTGATTCATAATTTATAAAAATGTTTTTTGTAAAATGACCCGAGGGCACGCAAATCGAGGAAACTAGAATCAAGGAATACCCGTAAATTAGCGGGATGGGACAAAACAAGTTTATCCCACCCCACTAAAAGCGACGACCAAACTAGGGACACCACATCACTTGATGTGGCACCCTTGTAGCAACTAGCTTACACTTGTTAAGCTTAGCTTAACAAGTAAGCCACAACTCCCACCAAACTATCAAAACCACCCTAGCTTAATCATTTGCTCACAAAACACAAGCAAAAAAACTCAAAAACTCTCTCACACCCCTCCCTTTGCCGTCCCACATTCACCATCAAACACCCCTTTTGTTCAATTCAAGCCACAAATCTTATGTTATCTATTCATATCATGGAGAAAACTTGAAGCCTTAATTGATTGGTGATCATATTAACATCAAAGAAGGTGATTTGCTTGTGTCCTAAGGCTAATTTCTCAACAAACAATCTTGGTGGTTGATGATCTTGAAGATATATTTGGTGTTCATCAAGTTATTGTCATCCAAAAACAAGATATAATCTTGGTTGGTAAAGAAGATCATCCTTTCCATTTCTCTTGTTATTTTTGTAAAGATCAAATGTATTTTTTTCTTATTGTATATGTATATGATGAATATATGATGATAAAAATGTTGTGTGGGGATCAAGTGTTGATAACATGATTAAAAAGATGAAAAACCATAAGTAGCAATGCTAAAATCTTGCTTAAAATGTTGGCTGTATAAAAACAGCAAGTAACCAAGTTATAAACTGATAAAATTGCATGGTGGAATAAATTTACAGTAAGTATTTGATGTCATACACATGTGAGAGTTGTCCATGCAATAGAATCATCAAAATGTGTGAGATATGATCAAAACAAATTTAGTATACCAATCTGAATAGTCTGTTTTGTAGGGACTGTTAAGGATACTTAGACATGGATTGAGCAGTAGCTATAACTAACTTATTTGTAGCACATAATATGAAGTTTATTCCGTCCAAAAATGAGCTTCTATCTCCTTATAGAACTCATGATATGATAAAAATGGTGAAGATGAAACTAAAAATCAGATTTTGTGAAATTAAAGTTTAATAGTGTTATATAAGCACTCAAAATAATATAGTATAAAATGTGAAATTAAAACCCACTAACTTATATATTTCATTTATATAAATATGTATAAGGTTAAATAAATGTACATTTTATAAAAGTGGTAGTTTGGTAAGATTTATAAGTTATAAAAACTATAAACATGATTTTTACGTCTTTTCGGCTATTACCGTAAAATTAACGTTTTTCGCCAATTAAAACTTAGACTATCGGACCCGTCTAATGTAAACTTTTAAAAGTCATATACTGATATATAAGTACCTAATACAAGTAAAAACCGATAAAACCCGAACTATATAATATATGGACATTAACGGGCTAAGTTAGCATTATTGGACTATTAATCCAACTAAATGGCTAAACACTTATAAATTTACTTATTGGGCTTAACCCACTCGGGCCCAACATGTAAAGTATAAATACTGATAATACAAGTATAAAATGGATTAATTTAAGGTAATGGACTTATAATAGGCTTATTAGACCTAAAACATGTAAATAGGTAAAACTAGTAAACTAGTATAAAAGTTACCAATACATAAACTCTAAAATGAGTAAATAAGAATATATAAACCCACTTGGTCATCATCATATGTATATAATCATCATATGTATACTTGTTATTTTGATAAAGTCATTGGACAAGAGTCTAAGACCGATTATTATTTATATAGGTTTCCGTGACCGAAGCACGCCCGTAGCCGATATCCGCCTTTCATTATCAACGTGAGTTCATAGCCTCACACTCTTTTAAATGTTTTATAAAATGATTTGTAAACCCGCGAGGGAGATAACATGCTAGTTTTTGATAAAAATAAAACACAAGTAGTCCCGATAGTATGCTTAATGATATGGGCCCGAATGATGCGATGACCCAATAAAAGAGATAAAAAGGATTATTAGTAGTTAGGTTATGTCACTCAAAGTCCCATTAGCATGAATTGTGAACTATCGGGATTTGGTAGACGCTTATGCATATGATAGTACTATATGGGGGCGATCACCCCAGTTCGCGCCTTAACGGTTGATCCCCGTCGTACCCAAGTGATTGGTAAGCGAATTTATGTATGAGAAGATTTACATAGCGTGATTTTTGTGACGACACACTAACTTAGATGGGCAAATTGTTTGTCGGGTTCGCGGCCCATTGTTTGTGATAGTAAGGTAACAATGTCATGCGGCTAATAATAATCCAATACGATTTAATATTGATGCTAATAACGATGATAATATTACCTATAATGGTAATATTGAGGCTACGGTCTCATGGACGGTTTAAGATGTATGCTTTAATTTATATATTGCCTGACTAGCAATACGAGGACTTACTTCTAATTATACTTGTGTTCTGATTTCAACGATTGTTTTATATAACGGTTTTATTAAACTCTATGAATTCACTCGGCATTCGCTGATATGATTTTTGCATGTTTTTATCTAAGGTGCTTGAAGGTAATTCGAATGGAGATCGACTCTGATGGCCCACATAATAATAAAAATGTTCATTCGATCTATGTTTTGTAAACTTAATGACCTGTATAATTTTGGACCTGTTGTACACTTGAAACTTTTTATCTAATGAATGTATGCTAAACCTTGTACAACCATTTTTATGTGTTGTCTATGATTGGAGTTATTGTGCTATCCCGTAACACTCTAAAAGACTCTTCCGTTGTACCGATACGAAATTTGAGAGTGTTACAGTTTGGTACCAGAGCTCTCGTTATAGAGAACAAAAGATTTTAAAATCCAAGGTTTTGAACAAAGCTCTTCAAAATCTTTTAACTATGAACATTTGAGAAAATATTTGAAAAATCTTTTGACTATAACGGTGCCAAAGATCTCCGACGTTACCAACAAGCCCTATTGAGAAGATATATATTTTGATATATATAATTTAATTTATATATATTTATATATCGTGGTTTCAGTATGTAATTGTTTAATAAGTATGTTATCCTAATACGAGATATATATAAATGCAGATTGTCATGGCTGACCCTAATATTCCTATAGAGAACCATGTTGTTCCCGAACCTAATGTAGATGATGACCCTTATTTAGACTTAGTGGATTATGATATGGATGATGATGAGGAGGAACCATTTGAGGATCCTGAGCCCAAGATAGGACGAGGAGATCAGATTGCCCCTCAGGTTGATATGGTAGAGAATGAGATTGATAATGTTGATATTGAGAATGATGATGAGATTGGGATAGATAATTTAGATAATGAGGTTGACGACGAGGATGTCGAGGAGGATATAGGTATAGACGATGAGGTTGATGATGATGAGGAAGTTGATCTTATTTACCCTTATGATGTTCTAGAGGGCGAGCCCTTACCCCCTCCAGTTTATTTGTCTGATTCTGAGGATGAGCTACCTAGAGATGAAATGTCTGAATCTGATTCTGAATCAGAGGAGGATGAGGATGATGATGCACCTGACGGTACTGATAGTATTGCTACTCGTAGACATGTGGTAGGAGAGTCGTCTAGTGTTCGAGAGGCTACTCATATGGATGGTCTTGCACCTTGGGCCTTGAGACGTGATTTAGATGCTTCCCGTTCTCAGAGTAGTATGACAGAGATTGGATTAGGTGTTGTTCAGACTCATGTTGCTTATTTGGAGTCGAAGACTAAGGCTGGTGAGAAAGAGCGAGAATTGCTTAGTTTGGATTTGACTGATGTAGAGCGTGGTTTGAATGAGGCTTTTAGGAGGTTATCTGTATTAGAAAGTGGTGAGTTTGCTGCAATGAAGAAAAAGGTGAATTCTATGGAGATTCAGTTGAATGTAGCTCGTGTGATGCGTGAGAAAGCTGAGAAGGAGTTGAATATATCTGTGGGTTGGAATAGTAGATTTTATGCTGATATGGTTGAAAGAGGAGTGATCCGCAAGTGCCCAGCTAAAGATGTGTCTTGTGATCGTCCGACAAAGATACAAAAGACGATGGATAATGGACCATCTGGTGGTTCTCAGTAGACCAGTCTGTGTTTAATAGTGACCTTTGTATCGTTTGTACCTTTGTAACTTTGACTGAACCAACTTGTTAGTAGTAGATCTAGCACGAATTTTGAGTATGTATAGTGCTAGAACTTTGATATGGGCTGTAATTAAGACAATGCTTTTGTTTAAAATCCAATGAAATATGTACCTTGTCTTGAATGCCATATTGTGCCTTATTTGTATCTTGATTATGAATTCAATCCATATTATATGAATCCCTTGTTGGGTGAATGCTTAATAATTTGAAATTGTGAAATTATAGAACTATGCCGCCCAAGAAAGCTGTGACTGGGATGATGTACGTAGGATTATTGCGGAGCAAGTTACCGCATCTATGACTGAATTTATGGCAAATGCTAGAAATGAAGCTGGCGGTAGTGGAGCTGGCGGTAGTGGAATTGGTGGTACTAATGTGAATGTGAATGCTAATAATGTAAATGCTAATGTTGGAGGAAATGTAGGAGGACTTGGAACTAATGCACCTGAAGTTGGTGGCTGTACTTATGTGACGTTCATGAAGTGTGAACCTCTACCTTTTAATGGAACTGAAGGTGCTATAGGATTAAGCCAGTGGATTGAGAAGATTGAGTCGGTGTTTCAGATCAGTAAGTGTAAGGAGGAAGATAAGGTGAATTTTGTTATGGCTACTCTTAAAGGTCGTGCGTTGACTTGGTGGAAATGGAGAATTGCTTTCATGGGTATTGATGCTGCTAATGCTAGTCCTTGGGCTGAAATTAAGAAGTGGATGACTTTGGGGTTCTGTCCCCGTAGTGTGATCATTTGGCTAGAACAAGAGTTGATTCATATGAGAATGAAAGGTGTGGACATTGATAGATACACAAACCGATTCCATGAGTTGGCCTTGCTGTGTCCTCGATTGGTGGAACCCGAAGAGATCCTAATTGAGCAATATATTAAAGGGTTGACCAAGAATATCTGGGGGGGGGGGGGACGTGACATCATCGAAACCACTGACCATTGATGATGCTGTTTGAATGGCTTACCAACTCATTGGACGAATAATTCAGGATAGGGAAGATGAAGCCCGTGTTGGTGAGAAAAGAAAGGGTGATGGTGATCATGTAGATAGAGGTGATAATAGGAAGAATTTCAATCGCGGTTAGAGCCAGAGAAAGGGGAATGCAAATGCTCTTACCAACAACACACCGCGCAACGATGATAGATATCCTATGTGTGGCAACAAGAGGACATAAGGTTGAAAGGTGTAAGAAGGGAACCATTTGCTTCAACTGTAATGAAGAAGGTCATAGGAAATCGGATTTCCCTAAGTTGTAAGCGATTGTACCTGGAAGAAACCCCCAGAGTGGTGCTTATCAACTTGGAATAGTCGAGGTGAAGAAAGAGGATCCAAATGTGGTTACTGGTACGTTTTTACTCAACAATCATTATGTTGTTGCTTTATTTGATTCAGGTGCTGATAGGAGCTTTGTATCCACTAAATTTAGTGCCCTTATTGTCATTGAACCTGTTGAGATAAATACCAGTTACGAGGTGGAATTGGCTGATGGTAAATTAGTGAAAACTAATAAGCTATTAGAAGGATGCTCTCTAAATCTCCTAAAATTTTCCTTTCCGATTGATTTGATGTTGATAAAATTAGGTAGTTTTGATATTATTATTGGTATGGATTGGTTTTCGTCGAATAATGTTACTATTTTATGTGGAGAAAAGAAGGTTAAGATTCCTCTTAGGAATAGGACGTTAGTAATTGATGGTAATCGAGGTGAATCCCATTTGAAAATCGTTTAAGGTATTAAAGTCCAAAAGTACATCAGGAACGGTTGTGAGTTATTCTTAGCTCAACTGACCGGGAATGAGTCTAGGGAGAAACGATTGGAAGATGTACCTATTATCTGTGAATTTCCTGAGGTATTTCCTAAAGATTTACCCGGACTACCACCGACAAGGCAAGTTGAGCTTAGAATCGATTTAATTCCTGGTGCTGCACCGGTGGCACGTGCGCCTTACCGATTAGCCCCTTCTGAATTAAAGGAGTTATCTGAACAACTTAAGGAGTTGTTTGATAAAGGTTTTATTCGACCGAGCTCGTCGCCTTGGGGAGCTCCAGTCTTGTTCGTTAAGAAGAAGGATGGATCTTTCCGTATGTGCATTGATTATAGGGAACTGAATAAGTTGACGATTAAAAATCGATATACTTTACCAAGGATTGATGATTTGTTTGATCAACTACAAGGATCTAGTGTATATTCTAAGATAGATTTGCGGTCTGGATATCACCAACTTCGCGTCCGTGAAGAAGATATTCCTATAACTGCATTTAGAACTCGTTATGGACACTATGACTTTCAAGTAATGCCATTTGGGTTAACTAACGCTGCTGCGGTTTTCATGGATTTAATGAATCGAGTGTGCAAACCTTACTTGGACAAATTTGTGATTGTGTTTATTGACGATATTCTAATCTATTCTAAAAATGAGGATGAACATGGAGAACATTTAAGGATTCTTTTGATTTTGTTAAAGGATGAAAGGTTGTATGATAAGTTTTCAAAATGTGATTTTTGGTTAGATTATGTGCAATTTCTTGGTCATGTGATTAACAAGGATGGAATTCATGTTGATCCTGCAAAGGTTGAAGCCATTAAGAATTGGTCTGCACCGACAACACCAACGGAAGTGCGACAGTTCTTAGGATTGGCTGGCTATTATAGGCGATTCATTAAAGAATTTTCTTTAATAGCTAAACCCTTGACTAAGCTTACCCAGAAGAATAAACCTTTCGTTTGGGGAAGTGATAAAGATGGAGCATTTCAGACATTGAAGCAAAAATTATGTAGTGCGCCAATTCTATCATTACCCGACGGGAGTGAAGATTTTGTAGTGTATTGTGATGCATCTCTTAGAGGCTATGGAGCTGTTTTGATGCAGCGAGAGAAAGTGATAGCTTATGCTTCTAGGAAATTAAGGAAGAATGAGGAGAATTATACTACTCATGATCTTGAGTTAGGTACTGTAGTCTTTGCTCTTAGGTTGTGGATACATTATCTGTATGGCACCAAGTGTACGGTATTCACCGATCACAAAAGCCTATAGTATATTCTCGATCAAAAGGAATTGAATATGAGGCAGCGAAGATGGATAGAGCTGTTAAGTGATTATGATTGTGATATAAAATATCACCCAGGAAAAGCCAATGTTGTTGCCGATGCATTAAGTAGAAAAGATAGAGAGCCTATCAGGGTACGTTCTCTAGTCTTGACCATGCACAATAATTTTCCTGAGCAAATTAGAAATGCGCAAATAGAAGCTTTTAAGAAAAAAAATATTTGTTAATGAAGGGTTTCGAGGTGAAGGAGATCCTTTAGAAGTTAGAGCTGATGGAGTGAAATGCTTAAGAGGTCGTATGTGGATACCTAAGTTTGGAGGCTTAAGAGATTTGATTATGTTAGAATCCCATAAATCTAAGTATTCCATTCATCCGGGATCTGATAAAATGTATCATGATTTGAAGAAGTTGTACTGGTGGCCGAATATGAAAGTTGATATTGCTATGTATGTTCTTCAATGCTTGACTTGTGCTAGAGTCAAAGCTGAACATCAAAAGCCATCAGGACTACTTCAACAACCAAAGATTCCAGAATGGAAGTGGGAGCGAATTACGATGGACTTTATCACCAAGCTTCCTAGAACATCATCTGGAAATAACTCGATTTGGGTCATTGTCGATAGACTGACCAAATCCGCACACTTCATTCCGGTTAAAGAGCAGTTCTCACTGGAGAAGTTGACTCGTATTTATCTTAATAATGTTGTATGCAAGCATGGAGTGCCTGTATCGATCATTTCAGATCGAGATCCTAGATTCGCATCGAATTTTTGGAAATCTCTCCAAAGATCTATTGGGAACGAATCTCGAGATGAGCACTGCTTATCACCCCCAGACTGATGGGCAGAGTGAAAGGACGATACAAACACTAGAAGATATGTTTTGGAGCTTGTGTGATAGATTTTGGTAAGAATTAGGATAAACATTTGCCTTTAGTAGAGTTTTCGTATAACAATAGTTACCATTCTAGTATCAAGGCTGCACCGTTTGAAGCTTTGTATGGTAGGAACTGTAGATCTCCTGTTTGTTGGAGTGAAGTTGGGGATACCCAGCTCACGGGACCGGAATTGATCCGGGAGACTACGGAGATGATAGTTTAGATTAAGAATAGGCTGTTGACTGCCCGTAGTAGACATAAAAGTTACACGGATGTGCGGCGGAAGCCGATGGAGTTTAAAGTGGGTTACCAAGTAATGTTGAAAGTATCAGCATGGAAAGGCGTTATAAGATTTGGAAAGCGAGGGAAATTGAATCCCCGTTATATTGGACCCTTTAAGATTTTATCTAGAGTAGGTCCGGTGGCATATAAACTAGAGTTACCCCCAGAAATTCATGGTGTTCACAACACATTCGATGTATCTAATCTGAAGAAATGTTTAGCAATGAGTGATGAGAAAATTTCGTTGGGTAAGGTTAGAATAGATGGGAAGTTGCATTTTATCGAAGAACCCGTAGAGTTTATGGATCGTGAGGTAAAGCAACTGAAACAAAGTCGGATACCTATTGTCAAGATCCGATGGAATTCAAAGAATTGACCGGAATCTACTTGGGAACGAGAGGATGAAATGTGGAAGAAATATCCGCACCTCTTTGATTTCAATAAGAAACGGACATCAAAATTAAATGGATCACGAGGACATTGATCCCTTTTAGGAGGAAAAGCTGTGACAATCTAACATTTTCAGGTAGTAAGTTATTTTCTCGTATATTATTTTGAAACTTATTTTTGTGTTGGTTGATGAACTCACAATTTACAGATTTAAATTTGGGCTTACGTGCATAATTTAGCGTCCCTTACGACTAAACCGGAAACCTTAGGATTACGTATTTACGTTTTTTAACTCCGTTTTTGATGAGACAATTTTTATTAGATTCGTTTTGTGTCGTTGATTCATAATTTATAAAAACGTTTTTCGTAAAATGACCCGAGGGCACGCAAATCGAGGAGACTAGAATCGAGGAATACCCGTAAATTAGCGGGATGGGACAAAACAAGTTTATCCCACCCCACTAAAAGGGACGCCAAACTAGGGACACCACATCACTTGATGTGGCACCCTTGTAGCAACTAGCTTACACTTGTTACGCTTAGCTTAACAAGTAAGCCACAACTCCCACCAAACTATCAAAACCACCCTAGCTTAACCATTTTCTCACAAGACACATGCAAAACAACTCAAAAACTCTCTCACACCCCTCCCTTTGCCGTCCCACATTCACTATCAAACACCCCTTTTGATCAATTCAAGCCACAAATCTTATGTTATCTATTCACATCATGGAGAAACCTTAAAGCCTTGATTAACTGGTGATCATATTAACATCAAAGAAGGTGATTTTCTTGTGTCCTAGGGCTAATTTCTTAACAAACAATCTTGGTGGTTGATGATCTTGAAGATATATTTGGTGTTCATCAAGTTATTGTCATCCAAAAATAAGATATAATCTTGGTTGGTAAAGAAGATCATCCTTTCCATTTCTCTTGTTATTTTTGTAAAGATCAAATGTATTTTCTTTCTTATTGTATATGTATATGATGAATATATGATGATAAAAATGTTGTGTGGGGATCAAGTATTGATAAACATGATTAAAATGATGAAAAACCATAAGTAACAATGCTAAAATCTTGCTTAAAATGTTGGTTGTATAAAAATAGTAATTAACCAGGTTATAAACTGATAAAATTGCATGGTGGAATCAATTTACAGTAAGTATTATATGTCATACACATGTGAGAGTTGGCCATGCAATGGAATCATCAAAATGAGTGAGATATGATCAAAACAAAATTAGTATACAAATCTGAATAGTCTGTTTTGTAGGGACTGTTAAGGATACTTAGACATGGATTGTGTTGATCCCAAAATTAGATCGATTTAGCTTGTGTAAACGAGATTAGATCAAGTTAAACACGTAAAGAAACTTTGTTGTATTGAACAAACTAAGTGTTATTCGGAATTTAACACTTAAAACAAAGAACAAAACAAAGTAAACCAAAATTTTACTTTGATTAATAATATCAATGAATGATTACAATGTAAGTGTTATGAGATATGTGGAAGAGGTGTGTGAAAAAAATGTGTCTTATGTCTAACCCTAAGGCCTCCTTTTATAGGTTTAAGGAGCCTTGTACGAAAAGCTAAGATCAACTATTTTAGGAAGAGAAACAAGATTACTCAAATAACTTATTGACTAAATCTTCTAAACATTTAGGAATATATACTGAATTCTTATCTTCATATTTTTGTCCACCAGCTTGAAGAATTCCTCATTGGCAGATTTAGTCCTTGTCTTTGTGTTATGATTCTTCTTGTCAGTGCCTTGATAATTCTTATCAGCGTCTCATCTGTCAACGCCTCTTTTACTCTTGTCAGCGTCCAAGTTCTTCTTGTCAGCGTCCCAGTGACTTTGCTAATTTTATTCCCAACAATCCTCCCCTAAACTTGATATCTAATCTAGTAATCAAGTTTCTAAATAAAATAAAACATACATAGAGGATTCTTACAAATATACTTATCCCTGAATTTGAGTAATAATATATCTTGAAAAGTCAATCACTCTAATCACTTGTATAGTCAGCCTTCACTTGGTCTTAATCATCGTCAGCACCTGTTCATGTAGGGTACTACATGAAATGCTTTTTTATGCAGTTATAGGCATCTGTAGCCACCATATAATACATATTGCATAGGTGGAAACCACAATCCGATGCTAATAAGAAAAATGAGCGATTGCTAGTCAGCTGCTCCTCCATGCTGTGGCTATGGAGGTGGGGGCTGTAGCGATAGAGACAGAAGCGGGGGCCACCGGAGTTATCTGCGTCGAGTGTGTCGATTGAAAGAAAGAAGAGAGACAACTCAAATGTCAGCGCAGAAATCGAAAGAGTCGTGCCAAAAAAGTGGAATTCTTCTAAGATCCATTGCTCGATTTTTCTGCATGCTTTGCTTCCAAAATGCATAGAGACTTGCTAGGATAGAACACCTCCTAGGAAGAAACCACAGCTGACATCTCTCTATAGAAAGATATCAGCACTCATTCAACTATCAGGGCTTTAGTCAAAAAGATAAATCCTTCCCAAGTAATGCATAAGAAAGATCAGGACTAGAGGGGTGTGAAGAGTAGGGGGATCTCTTGTGCAAAGCAAAGACAGGTACGTGCTAGCAAAGAAGGGAAGTGGCAAGGGATTTCAAAGAAGAAGAAAGAAGAGAAAGTTAGTACACAAAGTCTTCCCCTGCCTAATTGGTCTAATGATAAAGAAGTAGGCTAAGTAAAATAGAAAGTGCTCGTTCGACCTTTCCTTGTTAGGCGACTTTCTGCTCTCTTCTATGTTAGTGGATAAGCGGAATAAACAAGCTTGTCGGCAAGGCTAGACTCGTGACACTAGCCTCATTCGAAGAACGAACAAGAAAAGGCTTACTGTTTAGGTAGGATAGATTGATGTGATCCAATGGCTAATGCTCTGCCAGCTTCTTGCAGCAGGCTCGAAGACCCCTGGTTCTGGAAGGCACATGAGTTTGAACGCTATGTTGAATGTGCGACCGACAGTAGGTAGGTACCTGTGCAGGTGAGGCGTCGGTCGGTCCTAGAAACGGCGGTAGCGGCGCGAGGAGTTAACGACCGAACGTGCTGCAACCTAGGGATCACCAGGGGGGTCAAGATATTCTGCTATCAATGAAACCGAAAGAAAGAAAAAAACCAATGCCTTTCTCAAAGCAATCTCCTCAACCTAGAAAGAGAACTCCGAGATCTTCTTTTTCTTCTTAAGAACCCGAAGGCGAACTAATCCATCTTGGTGCAGCTCCAAGTCCTGATCGATTGGCTACCAGGTGTTCACTCAAACTAAAAAGAAAAAAATGGAAATAGTGAATCAAGATCTAGACTATCCTCTATCCGGAGAGATATGCCCCTATGAGCGACTATGCCGATCTTTATATGTATTGGCCACGTGCGTTTCCGCTAAGAAGAAGAAGGTTTGGATTCCTGGGATGGGAGGGAGTAGGTCTTGCTTCATATTTGTTAATTCATTTCTGGTTTACACGACTTCAGGCAGATAAAGCAGCTATAAAAGCTATGATTGTCAATCGAGTAGGTATCCGGTCCAGCCCCAATCTCGATGAAAAAAGGAGAAGCAAATAAAGAAGGGTGACGAAGCTTCTTTGCATCCCATAGTGCTGTTGCACTAAGCGACTACCGTTCCAGAGTCGTACAACAAAGTGATTAGCATACCAGAGTGACGCAAGGCTCTAAGCTCATACCAGAGGTGCGCTTGATGTGGGGGGTGTGCTGTCCCTATTGGGATGGACCCTTCCCCATAAGGCCCCACCGTCAGGGCATAAGCGCCCTCTTGCTACCCATATGCGAGGCACCGTCTTATCCTTCCCTGACCAGGATCGCTCCCACACCTATAGCGTTCGTGATAGTCTTTGGAGCTTTCTTTATTACTTTTGTCACTCAAATTCGATTGCTCCTCCCCTTTTTAAGACTCCTCTCCAAGATCAATATACAAGGATGGAATCAAGAACGTCCTCCTTGCATCAGCTTCCAAAACAACAAGTATATCAGTTCAAAACTGTGATCCTTGACAATTTGTACCATTTCTGTATTATGCTTTTACAAGCTAATATAGATTTTTGTCAATTCCATTAATGTCAAAGGTTTCATACTGTCCTCATCCACATTCGGGAAATGAATCCTCAATGTTGATTCATAGGACATGGGGATGGACTTACTGATGATAAGACTGACTTGACCTGCATTAAAGCTAGTGCCAATAGTCTCAGCCATCTCCATAACACTATACACCCTTGTGAAAGTGATCTCTGTTGCTACTAGATGTCAATCACTAGGAAAAACATATCAATGATAATTAGGCTTCCAGATATCCAAAAATTTGAAAAATGAAAGGGTGATGAAACATTTTGAGACTATAAGGAAGTTTATAAATCACACCAGCTAAGATGTCATAGCATAAAATGGACTTGAGAATGGAAAACTTTAGTTAGAACATAAACAAAGGTAATAATCCTAAGGAAATTAACTAGTCTCTAATAAGCAAGAGTGACAAACACTGTTCATGTATACACTCATGCAAAAGCATGATAGACACACATGAACTCTAGAGTCCTTTGTTCATAAATGCCCCAAAGAGAAAGTTAACTCATATAAAACCTTTGCAACTCTCCAAGTAACCCAAAAATATATCTACCCCAATTCACCCATACGACCACACCCAATTCTAGGTCAAAAGTCTTGGCAGCATGCACAATATATCAACTTTGCATGCTACAGTGCCTCATGAATTAGAAAACTAAATTGTACTCACCAATGGACACAATCTAGAATTGTGCAAGAGTGCTCTAAGAGTACCCAAAAACCTAAAGGTTTACCTCCCCTTAACAGAAGCATACAAATCATTATATGTGAAGAAGCAAAATTTTATCTCAAGATAGGAATGTAAACACTCCAACCATCATAAATAAAAGTTTGTAATTCTGTATCCATCCAAATATAGCTCCATTTTCCTGCATAGTTAGATAAAAACCACAAAAACACACCAACAGAGGATACCCTTTCCCATAATAATGAGTAGAGATAACATGTCAGTGGATAAAAATAATGACAGTGGAAAGACCAACAATGCATGTTCCTTGAGCATCCACTATCCCAATATCCTTGATCATTAACCTGCTTTTGGATAGGCTGCTCAAAAAGAAAACAAATTAGTTTTCTTTGGAGATCCAAGCCTTGTCAGACTTGGATCTGTCTAGTTGTTCAACTATAGTGGACTTATTCTTTACCACAAATCCCTGTTCATCCCTTTGGGACCTAATCACCTAATTTGTTCCAATGAGTTAAGTAATGACCTTCTCAAGATATTTAAGTCTATTGCAACTCATTGAAATACCATTAAAATTGGAGTTTTGCTCTTGTTTAGGTTTCCATGTTAAGTGGTCTAAAATAAGGTCTCATACCAAACTTGGAGCTGTCAGCGCTGCATTTGTGCCTGTTAGCGTTAAATTTGTTCCTGTCAGCGCTGAATTTGTTCCTGTCAGCGCTGAATTTGTTCTTGTCAGCGCCTAGATTAAGGTTTGCTATAGGAACATACTGCCTGTTTGACCAAGTGTTGGTCTTTTGAAAGGGCCTTTGTCCGTGGGTATTAGCTGCCTTAGAGAATAAAGGAGCTGGTCTAGTAGCTTGTGGTCTAGTGTGGACAAAAGGTTTATGGTTGACATTGGATGACCTATTGTTAGCGAATGAATTGTATCCACTCACACAATTATAGGCTAAATGTGAGAAGCTCCGACATGAGTAACAAGCCTTTTTGGACACAAACTTAGGCTTAGACTGATAAAACCCTGTCCCATTAACAATTGCTTAGCTTCTAAATGACCTAGGTTTCCTATACATTTTAGCGTATTTAACACTAGGTTGTTTCTTAATTGGGGAGCCAAAATTAACAGCTTTTCTAGTGATGAGATTGGTCATAGTGATTGGTGTAGATACTACTGGACTCTCAATAGGTGTAGGCACATATGGACTCTCACTAACCATCCCACCCTTAACAAACAAAGTGGGGTTGGCCTTCTTCCACTCTTCTAGGTCAATAACCTTTTGTTGATATTCCTCAACTAGAAAGAGAACTCTAGGTGGAGGAATAAATTCCTCTTCTTGGAGTTCTGGAATACCAGTCCAAGAGAGATCCTTTCTATGGACACCATAGAAGTTCCCAGCAGGTGGTGGAACAGCCACATATTCTTTCAACCCAACCCAGACATATCCCTAGAATCCCTTTGTTCACTAACACATTTTTCTAGGGTTTGTGAGGCTTTATCAAATCTCTGAATTTTAAGGTTTACATTATCCTTATTTTTGATAGCCTCATCTAACTTAGCCTGTAATTCAGCATTGACTCTCTCCATGATGTTTCTAATATCCATACTAGAGTTTAAATCATGTTTTAAAATATTGATTTGATCTTTTAGATCAAACTCCATTTTCTTATAATCAGCTACAGTCTTTTCAGTTTGAGTAACAGCAAGTTGATAGTTAGACAACTTGCATCTCTCATTACTCACATCTGATAACAGCCTTAAAACCTCTTTGTTAAGTCTCTCCATATTTAACCTACAAGAAGAGTCATTACGTACCTCATTATCAGAACATGAAGAAGAATTGGAACTTGTGAAACTTGAAGTAGACGTGGCCTTAACTGAAAACATCATCAGATTCTTCTTCACCTTCTTCCTTAGCCTGGTTTACCTCACGATATTGAATTTCTTCAAATCAAAGTTTCTCAACAAGCTCTGATACCACTTGTTGATCCCAAACATAGATCGATTTAGCTTGTGTAAACGAGATTAAATCAAGTTAAACACGTAGAGAAACTTTGTTGTATTGAACAAACTAAGTGTTATGCGGAATTTAACACTTAGAACAAAGAACAAAACAAAGTAAACCAAACTTTTACTTTGATTAATAATATCAATGAATGATTACAATGTAAGTGTTATGAGATATGTGGAAGAGGTGTGTGAAAAAGATGTGTCTTATGTCTAACCCTAAGGCCTCCTTATATAGGTTTAAGGAGACTTGTACAAAAAGCTAAGATCAACTATTTTAGGAAGAGACACAAGATAAACATACTCAAATAACTTATTGACTAAATTTTTAAACATTTTGGAATATATTCCGAATTCTTATCTTCATATTTTGTCCACCAGCATGAAGAATTCCTCATTGGAAGATTTAGTCCTTGTCTTTGTGTTATGATTCTTCTTGTCAGTGCCTTGATAATTCTTATCAGCGTCTCATCTGTCAGCGCCTCTTTTACTCTTGTCAGCGTCCAAGTTCTTCTTGTCAGTGTCCCAGTGACTTAGCTACATTTATTCCCAACAGATTCAGCAGTAGCTATATCTAACTTATTTGTAGCACATAATATGAAGTTTATGCCATCCAAAAATGATCTTCTATCTCCTTATAGAACTCAAGATATGATAAAAATGGTGAAGATGAAACTAAAAATCAGATTTTGTGAAATTAAAGTTTAATAGTATTATATAAGCACTCAAAATAATATAGTATAAAATGTGAAATTAAAACCCACTAACTTATATATTTCATTTATATAAATATGTATAAGGTTAAATAAATGGACATTTTATAAAAATGGTAGTTTGGTAAGATTTATAAGTTATAAAAACTATAAACATGATTTTTACGTCTTTTCGGCTATTACCGTAAAATTAACGTTTTTCGCCAATTAAAACTTTGACGATCGGACCCGTCTAATGTAAACTTTTTAAAAGTCATATACTGATATATAAGTACCTAATAAAAGTAAAAATCGATAAAACCCGAACTATATAATATATGGACATTAACGGGCTAAGTTAGCATTATTGGACTATTAATCCAACTAAATGGCTAAACACTTATAAATTTATTTATTGGGCTTAACCCAATTGGGCCCAACATGTAAAGTATAAATACTGATAATACAAGTATAAAATAGATTAATTTAAGGTAATGGACTTATAATAGGCTTATTGGACCTAAAACATGTAAATAGATAAAACTAGTAAACTAGTATAAAAGTTACCAATACATAAACACTAAAATGAGTAAATAAGAATATATAAACCTACTTGATCATCATCATATGTATATAATCATCATATGTATACTTGTTATTTTTATAAAGTCATTGGACAAGAGTCTAAGACCGATTATTATTTATATAGGTTTCCGTGACCGAAGCACGCCCGTAGCCGATAATCCGCCTTTCATTATCAACGTGAGTTCATAGCCTCACACTCTTTTAAATGTTATATAAAATGATTTGTAAACCCACGAGGGAGATAACATGCTAGTTTTTGATAAAAATAGAACACAAGTAGTCCCGATGGTATGCTTAATGATATGGACCCGAATGATGCGATGACCCAATAAAAGAGATAAAAAGGATTATTAGTAGTTAGGTTATGTCACTCAAAGTCTCATTAGCATGAATTGTGAACTATCGAGATTTTGTAGACGCTTATTCATATGATAGTACTATTTGGGGATGATCACCCCAGTTCGCGCCTTGACAGTTGATCCCCGTCGTACCACAGTGATTGGTAAACGAATTTATGCATGAGAAGATTTACATAGCGTGATTTTTGTGACGACACGCTAACTTAGATGGGCAAATTGTTTGTCGGGTTCGCGGCCCGTTGTTTGTGATAGTAAGGTAACAATGTCATGCGGCTAATAATAATCCAATACGATTTAATATTGATGCTAATAACGATGATAATATTACCTATAATGGTAATATTGAGGCTACGATCTCATGGATGGTTTAAGATGTATGCTTTGATTTATTTATTGCCTGACTAGCAATACGAGGACTTACTTCTGATACTATACTTGTGTTCTGATTTCAACGATTGTTTTATTTAACGGTTTTATTAAACTCTATGAATTCACTCGGCATTCGCTGATATGATTTTTGCATGTTTTTATCTCAGGTGCTTGAAGGTAATTCGGATGGAGATCGACTCTGATGGCCCACATAATAATAAATATTTTCATTCGATCTATGTTTTGTAAACTTAATGACATGTTTAATTTGGGACTGTTGTACACTTGAAACTTTTTATCGAATGAATGTATGTTAAACCTTGTACAACCATTTTTATGTGTTGTCTATGATTGAAGTTATTGTGCTATCCCGTAACACTCTAAAAGACTCTTCCTCTGTACCGATACGAAATTTGAGAGTGTTACAGTTTGGTACCATAGATCTCGTTATAGAGAACAAAAGATTTTAAAAACCAAGGTTTTGAACAAAGCTTTTCAAAATCTTTTAACTATGAACATTTGAGAAGATATTTGAAAAATATTTTGACTATAACGGTGCCAAAGATCTCCGACGTTACCAACAAGCCCTATTGAGAAGATATATATTTTGATATATATAATTTAATTTATATATATTTATATATCGTGGTTTCAGTATGTAATTGTTTAATAAGTATGTTATCCTAATACGATATATATATAAATGCAGATTGTCATGGCTGACCCTAATATTCCTATAGAGAACCATGCTGTTCCTGAACCTAATGTAGATGATGACCCTTATTTAGACTTAGTGGATTATGATATGGATGATGATGAGGAGGAACCATTTGAGGATCCCGAGCCCGAGATAGGACTAGGAGATCAGATTGCCCCTCAGGTTGATATGGTAGAGAATGAGATTTATAATGTTAATATTGAAAATGATGATGATATTGGGATAGATAATTTAGAAAATGAGGTTGACGACGAGGATGTCGAGGAGGATATAGGTATAGACAATGAGGTTGATGATGATGAGGAAGGTGAGCTTATTTACCCTTATGATGATCCGGAGGGCGAGCCCTTACCCCCTCAAGTTTATTTGTCTGATTCTGAGGATGAGCTACCTAGAGATGAAATGTCTGAATCATCTGAATCTGATTCTGATTCAGAGGAGGATGAGGATGATGATGCACCTAACGGTACTGATAGTATTGCTACTCGTAGACATGTGGTAAAGAAGTCGTCTAGTGTTCGAGAGGCTAATCATATGGATGGTCTTACACCTTGGGCCTTGAGACGTGATTTAGATGCTTCCCGTGCTCAGAGTAGTGTGACAGAGATTGGATTCAGTGTTGTTCAAACTCATGTTGCTTATTTGGAGTCAAAGACTAAGGTTGGTGAGAAAGAGCGGGAATTGCTTAGTTTGGATTTGACTGATGTAGAGCGTGGTTTGAATGAGGCTTTTAGGAGGTTATCTGTATTAGAAAGTGGTGAGTTTGCTGCAATGAAGAAAAAGGTGAATTCTATGGAGATTCAGTTGAATGTAGCTCGTGCGATGCGTGAGAAAGCTGAGAAGGAGTTGAATATATCTGTGGGTTGGAATAGTATATTTTATGCTGATATGGTTGAAAGAGGAGTGATCCGCAAGCGCCCAGCTGAAGATGTGCCTTGTGATCGTCCGACAAAGATACAGAAGGCGATGGACAATGGGCCATCTGGCGGTTCTTAGTAGACCATTCTGTGTTTAGTAGTGACCTTTGTATCTTTTGTAACTTTGTAACTTTGACTGAACCGACTTGTTAGTAGTAGATCTGGCACGAATTTTGAGTATGTATAGTGCTAGAACTTTGATATGGGCTGTAATTAAGACAATGCTTTCGTTTCAAATCCAATAAAATATGTACCTTGTCTTGAATTCCATATTGTGCCTTATTTGTATCTTGATTATGAATTCAATCCATATTATATGAATCCCTTGTTCGGTGAATGCTTAATACTTTGAAATTGTGAAATTATAGAACTATGCCGCCCAAGAAAGCTGTGACTGAGGATGATGTACGTAGGATTATTGCAGAGCAAGTTACCGCATCTATGACTGAATTTATGGCAAATGCTGTTGGGAATAAAATATAGCCAGTTCACTTGAGCGCTGACAAGAGGAAAACAAGCGTTGATAGGAAGAAAACAAACGCTGACAGATCAAGCGTTGACAAGAAGAAGTCAAGCGTTGATAGGTTGAAGACAAGCACTGATAGGATGATGTAGTCTACGCGTATTATGTTTCTAGTTTGTTTCTAGTAAAGATAAGTTCAACATTGTATTTTCTATAATTATCTTTACCTAGAATAGTTGATATGTAGACTCTTGTACAAGACTTCTTATGTAAATAAAAGAAGACCTTTAGGTTATGTTTGATAATAAGTTTTACATACGTTAAACACTTTCATTGTAAGCAAGTTTGTCATTATGAATCAAATGAGAGTTTGTTTACATCTTTGTGTGTTCTTGTTTAAGTGTTAATTCCGCATAACACTTAGATTACTTTATACATAAACAAAGTTTCTCTACGTGTATAACTTGATCTAATCTCGTATACACAAGCTTAATCGATCTATGTTTGGGATCAACAAGTGGTATCAGAGCTTGTTGAGAAACTTTTGATCTTAAAGAACACAAGAACCCTAAATCACCAAAACCCTAATTTTCACAAAACCCTAAAAACATCATGTCAAATCCAGAAGTAACCTCCTCCTCATCCTTAACAAACATCAAGATTCCCATGCTTGATGCAAACAACTTTGAGCTGTGGAAGTTCAACTTTGAGAAATATCTAGGAATCTATGACTACACTCTCTAGGAGATTATTGACTATGGAAAAACATTCAATAAAGCTCAAAAGATTGCTGATGCCATTGCTACAAGATCAGCTGTTGCTGGATGTCCAGAAGCAGAAAAACCTGATGATGGTAGAGCTGTGTCTGCTGAAGACATAGCAAAGAAAAGGGTTGATATGAAAACCCTAAACATTTTGAAACTCTCTTTAGGACAAGAGAATCAGCACAAATACAGAGGTTATGAGTCTGCAAAAGACCTTTGGGAAGCTCTTGAAGTTGCATATGGTGGTAATGATGATACTAAGGAAGAGAAGAAGAAGCAACTCATGCATGAGTATGCTGTTTTTAAGGCTCAACCTAATGAGAAGCTTAGCAGTATGAGAACCAGACTGCTTGACATTACAAGCAAGCTGTCCTTCATGGGGACACAAGTTGGTGATGTTGACATTATTGCCACTTTTCTTAAAAGCGTTGGTGATGCGTGGAAGATTGAGGCAAGATCTATACTTGCCAATAACACTCACAAAAGTTCTACTTTTGATGATATCTACAACAAACAGAGGCTATTGGAGAATGAAACTCTTTGGAGCATGGAAGTAAGTCTACCAATAGTAACATGGCCTTCTTCTCACATAGTGAAGGTCAATTTGATCATAAGGACTCATACATGCACCCATTTACTGGATCATAATGTGTCAACGCTGGATCATGTCCTGTCAACGCCTCACATTCAGACACTGACACATACAAAATTGACTCACCAAGAGTTAAGCCTGCTGGTTTGGATCTGGATACTGTGTGTGCTTACATTGCTTCTTTTCCCAATGGTTCAGTGATTACATATGAGGACCTTGAGTAAATAAGTGATGAGCACTTGGAGGAGATGGATATAAAGTGGAACATGGCTCTTGCTAGTATAAGAGCAAACAGATGGAATAGAAGGTTTAAGAAGAAGATGACCTTTAATGCAAAGGAAACTGTTGGATTTGATAAATCCAAGGTTGAGTGCTACAATTGTCATCGTATGGGGCACTTTATGAGGGAATGCAGATATCCAAGAAGATCTGATGCTGGAAAATCCTCAAGCCAAATTGTTAAGGCTCAGGATCCTAAGGCCATGGTAGCAGTGCAAGAAATTGATGGTATTGGATGGGACTGGAGCTATTTGACTAAGGATGGTGAAGAGAATAAAGCTTTGGTTGCTGAAATAGAAGAAGAAGAAGAGCATGTTTAATATGCTCTCATGGCACACTCCTCCTCTTCATCAGATAATGAGGTATACGATGATGCTTTTTGTAGTAAGGGTTGTCGTTTAAATACTGAAAAACTTAACAAAGAGGTTTTAAGATTGTTAAGTGATGTGAGTACTGAGAGATGCAAGTTGTCTAACTATCAAATTGCTCTCACTCAAACTGAAAAGACAGTTGAGGAGTATAAGAAAATGGAATTTGATCTAAAAGATATAATAAATATCTTAAAACATGATTTAAATGCTAGTAATGATGTTAGAAACATCATAGAAAGGGTCAATGCTGAATTACAGGCTAAGTTAGATGAGGCTATCAAGAATAAGGACAATGTTGACCTTAAAATTTAGAGATTTGATAAGGCCTTACAAACCCTAGGAGAATGTGTTAATAAACAAAGGGATCCTAAGGACATGACTGGGATTGGGATGAAAGACTATACTTTTGTTGCACCACCAGCTGGGGACTTCTATGGTTTCCAAAGAAAGGACTTATCTTGGACTGGTTACCAGAACTCCAAGAAGAGGAATTTATTCCTCCACCAAGAGTCGTTACCCCAGTTGAAGAGTATAGGCAAAAGTTGACTGACTTGAATGAATGGAAGAAATCCAACCCTACCTTATTTGTCAAGGGTGGCATGCTTTGTGATAGTCCTAATGAGTCAACCCCTATTAAGGTAACAAACCCAATCACTGGCAAGACTGTTGACCTTGGCTCAAACACTGTTAGAAAACCTAGCATTAAGTATGCAGAAATGTATAGGAATACTAGGTCACCTAAAAGCCAAGTTAGTAATGATGGAACAGGTTTCTTTTCTTCTAGACCTAGGGTTGTGTCTAGAAAATCCTGTTACACTTGTGGTAGCATTTTACATTTAGCATATAAGTGTGTCAACGCTTCCAAGGTCAACGCTGTTAAGAAGTCAAACACTGTCAGACCCAAAACTTTTGTGGAGCAAAGGCCACAAGTTGTTGGACCAGCCCCATTCTTCACTAGAGGGTCTAACACTTATGGACATAGACCCTTTCAGAAGACCAATACTTGGTCTAATAGGCAACGGGTTTCTGTAGCAAACCCTAGGTTCAACGCTGACAAGGGTAATTTCGGCGTTGACAAGACCAAATCCAACACTGACAGAAACGTTGTCAGACCTAAATATTTGCAACCACAGGGTAAGGGGTCTAAAGCTTCTTCTAGTTTGACATGGAGACCTAAGAAAGATCAAAACCCTAATTCTAATGGGATTTCTATGACCTACAACATATTTAATTATATTTCAAAGGTCATTACAAAACCAATTGGGGTTAACTGGGTATTTCATCCAAAGAGGAATGAACAAGGGGTTGTTATGAGAACTAAGTCTGTTCTTGTTGAACAACCAGATGAATCCAAGTCTGCTCAGGCTTGGGTTCCCAAAGAAAACTAACTTGTTTTCTTTATGTGCAGGGCATTCAAAAACAGGTCAATGATTATGGTTATTGGGACAGTGGATGCTCTAGGCACATGACAGGGAAGGAAGATTATCTAATTAACTTCACTCCCATTAAGGATGGTGATAAGGTTTACTTTGGATGCGGATATGGAACTATCACAGGCAAAGGAACTCTTCTCACCAAGAACTTGTGTTTTGAAAACGTGTTTCTGGTTAATACTTGACTTTTACACCTCGTATCAAAAATCGTAGTCCCAAGTCTTTTCGAATTGAAAACCGGTCTTAAGTGCGACTCAATCGTCTTTTGGTGAATCAAGAGAATGGTTTGGTTTGTTTGTTTGATTTAAGCTATTAGCAAGTAATTAAAGTGTCGTTGAGTAAAATGGAAGAATAAAGATTAATACTAAAATGACAAGTAAAAATAAATGCATGGAAACTTAAAGGCAATAATGGAAATGTACTATCACACTAAATAAAACTAACACTTGGAAAACTTTCTAAAAATAAGAACTTAGTTGAAAAGTACTAAAAGAAAGTAAGATCGGAATACACCAAAACAACTCAATCGGAATAAGCCAAAACAAGCCTAGATCGGAATGTATTCCGATCTGGTGGTCGGAATATGGGGGGGAAATACAATCGGAATATGTAACAAAGGGGGTCAATCGGAATATGGGCAAAGGCTACTAATCGGAATGTTGGGGAAAACAACTACAATCGGAATAACTGACAAAGGAGGGCAATCGGAATGTTTATAAATCAAACAAATCGGAATGAAAGGAAACAAGCACAATCGGAATACAGGGATTGTTCAAATCGGAACACATGAAAAAATATCCAATCGGAATGTTCAAAGACTCCACAATCGGAATATGTAACAATGGCTAAATCGGAATACTTGTGGGTGTGGTCGGAAAGTCAAAACCCTTTTCCGATTTGATCAATCGGAAAGAGGGGTAGGGGGCTGCTCGGAATAATTCAGAAACCCTTTTCCGATCGGGTGATCGGAAAGGGTGGTGTGTTATCTGCTCGGAATAGGCAACAATCAGAAAAGGGAGTTGTACCCTTTCCTAAATTTGTAGAATTCGGTTAAGATAGGTAATAAGCTAACTAAATTAAGCTAATACCCGAAACTTAACAAACCAATAATTAACCGGATTCAATAAGCACTTATCAACTTATCTAACCCGAAAATAAACAAACTTTTGGATCAAACAATAAAAACATAAACTTTTTAAGGAAAACTTTTATAAACAAATAAGCTAATCATAAAAATAAGCCAATAAGCACAAAAGTATTAAAGCTTAATCAAATAAAAACTTTTGAAATGATCAAAAGATTAACTTTTTAAGCACGAAATCATTAAGAACAACACGGATCTATTGAAATTCGCACCAAAAATCAATCTAAAATCAAAGAAAGGTAGAAGGAGATTAAGAATGAAAAGCTTAAAATAGAACTTGATTAATGAAAATAAGCAATACAAGGATGTTTAATCATGAAAGATTAAAAGAAAAGATGAAATTTAGTGAGAGAAAGTTTAAGACTTTCTCTCTCTAAAACTAGAAAAAATGAAAAAAGTGAAAACTAATTAAAACTATCTAACTCCTAACTACCCTCCTAATGACCATTAGGAGGGTATTTATAGGGAAGGTGGAAGGAGTGCATGTGTTGCATCTTCTTTCTTGCTTTCTTCACGTTTTCTCGACTCGACTTTAATTCTTTGTCTTTGTCGTCTCGGGATTTGAAATTGTCTTTAAATTTTCTTATTCTATTAGACTTAAGTTCTTCGACTTCGTTAAACTTCCGTCTTTAGACTTTTTCTTCGATAAATCTTCAGAATAGGCCTTGGACTTCCATTCTTTTTGCACTTTTGATCTTTTGACTTCGTCTTTTCCCGTTTTCTTCGATAAAAGCCCGTGAAAACCCGTGTTTTCTTCCTTTTTCATATTTTGGTCCTAAAATACAATAAAAACACAAACCACGCATAATTCCGACTTTTACGATATAAATCACACGTTTTGGTCTTGTTATTATTGGAAATAAGTGGTAAAAGGATAAGTGTTTTCACACTTATTAAATCCCCTACACTTGACCATTGCAATGTCCTCATGCAATGCATTAATTTTAAAGCACGGTTTACATTCTCCATCATAAATAACCCACCTTGGCCTTTATTATATTCTAAACATAAAAGATAGAAATAAGTAAAGAAATTAAAAACTTACATTGGGTTTTGGCGGCCATGAACGTTTATCATCCTCAAGTTTCACGTTCCCCATACCAAGCTTAAAAACGAGATCATTGTTATTATAAGTTAGCAAACTATCACGAACGCATGTGGGCCAATTATTTACTTAGACTCCCTTATTCCTAGGTGTATCTCTTATATTTTATTTTTGTCTTGAACGATCACGAGGATGCATTGTTTGATTTATTTCGATAGTTATTTAGGCCGAAAATATGGTGAACGATTTAATCAATAGTTAGCTAAAGGACCAAATCTTTTAAAACTGCTTCTCAGGACCTCATAAAGTTCATATCTTGGCATAACTTGCTTCACGATTTGTGACCTTTCTTGGACCGATATTTGGCAGCGACTTCATACTTCGAATCTTTGAGAGACGTTCTTGAAATAATGGCCTTCTCTTCATAATAGGAATTTCTTCACTTGAAGTTTTGAGAGATTCTTCATCTTTGTACCACGACTTCTTCATTTTTCTCCAATCTTTATTTTGGACTTAGATATACAACGATCCGCCTCCTTTTAGGACTTGGATCTATTTATCCTCATACCTGGTTAGGGTCTTTTCGGATAGACTTCTCCATGACTTTTGGGGAGTTCTTGCTTTTCGTCGTGTGTCTCGATCCTTCATATAGATTTTTGATAAATGATTCTTCACATCACTTTTGGATCTTTAGCAACAAAATATAGCCCTCATGCCTTGTTAGGGCCTTTTCGGACTCGCCAATCTTCGCATCCCGCTTCAATAAGTTATGCCTTGGCTATGAACTCTAATCCGTACCGAGCAACTTTTAAACGATCTAGGGCTAGAAGCTAAGTAACCTTTTAAATCGTACAACCTTATTTATTACAGATAAATTTATTAACAAGTGGAGGGAGAATAGGCTTATAGTTAACTCACATAAATTCACGAAAGAATACCGAACTTATAATTGACTCTATCATCTCTTGTTCTCCACAGTTTAAAATCTCAAGGAATGAGACTCGTGGATCCTTAGCCTATTAAATCAAAGTTTTGGGTTTTCGAGTCGCCTATAGGATCTTGCAAATTCTTAGACTTTTTCAAGTTTATAAATCGCATTTTAAAGTTCCCTTGATAAACGACTCTCTAGGATCAATTATAGGAGCTTGCGAAAAGTTCTTGTTCTTAACCCGTGAGAGTTAAGACTTTCGCGTTTTATAGCTCCCTATATAAAAGCCTAGCAAAACTTGACTTAAACACGTTAAGGATACTAGCTAGAGTAAACTTAGGTAAGTAAACTCGGGTTGAGTCAAAATGTTCATGACTAAGAAAAATTTAAAACCACTGTATTTAAGCAAGGAAATAAAATAACCATAATAAAGGAAAGTACAACTATACAACTAGGCCAAAATAGATTAAAAATTTTGAAAAATGTCGAAAAATCAAATTTTCCGGTTAAAATGAGGGCAAATTCATGGAAAAGACCACTTACTTCGATAGAAGTCCCCCCTACCCTTGAGATAAACATTATCCTCAATGTTTAAGCATGTGGGAGTAAACTCCCCTACACTTAGGACATTGTGCACTTTGTTTAAATCTTGCTAAGGAAAGGACAACTAAAGTGAATTCTATGTAAACATATATAAAATATGAAATATTGAATCACAAGAGTTTAGGATAAAACCAGGAAGATGGAAACACGGTATCACGGTTCGTCAAAAGTCATCAAGATGCTCTCTGAAGCTTTAATCCCTGCACATCATGAGAAACAAGACAACAAACATATGCGGGGCTCCCCCTACACTTATTATGAAAGTAGTAAAGGATAGATCACGGGTTGCCTCCCGAGAAGCGCTTGTTTTTGTTCACCGAGTCACGAGCCTGACTCGACCCAAATTTAGTTCATGGGAAACGTGGTGAGGGATGGAATCATCTCATGAGAGATGTCCTCACCAAAGTACAGCTTCAGACGCTGGCCATTCACCTTGAAATTGGGCCCATTCGGCTGAGAAAGCTCAATGGTCCCATCAGGAAAGACTTTGGCGACGGTGAATGGACCAGACCAGCGGCTCTTCAACTTGCCAGAGAATATCTTCAACCGAGAGTTGAAAAGTAAGACTTGATCACCAACGTGGAACTCTCGGTTCTTGATTTTTGTGTCGTGAATGATCTCGGTCTTCTCCTTGTAGATCAGCGAGTTCTCATAAGCTTCATTCCTCAGTTCATTTAGCTCGTTGAGTTGAACCTTGCGATGATCACCGGCTTTGTTGATGTCGAAGTTAGCCCATTTCAAGGCCCAGTGCGCCTTGTGTTCCAGCTTGATGGGTAGGTGGCAGGCTTTCCCGTACACAAGACGATAAGGTGTAAAACCGATCGAGGTCTTGTAAGCAGTACGGAAAGCCCACAGAGAATCATCTAACTTATCGGCCCACGCGGCGCGATGCTCTCCCACAGTACCCTCCAAAATTCTCTTCAAGCCACGGTTGGAAATCTCGGCTTGCCCATTGGTTTGGGGATGATAGGAGGTGGACAGACGGTGATTGACACCATACTTAGCCATGACTCTTGCAAATTGATCGTTGCAAAAATGAGTCCCGCGGTCACTGATGATAGCACGAGGAACGCCAAATCGAGCAAAAAGCTGCTTCAAAAAGTTCACAATCACCCTCGCATCATTCATAGGAAGAGCCTTAGCTTCAACCCATTTAGAAACGTAGTCGACGGCGACGAGGATGTACTTGTTCCCGTTGGATGATGGAAATGGCCCCATAAAGTCGATGCCCCATACATCAAAGATTTCACATTCCTGTATGAAATTTTGAGGCATCTCATCCTTATGTGTGATCTTGCCTTGGCGTTGGCAAGCATCACAATGCTTAACCATTTCTTGAGCGTCACGATAAATGGTGGGCCAGTAGAATCCAGAATCAAACACTTTTTTAGCGGTGTAGTTGGGACCAAAGTGACCATCGGTTGGTCCTTTGTGGCAAGCTTGGAGGATGTCAAAAGCTGCCGGTCCGTCAACACATCGACGAATGATCAGATCGGCACATTTTTGAATAGAAAAGGGTCATCCCAAAAGTAAGTCTTAACATCATTCAAGAACTTCTTCTTTTGTTGGGATGTTAACCCTTTGATGAGAATACCACCCGCTAAGTAGTTTGCAATGTCTGCAAACCATGGGGTGCCATCAAGATTGAGATTTATAGACATTAAGGTCTCAAGGGGGAAAGAGTCATTGATCTCTTTGTTCGGATGATCCCCTTGATATGGATCCTCAAGTCTGCTCAGATGTCCGCGGCCAGGTTTTCGGCTCCCTTCTTGTCACGAATTTCAATATTGAATTCTTGAAGGAGTAAAACCCAACGAAGAAGTCTTGGCTTAGAATCATGCTTTGTCATCAAGTACTTCAACGCCGAATGGTCCGTGTATACGATGGTGGGGGATAAAACAAGATAGGGGCGAAATTTCTCAAAAGCATAGACAACAGCTAAAAGCTCTTTTTTGGTTGTCGTATAATGCAATTGGGCCCCCGTCATTGTTTTGCTAGCATAGTGGATTGGTTGGAAGTGTTTATTCACTCGTTGGCCCAAAACCGCACCAATAGCGAAGTCGCTAGCACCGCACATCAATTCAAAAGGCAGCTCCCAATTAGGGGTAACCAAGACCGGTGCCTTAGTTAGCTTATCGTTAAGAAGATTGAAGGCTTCGAGACACTCTTTACAAAAGATAAAAGGAGTATCTTTTTCCAAGAGGTGGTTCATCAGGCGAGCGATTTTAGAGAAATCCTGAATGAATCGACGATAGAAGCCCGCATGACCCAGAAAACTTCTCACACCCTTCACGGTTGAAGGTGGAGGTAATTTGGCTATGACATCAACTTTAGCACGGTCGACTTCAAGACCGGCTTTTGAAATTTTGTGTCCTAGCACAATGCCTTCTTTTACCATAAAATGGCATTTTTCCCAATTCAGAACAAGGCGAGTGTCTTCGCACCGCTTAAGCATACGTTCCAAATTGGCAAGGCAAGAAGAGAAGGAATCCCCGAAGACCGAGAAATCATCCATGAAGACTTCCATGGTTTGCTCAACCATATCATGGAAGATAGCCAACATGCACCTTTGGAATGTCCCGGGAGCATTGCATAAGCCAAAAGGCATCCTTTTGTAAGCAAATGTGCCATAGGGACAGGTGAATGTTGTCTTCTCTTGATCTTGGGGATCGATGGGTATTTGAAAATAACCCGAGAAACCATCAAGAAAGCAGTAATATTCATTACCCGCTAAACTTTCAAGCATTTGGTCCATAAAAGGTAGAGGGAAATGATCCTTTCTCGTGGCATCATTGAGTTTGCGGTAGTCTATACAAACTCTCCACCCAGTAACAAGACGGGTAGGAATCAACTCGTTGTTTGCATTGGGCACAACGGTGATACCGCCTTTCTTAGGCACACAATGGACTGGACTAACCCATGGTGAATCCGAAATAGGGGAAATCATACCCGCATCAAGAAGTTTGATAACCTGTTTTTTGATGACTTCATGGATTTTAGGATTCTCCCTTCGTTGGCTTTGAATTGTGGGCTTAAAGTCGTCCTCCATGAGAATTTTATGTGTGCAGAAGTGAGGATCAATTCCACGGATGTCGGAGATTTTCCAAGCGATAGCTCTTTTATGCTTCTTCAACACGGCGACAAGTCGGTCTTTTTCGTCTTCTTTCAGATCCTTTGCGATGATGACCGGTAACTTCTCGTTGTCTTCCAGGAAAACGTACTCAAGATGAGGAGGTAGGTCCTTAAGCTCGAGAGTGGGAGGATCCTCAATAGATGGTGAAACTAACGATGGATCATCATTAGTCACCTCTTTAGGAGCAGGAGGAGACAACGGGTCCTCATTGAGAATTCTCTCAATAGTACGAATGTCTTCATCCTAATTGGTGGAAAAATTATCATACTTAATATCAAGAGGACCCAAGCTAGCTTCGAAATCATCCAAGTCACTTTCTCCAAAAGGAGTCAATGCTGGAGCAATTGAGGCAACGGTCTCAACATTGGGTAGAGAAGAAAGAGTACTTTTGCAAGCATCATGAAAATGTTCTTCACAAGCCTCATCGAGAACATCAATAGCATTAACACTCTCATATGAATAAGGTTGCTTAGAAATCTTACCCATGTTGAAGACAATTTTATCGTCACCAACTCTCATGATTATTTCGCCCGCGGTTACATCAATGAGAGTGCGATCGGTCCTCAGGAATGGACGTCCAACGATTAATGGAACACGAGGATCCATCTCGTAGTCAACGACGACAAAATCCGCCGGGAAGGTGAATTTATCAACGCCAACAAAGACATCTTCGGCTATCCCCAGAGGATAAGCAACCGTACGGTTGGCTAATTCCAAAGTCATTTTGGTGGGGACTAGCTCGGGGAGAGATACATGCTTCCAAACACTTAAAGGCATTAAGTTTATACTGGCACCTAGATCGGCTAGGGCCATGCAATTCTCTACTCCCGGGAAGTTGCAAGGAATCAAGAAGCGTCCCGGATCACCAAGTTTGGTGGGTAATTTCCTTAAGAGCACTGCGGAGCAGTTCTCATTAAGTTGGGTCTGAGCGATGTCAAGAAGCTTTTCCTTATCACTTAGAAGATCTTTAAACATCTTAGCGTATTTGGGCATGTGAGCGAGAGCCTCGACAAAGGAGATGTTAAAATTCAATTCTTTAAACATTTTGAGAAAGTTTGAAACCTGAATATCATCCTTGCTCTTTTGCTTCTCTTTCCTCAACCTTGAAGGATAAGGTATATTGGATGAAGAAGAAGGCTTTAAGGGAGTAGGATCACTCACAACCACGGGTGGTGGGGAAATGGGGATAGAAGGTGAAGGAGGTGAGGAAAGTTGCTCTTTTTCCTTGTTCACATTCACGGGTGGAGGTGTAGGAAGCTCGGGTTCCATATAACCTTTTCCACTACGAGTGGTGATTGCTTTCATCTCCCCTTTTGGATTCGCAACGGGAAGAGTACCCAAAGAAGAGGGTTGATTACCTTAGATGAGCGAACCAATCATATCACGAAGGTGAACCGCTTGAGTATTAAAAGAGTTTTGCATGTTTGCATTAATTTCATTGTTGTCTTTGGCCATGTCATTCCTTAGCTCGGCACGAATATCGTTCCCTTGTTTTGCCATTTCGCCCTTCAAGTTGCGGACTTGACTCTGAAGATTCGTCACCATCTCCCGATTAGTCTTCATGAATGTCTCGACGTCTGAACTTACTGCCATCGGTTGATTGAGAGGTGGAGCTTGGTAAGCTTGAGAATTTCCTTGAGGTGGGTATTGGTTTCGTCGGGATTGATATTGATTGTTAGCACGAGGTTGGGATTGGTTGTAGCTTTGTTGTTGGTTTTGGTTTACAGGAGGGAAACTGGGAGGAGCAAGATAATTGTTGGAACGATAACTTAGCAAGCCACGGTCTCCTTGAGGGCGAGCTTGATAGCCTCCCGTAGGATAAGTTTCGTAAGCTGCGTTAACGTTTTCAGAAAATTGGCTTGGGTAGAAGGACAATCATTGTAAGAATGAGGACCACCACATGTGTCACAAGAAATAGCAACAGCTTTAGCTTGTTGAAAGTGGTTTGTGGCCATGGCCATGAAATTCTTGTTCATTTCAGTGAGTTGTCGAGAAATTTCAGTCATTTCAGGATTAGAGGTAGTAGATGAAACACTGACTCTCGAATTAGATCTTGAGGATGCGGATGAATCCCAATTCTTGTGGTGAGTAGTCATGTTTTCAATCAACTCTCGACACTCCTCCGGTCTCCTTTTCATAAAAGTACCACCGGCGGCGGCATTAATCGTGTCACGATCACAAAAAGTGAGACCATTGTAGAAGGTGTCAATGAGAGTGACGGGGAGCATATTGTGATTTGGACAGCGGTCGATCAAATCATTGTATCGTTCCCAAGCATCGAAAAGTGATTCATCATTCTCTTGCATGAATCCACTGATTTGGTTACGAAGGCTAGTGACCATGGATGGGGGAAAGTAGGGCGATAAAAAGAGTTGAGTCATGTCATTCCACGTATGAATAGAATTCTTAGGAAGACGGTCAAACCATTTTTCGGCATGGTGAGAAAGCGAATGGGGAAAAAGTTGGAGGCGAAGGTCATCCATAGAAACAACGGAGCACTTCATGCTTTGGGTTATGGTAATGAATTTGTCGAGGTGTTTGTTGGCATCATCATCCGGAATTCCACGAAATGGGTTCGTTTGCACTTGTTGGATCACGTGATGCTTCAACAAAAACTCCTGGGCCGTGACGTGCATTGGCGCAATCGGGCCTCCGCGTCCGTTCATGGTGGGTTGACACAATTCCTCCATTGTCCGTAAATCAGGTAGGAGGACTTTGTTGTTGTTGTTGTTGTTATTATTCAAATTGGGTTGAGGTGGGTTATTATTGTTGTTACTAACACCAGCCATATCTAAATCTTCACGAGTCTTGGGCTCATAATAGTTCGAAGATCTAGTACGCATACACCTGCAGAAGAAAAATATACACAAAGAATATATCTATATAATCTTTTTGTTGCAAAACCTTTTGAAAAGAATTGCTTTTATATGATTTTTTTCAATATTTTTGTATTTTTGAAGAGTTTTATATTTTTTAGGATTTTTGGAAATTTTTAAAGCAAGGAAAATAACGTTCAAAGAACGGATCCCAAAATTCAATGCGTTTCTCACTAGAAACCGTTAATCGTAACGAAAAGAGCCGGCAGCGGCGCCATTTAATACTTGACTTTTACACCTCGTATCAAAATTCGTAGTCCCAAGTCTTTTCGAATTGAAAACCGGTCTTAAGTGTGACTCAATCGTCTTTTGGTGAATCAAGAGAATGGTTTGGTTTGTTTGTTTGATTTAAACTATTAGCAAGTAATTAAAGTGTCGTTGAGTAAAATGGAAGAATAAAGATTAATACTAAAATGACAAGTAAAAATAAATGCATGGAAACTTAAAGGCATTAATGGAAAAGTACTATCACACTAAATAAAACTAACACTTGGAAAACTTTCTAAAAATAAGAACTTAGTTGAAAAGTACTAAAATAAAGTAAGATCGGAATACACCAAAACAACTCAATCGGAATAAGCCAAAACAAGCCCAGATCGGAATGTATTCCGATCTGGTGGTCGGAATATGGGGGGGGGGGGGAATACAATCGGAATATGTAACAAAGGGGGTCAATCGGAATACAGGGATTGTTCAAATCGGAACACATGCAAAAATATCCAATCGGAATGTTCAAAGACTCCACAATCGGAATATGTAACAATGGCTAAATCGGAATACTTGTGGGTGTGGTCGGAAAGTCAAAACCCTTTTCTGATTTGATCAATCGGAAAGAGGGGTAGGGGGCTGCTCGGAATAATTCAGAAACCCTTTTCCGATCAGGTGATCGAAAAGGGTGGTGTGTTATCTGCTCGGAATAGGCAACAATCGGAAAAGGGAGTTGTACCCTTTCCTAAATTTGTGGAATTCGGTTAAGCTAGGTAATAAGCTAACTAAATTAAGCTAATACCCGAAACTTAACAAACCAATAATTAACCGGATTCAATAAGCACTTATCAACTTATCTAACCCGAAAATAAACAAACTTTTGGATCAAACAATAAAAACATAAACTTTTTAAGGAAAACTTTTATAAACAAATAAGCTAATCATAAAAATAAGCCAATAAGCACAAAAGTCTTAAAGCTTAATCAAATGAAAACTTATGAAATGATCAAAAGATTAACTTTTTAAGCACGAAATCATTAAGAACAACACGGATCTATTGAAATTCGCACCAAAATTCGATCTAAAATCAAAGAAAGGTAGAAGGAGATTAAGAATTAAAAGCTTAAAATAGAACTTGATTAACGAAAATAAGCAATACAAGGATGTTTAATCTTGAAAGATTAAAAGAAAAGATGAAATTTAGTGAGAGAAAGTTTAAGACTTTCTCTCTCTAAAACTAGAAAAAATGAAAAAAGTGAAAACTAATTAAAACTATCTAACTCCTAACTACCCTCCTAATGACCATTAGGAGGGTATTTATAGGGAAGGTGGAAGGAGTGCATGTGTTGCATCTTCTTTCTTGCTTTCTTCACGTTTTCTCGACTCGACTTTAATTCTTTGTCTTTGTCGTCTCGGGATTTGAACTTGTCTTTTAATTTTCTTGTTCTATTGGACTTAAGTTCTTCGACTTCGTTAAACTTCCGTCTTTAGACTTTTTCTTCGATAAATCTTCAGAATAGGCCTTGGACTTCCGTTCTTTTTGCACTCTTGATCTTTTGACTTCGTCTTTTCCCGTTTTCTTCGATAAAAGCCCGTGTGTAACACTCTCATTTTTCGTATCGGTACAGCGGAAGGGTCTTTCAGAGTGTTACAGGATAGCACAATAACTCCAATCATAGACAACACATAAAAATGGTTGTACAAGGTTTAACAAACATTCATTCGATAAAAAGTTTCAAAAGTGTACGGCTCCCAAATTATACAGGTCATTAAGTTTACAAAACACAGATAGAATGAACATTTTTAATATTAAGTGTGGGCCATGAGAGTCGATCTCCATCCGGATTACCTTCAAGCACCTGAGATAGAAAACATGCAAAAATCATATCAGCGAATGCCGAGTGAATTCATAGAGTTTAATGAAAACCGTTATATAAAAACAATCATTTACAATCATTTAAAATCAGAACACAAGTATAATATCGGAAGTAAGTCCACATATTGCTAGTCAGGCAATATATAAATCAAGCATACATCTGAAACCGTCCATGAGACCGTAGTCTCTATATTACCATGATAGGTAATATATTCATCGTAATAGCGTCGTTATCGTTTATTTAGATTATACATGTCGTATAGATTATAGATTATAGTATCTGAATTAGGTAGGATTATTATTAGCCGCATGACATTGTTACCTTACTGTGAAAACAGCGGGCCGCGAACCCGACAAACAATTTTCCCATCTAAGTTAGCGTGTCGTCACAAAAATCACGCTATGGAATCTTCTCATACATAAATTCGCTTACCAATCAATGTGGTACGACGGGGATCAACCGTCAAGGCGCGAACTGGGGTGATCGTCTCCAAATAGTACTATCAAATGCATAAGCGTCTACCAAAACCCGGTAGTTCACAATTCGTGCTAATGGGACTTTAAGTGACATAACCTAACTACTAATAATCCTTTTAGTCTCCAATATAGGGTCATAGCATCATTCGGGTCCATATCATTTAGCATACAATCGGGACTACTTGTGTTCTATTTTTATAAAAATCTAGCATGTTATCTCCCTCGCGGGTTTACAAATCATTTTATAAAACATTTAAAAGAGTGCGAGGCTATGAACTCACGTTGTTAATGAAAGGCGGATTATCGGCTACGGGCGTGCTTCGGTCACGGAAACCTATATAAATAATAATCGGTCTTAGACTCGGTCCAATGACTTTTATCAAAATAACAACATACATATATATGATTATTGTACATATGATGATGATCAAGTGGGTTTATAAATCCTCATTTACTCATTTTAGTGTTTTCGTTTTGGTATCGTCTTACTAGTTCACTAGTTTTACCGATTTTACCTATTTTAAGTTCATTAAGTCTTTTATAAGTTCTTTTACTTGTTTTTACCCATTATATACTTATATGATCAGTATATATATTTTTCATGTTGAGCCCAAATGGGTTAAGCCCAAATAATTCTTTTTACAAGTTTTTATCTTATTAAGTCCAATTATTAGTCTAATAGGTTTATTTAGCTCGTAAATGTCCGTAATTCTTATAGTTCGGGTTTTATCGGTTTTTACTTGTCTTAGTTACTTATACATCAGTATATAACTTTTATAAACTTTACATTAGACGGGTTTGGTTGTCTAAGTTTTATTTGATGAAAAACGTTAATTTCACGGCGATAGCCGAAAAAGTCGTAAAAATCAAGTTTATAGTTTTTATTACTTATAAATATTATTTTTACCACCATTTATCTAATTTACACATTAAATTAACCTTTTATACATTTATATAATTAAGTTCTATAAGTTAGTGGGTTTATACTTTACATTTTATAAATTATAAAGTGAGTGCTTATATAATAATAATAAACATTATTTCCAAAATCTGATTTTTAACTTCATGTTTACTATTTTTATCATATCTAGAGTTCTACAATGACTTAGAAGCTCATTTTTGGATGACAACTTCTTCATAATATGTGCTAAATATAACTTAGCTATAGCTACTGCCCATTTTGAGTCTAAGTTGCCTTAACAGTCCCTACAAAACTGCTTATTCAGATTGTACCACCTAACTTGTTTTGATCATATCTCACTCATTATTTTTATTCCATTGCATGGCCAACTCTCACATGTGTATAACATCACCTACTTACTGTAAATAGATCAAACCATGCATTTTTATCAGTTCATCATTTAGTTATCTACTGTTTTTATACAGCCAACTAATTAGTCATGATTTTAGCTTCATTTCTTATGGTTATCATCATTTTTAAGCATGTTTATCAACACTTGATCCCCACACAACATTTTTATCATCATATATACATCATATACATATACAAAATAAAAGAAAATACATTTGTTCTTTACAAAATAATAAGAGAAAAATGTAGAGGATGATCTTCTTTACCAATCGAAGTGGATTTCTTGTTTTAGGAAGGCAAGAACTTGATGAACACAACAAGTATCTCCAAGACCATCAAATATCAAGATTATATGTTGGAAAATCAGCCCTAGGACACAAGAAAATCACCTCCAAAGTTGGTTATATGGCCACCAAATGATCAAGGCTTCAAGGAAACACCTTAATAGGACTTGTAAACATGTGGTTTGTAGCTAGAAAAGATCAAAGATGGTGTTTGTTGCTTGATGTGGGACGGTACAAGGGTGGAGTATAGAGAGTTTTTGGGGTGGATTGCATGGATGAAATGGTAGAAGTGAAAACCATTAGCTAGTTTTGTTAAGTGGTGGAAGTAGTTAGCTTAAAGTGTAAGCATAAGCTTACACTTGTGCAAGCTTAGCTAAAACTTGTGCCACCTAAGTGTGGTGGTGTCTTTTGCCGTCCCATATAAGTTAGTGGGATGGGGCAAAGTGTTTTGTCCCATCTCACTATTTTACGGGTATTTCTCGATTCTAGTTTTCTCGATTTACGTGCCCTCGGGTCGTTTTACGAAAAACGTTTTTATAAATTATGAATCACCGTCACAAAACGAATCCAATAAAAATTGTCTCATCAAAAACGGAGTTCAAAAACGTAAATACGTAATCCTAAGGTTTCCGGTTTAGTCGTAAAAGACGCCAAATTATGCACGTAAGCCCAAATTTAAATCCGTAAATTGTGAGTTCGTCAACCAACACAAAAATAAGTTTCAAAATATTATACGAGAAAATATTTAACTACCTGAAAATGTTAGATTTGTCACAGCTTTTCCTCCTAAAAGGGATCAACGTCCTCGTGATCCATTTCATTTGGATGTCCGTTTCTTATTGAAATCGAAGAGGTGCGGATATTTCTTCCACATTTCATCCTCTCGTTCCCAAGTATACTCCGGTCCATGCTTTGAATTCCATCGGATCTTGACAATAGGTATCCGACTTTGTTTCAGTTGCTTTACCTCACGGTCCATAACTTCTACGGGCTCTTCGATAAAATGCAACTTCCCATCTATTCGAACCTTACCTAACGGAATTTTCTCATCACTCACTGCTAGACATTTCTTCAGATTAGATACATGGAATGTGTTGTGAACACCATGAAGTTCTGGGGGTAACTCTAGTTTGTAAGCCACCGGACCTACTCTAGATAATATCTTAAAGGGTCCAATATAACGGGGATTCAATTTTCCTCGTTTTCCAAATCTGATAACGCCTTTCCATGGCTATACTTTCAACATTACTCGGTCACCCACTTCAAACTCCATTGGCTTCCGCCGCACATCCGCGTAACTTTTCTGTCTACTACGGGCAGTCAACAACCTCTTCTTAATCTAAACTATCATCTCCGTAGTCTCCCGGATCAATTCCGGTCCCGTGAGCTGGGTATCCCCAACTTCACTCCAACATACAGGAGATCTACACTTCCTACCATACAAAGCTTCAAACGGTGCAGCCTTAATACTAGAATGGTAACTATTGTTATACGAAAACTCTGCTAACGACAAATGTTTATCCCAATTCTTACCAAAGTCTAACACACAAGCTCTCAACATATCTTCCAGTGTTTGTATCGTCCTTTCACTCTGCCCATCAGTCTGGGGGTGATAAGCAGTGCTCATATCGAGATTCGTTCCCAAAGATCTTTGGAGAGATTTCCAAAAATTCGATGCGAATCTAGGATCTCGATATGAAATGATCGATACAGGCACTCCATGCTTGCATACAACATTATCAAGGTATATTCGAGTCAGCTTCTCTAGTGAGAACTGCTCCTTAACCGGAATGAAGTGTGCTGATTTGGTTAGTCTATCGACAATAACCCAAATCGAATTGTTTCCAGATGATGTTCTAGGAAGCTTGGTGATAAAGTCCATTGTAATTCGCTCCCATTTCCATTCAGGAATCTTTGGTTGTTGAAGTAGTCCTGATGGCTTTTGATGTTCAACTTTAACTCTAGCACAAGTCAAGCATTGAAGAACATACATAGCTATGTCAGCTTTCATATTCGGCCACCAGTACAACTTCTTCAAATCATGGTACATCTTATCAGATCCCGGATGAATGGAATACTTAGATTTATGGGATTCTAACATAATCAAATCTCTTAAGCCTCCAAACTTAGGTATCCACATACGACCTCTTAAGCATTTCACTCCATCAGCTCTAACCTCTAAAGGATCTCCTTCTCCTCGGAACCCTTCATTAACAAAATTCTCCTTCTTACAAGCTTCTATTTGCGCATTTCTAATTTGCTCAAGCAAATTATTGTGCACGGTCAAGACTAGAGAACGCACCCTGATAGGCTCTCTATCTTTCCTACTCAACGCATCAGCAACAACATTAGATTTTCCTGGGTGATATTTTATATCACAATCATAATCACTTAACATCTCTATCCATCTTCGTTGCCTCATGTTCAACTCCTTCTGGTCGAGAATATACTGTAGGCTTTTGTGATCGGTGAATACCGTACACTTGGTGCCATACAGATAATGTCTCCACAACCTAAGAGCAAAGACTACAGCTCCTAACTCAAGATCATGAGTAGTATAATTCTCCTCATTCTTCCTTAATTGCCTAGAAGCATAAGCTATCACTTTCTCTCTCTGCATCAAAACAGCTCCATAACCTCTAAGAGATGCATCACAATACACTACAAAATCTTCACTCCCTTCGGGTAATGATAAGATTGGCGCACTACATAATTTTTGCTTCAATATCTGAAATGCTCCATCTTCCTCACTTCCCCAAACGAAAGGTTTATTCTTCTGAGTAAGCTTAGTCAAGGGTTTAGCTATCAAAGAGAATTCTTTAATGAATCGCCCATAATAGCCAGCCAATCCTAAGAACTGTCGCACTTCCGTTGGCGTTGTCGGTGCAGACCAATTCTTAATAGCTTCAACCTTTGCAGGATCAACATGAATTCCATCTCTGTTAATCACATGACCAAGAAATTGCACAGAATCTAACCAGAAATCACACTTCGAAAACTTAGCATACAACCGTTCATCCTTCAACAACTTCAAAACAATCCTCAAATGTTCTCTATGTTCATCTTCATTCTTAGAATAGATTAGAATATCGTCAATAAACACAATCACAAATTTATCCAAGTAGGGCTTGCACACTCGATTCATTAAATCCATGAAAACCGCATGTGCGTTAGTTAACCTAAATGGCATTACTTGAAATTCATAGTGTCCATAACGAGTTCTAAATGCAGTTATAGGAATATCTTCTTCACGGACGCGAAGTTGGTGATATCCTGACCGCAAATCTATCTTAGAATACACACTAGATCCTTGCAGTTGATCAAACAAATCATCAATCCTAGGTAAAGGATATCGATTCTTAATTGTCAACTTATTCAGTTCCCTATAATCAATGCACATACGAAAAGATCCATCCTTCTTCTTAACGAACAAGACTGGAGCTCCCCAAGGCGACGAGCTCGGTCGAATAAAACCTTTATCAGACAACTCCTTAAGTTGCTCAGATAACTCCTTTAATTCAGAAGGGGCTAATCGGTAAGGCACACGTGCCACCGGTGCAGCACCAGGAATTAAATCGATTCGAAACTCTACTTGCCTTATTGGTGGAAGTCCTGGTAAATCTTTAGGAAATACCTCAGGAAATTCACAAATAATAGGTACATCTTCCAATCGTTTCTCCCTAGACTCATTCCCGGTCACTTGAGCTAAGAATAACTCACAACCGTTCCTGATGTACTTTTGGACTTTAATACATGAAACGATTTTCAAACGGGATTCACCTCGACTACCATCAATTACTAACGTCCTATTCCTAAGAGTAATCTTAACCTTCTTCTCTCCACATAAAATAGTAGCATTGTTCAACGACAACCAATCCATACCAATAATAATATCAAAACTACCTAATTCTATCAACATCAAATCAATCGGAAAGGAATGGTTCAAGAGATTTAGAGAGCATCCTTCTAATAGCTTATTAGTTTTCACTAATTTACCATCAGCCAATTCCACCTCGTAACGGGTACTTATCTGAACAGGTTCAATATCAATAAGGGCACTAAATTTAGTGGATACAAAGCTCCTATCGGCACCCGAATCGAATAAAGCAACAGCATAATGATTGTTGAGTAAAAACGTACCGGTAACGACATTTGGATCCTCTTTCTTCACCTCAATTGTTCCAAGTTGGTAGATACCACCCTGGGGGTTTCTTCCAGGTACAATCGCTTTCAACTTGGGGCATTCCGATTTCCTATGACCTTCTTCATTACAGTTGAAGCAAATCGTTCCCTTCTTACACCTTTCAACCTTGTGTCCAAGCTTTCCGCAATTTCGGCACTTCCAGCAGTCGCCAGGATGCCTCTTGTTGCCACACTTAGGACATCTATCATCGTTGCGCGGTGCATTGTTGGTAATAGCATTTGCATTCCCCTTTCTCTTGTTCTGACGGCGATTGAAATTCTTCCTATTATCACCTCTATCTACACGCTCACCGTCTCCCTTTCTTTTCTCACCAACACGGGCTTCAACTTCCTTATCCTGAATTATCTGTCCAATGAGTTGGTAAGCCATTCGAACAGCATCATCAATGGTCAGTGGTTTCGATGATGTCACGTCCCCCCGGATATTCCTGGTTAACCCTTTCACATATTGCTCAATTCGGATCTTTTCGGGTTCAACCAATCGAGGACATAGCAAGGCCAACTCATGGAATCGATTCGTGTAACTATCAATGTCCACACCTTTCATTCTCAGATGAATCAACTCCTGTTCTAACCTAATGATCACACTACGAGGACAAAATTCCAAAGTCATCCACTTCTTAATTTCAGCCCAAGGAGTAGCATTAGCAGCATCAAGACCCATGAAAGCAATTCTCCCGTTCCACCAAGTCAACGCACGACCTTTAAGAGTAGCCATAGCAAAAGTCACCTTATCTTCCTCCTTACACTTACTAATCCTAAACACCGATTCAATCTTCTCGATCCACTGGCTTAATCCTACAGCACCTTCAGTTCCATTAAAAGGTAGAGGTTCACACTTCATGAACGTCACATAAGTACAGCCACCAACTTCAGGTGCATTCATTCCAAGTCCTCCTACATTTCCTCCAGCATTAGCATTCACATTATTAGCATTCTCATTCACATTAGTACCACCAATTCCACTACCGCCAGCTCCACTACCGCCAGCTTCATTACCGCCAGCTCCACTACCGCCAGCTTCATTTCTAGCATTTGCCATAAATTCAGTCATAGATGCGGTAACTTGCTCCGTAATAATCCTACGTACATCATCCTCAGTCACAGCCTTCTTGGGCGGCATAGTTCTATAATTCAACAATTTCAAAGTATTAAGCATTCATCCAACAAAGGATTCATATAATATGGATCGAATTCATAATCAAGATACAAATAAGGCACAATATGGAATTCAAGACAAGATACATATTTCATTCGATCTGAAACAAAAGTATTGTCTTAGTACATCCATATCAAAGTTCTAACACTATATACACTCAAAATTCGTGCCAAGTCTACAACTAACAAGTCGGTTCAGTCAAAGCTACAAGAGCACAAAAGATATAAAGGTCACTACTAATCACAGACTGGTCTACTGAGAACCGCCAGATGGTCCATCATCCATCGTCTTCTGGATCTTCACCGGACGATCACTAGACTCATCTTCAGCTGGGCGCTTACGGATTACTCCTCTTTCAACTATGTCGGCATAAAATCTACTGTTCCAACCCACTGATATATTCAGCTCCTTTTCAGCTTTCTCACGCATCGCACGAGCTACACTCAACTGAATCTCCAAAGAATTCACTTTTCTCTTCATAGCAGCATACTCACCACTTTCCAACACTGATAACCTCCTAAAAGCCTCATTCAAACCACGTTCTACATCACTCAAATCCAAACTAAGCAATTCTCGCTCTTTCTCTCCAATCTTTGTCTTCGACTCCAAATAAGCAACCTGAGTCTGAACAACACCTAATCCAACCTCTGTCACACAACTCTTCACACGGGAAGCATCTAGATCACGTCTCAAGGCCCATGGTGCAAGACCATCAATATGAGTAGCCTCTCGAGCACTAGACGACTCTCCTATCTCACGTCTACGAGTAGCAATACCATCAGTACCGTCAGGTGCATCGTCATCCTCATCCTCCTCTGATTCAGAATCAGATTCAGACGATTCAGACATCTCATCCCTAGGTAACTCATCCTCAGAATCAGACAAACAAACTGGTGGGGGCAAAGGCTCGCCCTCTGGAACATCATACAGATAAATAAGCTCAGCTTCCTCATCGTCATCAACCTCAACATCTATACCTACATCCTCCTCGACATCCTCGTCATCAATCTCATCATCTAACTCATCTAACCCAATCTCATCCTCATTCTCAATATCAGCATTCTCAATATCCACGTCCTCAATATCTACATTCTCAATCTCATTCTCTACTAAGTCAACCTGACGGGCAATCTGATCTCCTAGTCCTAACTCGGGCTCGGGATCCTCAAATGGTTCCTCCTCATCATCTATATCATAATCTACTAAGTCTAAATAAGGATCATCTTCTATATTAGGTTCGGGAATAGCATGGTTTTCTACAGGAATATTAGGGTCAGCCATGACAATCTGCATTTATATATATATCTCGTATTAGGATAACATACTAGTTAAAGAATTACATAATGAAATCACGATATATACATATATATAAATTATATTATATATATCAAAATATATATCTTCTCAATAGGGCTTGTTGGTAACGTCGGAGATCTCTGGCACCGTTATAGTCAAAAGATTTTTCAAATATTTTCTCAAATGTTCATTGTCAAAAGATTTTGAAAAGTTTTGTTCAAAACCTTGGTTTTTAAAATCTTTTGTTCTCTACAACGAGAGCTCTGGTACCAAACTGTAACACTCTCATTTTTCGTATCAGTACAGCGGAAGGGTCTTTCAGAGTGTTACGGGATAGCACAATAACTCCAATCATAGACAACACATAAAAATGGTTGTACAAGGTTTAACAAACATTCATTCGATAAAAAGTTTCAAAAGTGTACAACAGGTCCCAAATTATACAGGTCATTAAGTTTACAAAACACAGATCGAATGAACATTTTTAATATTAAGTGTGGGCCATCAGAGTCGATCTCCATCCGGATTACCTTCAAGCACCTGAGATAGAAAACATGCAAAAATCATATCAGCGAATGCCGAGTGAATTCATAGAGTTTAATGAAAACCGTTATATAAAAACAATCATTTACAATCATATAAAATCAGAACACAAGTATAATATCGGAAGTAAGTCCACATATTGCTAGTCAGGCAATATATAAATCAAGCATACATCTGAAACCGTCCATGAGACCGTAGTCTCTATATTACCATGATAGGTAATATATTCATCGTAATAGCGTCGTTATCGTTTATTTAGATTATACATGTCGTATAGATTATAGATTATAGTATCTGAATTAGGTAGGATTATTATTAGCCGCATGACATTGTTACCTTACTGTGAAAACAGCGGGCCGCGAACCTGACAAACAATTTGCCCATCTAAGTTAGCGTGTCGTCACAAAAATCACGCTATGGAATCTTCTCATACATAAATTCGCTTACCAATCAATGTGGTACGACGGGGATCAACCGTCAAGGCGCGAACTGGGGTGATCGTCCCCAAATAGTACTATCAAATGCATAAGCGTCTACCAAAACCCGGTAGTTCACAATTCATGCTAATGGGACTTTAAGTGACATAACCTAACTACTAATAATCCTTTTAGTCTCGAATATAGGGTCATAGCATCATTCGGGTCCATATCATTTAGCATACAATCGGGACTACTTGTGTTCTATTTTTATAAAAATCTAGCATGTTATCTCCCTCGCGGGTTTACAAATCATTTTATAAAACATTTAAAAGAGTGCGAGGCTATGAACTCACGTTGTTAATGAAAGGCGGATTATCGGCTACGGGCGTGCTTCGGTCACGGAAACCTATATAAATAATAATCGGTCTTAGACTCGGTCCAATGACTTTTATCAAAATAACAATATACATATATATGATTATTGTACATATGATGATGATCAAGTGGGTTTATAAATCCTCATTTACTCATTTTAGTGTTTACGTTTTGGTATCGTCTTACTAGTTCACTAGTTTTACCGATTTTACCTATTTTAAGTTCATTAAGTCTTTTATAAGTTCTTTTACTTGTTTTTACCCATTATATACTTATATGATCAGTATATATATTTTTCATGTTGGGCCCAAATGGGTTAAGCCCAAATAATTCTTTTTACAAGTTTTTATCTTATTAAGTCCAATTATTAGTCTAATAGGTTTATTTAGCTCGTAAATGTCCGTAATTCTTATAGTTCGGGTTTTATCGGTTTTTACTTGTCTTAGTTACTTATACATCAGTATATAACTTTTATAAACTTTACATTAGACGGGTTTGGTAGTCTAAGTTTTATTTGATGAAAAACGTTAATTTCACGGCGATAGCCGAAAAAGTCGTAAAAATCAAGTTTGTAGTTTTTATTACTTATAAATATTATTTTACCACCATTTATCTAATTTACCCATTCAGTTAACCTTTTATACATTTATATAATTAAGTTCTATAAGTTAGTGGGTTTATACTTTACATTTTATAAATTATAAAGTGAGTGCTTATATAATAATAATAAACATTATTTCCAAAATATGATTTTTAACTTCATGTTTACCATTTTTATCATATCTAGAGTTCTTTTTTTTTTTTTTTTTTTTTTTTTTCTTAATGGTAAATTTATTAAGAAAAGGCCACAAAGGCAGAGTACAAACTACAAGCTACAAAATTAGAAGGGATACATCCCCTACTAACAAGCTTGAGCAACAACATTGGCATGGACAAATCCCATACTCAATAACATAAACAGCAAATACAATACTAATAGTAAAGGCAATGGACAAATCCCATGCTCAATACCTAATGGTGTTTGTTGCTTGATGTGGGACGGCACAAGGGTGGAGTAGAGAGAGTTTTTGGGGTGGATTGCATGGATGAAATGGTAGAAGTGAAAACCATTAGCTAGTTTTGTTAAGTGGTGGAAGTAGTTAGCTTAAAGTATAAGCATAAGCTTACAATTGTGCAAGCTTAGCTAAAACTTGTGCCACCTAAGTGTGGTGGTGTCTTTTGCCGTCCCATATAAGCTAGTGGGATGGGGCAAAGTGTTTTGTCCCATCTCACTAGTTTACGGGTATTTCTCGATTCTAGTTTTCTCGATTTGCTTGCCCTCGGGTCGTTTTACGAAAAACGTTTTTATAAATTATGAATCACCGTCACAAAACGAATCCAATAAAAATTGTCTCATCAAAAACGGAGTTCAAAAACGTAAATACGTAATCCTAAGGTTTCCGGTTTAGTCGTAAAAGACGCCAAATTATGCACGTAAGCCCAAATTTAAATCCGTAAATTGTGAGTTCCTCAACCAACACAAAAATAAGTTCAAAATATTATACGAGAAAATATTTAACTACCTGAAAATGTTAGATTTGTCACACCGTGAAAACCCGTGTTTTCTTCCTTTTTCATATTTTGGTCCTAAAACACAATAAAAACACAAACCACGCATAATTCCGACTTTTACGACATAAATCACACGTTTTGGTCTTGTTATTATTGGAAATAATTGGTAAAAGGATAAGTGTTTTCACACTTATTACTGGTAAAAGAACTTGATTACAATCTTTATAGTGTATCACAAATTTGTGATAACAAAAATAAAGTTCTGTTTACTGATAATGAATGCTTGGTGTTAAGCAATGATTTTGAAATTCCTGATGAGAAATATATTGACTATAGACCACCTAGGCATAAAGACATTTATAATGTGAATCTTAATGGGATTAGGATGAATAATAATATGTCATGTTTTTATGCTAAAGCTTCAGTTGATGAGAGTAATCTATGGCATAGAAGACTAGGGCACATAAACTTCAAATATATAAACAGACTTGTGAGACTTGACTTGGTTGATGGTTTGCCTGAAAAGGCTTTCCACAATGACCACTCTTGTGTTGCATGCCTTAAAGGCAAACAACACAAGGTGTCATTTACGTCTAAACAGGTGCACTCTAGTTCTAAACCACTTCACTTGCTGCATATGGACCTGTTTGGTCCAACTAATATAGAGAGTTTGAATGGTAAATCATACTGCTTTGTCATCACAAATGACTTTTCTAGCTTTACTTGGACTTTCTTTTTAGCTATGAAAAGTGACACTACTGATACTTTAAATGATTTTATTACTCAGATAGAAAAGAAAACTGGTAATGAAGTTAAAATGCTTAGGAGTGATAATGGTGGTGAGTTTAGAAATAAACTGTTGGATGATTTTTGTGCCAAGAAAGGTATTACTAGGCAGTTTAGTGTTGCCAGAACCCCACAGCAAAATGGGGTTGCTGAGAGAAAGAATAGAACCCTAATTGAAGCAGCTAGGACTATGTTGGCTGATGCTCACTTTCCCATAGCTATTTGGGCTGAGGCTGTGAATACAGCTTGTTATGTTCAGAATAGAGCATTGGTCAACAAGATACAGAACAAAACACCTTATGAGTTACTTTGGGGAAGGAAACCTAATATTGGCTTTCTTAAACCTTTTGGTTGTCATGTAGTTGTACTTGATACTAGTGATGCCTTAGGTAAATTTAGTGCTAAAGGTGATGAAGGCTACTTCATGGGTTATTCAGTGCAGAGTAAGGGATATAGGTTTTACCTTAAGAAGGAAAAACGTATACTTGAAAGAGTACATGTTAGGTTTTTAGAGAGTAAACCTAGTGGTCCTGAAAGTGGTCCAAATTGGTTGTTTGACTTGGAACCCCTATCTAGGAGTTTGAATTTTATGCCTGTTACTAATCCAGACATTGTGAAGGTAACTTCAAATGTTGTGGAAGAACCAGTTGTTGATGTTTCAGGTACACAGGTTAATGAAGAGGTTGGATCACAAGCAGACAAGTCATCTCCCATACAAGAGTATGTCACAATTCCCATATAGACAGATGCTTTTGCTACTGCTGCTGCTAGAAAGGATAATGGTGGTCCCCAAGTATCACCAGATAACAACATGCATGGTCCTTCAGGCGCTGACAAATGAAAATCTGGCGCTGACAAAGGAAAATCTGGCGCTGACAGGACAAATTCAGGCGTTGATGGCTTAAACGTTGACAGCACCAATTCAGGCGTTGATGGATCAAACGCTGACAATCTTGGTTCAGGCGTTGACAAGACTTTTGAGCATATCTTCTCTTCCAATTTTGAACAAGGTGAACCTTCAAATTTACATGAAGAGGTTCATACAACTATTGATGGAAGAGAGTATGAAGAAGATATTGACAACATGGATAATGAGATTGAAGAGAACAGACTTTTTGAGGGAGGAGTTCTCACTTCTACAATGAAGAATCATCCCCCTTCACAAATTATTGGGGATGTCATGACTCTTGTTCAGACTAGAAGATCTCATTAGAATCTTGGTGGATTTATTGCCAATATACACAAGAAGGTTGATACCCCTCTTGTTCAAGCATGTTTGTTTGCCTGTTTTCTGTCACAACAGGAACCCAATAAAATTTTTGATGCTCTCAAAGAACCAAGTTGGGTGGAAGCAATGCAGGATGAGCTTCACCAATTTGCTATTCAGGATGTTTGGGAGTTGGTTGATTGTCCCAGGTATGTCAGACCTATTGGGACAAGATGGGTTCTTAGAAACAAGAGAGATGAAAGAGGCATTGTGGTCAGAAATAAGGCACGTTTAGTGGCTCAGGGATATACACAAGAGGAAGGGATAGACTTTGAGGAGGTCTTTGCACCAGTTGCAAGGATTGAAGCTATAAGGATATTTCTAGCCTATGCTTCCTGCATGGGCTTTACTATCTATCAAATCGATGTGAAGAGTGCCTTCCTATATGGCACAATTGTTGAGGAGGTATCTGTTATGCAGCCTCCTGGTTTTGAGGATCTAGAGAATCCAGACAAAGTGTATAAAGTCAAGAAGGATGTATGGACTTCATCAAGCCCCAAGAGCATGGTATGGCAAATTTTCCACTTATTTGGTGGAAAATGGATTCAAAAGGGGCACCATAGACCAGACATTGTTTACAAAGAAGGCTGATAAGGATGTCTTACTTGTTAAGGTTTATGTTGATGATATCATCTTTGGATCCACCAATCCAAAGATGAGTGAAGACTTTTCCAAGCTTATGACAAACAAATTCAAGATGAGTGCAATGGGGGAGATGAACTTCTTTCTAGGGCTACAAGTTCAGCAGAAAAGATGGTATCTTCATCTCTCAGGATAAGTATGTAGCAGAGATCTCGAAGAAGTTTGGCTTTTCTCCACATGAAAAGAGGGCTACTACTCCTATGGATAGAGAACATCCTTGGGGAAAAGTTAGAGATGGAAAAGATGTGGATGTTAGGCACTATAGATCAATTATTGGTTCATTGATGTATCTTACAGCCTCCAGACCTGACATCATGTTTGCTGTGTGTGCTTGTGCACGCCATCAAGTGACTCCCAAAGAATGTCACCTTTATGCTGTTAAGAGAATCTTTAGGTACGTTATATGTTATCCAGATCTTGGCTTGTGGTACCCTAAAGATTCACCATTGGATCTTATTGCATATTCAAACAGTGACTATGGTGGTGATAAGTTTGATAGAAAATCCACAACTGGTGGATGTCAGTTTCTTGGGAGTAGGTTGATATCTTGGTAATGCAAGAAACAAACAGTGGTGGCCAATTCTACAACTGAAGCAGAGTATGTTGCTGCAGCTGCTTGTTGTGGACAAGTCTTATGGATTCAGAACCAGCAGTTAGATTATGGGTATAATTTCATGCATACCAAGATATTTGTTGACAATAACAGCACTTTATGCATTATTAAGAATCCTGTACATCATTCTAAAACAAATCACATAGAAATTACACATCATTTTATAAGGGATTGTTTTGAAAAGGGTTTAATACAACCAGATAGGGTTGACACAGAAGAAAATGTGTCTGATTTATTAACTAAACCTTTTGATGCTGGAAGGTTTCAATACTTGGTAACAAGTATTAGAATGATCAATCTCACATAATATGTGTTTTGGGGTCTTATTGTAAAAGTATGTACAGTATAATGCATTGTTATTGGTCTTTTTGATGATTTAGATTTTCCACTATATTTTTCTAACACTGACAAAGGTTACCTTAACGCTGATAAGTGTTATTGTGACGTTGTCAGCGATATATTTGTCTAACGCTGACAAAGGTTTCCTTAACGCTGACAAGTTTTATCGGGACGTTGTCAGCAACAATGTTAGTTTTGTGGTTTTTAATCTAAATGTGCAGGTGGTGTTAGCATTATACCATTGGATACAGAGTTTCTTATGGATCATTGGAGAATCATTTGGGCATATATTTATTTATGGATGATGGTTGGAATATTTATATTCCTATCTTGACATAAATTTTTATGTTCATGCATATTTTTGAGCAACATATGTATCATAGTTTAAGGGGAGGTTTTAGGAACCTTTAGGACTCTTGGGTATTCTTATGATACTCTTATCACAATTCTAGATTGTGTCCATAGGTGAGTATGAGTTAGTTTTACTAAATCATGAGGCACTGTAGCATGCAAAGTTGATATACTATGCATGCTGCCAAGACATTTTTGGCATAGAATTGGTTGTGGTCTATTGGGAGACTTGGGAATGATTTTATCATGGGTTTTACCTGGGAGTAACAAGGAATTTTATGAGATAACTTAGTTGTTAAGAGTTTTGGTTAGCAAGGGACACTTGAGGACTGTTATGTCTATCTTGCATAAGCAAGTGTGCATAACTGGACAGTGCTTGTCGCCCTATAATAATTATCAACTTATAGGTTATCTTCACTAGGATAAATTACTTTGTTAAGGTCCTTTTTCATTTTTTATTACTTTTATTTTTGGACGCTGACAAGTATTTTTCCAAGCGTTATTATGACCAATTTAGACGCTGACATGGCTTTGGCAAACGTTGACAAGAATATAGCCGTTGGGCGTTGATGGGTTATTTTTGACCGTTGATACCCATTGGGACCTACCCAGTTGTTATTTTTGAAGAATTTTGGGGCCGTAATTTTGGGAGCAGATAACTTTTAATTAATGCATGAGATAACTTATTTTATTTTCAATATTTTTATCATGATATTTTGAAAATAGTTGCCTCATTTTTGACCAATCACATGCATATATCTCTCCTATATATTTGGCTCCTATTTTTAAACAAGGTATCTACTATTCTTGTCTAACCATTTTCTCCTATAATTCATCTTTCTAAATCATTCACAAACAACTTTCAACAATGGCACCAAAATTTAAACCAAGTGATTTGGTATTGGGATTCAGGAGTCAACACAACATGATTGCATATTTGGACGCTGATGATGTTCTGTTTCCCCAATACACCCAGATGGTGGCGTATTTGAATGCATCCCCAATTAGGTATGCTCTTTCTCATGCTCCTCCCATCTCTGTCACACATATTAAGTAGTTTTGGAACACAGTTAGTTCCTCAACAGTTAATAATGTGACTACATTATCATCTATTGTTCATGGGCGTACATGGGTGGTTACTGAAGCCTTGGTTCGCCAGGCTTTGCATCTTGATGATGCAGATGGTATAACCACCCTTCCCATTCATGAAATAGAACAAGGACTAAGGGCTTTGGGTTATCCTTTCCCTGATGAGGGAACTTTAAACAAATATCATAAACAGGAGTTTCCCCCAGCCTGGAAGTACCTCATACATGTCATCTTACAATGTTTGAGTCCCAAGTGTACTGCACACAATGAGATTAATAGTTCTATTGCTAGTGCTATTATGTGCATTGCACATAGGCAAAAGTTTAATTATTCTAAAATGATTTTTGATGGCATGTGTAAAAACAGAGGTAGTAAGATGACTTTGGCTTATCCCATATTTTTACAAATGGTTTTTGATGTGTAAAATTACTGCACAAGGGATCATGATGACTTTTATGAGATCCCTGTGCAAAAGAAAGCTATTTTTACAAAGATGAACTCACCCCTTACCGTGACTTACCCCTCACCCCAGCTATGCTTGCTGTTATTGCAACAACACAACCCCAACCAGACCCACAACCACAACTTGACCCAATACCAGAACCTTTACCTTCACCTCACCACATGCAAATTGACCAAGAACCCTTCAACGCTGACACATTAAATGTTGGCGTTGACACACCTAATCCAGACGTTGACACATTTCCTTCACAGACCCAAACACCCCTTAACCTTCCCACATCCACCCGATCCACATCATCTTCTACCCCACCACAATATAGGTTGAAAAAATGCCAAAGGACTACTGGAGTGTTCTCCTCTAGTGGTCCTAGCCATGTAGCAGAGAGAACCACCACCACAAGTGTGGTTGGTGCTATGGCTGAGGCTGGGACTATTGGTTCTGGCTTAGATGCAGGCCAAGACAGTCCTAACATCTTTAAGAACTCATCCATGCCCCATGAATCTAACTTGGGAGGTCAAATACCCATTTTAGAGGAGGGCAGATTGGAACCAATGACATTAATGGAATTGACGGCTGTCTGCATTAGCTTGCAAAAGCAAAATGCAGACTTGGTACAAATTGTCAGTACACAAGGCCTTGAACTTAAGCAACTGAGGGAGAGGATTGTTATTTTGGAAAATGCTAGCACAAGGCGTGGAATGGAGGAATCTTCCAAAGGGGAGGATGAGCAGATTAATGTGAGTGATAAGGGCTCACATGATGGTGAATCTTTGGGTGTTGCTGAAGCCCTAACTGAATTGAAGAAGCAACCAAGGTTTGTTAGATGTCTGGTAACTCCTACAAATTTAGACTTGTCTTTTACAGCTATGTTGGAGAAAATTAAAAGAGGCACTGAGACAAGTAATTTGGGCGTTGACAAGTAAAGTTTGAACACAGACATGAGTAATTTGGTCGCTGACACAAGCAAATTGAGCGTTGACAGACCTGCAGATGAGGTTGATGTATTCCAGTCATCAGCCATCATCAAATATGTATCTTCACAGGTATTACCATCATCCTTACCCATCATTGATCAATTAGATAAAGGTAAAGGAAAAATGGTAGAAGTAGAAGTTCCAAAGGATGCAGCACAGGTAGAGTTTAATAGAAGGTTGGCTGCACAACTTGTGGAACAAGAAAGTAATATGGTTGGTGAATCACCATTTGTTGCCACTTCAGAGGAACAAGAAGGAAGTGATGAAGCTAGTTCAGACTCAAGTGTGATGATAATAGAACAACCAGAAAGACTTGAGTATGGTGATGATTTGGCAAGAGAGAAGCTGAATGAGTTGAAATTGCAAGTAGATTTTGATATGCCAGAAGTTGTTCAGATGTACCATGCTTGGGAAGATAGGTGTACGGAGAATCCAGATTTGACTATTTTAGACCAAATATGGGGTTTGGAGATTCTTCTAAGAGTCCAAAAAGACTGCAAGGTAATTCTGAAATACAAAGCTAGCAATATTCTCTCAATGCTGAAAAGGGGTAGAAAGGAGTTGTACTACATGCTACTCAGATGTCATGGAACAGGATGGACCTATAAGAAATTGTTGGGATTATCCTTTGAAGAGTTGGAGTACAAGGCTTATCCCATTTGGGCGAAAGTACATGAAGAAAACACTTTAAGACTTCTTTCTGATGAAAGGAAAGAAGAGCTCGCAGAAGAGATGGAGCTTAAGAAGGCAATGATTTTTCCTAGACCTTTGAAGAAAGGAGTTCCTCTTGAGTTTCCTAAAGATATGGATAGATTGAATCCAAGTGAAGCTGTTATAAGAAGGAGCATCAAGCTCTCACCATTGGAAGCTTCAGATATGGTACAAGTGTTACCTCTTGATGCCAGAAACCTTATTATAAGCTATGAAGAAGATGAAAGTGGGTTTTGGATGATTGGCAGGTATGGGAAAGAGGTACACACTTTTACTACACTCATATCTCTTTTGCAAGTGTTGATAGAGAAGACTTGGTAGACCTTTGGAGGTTGTTAGATGCCAAGTATGAGACTGAAGCTCCTACTTCAGTCAATGGAAAAAAACTTTGTTCAACATTCAAGAGAATGTGTGGACCAAGAGATGAAGATCCTGCTGTTTGGAAGGATCTTGAAGATGATCTCAGTGGTCTTCAATGGTGTTTGTATTCAGCTGCTGGTGTTTATTATTTGAGTTCTACAAAGTTTGCTGGGTATCTTCTTGTAGATGGTCAGTATTCCATGTCCAAAGAAGTTTTGGAGAAGATGAAGACAACACAGCTGGAGATTGACTATTCAAGTGATGTGGCCAAAGATTTGATTAGACATATTTATTACCAATATCATAAGAGTTGTAAGATTCCTCCTAGTTCTTAATTTTTATTCAGAAACTTAATTACTAGAGTAGATATGAAGTTTAGGGGAGGATTGTTGGGAATAAAATATAGCCAGTTCACTTGAGCGTTGACAAGAGGAAAACAAGCGTTGATAGGAAGAAAACAAACGCTGACAGATCAAGCGTTGACAAGAAGAAGTCAAGCGTTGATAGGTTGAAGACAAGCACTGATAGGATGATGTAGTCTACGCATATTATGTTTCTAGTTTGTTTCTAGTAAAGATAAGTTCAACATTGTATTTTCTATAATTATCTTTACTTAGAATAGTTGATACGTAGACTCTTGTACAAGACTTCTTATGTCTATAAAAGAAGACCTTTAGGTTATGTTTGATAATAAGTTTTTCATACGTTAAACACTTTCATTGTAAGCAAGTTTGTCATTATCAATCTAGTGAAAGTTTGTTTACATCTTTGTGTGTTCTTGTTTAAGTGTTAATTCCGCATAACACTTAGATTACTTTATACATAAACAAAGTTTCTCTACGTGTATAACTTGATCTAATCTTGTATACACAAGCTTAATCGATCTAAGTTTGGGATCAACAAATGCTAGAAATGAAGCTGGCGGTAGTGGAGCTGGCGGTAGTGGAGCAGGCGGTAGTGGAATTGGTGGTACTAATGTGAATGTGAATGCTAATAATGTGAATGCTAATGCGTGAGTTAATGTAGGATGACTTGGAACTAATGCTACGATAGGCAAACGTTCCATATGGACATGTAAACGTAGTTTTTTCTTGATCACGAGGATCGATGGGGATTTGGAAGTAACCGGAAAAACCATCTAAAAAGCAATAGAAATCGTTTCCCGCAAGACGCTCCAAAATTTGGTCCATGAAGGGCAAGGGAAAATGGTCTTTTCGAGTGGCTTCATTCAACTTACGATAGTCAATGCACACTATCCATCCGGTCACGAGTCTAGTGGGAATTAACTCGTTGGCATCGTTTGGCACAACGGTCATTCCTCCCTTCTTAGGGACACAATGAATAGGACTCACCCAAGGGCTATCATAAATAGGGTAAATCATTCCTGCGTCAAGGAGTTTAAGGACTTCCTTTTTGATGACGTCGTGAATTTTGGGGTTCAACCTCGTTTGACATTGGATTGCGGGCTTGTAATCCTCCTCCATTAAGATTTTATGGGTACAAAACTTGGGATCGATTCCCTTAATATCGGATAACTTCCACGCAATTTCCCCTTTGCGATCCTTTAGAACATCGACAAGTGCGGTTTTTTCATCATTTGAAAGTTATTTCGAAATAATAACCGGCAACTTGCCGTCCCCCTCCAAAAAGACATATTCGAGATGAGGAGGTAAATATTTCAACTCGAGGATAGGTGGTTCCTCAATTGAAGATTTGGGCTCGATACTCATAACCTCCTCGGGTGGAGGAAATGGGAAATCGTTAAGAAAATCTTTGATAATCGAGAAGTCCTCAGCATTGTCGAGGTCTTCGTTACAAGTACGTGGAACATTGAATTCTTACAACGTAAAACCACCACCTTCAAATGGAGTGAAGGTTGGTGTCGAGTTATCAAGAATGGGATCTAACATAGTGCGATTGCCACTATTTTTATCATCACCAAAACCTAAAACTTCTTGTGAAAATTCATCGCAAACAACGTCAATCATATCAACGAGGTTTATGGTTACAATGGAATAAACATGAGAAATTTGAGAATTTTGAGTGGCGTTTATAACAAGTTCCTCGTCGTTGAAACGTAAGGTGATCTTTCTAGCATGCACATCGATCAAAGCCATAGACGTATCTAAAAACGAACGACCTAAAATGAGAGGAACTTGAGGATCCGTGGGAATATCGCCAACGATAAAGTCTACCGGATAATAGAACTTTCCCACTTTCACAAAAACGTCTTCCGCCAGTCCACATGCGGGAATCGTGGAATGGTCGGCCAACTCGATAGACATTAGTGAAGGAGTAAGATTAGGAAGATTGAGCGACTTGAAGATTGCAAGTGGCATCAAGTTAATGATAGCACCAAGATCGGCCAAGGCATAACATTCTTCCATATCTTGGATTGCACAAGGAATCAAGAATTTACTGGGGATCACCGACTTCTTGAGGTATGCGGTTAAGATAAACCGATGAACAACTAGACAATTGTTACAATTTCTCCTTGTTGTTCAACATACTCTTAAAGTTAGCGGCAAATCGAGGCATCTTGACCAAAGCATCGGCAAAACTCACATTAAAGTGCAAATCACGAAACATTTTCATAAAAAGCTCAAATTGATAATTATCGCGCTCTTGACGTTTCTCCTTTCTAAGTCTCGATGGATAGGGCAAAGGTGGTGTGGGTTGAGGCATAGGCATAGCCTTTGGAATATCGGATTCAATGTTGGAAATGGGTCAACCGTAGGTGTGGCATGAGCGGTACTTCGTGGGATTGGGACATGCTCCTTTTCGACCACCACCTCGGGTTCTTCCTCAATTGCATCCTCCGTAGGAGCAATTGGTTGAGGAGTCGGTTCCTTAAGTGTCTTACCACTACGTGTGGTGATCACTTTCATCTCTCCCTTAGGTTTGATATGGTGTTACTAGGAAGACTACTCGAAGACGGTTTCACATAATAGCCTCAAACATTGATGAAATTTTGTCCTCAAACATGGATTACCTCTTCTCGGCCTTAATCATTTCTTGCTTAATTTCATGTTGCCCTTGTTCCATTTTTTGTTGGTTTTTTTGTAACCTAGTTACATTTCCTTCCATTTTGTTTGTATGGATTTTAAGCTCATTTGCTAATTCATTTTTCAACTCCTTCTTCAAGTCGTTCTTAAACTCGGATCTTAGGCTAATGATTTCTCTTTGAATGTTGTCAAACCTAGCATCGTTTCCATTAGCGTATTCAACCAAATTCATTTGGAAGATCTTTCAAAGTTTGCAAACTCTGGTTGTTGTTTTGAAAATCATTGTTTTCATTTTTGTTTGAAACTTGATTATTAGCCCCTTGATTCCCATAGTTTCCTTTGTAATTGCTTTTAAAACCAACTTGATTGTTTCGAAAGTTGTTGTTAGCATTTTGATTAGGAGCAAAACCCGGTGGAGTCAATTTATTAGAGCGGGTAACTTGAGCGTTTTGGTTGTAAGTTCCCGTGGCCGCGTAGGCACTCAAAGTGTTACCACCGTTGGTAATACACTCGGAGAAATCATGACCTCCACCACAATACATACATGAAACCTCAAACGCTTTAGCCGTAGCGTGAGCACTTTGTTCTCCAACTTTGAATTCAATTAAAAGTCCTTTAAGCTTATCAAAGATTTTGTTTTCCAAGTTCGCCTCAATTTGGCAAGCATCGATGGTATTAGACAAAGAAGGTGAAGCCGAAGACGAAGCCATACGAACACTCGATGTGTTACGAGGACTATACACCTTAGATCTATTCTCAATTATCAACAACGCTTCCTCAACCGTTTTACACAAAAAATTACCACCCGCGGTGGCATTAAGATAATCCCTTTCATGGTCATTAAGTCCATTGTAAAACGTGTCAATTTGATGCAAATCGAAAAAACAGTGATGAGGACACTCATGTAATATTTACTTAAAACTATTCCAAGCCGTTGAAAAACTCTCATTAAATTCTTGTGAAAATTTTGAAATCTCGTTTATCAAATGCGTAGTCTAAGTGGGCGTGAAAAATTGGTTCACAAACTTTGAAACGAGATCCTTCCACGTCAATACAGAATTGGCTAGCTCTTTCCCTAACCAAATTTTAGCGGTCCCCGCTAAGGAATACGGAAAAAGCATCATCTTAATCGAGTCATTAGCAACATCCTTAAATTTGCAAGTGGCGGTAAGACGATTGAATTGGCGGATATGGTTGTGCGGGTTGTCCTTTTCATCAACATGGAATTTGTTGTTTTAGATCATCGACAACAAACCCGTTTTTACTTCAAAATACACCGCAAGGATAGCGGGAATCACAATAGCCTCTCCATAACCCTCGGTGGGTGCTTGAAGTAACTCCATCATAGTTCGATTCGCCATGGTTGGTTCCTCTCTTACAATAGGTTTGTCAATATGAGACTCCTCACTAGAAAGATTAGGAGTAGGTGTTGACTCCTTGCGGTTTCTACGTTTACGTGCACGTCTTGCTTGGTTGCGGGTTTGCATAAATGTCACTGATTGAAGTAAAATAAGACCTTTTAGGAAAAAAGGCGTATAAGCGGTAAGTATTAAGTGATGATTTAGGAAAATGAAACACTAATGACCCAATGAAATTCGTTTCCCAAGGAGGTATATGTGTGTGACTAAGATGTAACAAGATTTGAGATTAATATTTGAAAGAAGGGGATGAGAAAAGAGAATGACGAAGACGTGAAATTAATTACTACTACGACTAAACGTAAAACCGTAAAAATAGCTAGAATAAAAACTAATTCTAAAAATTCTCAAAAATTTACCAAAAATCAAAATAAATAAACTAAGAATTTACCAATGATCAAAACTTTGTCAAACCTTTTAATTAGTTAAATATAAATTTTTAAATGCTAATTAAAGCCCTAAAAATCAAGTTAATTATCAAAAAGCCCAAATAAATATTTTTCAATTGGTAAACCTCTAAAATAACCTAAAAAGATTTAAAACTATTTTTTTGAATTTTTAAACTAAGAAAAATTATTTAAAATGATTTAAAAACTATTAAAACTTAAAATAATTATAAAAATTAATCTAAAGATGATAAATTTAATCTAAGAGTTGCAAAAATCCTATTTTAGTGTATTAAAGCTAAGAAAAATATAAAAAGTGCAAAAATGTATAATTTGAAATTTAATAATAAAATAATATTAAGAATCGAAAAATTCTAAAAAATTCTAAAAACTTTCAAACTAGATTATTTTAACCTAAATAATCAGAAAATGAAAGTGAAATTACCAAAATACCCCTAATGGGCCCCCAAATGGGCTAAAAGCAAAATCAGTCCACCTTAATGGGCTTTTTAGCCCAAAAAGTCCAACTAAGCCACAAATGACCTGAAAAAGCCCTATCTGACTCAAAATTTAATTCTAAGCACAAAATTCTGAAGGCCCAAAAGTTGAAAATGAGCTTATCACAGCTTAAATAACAAACAGCTTATTCTTATTGGGCCAATAAGCCCATTAAGCAATAAGCTAATGCCATGAGCTCTGCTTAAACACACAACCTTCTTTTGAGATGCCTAAGAGATCTGTAAAAAGAAATTTTGAAAAAGCTCACTCAATAAGCCAGAAATAAGCAAAATAGAAATCCACTAAACAACAAAATAGTCGGGTTAGAGTTCTAGGGGGTTTCAGAAGCTCTGGGTTTTTTCAAAAGCTCACAAATAGCTTAACTAAGAATAATCAATCAAGAAAATCACAAAAAGCCAAGTAGAATAAGTTGTGTGAACCAATAAGCTGGCTGAAAAAGCCAAATAAGCTAGTTTTCTAGCAAAAGCTTAACCAAAAGACTTTTAACCTTCCAGACTTGTTATTAAGCTGAGAAAAATGAGTTCTATTACAAAAGCCAAGTTGTTACATGTACCAATAAACAGTTCTAAAAAATAAGCCAATTTGTGCTTATTTGAACAAAAGTCAAAGTACTCCAAAGTTCACCAAATGATCAAGGATGGTACAAGGGCTTGTTATAAGCAAGTTTTATGAAGAACTCAAGGAGGAGTCCTTGTGAATCAAGAGGTCAGTTGACCTTTTGATGACAGATTTTGGCAAAAAGGGCTTAATAAGCCAGTTAGCTTATAAGCCAGATACAAGGCACACCAAATAGAAAAATTCACTCACAAGCAGCACATAAACAAGATCCAAGCAACAAAACCACAAGGCATACACTAGAAATACAAACGCAAGCTCCAAATCAGGTGGTCACTTTGTTGATGCAAATGACCACTTCAGCCAACTTTGATAAGCTATAGCACACTCAAAAGCCACCAAATTCAACAAACAGATAACCAATAGATAGCTTATCACCTAAACTATTCCCAAACCTGATTTCAGACCTTAGATCCAATAAACAAAGAAGTTATTAGATCTGATGTGTTTGACCAATTTCAAAACACTTTTTATCAGATTTTTGCAAAACTTAAAATCCCTTTTCCAAACTTTCAGAAACTTAACCAATGACTAAAACTTGTTTATTATGACTTGTTTAGACTTCCCAAACCCTAAGAACCAAGGGCATAAGGCCACAAGGCCTTATGAACCAGTAAACCCAAACAATCCTTTAATAAACACTTTTCAAACAAACTTCTTAATCCTTCAAACAACCTACTGATTTTAATGATCAAATAGCTACACTAGGTGAGAACTAACATATACCAACCATAAAACACAAAGCACAAACACAAAATCACCAAATCACATAATAAAACAGACAATCTCATGTGATTTTTTTAGAGGAATCTTAACAAGAGCTTATACCTGTCCTCCACAACATCCTAGGAGGCCAGCAATTCTCCTTGGACCTTTTTCAACAACTAGAACAAGACCAAGGTACTTCAACAAGAAAGATGAACGACTGCCTTGGTTGATGTTTCAAAGCAGAAGGGCTTGATTTCTTCAACACAATGAACAAACAGCCCAACCAAAGGCTCCAATCACTTCACAAGCTTGGTGTCAACAAGCTTGTAAGAGCTTATAGCTTTTGGTCAAGAATTAGTACAACAAAAATAGCAAAATCAGAAACCACTTTTCAAGCTTTTTTCAAACTTGAAAACCTTACCAAACATAAACGTCCTTGAACCACAAGATTTAAGCACACTTATAACATATAATGGAACTCAAAATTACCCTTAAACGACACCAACTTTCAAAAACATAAAAAGGAATTACAATTTTCTAAAAATACCAACTTTTATAAAATTTAAAAAGGAATTACAATGTTTAAAAGGTAAAACTGGAACAAGGGACTCTCACAAGTTGAGGTCTCCTTATATAGGACTAGTAGACGATTCTAGAAAGCTAACATACATGAAAACCCTAGCTATGAATTTCCAGGAATGCCCTTGAGTGCTTGATGTTTGTGAGCTGTCCAAATGCATCAAATCCGTTCATTTTAGCTTTGGGATTAAGCATTGAGTGTGGGCTGTTGATTTGGCCACGTGGCATTCCTTGGAGGATAAGTTGTGATGTGATGGGTGGACGTCTTGAATGGTGGGGCCCTTTGGTGAGTGGAGGTGAGGGTTTTGTGTGTGGGATAGGTTTCTTCATGTGTGAATCAAGCATGTGCCTGGGTAATTTCCATTTACCCTTTGTTATGAAGGAGATAGTTACTGGGTTCATATGGTGAATAGTAACTATGTTTGATCCGGTTTTGGTGGAAAGGTAAGTGTTTGGCGCAATTATCTGATTTGAAAGTTTGGTGTGGCAATTGTAGTCCTTGTATTTTGGTGAAATAGGTAAAACAGGTTTTTCAGCCACAAAACACGTTTTCCTTTGTTAATAGACTTTCTGATTTCACACTTTTGCCCCAAAACTTTGGCAAAAGTGTTTCAAGGGTTGTTTTTGCCTTTTTTCATATTTGAGGGACTGATTTTGGACATTCTTGATCTTCAAAGGTCTTCATTGTATCTTTGACTTCATGAGGGACCCGGATTGACAATTTAGAATTGTTGAGGGACTAAACTTGTCATTTCTTCAAAGTTGAAGGACCATTTTGTAATTTTGACAAACTTAAGGGACCAAACTTGTAATTATTAATATACAAGGGTTTTAAGTGTCATTTCTTCATATTTTGAGGATCAATCTTGTATATCTTCAAGTCTTCAAGGGTTTATCTTGGATAATTCTTGAACTAGGGCCCGGTTCTTTGTACGGCTTCGTTTCTCGTGTCCGTTTTTCCTTGTTTCTTGTGATCTTTTGTCTATTTCACGATATCCATACCTAAAACACACAAGTAAACAAATACAAGCATATATATATATGGTATTTTATGACATTTTAATGCATTTAAAGCCCGAAAAGAACGATGAGATCATGTACAAATGCCATCTCATCACTCCCCCATACTAAGCCATTGTCGTGCCCTCACGCAATGCTAGAATAAAGTATCTAAGAATCACCAAAATTCATTTTTATTAACCTTTATTGAAAAGTAAAAGACTTGCAATAGTACCACGAAGATGTGTAAAGACATAATGTATGATTTTCATCACGAATGTGACTTTTAGGGTCAATGAATAGAAACAAGTAAATATCCCTTAGAGTAAATTTCGTCATCCTTGATTGTCATACATTCCATGCTAAGTGCAAAAACAAGATCATTGTTGGTACAAGTCATAATGCTAACACTACTCATACGTCTAAATTGTGTAATACTTTTTCTCCCCGCAATCCTAGTTATTATAAAAGAAAATGGGTTACTAGCATTTTTTTAAATATTTGTCATGGATCACAAGTGATTCATATTGACTTATTTGAGTATTTATAAGTCCGAAAGCAATGTAGCACGATTTAATCGATAGTTAGCCGAAGGACAAAATCTTTTAAAACGGCTTCTCGTGTATCTCCTTAAGTTCATATCTTGGCATAACTCGTTTCACGATTTGAGACCTTTCTCGGACCGATATTTGGCATGTACTTCATACTTCAAATCTTGGGAAGACGTTCTTGAAATTATGGTCTTCTCTTCATATTTTGGAATTTCTTCACTTGACGTTTTTGAGAGATTCTTCATACTTGGACCACGACTTCGTCATTTTTCTTCAATCTCTATTTTGGATTTTGATATACAACGATCCGCCTCCTTTTCGGACTTGGATATATTTATCCTCATACCTTGTAAGGGTCTTTTTGGATAGACTTTCTCCATGATCTTTAGGGGAGTATATGCTTTTCGTCGTGTGTCTCGATCCTTCATATTGATTTAGGAATAATGATACTTCACATCATCTTGGATATTTAGCAACAAAATAGAGCTCCTCATGCCTTGTTAGGGCCTTTTTGGATCTTCACCAATCTTCGCGTCCCGCTTCAATAAGTTATGCCTTGGCTATGAACTCTATTCAACCCCGACCAACTTTTAAACGATCTTGTGCTAGATGCTAAGTAACCTTTCAAATCGTACGACCTTACTTATTGCAATAATTTTTATTCCTAATGCGTTGATCTTATGGGAAGAAAAAGCCACAATTAAAAACATATGAGTTTTTGAAAGAACATTTTCATGTTCTACGTTTAGCATGATCACTTGTCTAACTCTATCACTTCTCGTTCTTCACTATATAAAGACCTCTAATTAAAGAGACTCGTGAATACTTAGCCATGCAAGTCAAAATTAAGCCAAATTTGGATTAGCTTTCATTAAGACTATATCAAATCAAAGTTTTGGGTTTTCAAGCCACCCATAGGATCTTGCACTTTCTTGTACTTTTTCAAGCTTAGAGAATGCATTTTATAGTTCCCTTGATAAGTGACTTTCTAGGATAAATTATAGGAACTTGCGAAAAGTTCTTGTTCTTAACCCGAATGAGCTAAGACTTTCTCGTTTTAAAGTTCCCTATATAAAAGTCTAGCAAAACTTGAATTGAGCGGGTTAAGGAATGTAAAGGGCTCCAAATGTCCATCAAGTCAAAAATTAGCTCTTATTCTACCCATCGGAAAATTTACATTCGTGTCTTAAAAACACTTTTTAAATCTAAGAAATTTTTTAAAATTTGGCCATTTTTAGCCTTATTAAAAATAAAACAAAACGTTGAAAGTTGGAAAACGTGAGGGCGTAGCAAAGCAAGTACCTATTCACCCCCATACTAAAAGTAAACATTGTCCTCAATGTTTCGAGTCTAAAGGTGGAGCACCCCCATACTAGAGACGAAGAGTCGAATGCTTAGGATCTAGCATGGAAAGGGTGATCAACAATATATCTAAAGCCGTTAATGAATTATGCTAAGAGATAATTGTTAGAACAATAAAGGATATGTCATGGATTCGTGAAAAACTTCTTCAAACAAACGATGGAGGCTCACGTAAACGAACATGAGAGTCTTCAACCGTAGATGATGATGATCTAGAAAACACAATCACAAACAACCACGAGACAACGAGTTGGAAGGGTACAAATCCCCTCTCATTATTTATTAGAAAGCATAAAAGGATAAGCATGGGATCTCCCCCACGAGGCACCTCGTTTTTGATTACTGAGTCATGAGCTCGACTCGATCCCCTCAATGCTAATTATCATTGGGGAAGGTGACTTGGTCGAGGTCAACCATTGAAGGAATTTCCCCACCAAAGTAGTGCTTAAGCCTATGTCCATTCACTTTGAAGTTAGGACCATCATCTTAAGCTAGCTCGATGGTCCCATAAGGAAACACTTGTGTAACGGTGAAAGGACCCGACCAACGAGATTTCAATTTCCCGGAAAATATCTTTAGTCTAGAGTTAAAAACTAACGCTTGATCACCAACGTTAAAAACCCGGTTTTTAATCTTTGCATCATGAAACTTTTTAGTCTTTTCTTTGAAAATTAATGAATTTTCATAAGCAGTGTCTCTTAGTTCATCCAATTCATTCAATTGTATTTTCCGGTGATCTCCCGCGGTCTTTAAGTTAAAGTTTGCATGCTTAAGGGCCCAATATGCCTTGTGCTCCAATTCAATGGGCAAATGACAATTCTTCCCATAGACTAACTTATAAGGAGTACAACCGATAGGTGTCTTATAAGCGATCCTAAAGGCCCATAAAGCGTCATCGAGTTTGTCGGACCATGAAGCACGGTTTTCTCCAATCGACCTCTCTAAAATCCTCTTTAAAGCTCGGTTCGAAACCTCGACTTGCCCACTCGTTTGCGGGTGATAAGCCGTAGAAAGACGATGAGGAACTCCATATTTCTTTAAGACCTTCTTGAATTGGTCATTACAAAAATGGGTTCCACGATCGCTTATAATAGCACGAGGGGTTCCGAACTGAGAGAATAGTTGCTTCAAAAACTTCACTACCACACGAGCATCATTAGTAGGTAAAGCCTTAGCTTCTACCCACTTAGAAAGGTAGTCAACCGCGACGAGGATATACTTGTTACCATGAGACGATGGGAACGGCCCATAAAGTCTATGCCCCAAATGTCGAAAATCTCACACACTTGAATTATGTTTTGCGGCATTTCATCACGTTGAGACGATTTTCCTTGACGTTGGCACGAATCACACGACTTCACAAGTGCGTGTGCATCATGATAGATAGAAGGCCAAAAGAATCTGGCGTCGAACACTTTCTTAGCCGTGAGATTAGCACCGTGGTGACCACCCGTGGGTACCTCGTGAAAAGCTCTAAGGAAGTTAGAAGCTTCGGCACCAAAAACACAACGTCGAACGAGTTGATCCGCACAAACCCGAAAGAGATAAGGGTCGTCCCAAAAATAGAACTTGACGTCACGAAAGAATTTTTGCTTTTGTTGTGTCGTCATACCTTTGATTATGAAATTACCCGCATGGTAATTTGCAATGTCGGCAAACCATGGGGTGGTGTCTTTAGAATTCACTACACCGAGAGTCTCGAGAGGAAATGTTTCAGTGATTTCCTTGTTCTCGAAAACATCTTTGTGAGGATCTTCTAGATGAGAGAGATGATCGGCCGCTAGATTCTCCGCTCCTTTTTTGTCAAGCACGGTGACATCAAATTCTTGGAGGAGGAGCATCCAACGAAGCAATCTCGGCTTAGCGTCTTGGTTAGCTAAGAGATACTTGATAGCCGAATGGTCGGTATACACGATGCTTTTAGTTAAGACGAGATAAGGTCAGAATTTCTCAAAAGCATAGACCATGGCAAGGAATTCCTTTTCCGTTGTGGTTTACTTTAATTAAGCCTCGGTCATCGTCTTACTAGCATAATGGATAGGACGGAAATGCTTTTCATAGTGTTTCCCTAAGACGGACCCTATAGCATAATCACTTGCACCGCACATGATTTCAAAGGGTAATTCCCAATTAGGAGCAACAAGAATGGGAGCTTCGGTGAGTTTCCTTTTAAGAGTTTCGAAAGCTCTAACACAATCCTCATTGAAGTTAAAAGGAGCATCCTTCTCGAGAAGGTGTGTCATAGGTCGAGAGATTTTCGAAAAGTCTTTGATGAAACGACGATAAAAGCCCACGTGGCCTAGGAATCTCCTAACTCCCTTAACGGTTTTAGGATGAGGTAACTTGGCGATGACGTCTACCTTAGCTTTATCGACCTCAATCCCCGCTTTCGATACCTTATGTCCTAAGACGATTCCTTGTTTACACATGAAATGACATTTTTCCTAATTAAGCACAAGATTGGTTTCTTCACAACGTTTTAACATTTTCTCGAGATTAGATAAACACGACGTAAACGAATTGCCAAACACCGAAAAGTCATCCATAAACACTTCAATCGACTTCTCGATCATATCGTGAAAAATAGCCATCAAACACCGTTGAAACGTACCCGGTGCATTACAAAGTCCGAAAGGCATCCTACGATAAGCAAACGTTCCATAAGGACATGTAAACGTAGTCTTCTCTTGATCACGAGCGTCGATAGGGATTTGAAAGTAACCGAAAAAACCATCTAAAAAGCAATAGAATTCATTTCCCGCGAGTCGCTCCAACATTTGATCCATGAAGGGCAAAGGAAAGTGGTCTTTTCGAGTGGCGTCATTTAACTTTCGGTAGTCAATAAACACCCTCCAACCGGTCACAACACGAGTGGGAATTAACTCGTTGTTTTCATTAGGCACAACGGTCATTCCTCCCTTTTTAGGGACACAATGGATTGGGCTCACCCATGGGCTATCAGAGATAGAATAAATCATTCCCGCGTCAAGGAGTTTTAGAACTTCCTTTTTAATGACATCGTGAATTTTGGGGTTTACCCTTCTTTGACTTTGAATTGCGGGTTTGTAGTCCTCCTCCATTGAAATCTTGTGAGTACAAACTTTTGGGTCAATACCCTTAATGTCGGAAATTTTCCACGCAATTGCCCCTTTATGAGCTTTAAGAACTTTCAAGAGCTCGGTTTTTTTATCATTAGCAATACCTTTTTGCAATAATAACCGGCAACTTGTCATCACCTTCCAAGAATGCGTATTCAAGGTGAGATGGAAGATCTTTCAATTCAAGGATAGGCGGTTCCTCGATTGAAGATTTTTGCACAACACTCATAACTTCCATCAGCGGAAGAAATGGTGGAATAGAAGTATCATCACTAATAAACACCTCATCTTCATTGTCGATTTCATTTGAAATAAAATCGCCTCCTTGGAATGGAGTGAGATTTGGTGTAGAATTAGCAAGAATCGGATCCAAAATAGTGGGATTGCCGCTTGACGAGCTATCGGGAAAACCTAACACTTCTTGTGAAAACTCATCGCAAACCACATCAACTAAGTCAATGTGATTGATGGTAGCTATTGCATAAACATGAGAAGGTTTTGAGTTTTGAGTAGCGTTTATAACAAGTTCCTCTTTGTTGAATCTCAAAGTGATAGTTCATGCATGAACGTCGATAAGCGATCTCGAGGTGTCTAAAAATGGACGACCTAAAATTGGAGGAACTTGAGGATCCGCGGGGATGTCAAATACTATAAAATGAACGGGATAGTAGAACTTCCCCACTTTCATGAAAACATCCTTGGCTACTCCATATGCTAAAATCGTAGAATGATCGGCCATCTCGATAGACATGTTCGAAGGAGTAAGAGCCGGAAGCGAAAGCGATTTCCAAATGGAAAATGGCATCAAATTAATGCTCGCACCAAGATCGGCCAAGGCGAGGCATTCTTTCATATCTTGTATGTCACAAGGAATGAGAAACTTTCTAGGTTCACCAACTTTTTCCGGTATGCGGTTAAGATAAACCGAAGAACAATTAGCAAGCTTTGAAAGCTTTTCCTTATCGCTCATCATACTTTTAAAAGTGGAAGCGAAACGAGGCATATATAACAACTCTTCGGCTAAACTCACATCAAAATGCACTTGTTGAAACATTTTTATAAAAATCAGGATTTGTTGTTTGTTACGTTCTTGCAATTACTCTTTGTTTTGTCTCGAAGGGTAAGGTAAGGGTGGTGTGGGTTGGACATTTGGCAACGGACTTAGAAACTCGGGTTTTATGATTGGTATTGGTTCAACCGTAGGTGTGGTATGAGCGGTACTTTGTGGGCTTGTGATATGCTCCTTTTCGACCATCACCTCGGGCTCTTTCTCGATTTCCTTCTCCGTAGAAGTACTTGGACGAGAGATTGGTTCCTTGAAAGTTTTACCACTTCGTGTAGTAATAACCTTCATTTCTCCCTTCGGGTTTGCATTGGTATCACTAGGAAGACCACCCGAGGAAGAGGGTTTACACATGATTGCTTCAAACATTTATGCCATTCGGTCTTCAAATTTTGATTGCCTTAAATCCGCTTTTAACAATTCTTTCTTAATCTCATGGTGTCCTTGTTCCATCTTTTGTTGATTTTATTGAAGACGTTGAACATTTCCTTCTATTTTATTAGCATGAGTCTTAAGTTCATTAGCAAGTTTGTTTTTAAGCTCGTTTTTCAACTCGAATCTTAAGCTAATTATCTCATGTTGCATGTTATCAAACTTAGCATCATTTGCTTTAGCATAATCCAAAAACTCTCCTTGAAGATTTTTAGTGTGAGCATTTTGAAAACCTTGTGGAGTGTTTCGAAAATCACGGTTTTGGTTTTGATTAGTAACTTTTCCATTCCCACTTTGATAATTCCCTTTGTTGTAGTTACGTGAATTGCCTTGATAATTACCACCTTGATTGTTGTTTCGATAGTTATTAACATTTTGATTTGGTGGAGCTTGATTTGGGCGGGAACCTTGGCCGTTTTAGTTGTAAGTTCCCGTTTCTACGTAAGCACTCGAAGTGTTGCCACCGGCGGTAATGCAATCGGAAAGATCATGAGCTCCACCGCAAGCCAAACAACTCTTATCAACCGCTTTAACCGAAGCGGAATACAAAGCATCTTGTGCTTTCTAATGAGTCATAAGATTTGAAAACCTATCGAAAAACCGATTTTCCTCATTAGCTTCATCATGTAAGGCATTAATGTTACGAGACGATGAGGACGATGACGAACCCATATTGGAAACACTCAGTGTGTTACGAGGGTTGTAAACCTTAGATCTATTCTCAATAATCTTTAAAGCTTCATCGGTCGTTTTGCACAAAAAATTATCACCCGCGGCGGCATTCAAATAATCTCGTTCATGATCTTTAAGCCCATTATAAAAAGTATCAACTTGATGTAATTCCGAAAAATCATGGTGTGGACATTCATGTAACATTTCCTTAAATCGTTCCCATGCCATTGAAAAACTTTCATTATTTCGTTGTACAAATCTTGAAATCTCATTTTTCAAATGTGTTGTTTTAGATGGTGGAAAAAATTTGTTCACAAACTTAGAAACGAGATCACCGCATGTCAAAATTGAATTTGGCGGTTCTTTCTCAAGCCAAATTTTAGCGGGTCCATCTAACGAGTATGGAAACAACATCATCTTAATGGCGTCATGTGGAACATCCTTAAACTTGCTAGTTGCAGTGAGACGATTAAAATTCCTTATGTGGTAATGCGGGTTGTCTTTCTCATGACCTCTAAACTTATTTGCTTGCAACATCGACATTAAAACCGTCTTAATCTCGAAATTCTCAGCAAGGATAGCGGGAATCGCAATCGCCTCTCCAAAACCCTCGGTGGGTGCTTGAAGCAACTCCATCATAGTACGACTAGCCATGATAGCTTCTTGTTCTACAATAGGTTCAACAATTGGAGTTTGTTCTTCAATCAACGTCTCTTGATTTCCTTGATTTTGACGACGTTTACGAGCTCGTTTTGCTTGGCTACGAGTTAGCATAAACTTCACGTAGAATGGGAGGTGAGCAAAGAAGATTCTTTTTGGGTATTTTGTGATTTTTCAATTTTTTTTGTGTTTTTGATTGTTTTTTAATTTTTTTGGATTTTGGTGTATCTTCGTAGACAACAGTCTACCAAATCTCTCCTCGAATCAAACTCTTGATTAAAGAAGCCTCAAAAGAATGAAAATGATCACGTGGAGTGAACGCCTTCGAATGACTTTAGCACTTTGGTGAAAACCAAATTGTTCAAGAGGGTTTAATCACAAAGAAACCAAGCAAATATATATGATACGTTATAATACTTTGGTCGGCAAAACCCTTGATAAGCTTTCAATCTCAAAATACTCACAAGCAAGCGGGGAAACGAGGCGGCGCGAAGCACTTAAGAGCCTTTTTGTTTGAGATTCGAATACAATAATTCGGAGATCAAATCCCAATTAAGGTTGTGTTTTTACACTTTTGGAGATATTTTGTATTGATTGTGATACTTAATACAATATAGTAATAATAATTTCACAAGAAAAACCAAAAAAACCGATAATACGTATTAGTAGATTTCTACTAATACAAATACTATTTTTGGTTAATATTAAAAACAACAAGACAAATTAATCATGACACACCTCCCCGGCAACGGCGCCAAAATGATTGAAGTAAAATACGACCTTTTAGGAAAAAGGCGTATAAGCGGTAAGTATTAAGTGATGATTTAGGAAAATCAAACACTAATGACCCAATGAAATTCGTTTCCCAAGGAGGTATATGTGTGTGACTAAGATGTAACAATATTTGAGATTAATATTTGAAAGAAGGGGATGAGAAAAGAGAATGACGAAGACTTGAAATTAATTACTACTACGACTAAACGTAAAACCGTAAAAATAGCTAAAATAAAAATTAATTATAAAAATTCCCAAAAATTTACCAAAAATCAAAATAAATAAACTAAGAATTTACCAATGATCAAAACTTTTTCAAACTTTCTAATTAATAAAATATTAATTTTTAAATGCTAATTAAAGCCCTAAAAATCAAATTAATTATCAAAAAGCCCAAATAAAGATTTTTCAATTGGTAAACCTCTAAAATGACCTAAAAAGATTAAAAACTATTTTTATAAATTTTTAAACTAAGAAAAACTATTTAAAATGATTTAAAAACTATTAAAACTAAAAATAATTATAAAAATTAATCTAAAGATGATAAAATTAATCTAAGAGTTGCAAAAATCCTATTTTAATGTATTAAAGCTAAGAAAAATATAAAAAGTGCAATAATGTGAAATTTGAAATTTAATAATAAAATAATATTAAAAACCTAAAAATAATAGAAAATTCTAAAAACTTACAAACTAGTTTATTTTAACCTAAATAATCAGAAAATGAAAGTGAAATTACGAAAATACACCTAATGGGCCCCCAAATGGGCTAAAAGCAAAATCAGTCCACCTTAATGGGCTTTTTAGCCCAAAAAGTCCAACTAAGCCCAAATGACCTGAAAAAGCCCTATCTGACTCAAAACTTATTTCTAAGCACAAAAGTCTGAAGGCCCAAAAGCTGAAAATGAGCTTATCACAACTTAAATAACAAACAGCTTATTCTTATTGGGCCAATAACCCAATTAAGCAATAAGTTAATGCCATAAGCTCTGCTTAAACACACAACCTTATTTTGAGATGCCTAAGAGATCTGTAAAAAGAAATTTTGAAAAAGCTCACTCAATAAGCCAGAAATAAGCAAAATAGAAATCCACTAAACGACAAAATAGTTGGGTTAGATTTCTAGGGGGTTTCAGAAGCTCTGGTTTGTTGCAAAAGCTCACAAATAGCTTAAATAAGAATAATCAATCAAGAAAATCACAAAAAGCCAAGTAGAATAAGTTGTGTGAACCAATAAGCTGGCTAAAAAAGCCAAATAAGCTAGTTTTCTAGGAAAAGCTTAACCAAAAGACTTGTAACCTTCCATACTTGTTATTAAGCTGAGAAAAATGAGTTCTATTACAAAAGCCAAGTTGTTGCATTTACCAATAAGCAGTTCTAAAAAATAAGCCAATTTGTGCTTATTTGACCAAAAGTTAAAGTACTCCAAAGTTCACCAAATGATCAAGGATGGTATAAGGGCTTGTTATAAGCAACTTTTGTGAAGAACTCAAGGAGGAGTCCTTGTGAATCAAGAGGTCAGTTGATGACAGATTTTGGCAAAAAGGGCTTAATAAGCCAGTTAGCTTATAATCCAGATACAAGCACACCAAATAGCAAAATTCACTTACAAGAAGCACATAAACAAGATCCAAGCAACAAAACCACAAGGCATACACTAGAAATACAAATGCAAGCTCCAAATGAGGTGGTCACTTTGCTGATGCAAATGACCACTTCAGCCAACTTTGATAAGCTATAGCACACTCAATAAGCCACCAAATTCAACAAACAGATAACCAATAGATACCTTATCACCTAAACTATTCCCAAACCTGATTCAGACCTTAGATCCAATAAACAAAGAAGTTATTGGATCTGATGTGTTTGACCAATTTCAAAACACTTTTTATCAGATTTTTGCAAAACTTGAAATCCCTTTTCCAAACTTTCAGAAACTTAACCAATGACTAAAACTTGTTTATTATGACTTGTTTAGACTTCCCAAACCCTAAGAACCAAGGGCACAAGGCCACAAGGCCATATGAACCAGTAAACCCAAACAATCCTTTAACAAACACTTTTCAAACAAACTTCTTAATCCTTCAAACAACCTACTGATTTTAATGATCAAATAGCTACACTAGGTGACAACTAACAGATACCAACCATAAAACACAAAGCACAAACACAAAATCACCAAATCACATAGTAAAACATAAAACAGACAATCTCATGTGATTTTTTTAGAGGAATATTAACAATAGCTTATACTTGTCCTCGACAACATCCTAGGAGGACCAGCAATGCTCCTTGGACCTTGTTCAACAACTAGAACAAGACCAAGGTACTTCAACAAGAAAGATGAACGACTGCCTTGGTTGATGTTTCAAAGAAGAAACTCAAGGGCTTGATTTCTTCAACACAATGAACAAACAGCCCAACCAAAGGCTCCAATCCCTTCACAAGCTTGGTGTCAACAAGCTTGTAAGAGCTTATAGCTTTTGGTCAAGGTTTAGTACAACAAAAATAGCAAAATCAGAAACCACTTTTCAAGATTTTTTCAAACTTGAAAACCTTACCAAACATAAACGTCCTTGAACCACAAGATTCAAGCACACTTATAACATATAATGGAACTCAAAATTACCCTTCAACAACACCAACTTTCAAAAACATAAAAAGGAATTACAATTTTCTAAAAATACCAACTTTTATAAAATTTAAAAAGGAATTACAATGTTTAAAACGTAAAACTAGAACAAGGGACTCTCACAAGTTGAGGTCTCCTTATAAAGGACTAGTAGACGATTCTAGAATGCTAACATACATGAAAACCCTAGCTATGAATTTCCAGGAATGAACTTGAGTGCTTGATGTTTGGGAGCTGTCCAAATGCATCAAAACCGTTCATTTTAGCTTTGGGGTTAAGCATTGAGTGTGGGTTGTTGATTTGGCCACGTGGCATTCCTTGGAGGCTAAGTTGTGATGTGATGGGTGGACGTCTTGAATGGTGGGGCCCTTTGGTGAGTGGAGGTGAGGGTTTTGTGTGTGGGATAGGTTTCTGCATGTGTGAATCAAGCATGTGCCTGGGTAATTTCCATTTACCCTTTTTTTATGAAGGAGATAGTTACTGGGTTCATATGGTGAATAGTAACTATGTTTGATCCGGTTTTGGTGGAAAGGTAAGTGTTTGGCGCAATTATCCGATTTGAAAGTTTGGTGTGGCAATAGTAGTCCTTGTATTTTGGTGAAATAGGTAAAACAAGTTTTTCAGCCACAAAACACGTTTTCCTTTGTTAATAGACTTTCTGATTTCACACTTTTTCCCCAAAACTTTGGCAAAAGTGTTTCAAGGGTTGTTTTTGCCGTTTTTCATATTTGAGGGACTGATTTTGGACATTCTTGATCTTCAAAGGTCTTCATTGTATCTTTGACTTCATGAGGGACCATGATTGACAATTTAGAATTGTTGAGGGACTAAACTTGTCATTTCTTCAAAGTTGAAGGACCATTTTGTAATTTTGACAAACTTAAGGGACCAAACTTGTAATTATGAATATACAAGGGTTTTAAGTGTCATTTCTTCATATTCTGAGGATCAATCTTGTATATCTTCAAGTCTTCAAGGGTTTATCTTGGATAATTCATGAACTAGGGCCCGGTTCTTTGTACGGCTTCGTTTCTCGTGTCCATTTTTCCTTGTTTCTTGTGATCTTTTGTCTTTTTCATGATATCCATACCTAAAACACACAAGTAAACAAATACAAGCATATATATGGTATTTTATGACATTTTAATGCATTTAAAGCCCGAAAAGAACGATGAGATCATGTACAAATGCCATCTCATCAGTCACGTACAACGAGGGGATGAGTAAAGAAGATTCTTTTTGGTGTTTTGTATTTTTCCAATTTTTTTGTGGTTTTTGATTGTTTTTAATTTTTTTTGGATTTTTGTGATTGTATTAAATAGACCAAAATCTACAAATCTCCTCCTTAATCAAATCTATTGATTAAAGAAGCCTCAAGGAATGAAAACGATCACGTGAAGTGAACGCCTTCGATGACTTTAGAACGTTGGTGGAACACCAAAACGTTCAAGAGGGTTTAATCAAATGAAACCAAGAAAGTATATATGATACTTAATAATACTTTGGGTGGCAAAACCCTCGATTAGCTTTCAATCTCAAAATACTCACAAGCAAGCGAGGAAACGAGGCGGCGCGAAGCACTTAAGAGCCTTTTTCCTTAGGGTATAATTTTTAATAGCCGCCTTATACCCACCTTATAGTTTGTATTTTTCAAAATCGAGCTTCACGAAAGTATTTATCTATTTTTGCCTTTTCTTTCTTGTTTGAGATTCGAATACAATGATTGAGTAATGACCTCCCAATCAAGGTTGTGTTTTCACACTTTTGGAGTACTTGTGAATTTATTGTTCTACGTATATAATATATTAATAATATTTACACAAAAAACGAAAATCGATAATACGTATTAGTAGAGTGCTACTGATACAATAGATATTATGGCTATATGTAAAAACAACAATTGCCAAATCAAAACACAACACACCTTGATAGGTGTGTAAACACCCATCCTTTTTACCACTTAATTACAATAATAACCGGACCAAAACGTGTATTTTATGTCTTTTATGTCGGAGTTATGCGTGGTTTGTGTTTTTGTTATGATTTAGGACGAAATTGTGAAAAGTGGAGAAAACACGGCATTCACGGGCTTTTATTGAAGAAAAAGATGAAAGATGAAGTCGAGAAGTCAAGAGTGGAAGAAGAACGGAAGTCCAAGACCAATTCTGAAGATTTATCGAAGAAAAAGTCAAAAGGCGGAAGTTTATCAAAAGCCAAAAGACTCAAGTCTAATTTATTGAAGAATTAAAAGACGAGTTAAAAGAAATCCCGAGCCAAAAGTCATGAAAGTCCAAGATTAAAGAAGATTTAAAGGCTTAAGGACTAATGGTGCAATTAACAAAGAGATTAAGAAGGAAGGGCCTAATGATGCAATTAAGAGAAAATGAAGGAGGGTAGGAAGATTCCTAATCCTCCCCTATATATAGATCATTAAGTTTATCATTTCATTTTTGTTGGCTAAGGTGACAATTAATCTTCCACCCTTTATTTTTCTTGCACTTTAATTACTTGTCCATTTAATTACCTTGTCTTGCACCTTATTTACCATTTAATTTCAAGTAAGTGTTTTTAATGTTGTTGCTTTAATCTTTATTTACATTTGATCAAGTTTCTTTTCATCATTCTCTTTCTACTTTTCTTCTTTTTGGTTTGGCTCAATTTCGGATTAAGCTAGCTTTTGCTTAATCCATTTGCTTATTTGATTAAAGGTTTTGTCTTTTCTTTTCTTTTTAAGTGTCCATACGAAATTAGCCATAAGTTTGACAATCTTATGTGCTTATTTGGTATTTGGCTTAATCAATTTCCAAGTTTTCTTAAAAGTTTTACTTTTTTGAATTTTATTCCATTAAATTTCATTTTATAAATTTTGAAAGGATTTTACTTTTTAGCTTATTGTTTCGTTTTTCTTCATTTCATTTAAGTATTTGTTACTGCTTATAGTTCTAGCTTAATTGGTTCTTGTGCTTATTACGAATTGTGCTCCATCGGAAAGTAAGGGATTTGGCATTGCGATAGCTCGACTTCTCCATATTTCGATTGTGACAGAATTGGATCTAGGGATTCCACATTACGACGGGGTGCATTCCCCGCTTTCCGATAGTGACAGTATTGGGACTAAGGTTTGCATTCCGATCCGGGATTGCGATAGAGTGAATTATCCCCTTATTCCGATCAAGATTCCGATCGCACATTGCGATCGGGATTGCGACGGATCTTAAGGCTTCACTAAAACGAAGTGCTGCCCAATTTTCCCAAGCAACATTCCGATCTGGACTACATTCCGATAGATTTGTACATTCCGACAGGTTGCACCTTTTTATTCTGATAGCTCATTCCGATCTGGATTCTGATCAGGGTTGGTTCTACACATTCCGATCTGGGGTGTTTGGTTATTCCGATCTGAAAAGGTGACATACTCTGATCTGGTGTTTTCAATCAACATTCCGATAGGGGGGTTTGTGTTCATTCCGGTGGTGAGTCTAATTGGAATATATTCCGATTAGGGTGGTTTTCATCTTTTGTCTTGTTTAATTTTTAAGGTTACATTTTTAATACTTCGTCAAATTTAATTTTCGTCACGCTTTAATTTTAAGTCACTTAATTATCCGTCATTTAATTATTTAAATTTTCAATGTTTTTAATATTGCACCATTTACTTTTAATTAGACTTAGATTTATTATAACGCCATTTTAACGGCATTTTACTTTTACGTCATTTTCTTTAATTGTTTTTGCACATTTTAATATACTACAACGACAAACTATTTGTTTCACCAAAGAACAGCTGAGTCATACTTAAAACCATTTTTCAATTCGAAGAGACATACTTAAACGAACTAATTTTTATACGGGGCAAAAGCCGTGTATTAAATGGCGCCGCTGCCGGCTCTTTTCGTAAAGATTAAAGGTTTTCTGTGAGAGACGCGTTGCTTTTTGGGATCCGTTCACTTGTGAGCGTTATTTTTTTTGTTTAAAAAAAATTCAAAGAAAATTCAAAAAACCATAAAAAATTAAAAATTGATAAAAATACATAAAAATTAAAAATTTCAAAAATCCAAAAAGATTTTATCTTTATTGTGTATATATATTGTCTTTGTGTTTGGTTTCTTTTTCTTTTGCATTTTCAGGTGTATGCGTACTAGATCTTCTAATTATCAAGAGCCCAAGACTCAAGAAGATTTAAGTATGTCAGGTGTTAACAATAACAATAATTCACCGCACCTTAACAATAACAACAATGTTCTTCCACAGCCCAATCTTCGGACAATGGAGGAGCTTTGTCAACCTACCATGTTTGGACGAGGAGGACCGATTGCGCCGATGCAAATCAACGCTCCGGAGTTTTCGTTGAAGCACCACATGATTCAGCAAGTGCAAACAAATCCTTTTAGAGGAATGCCTGATAATGATGCCAACAAACACCTCGACAAGTTCATTACAATCACTCAAAGCATGAAGTTGCCCGGTGCCACAATGGATGTTCTACGCCTTCAACTCTTTCCACATACTTTATCACATCATGCCGAGAAATGGTTTGATCGTCTCCTGAAGAATTCTATTCACACTTGGGATGACATGACTCAACGCTTTTTGTCGCGCTACTTTCGACCATCCATGGTCACAAGCCTTCGCAATCAAATCAGCGGTTTCATGCAAGATCCCGATGAATCTCTTTTTGATACTTGGGAACGATAAAATGTCTTGATTGATCGTTGTCCAAACCACAACATGCTCCCTGTGACATTAATTGATACTTTCTACAACGGTTTGACTTTTCGAGATCGTGATACGATTAATGCAGCCGCCGGTGGCACATTTATGAAAAGGAGACCCGAGGAGTGTAGAGAGCTTATTGAGAACATGACTACTCACCACAAAAACTGGGATTCCTCTGCTTCTTCAAGGAACAACCCGAGATTCAATGTTTCTTCCACCTCAGCAAACCCTGATTTGACCGAACTCACCCGCATGATGACTGAAATGAGCAAAAGTATCACGCTTCTCGCTTCAAACCAACAACAACAACAAGTTAAATCAGTTGCACCTTCTTGTGAAACATGCGGTGGTCCTCACTCATACACCGATTGTCCTTCTACACAAGGAAATCCGGAAAATGTGTATGCAGCCTATGGTAATTATTCACCGGAAAATTACCAAGCTCGACCACAAGGGGATAGAAATTTGCTGAGTTACCGGTCAAACAACTACCTTTCACCCGGTTTTTCTCCTCAAAACCAAAACCCCGCCAACAATTATACTAGAAGCAACCAAATCCCACCAAGAGCTTCTAATCCTTATCACCCACCCGCCCAACAAGCCCCACCCATTAATCCCGATGTTGAAGCCATCATGAGAACCCAAGGTGAGCAAATCAAGAATCTGCAGAGTCAAATTATCAATCTTAAAGGAGATATCACAAAGGAAGGAAATGAGATTAGATCCGAGCTTCGAGATAATATTCAATCCTCCTTCAGCAATTAAACAAATGATTTGAAGAATATGCTTGCTAGTTTCTAGCCCGCCGCTCAACCTTCTTATTCGAGTTCTCTACCTTCAAACACCGTCACCAATCCGCGAGCAAATGTGAGTGCTATAACTACTCGTAGTGGAATTACCATTATCGATCCACCAATCCCGCCCCCATCATCTACACCTCCTCCACCACCATTTATCCCTACTCCTCCTACATCTAGTATTAGTGCACTATTACCGTCTCCGCCTCGCCATGACGATGTCTCTAGGAAGGACCCTTCAACATCTACACCTTTACCTGCTACACCTTCTACACCTTCCCCACCCAAATCCAATATCCCTTATCCTTCTCGTTTAGGCAAGACCAAAATACTAACCAAGGATGACTCTGAAGTGTCGCGCTATGTGAAGATGATCTCTCAAATGAACTTCAACATTAGCTTTCTTGAAGCACTTGTCCATATGCCGAAATTTGTTAAAGCATTTAAGGAATTGCTTAACAAGAAGGAGAAGCTGATTGAGCTCGCCAACGCATGCTTAAATGAAAACTGCTCTGCAGTTATTCTTAAAGAACTTCCGGAAAAGCTTGGAGATCCCGGTCGTTTTGTGTTGCCTTGCGTTTTCAACAAAACTGAAGAATTTACTGCCCTTGCTGATCTCGGGGCTAGTATTAATCTTATGCCTTTGAGTGTTTGGAAAACACTATCATTGCCCGACCTCACTCCAACGAAGATGACTCTCGAACTTGCAAATCGCACTCTCGCTTACCCCGTTGGTATAGCCGAAGATGTGTTCATTAAAGTTGGCACATTTACTTTCCCGGTCAACTTTGTCATTGTTGATTATGAAATGGACCCTCGTATTCCTTTAATACTTGGTCGGCCATTCTTGAGAACCGGACGAGCTCTAGTTGATGTTGCCGAAGGTGAGTTAATCTTAAGAGTCGGGAATGATTCACAAGTTTTTAAAATGGGGAAGCTTACTAGCAAATCCTATGGACGAGAATCAGTGAATATGATTAATGTGCTCGATGATTTGTCGTCTACAACAATCCTCTATTCGATTCTTGCATCGACAATCCACTTTTTCATGATGATGTGGATGATTCTCTCTCCAATTTGGAACCTTCTCCCATTTATGATTCTCCACCGGTCTTCGATGCTTATGATGATGATGATTCTGCTCAGATTCGGATGATTTTGATGATTGTACTTCCGAGTATCCCGAGCTGCCCACATATGATGATTTTGATGAGGCTGATACTCTGTCGAGTGATTCTTCACATGATGAAGATCCTCAACCGCCATCACTCGATCCTACTTTGGACGATTACTCATTTGAGGAAGACTTCTCTACGTTTCTCAACACTTACTTCCCTCATGAGAGTGATGCTCCTCCTTATGATTTTGAAGATTATTGTCTTGATCCTACTTTGGATTTGAAGAACATTCTTTCTACGGAGAAGAAACCGGTCGACACCAATATCCACAGCACGTATGAGTTAACACCTCTTTGTCCACCTTCTGAGGACAAGGTTGTGCTTCTTCGCGGATCTTCTTCACACTCTGCTGAGCCTGAGTGCTATTTTCCCCTAAAGGAAAAGGTGTTCGACCCCGGTATTGAAATCTTTAAGCCATCTCAGTATCCACCTGATGAAATAAAAGGAAATATCTTTGGAACTCATGGATATCTGCTTGCACCACTTCACCCTTGCTTCTACCATGCTCCATCGCTGCTTAAGGGAACCTTGCCTACTCTTCTTTGGCTTGCCTTGTTCGCCTTAAGTTTGTGCTATTTGATGGACGAAAACTATGTCTTTGATCCTGGTGGATATGTTTCATGCTTCTTCCTATGATGATCAAGGTCGAGTCAGGCACAAGACTCGGTAATCAAAAATCAAGCGCTTCTTGGGAGGCAACCCATGCATCTATATTTACACTTTCTTTATCATAAGTGTAGGGGGGAGACCCGTTGGTTTGCTTTTTCCTCTCCTCTCTTATTAATCAGGGATTCGAGCTTCAAAGACACACTCTTGATGATTCTTGACGACCCATGATTCCGTGTTCCACTTCCTCCCGGTTCTATCCTAAACTCTTTTCGATTCACTATTTTATATTTTCTTAATATTAAAATAGGAATCTCTTTAGTTGTCTCTTCCTTAGCAAGATTTAAACAACGTGCACAATGTCCTAAGTGTAGGGGAGTTTACTCCCACATGCTTAAACATTGAGGACAATGTTTATATTAAGTGTGGGGGGACTTCTATCGAAGTTAAGTGGCCTTTTCCTTGTATTTGTGCTCATTTTAACCGGAAAATCAATTTTTCGACATTTTTCAAAATTTTTGATCTATTTTGGCCTATTAGTTTTTCCCATTGTATAGTTATTTTTCTTTCCTTGCTAGAATAAATGTTTAATAAAGTGGTTTTAATTTTCAAACGTTGTGAATCTTTTGACTCAACCCGAGTTTACTTATCTAAGTTACTCTAGCTAGTATCCTTAACATGTTTAAGTCAAGTTTTGCTAGGCTTTTATATAGGGAGCTATAAAACGCGAAAGTCTTAACTCTCACGGGTTAAGAACAAGAACTTTTCGCAAGTTCCTATAATTGATCCTAGAGAGTCGTTTATCAAGGGAACTTTAAAACACGATTTCTAAACTTGAAAAGGTCTAAGAGTTTGCAAGATCCTATAGGCGACTCGAAAACCCAAAACTTTGATTTAATAGGCTAAGCATCCACGAGTCTCATTCCTTGAGATTTTAAACTGTGGAGAACGAGAGATGATAGAGCCAATTATAAGTTCGGTATTCTTTCGTGAATTTATGTGAGTTAATTATAAGACTATTCTCCCATCGCTTGCTAATAAATTTATCTGCAATAAATAAGGTTGTACGATCTGAAAAGTTACTTAGCTTCTAGCCTAAGATCGTTTAAAAGTTGCTCGGTATGGATTAGATTTCATAGCCAAGGCATAACTTATTGAAGCGGGATGCGAAGATTGGCGAGTCCAAAAAGGTCCTAACAAGACATGAGGGCTATATTTTGTTGCTAAAGGTCCAAAGTGATGTGAAGAATCATTTACCGAAAATCAATATGAAGGATCGAGACACACGACGAAAAGCAAAAACTCGCCAAAAGTCATGGAGAAGTGTATCCGAAAAGACCCTAGCAATGTATGAGGATAAATAGATCCAAGTCATAAAAGGAGGCGGATCGTTGTATATCAAAGTCCAAAATAAAGATTGGAGAAAAATGAAGAAGTCGTGGTCCAAGTATGAATCTCTCAAAACTTCAAGTGAAGAAATTCCATTAGGAAGAGAAGACCATAATTTCATGAACGTCTCTCAAGGATTGAAGTATGAAGTCGCTGCCAAATATCGGTCTGAGAAAGGTCTCAAATCGCGAAGCGAGTTATGCCAAGATATGAACTTTATGAGGTCCCGAGAAGCAGTTTTAAAAGATTTTGTCCTTTAGCTAACTATTGATTAAATCGTTCACTTTATTTTCGGACTAAATAACTATAGAAATAAGTCAACAATGCATCTTCGTGATCATTCAGGACAATAATAAAATATAAGAGATACCCCTAGGAATAAGGGAGTCTAAGTGAATAATTGGCCCACATGAGTTCGTGTTAGTCTACTAACTTATAATAACAATGATCTCGTTTTTAAGCTTGGTTTGGAGAAAGTGAAAACTTGAGGATGATGATTATTCATGACATTTCCAAAACCCAAGGTATGTTTTTGATTTCTTTATTTTGAATGTTTATAATTTTCTATCTCTTTAATAAAGGCCAAAGTGGATTGATTAAGATGAAAAATGAAATCTTGCTTTGTAACTAATGCATTGCATGAGGACATTGCAATGGTCATGTGTAGGGGATTTGATAAGTGTGTAAACACCCATCATTTTTACCACTTAATTACAATAATAACTGGACCAAAACTTGTATTTTATATCTTTTATGTCGGAATTATGCGTGGTTTGTGTTTTTGTTGTGATTTAGGACGAAATTGTGAAAAGTGGAGAAAACGCGGCATTCACGGGCTTTTATTGAAGAAAAAGATGAAAGATGAAGTCGAGAAATCAAGAGTGGAAGAAGAACGGAAGTCCAAGACCAATTCTGAAGATTTATCGAAGAAAAAGTCAAAAGACGGAAGTTTATCAAAAGCCGAAAGACTCAAGTCTAATTTATTGAAGAATTAAAAGACGAGTTCAAAGAAATCACGAGCCAAAAGTCATTATAGTCCAAGATTAAAGAAGATTTAAAGGCTTAAGGACTAATGGTGCAATTAACAAAAAGATTAACAAGGAAGGGCCTAATGATGCAATTAAGAGAAAATGAAGGAGAGGAGGAAGCTTCCTAATCCTCCCCTATATATAGATCATTAAGTTTATCATTTCATTTTTGTTGGCTAGGTGACAATTAGTCTTCCACCCTTTATTTTTCTTGCACTTTAATTACTTGTCCTTTTAATTACCTTGTCTTGCACCTTATTTACCATTTAATTTCAAGTAAGTGTTTTTAATTTTGTTGCTTTAATCTTTATTTACATTTGATCAAGTTTCTTTTCATCATTCTCCTTCTACTTTTCTTCTTTTTGGTTCGGCTCAATTTCGGATTAAGCTAGCTTTTGCTTAATCCATTTGCTTATTTGATTAAAGGTTTTGTCTTTTCTTTTCTTTTTAAGTGTCCATACGAAATTAGCCATAAGTTTGACAATCGTATGTGCTTATTTGGTATTTGGCTTAATCAATTTCCAAGTTTTCTTAAAAGTTTTACTTTTTTGAATTTTATTCCATTAAATTTCATTTTATAAATTTTGAAAGGATTTTACTTTTTAGCTTATTGTTTCGTTTTTCTTCATTTCATTTAAGTCTTTGTTACTGCTTATAGTTCTAGCTTAATTGGTTCTTGTGCTTATTACGAATTGTGCTCCATCGGAAAGTAAGGGATTTGGCATTGCGATAGCTCGACTTCTCCATATTTCGATTGTGACAGAATTGGATCTAGGGATTCCACATTGCGACGGGGTGCATTCCCCACTTTCCGATAGTGACAGTATTGGGACTAAGGTTTGCATTCCGATCCGGGATTGCGATAGAGTGAATTTTCCCCTTATTCCGATCAAGATTCCGATCGCACATTGCGATCGGGATTGCGACGGCTCTTAAGGCTTCACTAAAACGAAGTGCTGCCCAATTTTCCCAAGCAACATTCCGATCTGGACTACATTCCGATAGATTTGTACATTCCGACAGGTTGCACCTTTTTATTCCGATAGCTCATTCCGATCTGGATTCCGATCAGGGTTGGTTCTACACATTCTGATCTAGGGTTGTTTGGTTATTCTGATCTGAAAAGGTGACATATTCCGATCTGGTGTTTTCAATCAACATTCCGATAGGGGGGTTTGTGTTCATTCAGATGGTGAGTCTGATCGGAATATATTCCGATTAGGGTGGTTTTCATATTTTGTCTTGTTTAATTTTTAAGGTTACATTTTTAATACTTCGTCAAATTTAATTTTCGTCACGCTTTAATTTTAAGTCACTTAATTACCCGTCATTTAATTATTTTAATTTTCAAAGTTTTTAATATTGCACCATTTACTTTTAATTAGACTTAGATTTATTATAACGCCATTTTTAACGCCATTTTACTTTTACATCATTTTCTTTAATTGTTTTTGCACATTTTAATATACTACAACGATAAACTATTTGTTTCACCAAAGAACAACTGAGTCATACTTAAAACCATTTTTCAATTCGAAGAGACATACTTAAACGAACAAATTTTTATACGGGGCAAAAGCCGTCTATTACGCCTCCCAGGCAGCGGCGCCAAAATGATATTGGGTAAAAATACGTCTTTTAGGAAAAAGAGCGTAATTAGGGTAAGTACACAAATGGTTTAGGAAAACCACAAGTTATGACCCAAAGTGGGGATCGTTCTCAAGGAGGCTTGGTGTGTGTGTTAAGAAATGATTAACTTTGTGATTATATTTATGAGAAGAGAAAATAGAAATGAGATAAGAAGAGAATGACGGTTACGATGACGAATTAAACTAAGACGATAAAGTCGTACACGTAAAACCATAAAAAGTAGCAAAAATAAAAATTTACCCTAAAAATTCCTAGAAATTTGTAATAAATCCTAAATAATGCAATTAGAGTTTACAAAAAATCAAAAACCACTCAAACCTTTTATTTAATTAAATAATAATTTTTTAATGCTAATTAAAGCCCAAAAAATCAATTTAATTAACAAAAAGCCCAAAATGAGATTTTTTTTCAATTGTAAACCTCTAAAATGACTTCAATTAATTTGAAACTATTTTTGAAAATTTTAAAACTAATAAAAACTATTTAAAAACAATTAAAAACTATTTAAACTTAAAATAATTATAAAAATTAATCTAATGAGAATAAAAATATTCTAAAAATTGTAAAACTCCTAACTTAATGTATTTAACCTAAAAAATATAAAATTTTGAAAAATCTAAATTTTAATTTTAATAATAAAATAATAATAAAATAATATTAAAAATCCAAAATTTATAAAAAATTCTAAAAAGTTGCAAACTAGCCTATTTTAACCTAATAAACACAAAAACGATGTTGAAATTACCAAAATACCCCTAATGGGCCTAGAATGGGCCAAAGGTCCAAACAGTTGGCTTAATGGGCTTATTAAGGCCCAATAAGAAAAATGTTGTCCAACTAAGCCCAAAAACTCCTATCTGACTTAAAATTTGATTTTAAAGACAAAACACTTAAGGCCCAAAAGCTGAAAATGTGTTTAAGCTAGCTTATTTCAAAGCAGCTTATTCTTAATGGGCTTTTTGGCCCATTAAGCTATAAGCTGATGCCATAAGCTCAAATTAGACACAAAAGCTTCTTTTGAGTTACCTATGAGTTCTGTAAAAAGAAGTTTGAAATAAGCACAAGGAATAAGCCTGAAAAAGCAATAAGCTATCATCACAAAACGACTAAATAGTCGTTTTCGAGTTCTAGGCCACCCCGAGAGCTGATTCAACTTTCAAAAGCTTTTAAATGACTTAAATAAGCTTAATCAACAAAAAGTTTTCAAATAAGCCCACTCAATAAGCTGGAATAAGCATATAAGCACATAATTTAAAGTCAAACTTATGAGTTTTCTAGCAAAAAGTCAAAGTCAAGGTCTGATAAGCTCCAGTTCAATCAAATGGGTCAAATGATGAAGATCTATAAAAAAATTAACTTGTTGCACGTTTAAATAAGCCAATATGGCTTATTAATAAGCTGACTAAAAAATTACACTAGCAGGGGCTAGTTTTGGGTTTTGAGCAGTGGGAACTTTTCCCACTGCTTGACTTAATTGACTTTTTGTCTTATATGACTTTTTTGTGGATTCAAGTTTCACAAAGGCACCCAAATGATCAGTTAATCATAAGGAGTCAATAACAATCACAAAAACATAATCACAATCAGCCAATTAGTACAGTTAATTCAAAACATCACCAGATCTAGCCCAGACATGAACAATAAGCAGTTATGAACTTATAAGCTGTTTAAGCAAATTTCAGCCAACCAAATTGCCCCAAAAGCATACATAAGCTATAATAAACTCAAATGAACAAGTTTAAACAGGTTTCAGTCAATGTTACAAGGCCTAAATCAAGATTCAAGCACAATAAGGTTACTGATGAACACTAACAAGCAGATTTTTCCTTTTGCTGATGTACTTGACCAACAAGCCAAATTCAAACACTCAAATCTATCACATAGGTTGTATTAACAATGATTTAACAACTTTTAGCCCTAAGCATGCATATACTCTAGATATTTCCAAAATCTTAGGTCAAAATCAGTCAAATCCAATGAGATATAGCACAATGTTTGATTCAAGGGTTTAAGGCTAATAACTTGCAGGTTTTAGTTCTCAACCAAGTAAATAACAGATAACAAGCATAAACAACAACTTTCAACAATACAATAGCAACTTATGATCTTAAATATCCCAAAAACCCCTTATCTTTTTCAAATCAACTTTAAACAAGTATAAGTGTATTCCAAGACTACCCAAGCCCAATCAAACACATTAACTAGTATAACATGCAGTATCAAGCAAGATTATACCACAAATTCAGCAAGAACACAAGTAGCACACAAATTCACCAAAATTCAAGGTTTTAAGCAGATTTTAGGTAGAATGGTGCATACCTCATGGATGTACATCTACACCCACGAATTTTGAGCTTATGTGCTAGCAAGAACAAGAACAAGCTTCCACAAACAACCCTGCTAAGGTTCAACAAGGTTAAGCACAAAATTATCAAAAACAGAAAAGTGAAAAATCCTTGATTAATGCAACCTTAGTTCCCCACACTTGATTATCCCCAAGTATAAGCTTCACAACACCTTGATATCACAATATCAGGATGCTATGATCAGCTTTAGCCCAAAAATTCAAAGGTTTGAACAAGAATTAGCAAAATATCAAGATTTAAGGAAAATATGCAAACTTTTGCACACTCCTTTGAAAACAGGTTTTAGGATTCAAGATTAGTAAACAAACAACAATAATAAGCAGATATAATGATTGTCACTTGAGTTTTCTTCACCAAATTCAAACACATTCCATTAATTGAATATATGATTTACAGAATTGTGAACTTAGGAAAATTCAAGAGCAAAACACAAATGTAGTGATGCTAATTCCTTATATAGGCTACAAGAAACCTAAATGCTGAATAAAAAAACGTAACCCTAATGATGTAGAAGCCCAAAAATGCTCTTGTGAAGTTTGAATAACTTGAGAATCATGTGACTTGTTCTTGGCGTTTTGTTGTAGCTGGCAAGGTGAAATTGCATCCAAGGGTTTATAACAAGCTTAAAATGTAAGCTTCAATGTGGATGGTTGGATTGTTGTCCAAGTTTTGGCAGTTTGCACAAGATTGTAGAAGGGGAATCTCATGTGGGGTTGATGGGTGATGTGGCAAGTAGTTTTAAGGTTGGGATGTGTTTATAAGACCCTTAATCATAAATCTGCACAATATTAGGGTTTAATTGTTGGTAACTAACAAATGCCCAATTGAGATTATGAACATGAAGAACAAGGTTTTAATCCATTTTTGGGTGGATTAATGTTTAAAAATGTGTTTAGGCGCCAAGGTTATTTAATAAATAAACCAGATTAGTGGAGAGCCGAGGTGGATGAATGGTGAAGGGTGATTGGTGGAAAAGGGTGAGTGGGACACGTGTAAGGGGATGGTTGGTCTATGTAACTTTCCTTGTCTGCCTAAATATGTCCCCAGCCTTTCTTCTGTCTTTCACTTGTAAATAAATAAACCAAAACTCGTTTTCCTTTGTAATTGAAGTTTCCAATTTCACACTTTTGCCCCAAAAGTTTTGTAAAGTAATTTCAGGGGTATTTCTTGCCATTTGTTGATTCTTGAAGGGCTGTTTTGGCATTTTCTTCATCGATAATGGTCTTGACTTGTTTTTTTGACTTCTTGGAGCACTGAATTTGCCAAGTCATGATTAATGAGGGACCATTTTTGTCATTTCTTCCAAGTCAAGTGTCCTTTTTGCAATTTGATAAACTTAAGGGACCAAACTTGTAATTTATTGTAACTTGAAGTCCTTCATGGTATGTTTGACTTTGAGGAGGACTAATATTGAAAATTTAGTTTTGTTGAGGGACTAAAATTGCCAATTCTTCAAAGTAGAGGGCCCTTTTTGTAATATTGACAAACTTTGGGGACCAATCTTGTAATTATGAAGATACAAGGGTCTAAAGTGTCAATTCTTCAATATTGGAGGACCCTTCTTGCATAATCTTCAAATCTTCAAGGGTTTTGTCGTGGAATATCTTCATTAGGGCTTGGTTCATTATGCGACTTCGTTTCCCGTGTTCGTTTTTGTATGATTCTTGTGATATTTTGTCATTTTCTCAATATCCGTACCTAAAATACACAAGCAACAAACACAAGAATATATTTGGCCATTTTCATGATATTTAATGCATTTAAAGCCCTTTTTGGACGATGAGACTATGTATAAAAGCAGTCTCATCACTGGCACATTAAACTCTTCCATCAAATCTTCATGAGAGACTTCGTGAAGAGTGGCCGCATAAGCAGAAGGGGTGCATGATCGATAAACTCCTTACAAGAATTTGGGGAGTCCAGCATATCCTCGTTCGTTAGGTTCCACCTCGGACGGAAGGAATTTTGCGACGCCTCGCTGATCACAGGCTCTTCAGTACGGCTTGTGGGGGGAGATTTAGGTACATCCTTGAACACATAGGAAGGCACATCTTGGTGTGTTTCGGTCATGGGTGACTTTTCCTTGGTTGTGACTTCGGCATTTAGCGCAGCATCAGGTTGATCATCTCTACAAACTGAAGAAAAAGAATAGGAAAATTACATTAGGGTAGCGTGGTGTGCTACTCACAAAGTAAAAGAAAATTGACACTTACGTATTTCTCTTAGCAAGCTCGGAGGATGTAGGCAGCACTACGGTCACATGGGCGGGGTTTAAAACGAAATTGGGCCCTTTCTTGCTTATATATATCCATGTGGTTGTAGCCGCACTACTTCTATCCTGAAATAGGGGATGGTCCTTACGCAGTTTTTTAGGGGCGTGTTGGATTGGTCATATTCCATAACGGGGACTTTCCTCTTGATGGTCTTACACTTCCTCGAGTGATGAACTGCTGGTACGTCCTGTTTATAATCACCCTCAGCTGCCTCTTCCTCGTCGTCATCTTCCATGATATTTTCCTCCACAATATTTTCCTCGGTTGGTTGTTCGGTTGCTCCAGTTGCGGCAGAGGTAGCCTCATTCTCTAATAAAAGGTTTTCTCCGTCCTCATTAGAAAAATCCAAAGGGGTCTTCAAGATCTTAAAATCTCCCACATCCGAGTATAGGTCAGGTTCTACCATCAGCGGTATGGTTATGCTTCTGATGGCATCAAGAAGAGATGGTTCATTTTCTAACTGCATACGGTTTCCTTCCTTAACCTCCTGAGGGTTTCCTTGGCGGAGTAGTCCAAATAGATTCATGTCTAAAACATAAAATAGTGGTTAGTTACACTAGTAATGAGAATGTTTTGTGTTGAATGGACAAATATTTATACCCACCCTCATTGCGGCTGTTCAAGAAGATGGGATACTGGTCCGCCTTCCAAAGTAGTTGCGGCTGATGCCTACCAGACATAAAACGTTTCGGGCGAACCTTTCTGGAAATGTGTCTGGTGTGTATCCAGGGTTCATACGTCTTGAGCATTATATGTGTTTCTGGCAGGGGATAATCTACGCCTCCGCGTTATTTAAGTTCGAAAGGGCGTGGAAAAACTATGGCGTCTACAAAGAAGAACCTACTATAAAAATTTTGAGGGAATCCATTCCTTTGTGTTTACACTGGGGAGCGGATGGAGATTGTTTTTTAATAAAATCAAGCCGTTAAGCATTTTGGGTACATAAAAAAACCTCTAAATAAACTCACAGTAGGGGTAATATTCAGTGCTTCAGAATTTACTCTGAATTGATTAATTTTACACGCCCCTATCCCGTGGAGTTGGGAGATGTGGAAATCATAATAACTAAGGAAATCTAAAAGGAACATGTTTTCTAAAATTTTACTTATTGTTCGTAAGGAATTTGTATTGATTGGTACGGTATTTACATGCCTAATAAGATGCAATACCATATCACCAGAATTTCGTCATATCGGTCTTAGCTATATTCAATCTTGATCTTTTGTGTTAAACGAATGATCCTCAAATAAAGTAATTTATCATTATCTTGTTGAAATAAATTGACCGTTTATTTAAACAAGGAAATCATAAATTGTTAAACTGTTTGTTTATGAAAACTTATTTGCATAGGTTTGGTCGACCCATGGAAATAAAGGCTTATAAACATGTGGGCTTAAGCATATGGAGTTTGCACGAATATATTTGTTGCTTGACTTATTCTTTGTTTTATTCCTATAACTCTATAGTCGTGTGATGGTTTGCGTTGGGGCTATTTCAAAGCCGCCAACTGAGGAGGATATTGAGCGTCCTAGAACCACATTGAAGATATCTTCTTCTATTAGGACCGAGGAGCCTTCATAGCCACATAGATCACCTACTAACTCTTGGTCGGTTATCTTATCATCTTTAGTGTCATTTCTGTTAATGCAATAATGCCTAAAAACGTTACTTGCATTTTTCGGTCTCGCTTAGTTTTGATTACGACAATATGTAAAAACAAGCATTTACGAAAACAATGAAAAATGAATTCTTGAGTTCAAGTATTTTTCATTTTACCCTTTTTCACTTAAGGTATGAATAAACAAGTACTAACCTTAATCAAGTGATCAAGTGATTTAATCTTTTCCTAAAACTCACCTTTTATTAAGTGTGACAAGTTTTTAATTAAACTTTCTTTTTAAGAAAATATTTTATTAAATTAAATATTTGAAAACTTGAAAATGGCATATTCTTTTTTGATTTGGAATATTATTTCAGGATATTTTATAATCAGATTAGACCTCCACCAATAAAGGACAAAAAGGGAGCCGAGTCTACTCCGGCGGTTCCCTAGTGCCTAGGCGGTTCCTTATCGATAAGGTACCGCCGGCTGAGATAAGGAACCGCGGGCAGATATAGCCGTTGGCCCTTTGTCCTATAAATAGTGGACCTTTCTCAGATTTTCTCTTCACCTCTTTTGCACATAAATTTCTAGATTCAAACATACTTCTTAAATCTCTCAAATCCTTGATCATTTGATTGATTACTACTTGTTTACAAGTGAATCTATCTCATCCATCCCTTCCTCTTCAAGTGCAAAGAGAAGAACACTATCATTGTGAAGTGTTGAGTCCACCACCAAAGATCCTTTGAAGATCAAATATTATACATTTGTTGTTGTGTCATAGTTGTGAAGATCCAAGTAGTTGTGTCTATTTGGAAGTTGTGTATGTACTAAGTATAGTTGTGTAGATTGGTCCTAGCTACGATTAGGGCTCGACTTCTAGCTTAGAGTCGGAAATTGGTTAAGCGACGTGTACGGTTTTCTCCACCATAAGGAGCTTGTTGTGTAGTAAACTCTCGAGTAAGGAGTACTCGAGGAGTGGAGTAGGAACGAGGAGTGAGCTTCGTTGCCGAACCACTATAAATCCTTGGTGTTTGGTTTGATCTTTCTTTACCCTTAACTCTTTACATTCTTTATTCTTTGTGCATATATATTAGTTAGTATTAGTTTAGTTACACTATCATTGTTCATATTGTGCATAAGAAGATTTCACTTATTTCCTTAAGTCTAAGTTTTTGAGAAAAAGGATTTTTTTTAAAACCATCATTTAAGAAGTAAATATAAGAAACTATTCAACCCCCTACCCTTCTAGTTTTTACAATTGGTATCAGAGCGGGTTACTCAAGTATTTTTAAAGTATATTGTATTTTAAAACTTGAATCGATCTATGGATTCCAAGAAGTACCTAGAAGGGCAATCTATGCAAAGACCACCACTTTTTGAAACTGATAGTTTTACTTATTGGAAAATAGATTTGAGACTTATGTGAAATCAAATGATTTAGATCTCTGGCATGTTATTACCAATGGTGATTTTTTACCTTATCAGTTTAATGAAGTTTCTAAAACAAAGGAATTGGTCACTTTTGACAAAGCTAATGACGATACTAAAAAGAAACTTTCGAAAAATAATGAGGCTAAAATGGTGATTTATAATGCTTTACCTAAGAAAGAGTATGAAAGGATTTTTATGTGTGAAACTGCTAAAGATATTTGGAACACTCTTTTAGTAACCCACCAAGGTAATAGCCAAGTCAAAGAAAGCAAAATCGATCTTCTTGTCCAACAATATGAAAAATTTGTCATCTTAGAAGATGAAACTATTGATAGTGCTTTTGCTAGATTTAACACTATTATTACTAGTCTAAAAGCACTTGATGAAGGTTTTTCTAGCAAGAACAATGTTAGGAAGTTTCTAAGGGCCTTACATCTGAAGTGGAGAGCAAAAGTCATGGGGATCGAAGAATCGAAAGATCTCTCAACTTTATCACTCGATGAAGTCAAAGGAAACTTATAGGTTCGGATGATACTTTTGAAGGACTCGGAATTGGTGAAAACCAAGAGTGAAAGGAAGTCTCTTGCACTCAAAGCCAATAAGGCACAAAGCGATCATGATAGTTCCTTGGATAGCGATGACGAGGAGTATGCATTGGCGGTAAGAGATTTCAAGAGGTTCTTCAAAAGACGAGGTCAACACGTGAGGCAACCCAACAATGACAAGAAACCATTCTTAAAGAATCAGTTTGCCAAGAATGAAAAAGGTGATAGGAATTGCTTTAGATGTGGTGATCCAAATCATTTCATTAGTGAGTGTCCAAAGCCTTCACGTGATAAGAATCACACAACATTCGTTAGTGGTTCTTGGAGCAATAGCGGTGAAGATGTTGATGACAACCCCAAAGATGAGAAATGTCTTATGGTTCACACTTCTAAAGAGGTACATTCCGAAACCGAATATTATAGCAATGATAGCTCCACATTAGATGAAATTGAATTAGAAGGCCAATATGATAATTTACACAAACTTAGCCTTAAATTCATAGAAAAGAACAAAACCTTAAAATCAACCAAAACTAAGCTTGAAAATGAGATCAATAAAATTAGGGAAAAATTAGCCAAGCTTGAGAAAAATAAAGAAGTTGATTTAGGTTGCGTAAGTTGTGAGAAACTTAGATTAGAGAATGAAGATCTCAAGAGCACCTCCATTAAAATGGAAAAGTTCATGAAAGGTACTAGTGCTCTTGATGATATGTTAAACAAACAAATTCATTCTAAGGAAAGACTTGGTGTAGGTTTTAACTCAAATGAAGCATCAACAAGTGTTAAACAAGTCAGATTTTTAGAAAAACTGTTTGTTGTACGCGGTCCCAGACTGTATGGGGAGGTTCCTTATCACTATGGAACCGCCACCCTAGATAAGGAACCGCGGCCAGAAAGTATTTTCACTGAAAATCTTGAACTTTCTGAAAAGTCAAATTTAGGTGAACATCCTAAGCATCTTATTGTTAACAAGGTGAAATTACCCATACTTGACGAAAATGCCGTTGATAAGTCCTATAAGCCTTTGAGTAAACCTATAATGGCAAATAGAAGTTTATCAAGACCATCTTCTACTCCTCTAAGAGTACGGAATGAGTCTAGGCCTAGAAGTAGAACGACAACACCTAGAAGAGATAGTCAAAACAATTCATGACCTAGAAGTAAAACTCCAACACCTAGAAGGAATGACCACAACTCTAAACCAAGATCAAATACACCTAGGAGAAATAATGAACAACAAAATGGTTATATGAATTATTATCCTCCTCCCTTTTGTTCCCCATGGGTAATCTCTCCTCCATTCATGCATCCCAACCAAATGCAAGGGATGTTTAGAACTAACAATTTGGGACCCATGAGATATTGGGGACCAAGTATTTGATCGTGTGTGTTGTTACCTAGATATGCTTGGGAATTGATTTGGAACCCGACGAGTGGATTAAGGATAGTGGTTGTTCTAAACACATGACGGGTAATCGAAGTTTGTTCTCGTGCTACAAAGCATATGATGGAGGTAACGTCACATTCGATAGTAGTCTACGTGGTAATATCATTGGCAAAGGTACAGTTTCTCTTGACTCCATGACCATTGAAAATGTTGAGCACGTAGATAATTTAGGGTTTAACCATTTAAGCATAGGTCAAATTTGTGACAATAAGTGTAAGGTCATCTTTTCGGAAGATGACAGTGAAATCGTAAAAGATGGAAAGGTCATTGGAAAAGGTGTTAGAAAGCATGGGCTTTATGTCATGAAGGTCAATAAGAAGTCAAAAGACAACATATGTCTTGCGACTATAGATGATAGTTCCACTCTTTGGCATAGGAGATTAGGTCACGCTAATATGCGACTAATTCAATCTTTAATCTCTAAGGAGTTGGTAAGACACCCCCCCAAGATGAAGTTTGATAGTCACTTTTGTGATTCTTGCAAAGTTGGAAGGCAAGTTTACTCAAGTCACAAAGCCAAGAATTTGGTTTCAACCTCTCGGTGCTTAGAACTCCTACATATAGATCTCTTTGGACCTTCCGCCATACGGAGTTATGGAGGTAACCTTTATACCCTAGTTATAGTTGACGATTACTCTAGATTCACTTGGACTAGATTTTTGGCATCTAAGAATGAAGCTTTTGATCATTTCAAAATCTTTAGTCGAAAAATTCAAAATCAACTAGGATGTCCAATTGTCTCTATTAGGACGGATCATGGTAGGGAATTTGATAATGAAGTGCAATTTGGTGCATTTTGTGAAGCTCATGGTATTACCCATAACTTCTCGGCTCCTCGCACTCCACAATCAAATGGGGTAGTTGAAAGGAAGAATAGGACCATCCAAGATATGAGTAGGACGATGTTAAACGAGCAATCTTTGCCTCAAAAGTTTTGGTGCAATGCCATGGACACATCAACTTATATTCTCAACCGAATTCTTATTCAACCTTTCCTAGGAAAGACCCCTTATGCGATTCTTAAAGGTAAGAAACCCTCATTGGAATACTTTAGGGTGTTTGGAAGCAAGTGCTTTATCCTCAACACCAAAGACTACCTTACCAAGTTCGACCCAAAGTCTTACGAAGGTATCTTTTTAGGTTATTCCCAAACTAGCAAAGCCTACATAGTCCTCAATAGAACCTCCGGCGTAATTGAAGAATCACTTAACGTGACTTTTAATGAAACCCCTCCTTTTACCAAGACACCACCATTGGTTGATGATGACTTGGATGAAGTAGAAGTAGTTAAAGCCAAAGAGGTTAGAAAAATAGGAGTTGAAGACCTTAGTGTTGAAAAGAAAGTAAACATTAAGGAGTCTAAGGATCATACTCTCAATATATCATTGGTGACTTAAATCAAAGGACCCAAAGATCTCAAGTCCAAAACCAAAGCAACTTCTTTTTTTTTGTCTCCTTGATTGAACCAAAGAATGTTAAAGAAGCTTTGATGGATGAGAGTTGGGTCATTGCGATGCAAGAAGAATTGAATTAATTCGTTGCTAATGATGTTTGGGAACTTGTTCCTCCACCTAGAAGTTCTACCATTATAGGAATCAAATGGGTATATAGGAATAATCTAGATGAGAATGGTGTTGTGTCTCGTAACAAAGCTAGACTTGTAGCTCAAGGCTATAATCAACAAGAAGGGATTGATTATGAAGAGACATATGTACTGGTAGCAAGATTAGAATCCATTAGAATCCTTTTAGCCTACGCTTGTGCCTTAGAATTTAAGCTTCAACAAATGGATGTAAAGAGTGTGTTTCTTAACGGTTTGATCAATGAGGAGCTATATGTGGCTCAACCTCTCGGCTTCATTGATTTTGAGAAACCGGATCATGTTTACAAGCTTAAGAAGGCACTTTATGGTCTTAAACAAGCACCCCAAAGCTTGGTATGATAGACTTAAAGCGTTTCTTGTTAAACATGAGTATACCATGGGGATGGTAGACAACACGCTCTTTCTAAAGAAGAAAGGTTCTCACCTCATAATCGTGCAAATATATGTTGATGACATTATATTTGGCTCAACTTGTCAAGAATTATGTGATGACTTTGCCAAAATCATGCATGATGAGTTTGAAATGAGTATGATGGGAGAACTTAACTTCTTTTTAGGACTCCAAATTAAATAAATGGACGATGGTATTTTCGTTAGTCAATCTAAGTATGCTAAAGAAATGCTAAAGAAAATTGGATTAGAAGAATCAAGACCAATGAAGACCCCAATGGCCTCTGATACTAAACTCACCATAGATGATGATTGTGAGTCGGTAGACAACACCAAATATAGAGGTATGATTGGTATTTTGTTGTACCTAACGGCAAGTCGACCGGATATCATGTTTAGTGTTTGCCTTTGTGCTCGCTTCCAAGAGGCTCCCAAAACCTCTCACTTTGAAGCGGTTAAGCGTATCTTCTAATACATTAAGGGCACTATACATTTAGGATTATGGTATCCTAAAGGGACCGGCGTATAAACCATTATCTACGCGGACTCGGATCATGCGGGAGACTATGTGGACCGGAAAGGCACTAGTGGTGTTTGTACCTTCATGGGTTGTTGTTTAACTTCTTTGTTCTCTAAGAAACAAACCGCTCTTGTAATATCTACCACGGAAGCCGAGTATGTGAGTGCCGGAAAAGCACGCCAACAAGCTCTATGGATGAAGCAAGCGCTTGTTGATTACTGGATTTATCTTGATGATGTTCCCATCATGTGCGACAATAAAGGTGCTATAGACCTTAGTAAGAATCCCGTGCAACATTCGCGAACCAAGCACATAGAAATTCTTCACCATTTCCTTAGGGATAATGTTCAAAAGGGGAACATTTCAATTGAGAAGGTACCCTTCGATGATAACTTAGCCGACATCTTCACTAAGCCACTTAAGAGGGAACCTTTTAATTACTTGCGTCTAGGTCTAGGTTTAATGGAACATATTCCTTAATTGTTTTCCCTTTATTGAGTCTCTTATTTTTCTTTGAGTCTTTTATCACTTTGAGTCATTGAGTCTCCTAAACTCTTCTTGAAAATCTTCTCTACTCCTTTTCAAAATCCTCAAATCCTCTTTCGAAAATGGTCAAGAAATGTTTTGACATTGTTAATTCAATCTAAAAATGTTTTTCATATATTCTTGCTATTAATCTCGAGCTTACATAATTCATATGTATGATTCTCTCAAACATAGCAAGAACAAGATAGAATCATGGAGGATCATTGTGTCGTGACTTAAGGTCTTGTCTTACACACCTCCTACATTGATCTTTAAAATCCATGTATTTTGGTCAAATCCCTATTTGGTGAGTTAGTATGTGTTCTCTTTGTCTATCTTTGCTTTTAAGCATATACCTATGGTAAGTTAGACTAGAAAAATAAGATTTGTTGAAAAATCTTCCTTCACCACCAAAACAGAGCCTCTTTAGGCGGTTCCATATATGAACCACGGTCCGTTATCAATAAGGAACCGTCGGAAGCAATAAGGAACCGCGTATAGTGCTTCCTTTTTCGGGTATTTCTGAAATTCCAAATTTGTTCCAACACTTTTGGGAATCTTTGTTTCAACCCTTTTGACCATCCTAAAAATGCCTTGAGCCTTCCCTATTTAACCATAAGCATTTTGCCATACTTCAAATCCAAAAATGTCTTATTCTCCCAATGAAAGCCTTGATTCTCCTCCTTTTTCCCCAATTGCTTTCAATCCCAACTCACCCAAGAACACTTTCAATCCAAATTCACCCAAGAACACTCTTAATCACATTTCTCCTACCAAGAATGTTGATTGTAGAACATCTTTTCTTCCACCACCACCCTTTAGTGTTCTTCCTCCTTCTCATGATAATGTCATCCACCATGGGACATATTGTCATTGTTGTCAATATCAACATCTTGCTATGACACACATTAATAAGTGTGAAAACACTTATCCTTTTACCACTTATTTCCAATAATAACAAGACCAAAACATGTATTTTATGTCATAAAAGTCGGAATTATGCGTGGTTTGTGCTGTTATTGTGTTTTAGGACCAAAAGATGCAAAAGGAAGAAAACATGGGCTTTCACGGGCTTTTATCGAAGAAAAAGACTAAAGACGAAGTCGAAAGATCAAGAATGCAAAAAGAACGGAAGTCCAAGACCTATTCTGAAGATTTATCGAAGAAAAAGTCTAAAGACGGAAGTTTAATGAAGTCGAAGAACTCAAGTCTAATTATAGAAGAAAATTATAAGACAAGTTCAATTTATATCGACAAATCCCGAGACGACGTCGAGAAAGACAAAGAAATTAAATCGAGTCGAGACGAGAAGAAAGAAATAAGAAATCTTAAGCACTTAATCTCCCCACCTCCTATAAATACCCTCCTAATATGTCATTAGGAGGGTGTTAGGTGGTTAGTTTTTAGTAGTTGTAGTTAATTTTAAGTGTGCTTTTAATTTTTCTCTCTAGTTTTCCTTTCAAACTTATTAAGTCTTTACATTAATCTTGTAATCTTTTGATATTAATCTTTAATCAATCAAGCTTATTTTTTAAATTCTCATTCTACCTTTCTTGATATTTTTCTTAATCTTGATAATCATGTAGTTTTATTTTAATCTTGTTGATGATTTGATTGTGCTTATTAAATTGGTGATCTTAAAAGTTTCTTTAAAAAGTGCTTATTTTTCTTAATCTTTATGCTTAATAGTTTTTAGAAATAAGTTGTTTTTAATAAGTTTAAGTTTTTATAAAAAGTGCTTTTTGATTTCTAGCTTATTTAGTGTTTTAAAAGTTTTCTTAAAAATCTTTTAGTTTAGCTTTTGGTAAAGTGCTTATTGATTTTTGGCTTATTTTTGCTTATTGCTAAGTTTTCTTGTTTCGAAATTTTTCTAAAACCCTTTTATTCTGGATATTACTCAGTTCTCCATTCCGGATTAGTTCACATTTCAATTATTCCGGATAAGCCACGTTATTAGTATTCTGGATTAGTATTCGGAATAGATTCAGGATAAGCCCACGTTATTGTTATTCCGGATAAGCTCTTAGTCTTCAATTTTGCGGATAAGTCACTGTATTTGTATTCCGGATAAGCTTACATTTCAAAGATTCCGGATAAGCATCTTAGTATTTTTTTCCGGATAAGCTTCATAACAGTGGGTTCCGGATAAGCAAAAGGAAATAACATTCCGGATTAGCATCACAAGTTTATTTCGGATAAGCAGTAGGAGTAAGGATTCCGGATAACCCTCAGAAGAGTTATTCCGGATAAGCTGGAAGTTCATTATTCCAGATAGGCACTTTTATTTTTATTCTGGATAAGCTACAAGTCATTTTTCCGGATAAGCATCATAAAATTATTCCGAAAAAGGAGTTTGCCAGAGATTCCGGATAAGCCTTCCAAGTGATTCCGGATAGAATTACGGATAAGGGTTTGTACTTCCAGTTTTTGAATTTTTACTTTTCCCGCCTTTTTACTTAGAATTATTTTAACTTGGCTTGCTTTAGTTTAATCTTTAAAGTTTACATTTTTTTAAGTTTTAATCATCCTCTTTTTAATTATTTTTAAAGTCTTTATTTTTAGTTTAACTTTTAAAGCTTCTATTTTACTCAACGACATTTTCATATTTAGTTTAAAATAGATAACCAAACCTTTTTTATTTTCCACCAAGAACAATTGAGTCGCACTTTCTACTGGTAATCAATTCGAAAAGATCGGTTTAACGAACTTTCATACGAGGCAAACCCTTGTATTAAATGGCGCCGCTGCCGGCTCTTTTCGTTAAGATTAACGGTTCTAAGTGAGAGACGCGTTGGATTTTGGGATCCGTTCATCTTTGAACGTTATTTTCCTAGCTTTAAAATTTTCAAAAAAATCCTAAAAAATATAAAATTTACAAAAATACAAAAAAATAGAAAAACACATAAAAACCAAAAATATTTCTTGTCTATTTTTCTTTTCCTTTTGTAGGTGTGTATGCGTACTCGTGCTCGTAAGAAGAAAGTAGCTCAAGCCGAAGTCATTACTCCACCTATTGTCACCATGGACAATCAACCAATGATCGAGCTTTTGCAATCGCACGTAGAGGGCAACACTGATGCTATTGTCATACCCGAGATTAGAGCCAACAAATTTGAGCTTAAATCCGGCTTCATTCAAATGGTTTCTGCTCAACCTTTCTTGGGGCGTTCGCTTGATGATCCTCATGACCATATAAAAAGGTTCCTTCAACTCACTAATACGGTCAAGTATAATGGGGTTTCACAAGAGGTGATTCACTTGCAACTTTTTCCTTTCTCCTTAGAGGGACAAGCCCGGAATTGGCTTGATAAGGAACCGCCACAAAGTATTCTTACGTGGACGGATTTAGAGACCAAATTCATCAACTACTTTTCCCACCCTCACGTACTACCGCTTTGCGGAATGAAATCATTACATTTGAACAAAAGTACGGTGAGACATTTAGTGAATCTTGGGACCGTTTTAAGGTACTTTTAAGAAAGTGTCCACAACATGGTTTCACAAAAGTACATCAAATAAATACTTTTTACAATGGTTTAAGCATGAATGACCAAGATTCACTAAATAGTGCCTCGGGGGTAACATTTTGGTTAAGTCTTCTAATGCCGCTTGGGATATTATTGAGAACAAGTCTAGGGTGCAAACCAAGAGTGTTCGGACTAATGTGGCTAGTGCTAGCACTAATGAGAGCGACAAGAGAATTGATAAGCTTACTTCGCTTGTTGAATCACTTTCTCTCCAAACCACCAACAATGCCAAACAAATCACTGCCCAAGCTAATGCTTTGATTCAATCATGTGAAATATGCAGGGGATCTCACTCATACACCGATTGTCCTTCGACTCATGACAATCCGGAAAATGTGTATGCCGCCAACGGTAACTTTGCTACGGGAGGCTATCAAGCACGTCCTCAAGGTGACCGCAATTTGCTCAGCTATCGCTCAAATAACTTTTTTTCACCACCCGGTTTTCCCTCACAAAACCCAAACAACCTCAATCACAACAATCAAAACCAACCTCGTGCTTCAAATTAATATCAAATCCAAAGAACCCCATATCCACCTCAAAGAAACAACCAAGTTTACCAACAACCCGCTTATCAACCACCTGTCTACCATGCTTTTCCTCCCAACCAACCCACCGCATTACACCAAGACGTTGAAACTTACATGAGGACTAATGATGTGATAGTGCAAAATCTTCAACGAGAAATGGCCAACATGAAAGCAGATATGGTGAAACAAGGAAACGATCTTCGAGCCGATATGCGAAACACTTTGGCAAGTCAAACGAATGACTTAAGGAACACGATGGCTAGTTTCTTCCCAAGTAATCAAGCCTCTGGTTCGGGTTCTCTTCCGAGTAACACCGTTGCTAATCCAAGAGGGGAGATGAAAGCAATCACCACTCGTAGTGGAAAAGGTTTAAAGGAACCCGAGCTTCCTACACCTACACCAGTGATTGTGAAAAAGGAAAACGAGTATACTTCTCCAATTCCACCACCTTCTATTTTCCAATTCCTCCAACTTCTATTCCTCCAATTCCTCCACCTTCTACTTCCACCCCTCTACCACCCAAGGATGTGAGTGATAATTCCATTCCAAAGCCTTCATCTCAACCCAATATACCTTATCCTTCAAGGCTGAGGAAAGAGAAATTGAAGAACAAGGATGATATTCATGTTTCTAACTTTCTCAAAATGTTTAAACAACTGAATTTCAATATCTCCTTTGTTGAGGCTCTCGCTCACATGCCTAAATATGCTAAAATGTTTAAAGATCTTCTCAGTGATAAGGAGAAACTTCTTGACATCGCTAAGACCCAAATTCACGAGAATTGCTCCGTAGTGCTCTTAAAGAAATTACCCACCAAACTTGGTGATCCGGGTCGTTTTCTCATTCCTTGCAACTTTCCCGGGGTAGAGAATTGTATGGCCCTAGCCGATCTAGGTGCTAGTATAAACTTAATGCCATTAAGTGTTTGGAAACAATTATCTCTACCCGAGCTAGTCCCCACACGAATGACTTTGGAATTAGCTACCCGTACGGTTGCTTATCCAGTGGGGATAGCCGAAGATGTCTTCGTTGGTGTCGACAAATTCACCTTTTCGGCGGATTTTGTTGTCGTTGACTACGAGATGGACCCCCGTGTTCCATTAATCGTTGGACGTCCATTCTTGAGGACCGGTCGCACTCTCATTGATGTAGCCACGGGCGAATTAATCATGAGAGTTGGTGACGATAAAATCCTCTTCAACATGGGTAAACTTTCTAAGCAGCCTTCTGAAAACAAGAGTGTTAATTTCATTGACGTTCTTAATGAGGCTTGTGAAGAATATTTCAAAGACGCTTGTAAAAGTGGTTCTTCTTCTCTACCCACTGTTGAGACCATTGCCTCTATTGCTCCATCACTAACTCCATTTGGAGAAAGTGATTTCATTTTGAAAGAATTTGAAGCAACTTTGGGAGATTTGGACTTGCAATATGACGATTCTCCCTCCAATTGAGATGAAGACATTCGTACCATTGAGAAACTTCCCAATGAGGACCATATTTCTCCACCATCTCCTAAAGATATCTCTATCGATGAACCGAATTGGACTGCGCCTTCCATCGAAAATCCTCCGGATTTAGAGCTTAAGGACCTACCGTCTCATCTCGAGTACGTTTTCCTTGACGACAACAAGAAATCACCCGTCATCATCGCAAAGGACTTGAAAGAGGAAGAAAAATCTCGACTTATCGTCGTGCTGAAGAATCACAAGAAAGCGATTGCTTGGAAAATCTCCGATATTCGTGGACTTGATCCTCACTTTTGCACACATAAAATTCTCATGGAGGACGACTTTAAACCCACTATTCAAAGCCAAAGAAGGGTGAATCCCAAGATCCATGACGTTATCAAAAAAGAGGTTATCAAACTTCTTGATGCGGGAATGATCTACCCTATCTCGGATTCACCATGGGTTAGTCCCGTCCATTGTGTGCCTAAGAAAGGCGGAATCACCGTTGTGCCTAATGAAAACAACGAGTTGATTCCTACTCGTCTCGTTACAGGGTGGAGAGTTTGTATAGACTATCACAAACTCAATGATGCTACAAGAAAGGATCATTTTACCCTTCCTTTCATGGACCAAATGCTTGAACGTCTAGCGGGTAATGATTATTACAGACGGTTTCTCGGGTTATTTTCAAATACCCATCCATCCCCAAGACCAAGAGAAGACCACATTCACTTGTCCTTATGGAACATTTGCTTACAAAAGAATGCCTTTTGGCTTATGCAATGCTCCCGGGACTTTCCAAAGGTGTATGATGGCTATCTTCCATGACATGGTTGAACAAATTTTATGGAATTCTTCATGGATGATTTCTCGGTCTATGGTGATTCCTTCTCAACTTGCCTTTCCAATCTGGAACGCATGCTTAAGCGGTGTGAAGACACTCGCCTTGTTATGAATTGGTAAAAATGCCATTTCATGGTAAAAGAAGGCATTGTGATTGGACATAAAATCTCAAAAGCCGGTCTTGAAGTGGACCGTGCTAAAGTGGATGTCATAGCCAAATTACCTTCACCTTCAACCGTGAAGGGTGTGAGAAGTTTCCTTGGTCATGCGGGCTTCTATCGTCGATTCATTCAAGATTTTTCTAAAATCGCTCGCCCGATGACCCACCTCTTTGAAAAAGATACTCCTTTCATCTTTTCTAAAGAGTGTCTTGAATCCTTCAATCTTCTTAAGGATAAGCTAACTAAGGTACAGGTCTTGGTTACGCCTAATTGGGAGCTACCTTTTGAATTGATGTGTGATGCTAGCAACTTTGCTATTGGAGCGGTTTTGGGCCAAAGAGTGAACAAACACTTCCAACCAATCCATTACGCTGGCAAGACAATGACGGGGGCTCAATTGCATTTTACCACTACCGATAAAGAGCTTTTAGCTGTAGTGTATGCTTTTGAGAAATTCCGCCCCTATCTTGTTCTTTCCACCACCATCGTGTACATCGTTCATTCCGCGTTGAAGTACTTGTTGACTAAGCAAGATTCTAAGCCAAGAGTTCTTCATTGGGTTTTGCTCCTTCAAGAATTCAACATTGAAATTCATGACAAGAAGGGAGCCGAAAACCTAGCCGCGGATCATCTAAGTAGACTTGAGGATCCTTATCAAGGGGATCATCCGAATCAAGAGATCAATGACTCTTTTCCCCTTGAGGCCTTAATGTCTATCAATCTAAATCTTGATGAAACCCCGTGGTTTGCGGACATTGTAAACTACTTAGCGGGTGGCATTCTTAAGGAAGGGTTAACGACCCAACAAAAGAAAAACTTCTTTAAAGATATTGAACACTATTTTTGGGACGACCCTTACCTCTTCAAACAATGTGCGGATCTTGTCATTCGTTGATGTGTTGATGGACCGGCAACGGTACAAATCCTTGACGCTTGCCATAAAGGACCCACCGGTGGTCACTTTGGTCCCAATTACACCGCGAAGAAAGTATTAGACTCTGGATTCTAATGGCCCACCATTTATCGTGACGCTCACGAAATGGTTAAACATTGTGATGCTTGCCAAAGACAAGGCAAGATCACACATAAAGATGAGATGCCTCAAAATTTCATACAAGAATGTGAAATCTTTGACGTATGGGGCATCGACTTTATGGGGCCATTTCCATCATCTAAAGGGAACAAGTACATTCTCGTAGCCGTTGACTACGTTTCTAAATGGGTTGAAGCTAAGGCTCTCCGTACGAACGATGCGAGGGTGGTTGTGAACTTTTTGAAGCATCTTTTTGCTCGATTCGGTGTTCCTCGTGCTATTATTAGTGACCGCGGGACTCATTTTTGCAATGATCAATTCGCAAGAGTCATGGCTAAGTATGGTTTCAATCACCGTCTTTCCACCGCTTATCATCCCCAAACTAATGGGCAAGCCGAGATATCTAACCGCGGATTGAAGCGAATTCTGGAGCGTACCGTGGGAGAGCATCGTGCCTCGTGGGCCGATAAGTTAGATGATGCTTTGTGGGCTTTCCGTACCGCATATAAGACGCTGATTGGTTGCACTCTCTATCGTCTTGTGTACGGGAAGGAATGCCACCTCCCTATTGAGCTGGAACATAAGGCATACTGGGCCTTGAAATGGGCTAACTTCGACATCAACAAAGCCGGTGATCTTCAGAAGATTCAACTCAACGAGCTCAATGAACTAAGGAATGAAGCTTATGAGAACTCATTGATCTACAAGGAGAAGACTAAGATCATCCATGATTCAAGGATTAAGAACCGAGAGTTCCACGTTGGTGATCAAGTTTTACTCTTTAACTCTCGGTTGAAGATCTTCTCGGGCAAACTGAAGAGCCGCTGGTCTGGTCCATTCACCGTCGCCAAAGTCTTCCCATATGGCACCATTGAGCTTTCTCAGCCAAATGGGCCCAAATTTAAGGTAAATGGCCAGCGCGTGAAGTTGTGCTTTGGTGAGGACATCTCTCATGAGATGATTCCATCCCTCACCACGTTTCCCTTGAATTATGTTCTGGGTCGAGTCAGGCTCGTGACTCGGTTAACAAAAACAAGCGCTTCTCGGGAGGCAACCCGTGATCTATCCTTTACCGTTTTCATAATAAGTGTAGGGGGAGCCCCATATGTGTTTGTTGTCTTGTTTCTTCTTCTGTGCAGGGATTAAAGCTTAAAAGATCCATTCTCGATGACTCTTGACGAACCGTGATCCCGTGTACCCGTCTTCCCGGTTCTATCCTAAAACTGTCGTGATTCAATATTTCATATCTTATATGATTCACATTTGAAATCACTATAGTTATCCTTTCCTTAACAAGATTTAAACAAAGTGCACAATGTCATAAGTGTAGGGGAGTTTACTCCCACATGCTTAAACATTGAGGACAATGTTTATATCAAGTGTAGGGGGGACTTATATCGAAGTAAGTGGGCTTTTCCATGAATTTGTCCTCATTTTAACCAGAAAATCTAATTTTTCGACATTTTTAAAAAATTTTAATCTATTTTGGCCTAGTAGCATAGTAGTATTTTCTTTTGTTATCGTTATTTACTTTCTTTGCTAAAATAAAATTTTCAATAAAGTGGTTTTAAATTTTTCAAAGTCGTGAATATTTTGACTCAACCCGAGTTTACTTATCTAAGTTTACTCTAGCTAGTATCCTTAACGTGTTTAAGTCAAGTTTTGCTAGGCTTTTATATAGGGAACTTTAAAACGCGAAAGTCTTAACTCTCACGGGTTAAGAACAAGAACTTTTCGCAAGTTCCTATGATTGATCCTAGAGAGTTGTTTATCAAGGGAACTTTAAAATGCGATTTCTAAACTTGAAAAAGTCTAAGAGTTTGCAAGATCCTATAGATGACTCGAAAACCCAAAACTTTGATTTAATTGGCTAAGCATCCACGAGTCTCATTCCTTGAGATTTTAAACTGTGGAGAACGAGAGATGATAGAGTCAATTATAAGTTTGGTATTCTTTCGTGAATTTATGTGAGTTGATTATAAACCTATTCTCCCATCGCTTGCTAATAAATTTAACTGCAATAAATAAGGTTGTATGATTTGAAAAGTTACTTAGCTTCTAGCACAAGATCGTTTAAAAGTGCTCGGTATTAATTAGAGTTCATAGCCAAGACATAACTTATTGAAGCGGGATGCGAAGATTGGCGAGTCCGAAAAGGCCCTAACAAGGCATGAGGGCTACATTTTGTTGCTAAAGATCCAAAAGTGATGTGAAGAATCATTTATCGAAAATCAATATGATAGATCGAGACACACGACGAAAAGCAAATACTCACCTAAAGATCATGGAGAAGTCTATCCAAAAAGACCCTAGCAAGGTATGAGGATAAATAGATTCAAGTCCTAAAAAGAGGCAGATCATTGTATATCAAAGTTCAAAAATAAAGATTGGAGAAAAATGAAGAAGTCATGGTCCAAATATATAGAATCTCTCAAATTCAAGTGAAGAAATTCCTATTATGAAAAGAAGACCATAATTTCAAGAACGTCTCTCAAAGATTCGAAGTATGAAGTCGCTGCCAAAGATCGGTCCGAGAAAGGTCTCAAACCGTGAAGCGAGTTATGCCAAGATATGAACTTTAAGAGGTCCCGAGAAGCAGTTTTAAAAGATTTTGTCCTTTAGCTAACTATTGATTAAATCATCCCACTTTATTTTCGGCCTAAATAACTATCGAAATAAGTCAACAATGCATCCTCGAGATCATTCAAGACAACTATAAAATATAAGAGATACACCTAGGAATAAGGGAGTTTAAGTGAATAATTGGGCCAAATGAGTTCGTGTTATTTTGCTGACTTATAATAACAATGATCTCGATTTTAAGCTTGGTATAGGGAACGTGAAACTTGAGAATGATGAATATTCATGACAACCTAAAACCCCAATATAAGTCTTTGATTTCTTTACTTGTTTTGTTCATTTAGTTTTCTTAATGTTTTAGTATCTAATAAAGGCCAAGGTGGGGTTATTTATGATGAGAAATGTAATCTGTGCTTTGAAATTAATGCATTACATGAGGGCATTACAATGGTCAAGTGTAGGGGATTTAATAAGTGTGAAAACACTTATCCTTTTACCAGTTATTTCAAATAATAACAAGACCAAAACGTGTATTTTATGTCGTAAAAGTCGGAATTATGCGTGGTTTATGTTTTTATGGTGTTTTAGGACCAAAAGATGCAAAAGGAAGAAAACATGGGCTTTCACGGGCTTTTATCGAAGAAAAAGACTAAAGACGAAGTCGAAAGATCGAGAATGCAAAAAGAACGGAAGTCCAAGACCTATTTTGAAGATTTATCGAAGAAAAAGTCTAAAGACGGAAGTTTAATGAAGTCGAAGAACTCAAGTCTAATTATAGAAGAGAATTATAAGACAAGTTCAATTTATGTCGACAGACCCCGAGACGACGTCGAGAAAGACAAAGAAAATAAATCGAGTCGAGACAAGAAGAAAGAAAGAAGAAAGCTTAAGCACTTAATCTCCCCACCTCCTATAAATACCCTCCTAATATGTCATTAGGAGGGTGTTATGTGGTTAGTTTTTAGTAGTTGTAGTTAATTTTAAGTGTGCTTTTAATTTTTCTCTCTAGTTTTCCTTTCAAACTTATTAAGTCTTTACATTAATCTTGTAATCTTTTGATATTAATCTTTAATCAATCAAGCTTATTTTCTTAATTCTCATTCTACCTTTCTTAATCTTTTTCTTAATCTTGATAATCATGTAGTTTTATTTTAATCTTGTTGATGATTTGATTGTGCTTATTTAATTGGTGATCTTAAAAGTTTTTTTTTATAAAAGTGCTTATTTTTTATTAATCTTTATGCTTAATAGTTTTTAGAAATAAGTTGTTTTTAATAAGTTTAAGTTTTTATAAAAAGTGCTTTTTGATTTCTAGCTTTTTTAGTGTTTTAAAAGTTTTCTTAAAAATCTTTGGTTTAGCTGTTGGTAAAGTGCTTATTGATTTTTGGCTTATTTTTGCTTATTGCTAAGTTTTCTTGTTTCGAAATTTTTCTAAAACCCTTTTATTCCGAATATTACTCAGTTCTCCATTCCGGATTAGTTCACATTTCAATTATTCCGGATAAGCCACGTTATTAGTATTCCGGATTAGTATCCGGAATAGATTCAGGATAAGCACACGTTATTGTTATTCCGAATAAGCTCTTAGTCTTCAATGTTGCGGATAAGTCACTGTATTTGTATTCCGGATAAGCCTCCACTCAATTATTCCGGATAGGGTACATTTCAAAGATTCCGGATAAGCATCCTAGTATTTTATTCCGGATAAGCTTCATAATAGTGGGTTCCGGATAAGCAAGAGGAAATAACATTCCGGATTAGCATCACAAGTTTATTCCGGATAAGCAGTAGGAGTAAGGATTCCGGATAACCCTCAGAAGAGTTATTCCGGATAAGCTGCAAGTTCATTATTCCAGATAGGCACTTTTATTTTTATTCCGGATAAGCTACATGTCATTTTTCTGGATACGCATCATAAAATTATTCCGGATAAGGAGTTTGCCAGAGATTCCGGATAAGCCTTCCAAGTGATTCCGGATAGAATTCCGGATAAGGGTTTGTACTTCCAGTTTTTGAATTTTTACTTTTCTCACCTTTTTACTTAGAATTATTTTAACTTGGCTTGCTTTAGTTTAATATTTAAAGTTTACATTTTTATAAGTTTTAATCATCTTCTTTTTAATTATTTTTAAAGTCTTAATTTTTAGTTTAACTTTTAAAGCTTCTATTTTACTCAACGACATTTTCATATTTAGTTTAAAATAGATAACCAAACATTTTTATTTTCCACTAAGAACAATTGAGTCGCACTTTCTACTAGTAATCAACTCGAAAAGATCGGTATAACGAACTTTCATACGAGGCAAACCCTTGTATTACACATCTATGAGGAGTTGAGCTACATCAAGAGTCTCCTAATTAAGCCTCCTCTTCACTTTGAATATGAGATCTCCACCATGCCACCACCACCACCTTCCGCCACTACCTTGTCTTTTATATAAGCATTGGTTGCTTATCCACAAGACACCTTATGTTGGGAATAAATTAAGGCCATATCACTTGAGCGCTGACAAGAACAAATCAAGCGTTGACAAGAGCAAAACAAGCGCTGACAGCTCAAGCGTTGACAACTTAAAGTCAAGCGTTGACACATTGAAGACAAGCACTGATGGAAGATATATTCTACGCGTGTATTATATTCTAGAATACTTCTAGTAAAGATAAGAACAACAATGTATTTTCTATATTTATCTTTACCTAGAATAGTTGATACGTAGATTATTGTACAAGGCTTCTTATGTCTATAAAAGAAGGCCTTTAGGTTAATGTTTAAGATAAGTTTTATATAAGTTTTCATTCGTAAACATCTTTCATTGTAAGCAAGTTCAATATTCATAATCAAAGTGAAAGTTTGTTTACATCTTGTGTGTTCTTGTTTAAGTGTTAAATTCCGCATAACACTTAGATTCATAAAGCATATACAAAGGTTTCTCTACGTGTATTACTTGATCTAATCTCGTATACACAAAGCTAATCGATTTATGTTTGGGATCAACAAGTGGTATCAGAGCTTGTTGAGGAACTTTTGATCTTAAAGAACACCAGAACCCTAAAATCACCAAAACCTTAATTTTCTCAGAAACCCTAACAACATCATGTCTGAAGCAATAACCTCCTCCTCCTCAGCCTTACCAAACATCAAGATTCCTATGCTTGATGCAACCAACTTTGACTTATGGAAGTTCAACTTTGAACAATATCTGGGGATCTATGACTACACACTCTGGGAGATTATTGAATATGGAAACACTTTCAATAAAGCTCAAAAGATTCTTGATGCCATTACTCAAAGATCAGCTGTTGAAGGATGCCCTGAAGAGGATAAGAAAGAAAAACCTGGAGATGGTAGAGCTGTATCTGCTGATGACATTGCAAAGAAAAGGGTTGACATGAAAGCCCCAAATATTCTGAAAGTCTCTTTGGGACAAGAAAACCAGCATAAATATAGAGGATATGAATCTGCTAAGGATCTTTGGGAAGCTCTTGAAGTTGCATATGGTGGCAATGCAGACACTAAGGAAGAAAAGAAAAATCAACTTCTGCATGATTATGCTGTCTTCAAAGCTCAACCCAATGAGAAACTGAGTAGTGTGAGAAGCAGATTGCTTGACATCACAAGCAAGTTGTCCTTCATGGGGACACAAGTTGGTGATGTTGACACCAATGCTACCTTTCTTAAAAGTCTTGGTGAGGCATGGAAGATTGAGGCAAGATCTATTCTTGCCAACAATACTTACAAGAGCTCCTCGTTTGATGACATCTACAACAAACTAAGACTGTTGGAAGATGAAACTCTTTCAGAGCATGGAAGCAAATCTACCACCAACAACATGGCCTTCTTCTCTCATATGTCAGCGCTGGAACAAGTCCTGTCAACGTCTCCTTTTCAGACGCTGACACATTCAAGAATGACTCCCCAAGAGTTAAACCTGCTGGTTTGGATTTGGATACTGTTTGTGCTTACATTGCTTCTTTGCCCAATGGTTCAATGATTACATATGAGGACCTTGAACAGATAAGTGATGAGCACTTGGAAGAGATGGACATCAAGTGGAACATGGCTCTTGCTAGTATAAGAGCAAATAGGTGGAACAGAAGGTTTAAAAAGAAGATGACCTTCAATGCTAAAGACACAGCAGGATTTGATAAATCCAAAGTTGAATGCTACAACTGTCATCGTATGGGGCACTTCATGAGGGAATGCAGATCTCCTAGAAGATCTGATGCTAGTAAACCCTCAAGTCAGGTTGTTAAAGCCCAGGATTCCAAAGCTATGGTTGCAGTTCAAGGAATTGATGGTACAGGATGGGATTGGAGCTATCTAGCTAAGAATGTTGAAGAGGACAAAGCTTTGGTTGCTGATATTGAAGAAGAAGAGCATGTTGAATATGCTCTCATGGCACACTCCTCCTCTTCATCTGATAATGAGGTATATGATGATGCTTTTTGTAGCAAAGGTTGTAGGTTAAATACTGAAAGACTTAACAAAGAGGTGTTAAAACTAAAAGATGACATGAGTACTGAAAGATGTAAATTGTCTAATTACCAACTAGCTCTTACTGAAACTGAGAAAACCGTTTCTGAATACAAGAAAATGGAATTTGACTTAAAAGATAAGATCAATATCTTAAAACATGAGTTAGAGGGTAGTATGGATATTAGAAACATCATGAAAAAGGTTAATGGTGAATTACAGGCTAAGTTAGATGAGACCATTAAGAATAAAGATAATGTTAGCCTCAAAATTCAAAGATTTGATAAAGCCACCCAAACCCTAGGAGACTGTGTAGCTAAACAAAGGGATCCGAAAGACATGACTGGGATTGGGATGAATGATTACTCTTTGGTTCCACCACCAGCTGGTGACTTCTATGGTGTCCAACGAAGGGACTTATCTTGGACTGGTTTACCAGAGCTCCAAGAGGAGGAATTCATTCCTCCATCAAGAGTTGTCACTCCAGTGGAAGAGTATCAACAAAAATTGACTGACCTAAATGAGTGGAAGAAAGCTAACCCTACTTTATTTGTTAAGGGAGGTTTGCTATGTGAAAGTCCCAATGAATCACCACCCATTAAGGTTACTAACCCAATCACTGGTAAAGCTGTTGACCTAGGCTCAAACACTGTTAGAAGACCTACCATTAAATATGCAGAGATGTATAGGAATAATAGGTCACCCAAGAGCCAATTTAGCAATCATGGAACAGGTTTCTTCTCTTGTAGACCTAGGGTTGTGTCTAAGAAAGCCTGTTACACTTGTGGTAGCTTTTCACATTTGGCATACAAGTATGTCAACGCTCCCAAAGCCAGCGCTGACAGGAACAATTTCAGCGCTGACAGGAAGAAAGTCAACGTTGTTAGGAAGTCAAACGTTGTCAGACCTAAATCTTGTGTGCAGCAAAGTCCACAAGTGATTAGACCTGCCCCATTCTTTTCTAGAAGGTCTAACACTCATGGACAAAGACCATTTCAAAAGACAAATACCTTGTCAAATAGGCTATGGGTTTCTGTAGCAAACCCTAGGTTCAACGCTGATAAGGGTAATTTCAGCGTTGACAGGACAAATTCTAACGCTGACAGAAACGTGACCAGACCTAAATATTTGCAGCCACAAGGTAAGGGGTCTAAAGCTTCTTCAAGCTTAACATGGAGACCCAAGAAAGATCAAAACCCTAATGATAATGGGATTTCAATGACTTGAAATAGATTTAATTACATTTCAAAGGTCATTACAAAACCTATTGGGGTTAACTGGGTATTTCATCCTAAAAAGGATGAGAATGGGGTTGTTGTGAGAACTAAGTCTGTTCTTATTGAACAACCAGATGAATCCAAGTCTTTTGAGACTTGGGTTCCCAAAGAAAACTAATTTGTTTTCTTTATGTGCAGGGCATTCAAAGACAGATCAATGATTATGGATATTGGGATAGTGGATGCTCAAGGCACATGACAGGGAAGGAAGACTATCTGACAAATTTCACCCCTATTACAGATGGTGATAAGGTATACTTTGGAGGTGGTTATGGTACCATCACAGGCAAAGGAACCCTTCTCACCAATAATCTGCGTTTTGAGAACGTCTTCCTGGTAAAAGAACTTGATTATAATCTGTTCAGTGTATCACAAGTATGTGATAACAAAAATAAAGTTCTTTTTACTGATACTGAGTGTTTGGTGTTAATCAAGGATTTTAAGATTCCTGATGAGAAATATATTGAGTATAAAACACCTAGGCATAAGGACATATATAATGTGAACTTAAATGGGATTAAAATGAATACCAATATGTCTTGTTTTTATGCTAAGGCCTCAGTAGATGAGAGTAATTTGTAGCACAGGAGACTAGGGCACATAAATTTTAAAAATATAAATAGACTTGTGAGGTTTGGTTTAGTTGATGGTTTGCCTGAGAAGGCCTTCCACAATGACCACTCTTGTGTTGCATGTCTTAAAGGCAAGCAGCACAAGGTCTCATTCAAGTCCAAACAGGTGCACACTAGTTCCAGACCTCTTCATATGCTTCATATGGACCTCTTTGGTCCAACCAATATAGAAAGTTTGAATGGTAAGTCATATTGCTTTGTTGTCACAGATGAATTTTCTAAATTTACTTGGACATTCTTCCTAGCTATGAAGAGTGACACAGCTGATGTTCTTATTGATTTTATCACTCAGATTGAGAAAAGGTCTGGCAATGAGGTTAAAATGCTTAGGAGTGATAATGGTGGAGAACTTAGGAACAAGAAGCTAGATGATTTCTGTGCCAGGAAAGGAATTACTAGGCAATTTAGTATTGCTAGAACCCCTCAACAAAATGGGGTTGCTGAGAGGAAAAATAGAACCCTAATTGAAGCAGCCAGAACAATGTTGGCTGATGCTCACTTTCCAATAGCCTTTTGGGTTGAGGCTGTTAATACAACATGCTATGTGCAAAATAGAGCATTGGTTAACAAAATTCAGAACAAAACACCTTATGAGTTATTTTGGGGAAGAAAACCTAATATTGGTTTTCTCAGACCTTTTGGTTGTCATGTAGTAGTGTTGGATACTAGTGATGCCTTAGGAAAATTTAGTGCAAAAGGTGATGAGGGCTATTTCATGGGGTATTCAGTCCAGAGCAAGGGTTATAGGGTTTATCTTAAAGAGGACAAACGTATAGTTGAGAGAGTACATGTTAGGTTCTTAGAGAATAAACCTAGTGATCCTGAAAGTGGTCCTAATTGGTTGTTTGATTTGGAACCCTTATCTAGAACTTTAAATTATATGCCTGTCACTAATCCAGACATTGTGAAGGTAACTTCAAATGTTGTGGAGGAACAAGTTGTTAATGTTTCAGGTACACAGGTTCATGAGAAGGTTGGATCACAAGCAGAAAAGGCATCTCCTACATTAGAATATGTCACAATTCCCATTTGGATAGATGCTTTTGCTGCTGCTGCTGCTGCTGAACAAGATAATGGTGGTTTCCAAATACCACCAGATACAAACATGCATGGTCCTTCAGGCGCTGACAAAGGCAAATCTAGCGCTGACAAGACAAATTCAGACGTTGATGGCTCAGACGTTGACAACAACATTTCAAGCGTTGTTAGCCCAGACGCTGACAACCAAGGTTCAGACGTTGACAACACTTATGGGAATCTTTTCTCTTCCAGTTTCGAACAAGGTGGACCTTCCGATAATCTTGAAGAAGTTCACATTGATCAAAGAGAGTCTGATGAAGAAGATATTGGCAACATGGAGCGTGAGGTTGAGGACACCAGACTTTTTGAAGGAGGGGTTCTCACTTCCACAATGAAGAATCACCCCACATCTCAGATCATTGGTGATATTATGACTCCAGTTCAGACTAGAAGATCTCATCAAGGTCTTGGTGGGTTTATTGCCAATATACACAAGAAGGTTGATACCCCTCTTGTGCAAGCATGTTTGTTTGCATGTTTTCTGTCACAAGAAGAACCCAAGAAAATATTTGATGCTCTCAAAGAACCAAGTTGGGTGGAAGCAATGCAGGATGAGCTTCACCAATTTGCAATTCAGGATGTTTGGGAGCTGGTTGATTGTCCTAGATATGTCAGACCTATAGGGACAAGATGGGTTCTCAGGAACAAAAGAGATGAAAGAGGCATTGTGGTCAGAAACAAGGCAAGGTTAGTGGCTCAAGGTTATACACAAGAGGAGGGGATAGACTATGAGGAGGTCTTTGCACCAGTTGCAATGATTGGATCCTTGATGTATCTTACTGCTTCCAGACATGACATTATGTTTGTTGTGTGTGCTTGTGCACGCCATCAAGTGACTCCCAAAGAATGTCACCTTTATGCTGTGAAGAGTATCTTTAGGTACCTAAGATGCTATCCTAGTCTTGGTTTGTGGTACCCAAAGGATTCACCATTGGAGCTGATTGCATATTCAGATAGTGATTATGGAGGTGATAAATTTGATAGGAAATCCATAACTGGTGGATGTCAGTTTCTTGGGAGCAGGTTGATATCTTGGCAATGCAAGAAACAAACAGTGGTGGCTAATTCTACAACTGAAGCAGAGTATGTGGCTGCAGCTGCATGTTGTGGCCAAGTTTTGTGGATTCAGAACCAGCTGTTGGACTATGGGTATAATTTCATACATACTAAGATATTTGTTGACAATAATAGTACTTTATGCATCATTAAGAATCCTGTACATCATTCTAAAACTAAACACATAGAAATTAGACACCATTTTATAAGAGATTGCTTTGAGAAAGGTTTAATACAACCAGATAGGGTTGACACTGAGGAAAATGTGTCAGATTTATTAACTAAACCTTTTGATGCTGGGAGATTTCAATACTTGGTAACAAGTATTGGAATGGTCAATCTTACATAATATGTGTTTTGGATTCTTTTTGTAAAAGTATGTACAGGATGATGCATTATTATTGTTGGTTTTATTGATGATTTAGATTTTCCACTATATTTTTCTAACACTGACAAAGGTTACTTGAACACTGATAAGTGTTTTTGTAACGTTGTCAGCAATATAATTGTCTAACGCTGACAAAGCTTCCCTCAACGCTGTCATGTGTTATCGGGGCGTTGTCAGCAACAATGTTAGTTTTGTGGTTTTCAATCTAAATGTGCAGATGGTGTTAGCAGTATACCATTGGATACAGAGTTGCTTATGGATCAATGGAGAAGCATTTGGACAAGTTTTTATTTATGGATGATGGTTGGAATGTTTCATTCCTATCTTGACATAAAATTTTTTTATGTTCATGCATGATTTTAGCAAACTTTTTGTATCATAGTTTAAGGGGAGGTTTTAGGAACCTTTAGGATGTTTGGGTATCCATATGATACTCTTATCACAATTCTAGATTGTGTCCACAGGTGAGTATGAGTTATTTTCTACTAAATCATGAGGCACTGTAGCATGCAAAGTTGATATACTGTGCATGCTGCCAAGACATTTTTGGCCTAGAATTGGTTGTGGTCTGTTGGGAGACTTGGGAATGATTTTGATATGGGATTTACCTGGGAGTAACAAGGATTTTATAAGGTAACTTTGTTGTTAAGAGTTTTGGTTAGCAAGGGACACTAGAGGACTGTTATGTCTATCTTGCTTATGCAAGTGTGCATAACTAGACAGTGCTTGCTACCCTATGATAATTATCAGCTTTTGGTTATCTTCTCTAGGATAAATTACTTGTTAAGGTCATTTTTCACTTTTTAAAATATTTTTATTTTTTGGACTCTGACAAGAATTTTCCAAGCGTTGTTGTGACCAAATTGGACGCTGACGTGGCTTTAGGCAAACGTTGACAAGATTATAGCCGTTGGGCGTTGATAGGTTATTTTTGACCGTTGACACTCAATGGGACCTACCCAGTTGTTACTTTTTGACATATTTTCAAGCCGTAATTTTAGGAGTTGTTACTTTCATTTAATGCATGAGATAACTTATAACTTTTTCAATATTTTCATGATTGATTTTTGAAAATCTTTGCCTATTTTTGGGCCAATCACATGCATTCTTTTTCTCCTATAAATTTGGCTCCTATTTTAAACAGGGTATCTATAATTCTTGTCTAACAATTTTCTCTTATCAACTTCATCTTCTACACTTAAAATTATCAGCTTTCATCAATGGCACCAAAGTTTAAACCAACAGAATTGGAATTGGTGTTCAGATCACAACACAACATGATTGCTTATCTTGAAGCTGACGATGCTCTGTTTCCCCAATACACACAAATGGTGGCGTATTTGAACGCATCCCCATTAAGGTATGGTCTCTCTCATGCACCACTCATTCCAGTCACACACATTAAGTAGTTTTGGAACACTGTTAGCTCCTCAACAGTTAATGGAGTGACCACATTGACTTCTATTGTTCATGGGAGATCTTGGGTGGTTACTGAGGCTTTGGTACGCCAAGCCTTACATCTTGATGATGCTGATGGTATAGCCACCCTTCCCATAAATGAAATACAACAAGGGCTTAGGGCTTTGGGATATCCTTTTCCTGATGAAGGTACTCTCAACAAGTATCATAAGCAGGAATTTCCTCCAGCCTGGAAGTACCTCATACATGTCCTCCTTCAATGTTTGAGTCCCAAATGTACTGCACACAATGAGATCAATAGATCCATTGCCAGTGCTATTGTGTGCATTGCAACAGGGCAAAAATATAACTATTCTAAAATGATTTTTGAGGGGATGTGTAAAAATAAGGGGACAAAAATGACGTTAGCTTATCCCCGTTTTCTGCAAATGGTTTTTGATGATCAAGGTTACTGCTCAATGGATCACAATGATTTTTATAAGATCCCTGAGCAAAAGAAAGCTATTTTTATGAAGATGGATTCACCACCCCATAGAGACCTACCTTTAACCCAAGCCATGCTTGCTGTTATTACAGCAGCACAACCCCAACCAGACCCCCAACCTCAAATTGACCCTCAACCACAACTTGAACCAATTCCTGAACCTTTACCCTCACTTGAACAAATGCAAATTGACTCTGAATCCTTCAATGCTGATACATTAAATGTTGGCGTTGATGTGCCTATTTCCAACGCTGACACACAACCTTCACATTCCCAAACACCCCTTAACCAACCCACATCTACTCATTCTTCCACACCATCTTCCATACCCCCTGAATATAGGTTGATGAAACGCCAAAGGACTACTAGAGTGTTCTCCTCTGGTGGTCCTAGCCATGTAGCAGAGAGAACCACCACCACAATTGTGGCTGGTGACCTGGATGAGGCTGGGACTATTGGTTCTGGCTTAGAAGCTGGCCAAGGCAGTCCCACCATCATTAAGTCCTCATCCTTGCCCAATGAATCTGACTTGGGAGGTCAAATCCCCATTTTAGAAGAGGGCAGACTGGAACCAATGACTCTTATGAAATTAACGGCAGTCTGCATTAGCTTGCAAAAGCAAAATGCAGACTTAGTACAAATTGTCAGCTCACAAGGCCTTGAACTCAAGCAATTGAGGGAGAGGATTGTTGTTTTGGAAAGTGATCATTCTAGGAGGGGTATGGAGGAATCTTCCTAAGGGGAGGAAGATCAAATAAATCTGATTGATAAGGGCAGCCAGGATGGTCAATCAATGGATGTTGCTGAGGCCGTTACAACTTTAAAGAAACAAACAGGTTTTGATACGTCCTTAGTCTCTCCCACCAACTTAAATTTATCATTTACAGCTATGTTGAGAGAGGTTACACAAGGCGCTGAGGGAAGATATTTGAGCATTGACAAGGAAAATTTGGACGCTGATAAAAGTATTTTGGGCGCTGATAGAACAAATTTAGGTGTTGACAGACCTGCACATGAAGGTGATGTATCCCAGTTATCATCTATCATCAAGGAGGTTTCTACTCAGGTATTACCATCTACCTTACCAACCATTGCACCATCAGATAAGGGTAAGGGTAAAATGGTAGAAGAGATTGTTCCAAAGGATGCAGCTCAAGTTGAATTTGATAGAAGATTGGCTGCACAAAGCATGGAACAAGATGAAAAGGAGAAGTCACCATTTGTTGTGACTTCAGAAGAAGAAAGTGATAGAACTAGCTCAGACTCAAGTGTAATGTTTATAGAACCTGAAAGACTTGAGTATGGAGATGAGTTGGCCAAATAGAAGCTGAGAGAATTGAAATTGCAGGTTGACTTTGACATGCCAGAGGTGGTTCAAATGTACAATGCTTGGGAAGAAAGATGCATGGATAATCCAGACTTGACCATTTCAGATCAAAATGGGGTTTGGAGCTTCTTCTTAGAGTTCAGAAGGATTGTAAGGTAATTTTGAAACACAAGGCAAGCAATATTCTTTCAGAGTTAAAAAGGGATAGAAGGGAGCTCTACTTTATGTTGCTCAGATGTCATGGAGTTGGATGGACATATCAGAAGTTGAAGGCTTTGACATTTGATGAGTTGGAAAACAGGGCTTATCCCATTTGGGTAAGAGTGCAAGAAGCAAACACTCTCAGACTTCTTTCAGATGAAAGAAAGGAGGAACTTGTAGAAGAAATGGAAATCAAGAAAGCTATGATGATTCCCAGGCCAGTGAAGAAGGGAATTAAATTTGAGTTTCCAAAAGATATGGATCCACTATATCCAAGTGAAGCAGTTATAAGAAAGAGCCTCAAGCTCTCCCCATTAGAAGCTTCAGATATGGTGCAAGTGTTACCATTAGATTCCAGGAACCCAATTGTGAGCTATGAAGAAGATGAATGTGGGTTCTGGAAGATTGGCAGATTTGGCAAGGAGGTACACACTTTTACCACTCTCATATCTTTGTTTGCAAGTTGTGATAGAGAAGACTTGGTGGACCTTTGGAGGTTGCTGGAGACCAAGTATGAGGCTGAAGCACCAACTTCAGCTAATGGAATAAAACTTTGGACCACATTCAAAAGAATGTGTGGACCAAAAGATGAGGATCCTGCAATATGGAAGGATCTTGAAGATGACCTCAGTGGTCTTCAATGGAGGTTATATTCAGCTGCTGGTGTATACCATTTGAGTTCTACAAAGTTTGTTGAGTATCTACTTGTGGATGCTCAGTATTTCATATCCAAGGCTATTTTGGAAAAGATGAAGGACACTCAGCTGGAAATAGATTATTCAAGTGATGTGGCAAAAGATTTGATCAGATTTATTCATTACCAATATGAGAAGGTTTGTAAGACTCCTCCTAGTCCTTAATGCTTATTCAGAAACTTGATCATAAGAGTGGATATCAAGTTTAGGGGAGGATTGTTGGGAATAAATTAAGGCTAGATCACTTGAGCGCTGACAAGAACAAATCAAGCGTTGACAAGAGCAAAACAAGCGCTGACAGCTCAAGCGTTGACAAGTTAAAGTCAAGCGTTGACACATTGAAGACAAGCACTGATGGGAGATATATTCTACGCGTGTATTATATTCTAGAATACTTCTAGTAAAGATAAGAACAACAATGTATTTTCTATATTTATCTTTACCTAGAATAGTTGATACGTAGATTATTGTACAAGGCTTCTTATGTCTATAAAAGAAGGCCTTTAGGTTAATGTTTAAGATAAGTTTTATATAAGTTTTCATTCGTAAACATCTTTCATTGTAAGCAAGTTCGATATGCATAATCAAAGTGAAAGTTTGTTTACATCTTGTGTGTTCTTGTTTAAGTGTTAAATTCTGCATAACACTTAGATTCATAAAGCATATACAAAGGTTTCTCTACGTGTATTACTTGATCTAATCTCGTATACACAAAGCTAATCGATATAAGTTTGGGATCAACACCTTATTCAAGCAAATCTTAGAATTCTAGACTAACTAGGATTAGATTTATGCTTGTGGCTTGTTTCCTCTTTCATACATCTTTGTATGATTCCTTTTATTTTATATGACTTCACTTGGGTCTGTTTTCTTCTCTTTTTTGTGACCTATAGCTATTTCTTGTTGGTTGTCTCTTTTGTTCAACTAACCCTTCTATGTAGCTTGTCACCATATCTCGATTCCTCGGTTCCCCAAGCAAGGGGGAGTAAGCACCAAGGGGGAGTCTTTGCAAAGTCCGTCTCTTCAACACCGACTTGTGCAACCTTTTTACTTCGACAAAGGGGGAGAAATGAATAAACTCGTCTTCGAAAATCTTGTTGTGTGATTGAGTTTATGTATTTTCGGAATCAAAAGGGGGAGATTGTTAATGCGATAATGCCTAAAAACGTTACTTGCAATTTTTCGGTCTCGCTTAGTTTTGATTACAACAATATGTAAAAACAAGCATTTACGAAAACAATGAAAAACGAATTCTTGAGTTCAAGTATTTTTCATTTTACCCTTTTGCACTTAAGGTATGAATAAACAAGTACTAACCTTAATCAAGTGATCAAGTGATTTAATCTTTTCTTAAAACTCATCTTTTATTAAGTGTGACAAGTTTTTAATTAAACTTTATTTTTAAGAAAATGTTTTATTAAATTAAATATTTGAAAAATTGAAAATGGCATATTAGTTTTTGATTTGGAATATTCTTTGAGGATATTTTATAATCAGATAAGACCTCCACCACTAAAGGACAAAAAGGGAGCGGAGTCTACTCCGGCGGTTCCCTAGTGCCTAGGCGGTTCCTTATCGATAAGGTACCGCCGGCTGACATAAGGAACCGCGGGAAGATATAGCTGTTGGCCCTTTGTCCTATAAATAGCGGACCTTTCTCATATTTTCTCTTCACCTCTTTTGCACATAAATTTCCAGATTCAAACATACTTCTTAAATCTCTCAAATCCTTGATCATTTGATTGATTACTACTTGTTTAGAAGTGAATCTATCTCATCCATCCCTTCCTCTTCAAGTGCAAAGAGAAGAACACTATCATTGTGAAGTGTTGAGTCCACCACCAAAGATCCTTTGAATATCAAATCTTATACATTTGTTGTTGTGTCATAGTTGTGAAGATCCAAGTAGTTGTGTCTATTTGGAAGTTGTGTATGTACTAAGTATAGTTGTGTAGATTGGTCCTAGCTACGATTAGGGCTCGACTTCTAGCTTAGAGTCGGAAATTGCTTAAGCGACGTGTACGGTTTTCTCCACCATAAGGAGCTTGTTGTGTAGTGAACTCTCGAGTAAGGAGTACTCGAGGAGTGGAGTAGGAACGAGGAGTGAGCTTCGTTGCCGAACCACTATAAATCCTTGGTGTTTGGTTTGATCTTTCTTTACCCTTAACTCTTTACATTCTTTATTCTTTGGCATATATATTAGTTAGTATTAGTTTACTTACACTATCATTGTTCATATTGTGCATAAGAAGATTTCACTTATTTCCTTAAGTCTAAGTTTTTGAGAAAAAAGATTTTTTTGAAAACCATCATTTAACAAGTAAACATAAGAAACTATTCAACCCCCCCACCCCTTCTAGTTTCTACAATTTCTAAATCACTAACTAAACTGTGACATCAGTTAGTAGTACTAGTATTTTTAAGTTGTATGGCATTAGACGATTATAATCTATAATGCATGACAATACAACTTTTACTAGTTGTGATTAATTTAGCGATTATCTTTTGTTTTCAAATTCTACATCGTTTTGTTGATTATCTTTCCTTACTCGTTCTATTTTATCTTCCCTTGCTTGTTTGTTTTAAAATCATTCGTTCCTTTTTAAATCCTTTGTCCCTTTTAATTATTCGTTATTGTCGTAATGTGACTATTGAATGAATACTCATTATGATTTGATTTGCATTGTATCATAATCATACAACCAAATGTATATATGAAGAAGGCATGTATGCGTCAAGTCATTAATGAACACATCACTGCATCCTTGACTAAATTCATGGCCAACATGAATGATGGAGCTGGCGGCTCTAGCAGGGCTGGTAGTTTAGGTAAAGCAAGTGGTTTTGATAATGCGGCTGGTTCTAGAAACGGAGTTGGTGGCGCGAATGGACCGAATGCCCTCAATTGAAAAAGAATGCCCAAATGTTAAACAACCGTGGAGCTGCCTATCAATTGGGAGGTGTAGGCACAACAAGATCTAAGAGTCGTTACTAAACCCGAAAGTTTTGATGTTATAGTTGAGATGGATTAGTTATCTCGGTATAATGCGTCTATCCTGTATGGTGACAAAAGGTTAGGATTCCCTTAGATAGTAAGACTTTGGTTATCGAAGGCGACAAGAATAATTCAAGATTAAAGATCTTTTCGTGTATTAAGGTCCAAAAATACATAGAAAGAGGTTGTGAATTATTTCTAGCTCAAGTGATCGAAGTTAAATCTGAAAAGAAGGCGAATCGATAATGTTCCTACCGTGCGTGATTTTCTTGATGTATCTCCTGATGAACTGTCCGAATCTACGCCACCAAGACAAATTGATTTTCATATTGATCTTATTCCTGGTGCTGCACCCGTGGCACGTGCGCCATATCGTTTAGCACCATCTGAAATAAAAGAATTATCGGAATAATCGCAAGAATTTTCCGAGAAAAACTTTATTTGACCGAGTTCGTCACCATAGGGAGATCCTGTCTATTCATCAAGAAGAAAGATGGTTCGTTCCGTATGTGTATCGATTACCAAGAGCTGAATAAGCGAACGATTAAGACTCGTTACCCGCTTCTAATAATTGATGATATATTTGATCAAATTCAAGGTTTTCATGTTTTCTCCAAGATTTATCTTCGTTCTGGTTACCATCAACTTCGCATATGCGAGGAAGATATTCTTATTACAGCGTTTAGGACTCGTTATAGTCATTTCAAGTTTCTGGCTATGCCTTTCGGTTTGGCCAATGCACCAGCTATGTTCATGTATTTAATGAACCACGTGTGCAAGCCATATCTTTACAAATTCGTGATCGTGTTCATCGAAGATATTCTGATTTATTCGAAAAGGAGGCATTTCAAACGTTAAAGCTTAAACTGTGTTGTGCGCCAATCTTGTCATTACCTGAGGGCAGCGAGGATTTCGTTGTCTATCGTGATGCGTCTCTTAAAGGATTTGGGGTTGTTTTGATGCAGCGAGAAAAAATCATTGCGTATGCTTCTAGGCAACTTAGGAAGAACGAGGAAAACTGCATCACTCATGACTTGGAATTGGGCGCGGTGGTTTTTGCTCTTTGCCTTTAGAGACATTATCTGTACGGCACTATGTGTACGGTATTCACCGAGCATAAGAGTCTACAGTATACTATGGATAAAAAAGAGCTCAACATGAGGCAACATAGATGGATCGAGCTTATGAGTGATTACGATTGTACAATTCGTTATCACGCTAGAAAATAAAATGTGGTAGCTGATGCGTTAAGCAGGAGGGAAAGGGACAAACCTCTCTGAGTGTGTGCTTTAGTGGTAACAGTACATAATAATTTACCAGAACAAATTCGAAAAGCATAAGCTGAAGCTATGAAACTAGATCTGATGGTACAAAATGTCTAAGGGACGAATATGGTTACCATTATTTGGAGGATTGAGAAATCTAATCATGTTGGAATATCATAAGTCCAAGTATTCCATTCACCCCGGGTTGTATAAAATGTATCACGATTTGAAGAAGCTATACTGGTGGCCGAACATGAAAGCGGATATTGCAACTTATGTTAGCAAGTGCTAGACATGTGCAAAAGCCAAGGCTGAATACCAAAAGCCATCTGAACTACTTCAACAACCGAAAGTTCTTATTTGGAAGTAGGAATGTATTACCGTGGACTTTATTACTAAGCTTCTAAAGACTTCATCCGGTTATGACTCTACTTGGGTGATTGTAGATCTATTGACCAAATCAGCCCACTTTATTCCGATAAATGCAAAAGTTCAAGTTGGGGAGACTTACCCTTATTTACTTGAAGGAAACTCTTTGTAAACACGGTGTTCCTATATCTATCATCTCGGACCGTGACAGTCGTTTCACATCAAATTTCTGGAGATCCATTCAAGAATCATTGGGGACAAATTTGGATATTAGCATTGCTTATCATCCTCAAACTAATGGTCAAAGTGAGAGGACCATTCAACCATTGGAAGACATCTTGCAGACTTGTGTGATTAAATTTGGTAGTAGTTGGGATAAGCACTTACCATTGGCAGAATTCTCTTATAATAATAGTTATCACGCTAGCATTAAAGCCACACCTTTTGAAGCTCTTTATGGGAGGAAATGTCGATCTCCAGTATGTTGGAGTAAAGTTAGGGATACCCAACTCACCAGACCGGAATTAGTTCGTGACACTACTAAGATGATTGTACAAATCAAAAATCGTTTGTTAGCCACTCGTAGTAGACAAAAAAGTTATGCCAATGTGAGATGAAAACCTTTGTAATTTGAGGTAGGTGACAAGGTTATGCTAAAAAGTATCTCCATGGAAAGGCGTTATACGCTTTGGAAAGTGTGGGAAATTACGTCCCCGTTATATTGGACCTTTTTAGATTATATCAAGGGTGGGTCCGGAAGCATATACACTTGATTTACCTCGGGAGCTGCAAGGAAGTACACAATACTTTTCATGTGTCGAACCCAAAGCATTTTTTATCCGACGAAGAACTCATTATTCCAATGGATGAAGTTAAGATCGATGACAAGTTGTACTTCATCGAGAAACCTGTCGAGATCATGGATAGGGAGGTAGAGCAATTAAAGCAAAGCCGGATCCCTATTGTCAAGGTCCGATGGAACTCAAGGCGTGGACCGGAGTTTACTTGGGAAAGAGATGATCAAATGTGGAAGAAATGTCCGCATTTGTTCAATATGAACAAGAAAACGGACTCTATGGTGAATTGATCTTCGGGACGAAGATCCTTGTTAGATTGGGATGTTGTGACAGTCTGGAAATTTCAGGGTCATTACTAAATCTTATTTTATGAGTATCTTAATATTTCAATGAATTTGAATGCTATTATGTTTGAGGGTTTAAGTTAAAACCAATATTTAATGTCTTATTTTTACATTTAGACGAGTAAAGAAGACTATTAGTGATCGCTATACGGATCGATGCCCGAAATTTTACGTTTTATTATCGATTGTTTCGATGTTTAATATTTCTGACGTTTTATTTTTAATTGCGTATTAAGTCGTACCGGGACTATATTACTATCATATTTGTGTGCGTGTTAACTTTTGAAAAGTATTTTTACGAAAACCGAATTTCGTAAATATTTTCAAAATTTACTAATAGTTATTTTCTACCCTTTAAATTACTTACAAAGAAATGCATGTTTGGCAAAACTAGCCCTTCACCCACCATATATAAGCCTCTACCTAACAATAAAAACACATAGTAACTTGTTAAAAAATCAAACTCCTCCCTCCCCTTTTCTTTATAAACTATGAGCCAAGAAACCCCCAAAACACCCAGTTTTGATGATTTCTAGCTTGAATCTTACAAAAACAAAACAAGACCACATCTTGAAATCAAAAGGTGATCACATCCATAACAAAATTTCCAACATGCATGAAGTTTTGAAAACTTGTTATGAACTAGGGTTGGTGTGAGTTGTTGATGATCATGCATGTGATGATCATGACTAGATCATGTCATTTTGATGTTGAAAGTTTGAGTTTTAATCTTTGTTTTTGATTTGATCAACATGCAAGTATTAGGAATGATATAGGATGATGTTAGGGTATTAGGATTAATAGAAAAATGGTTAGAATTGTTTGAAAATATGATTTTATGTGGGTTTTAGAAGGGTAAATTAGGGAAATGAGTTGTAGGCTGTTTTTTGGTGTCTTATGTTTGGATAATTGATAAATTAAATAGATAGTATTGTAGATAATTTCATTAGCTTCGTTTTGAGATAATTTATAGATTCTAACTCCAAACGAGTTTAAAAAGTTATGATAGTTTGATTATTCGTGTACCGGGAGACGAGTATCGGCACAATTTGAAGTTGTTGTCGATATTTGGATCGAATCTCGGGGACTATATAATGGGTCTTAAAATGATACAAGAAAAGTTTTAAGTTTCTAAACCCTAGGTTGTGAGTCTATTATCAAAGTCAAGTGTCGTTTTTATAAACGGAATTGGTTATAAAGGTCAGAATAGTTTTATGAGTCGAAAGCGTAAAACTTTCCGGTTTTTGAAGTCTAATGATCTTTGAGCAGAAGGTCTTAGGAATAATATTTTTGGATAAAATTTAAACTGAGTTTTATTCAGGTTATGTGTGAGTTTGTCACCAAGTTTCGTCAAAAACGAAGTTGTTTAAGTATGTGAAAATAGCTTGTACATTTGGTATTTACCGGCAGATTCTTATCGATAGTATAGTCTAAAAAAGTAAACATATAGAAGGGTATAATAGCATCACTTGCATTGTGATTCCTTCGGGCTTGTCATGGTTTTGTAGTTTTGAGATTTATGTTATTAAGTATGGATTATACTTGAGACAATTATTAACGAGCGCGCCTTATTTGGTAGGTTGCGGTTGTCGTGTTTAACGGGCATCATCTATCGTCGATGATCGTCTTGCTACTACTCTTTTACTAAGGTGAGTCTATAGCCTCACTTTTAAATTATTTAATTGATTTATAAACCTGTGAGGGGATAACATGCTTATTTATTAAAATGAAGGGTATAACTATAAGTTACGGTAAACCCATTAATAGGTGCAACTAGAAGTTGTGGGAACCCTATTTATTGGAAATTGTTTTATTGAAAATGAAGGGTACAACAATAAGTTGTGGTAAACCCATGCTTGTTTTAATATAGAGCACAAGGAAATGTTTAATGCCATATTTATTATTATAATTTGTTTATTTTCGTTGAGTAAAAAAGTCCCAATTATATCATGAATTGTTAGCTACCGAGTTATGGTAGACGCTTATACATGGAATAGTACTATTGGGAGTTACCCCTCCCGTCTGGAAACGATTAGCTATCGTGAGCACAATGTTGCTCGAAGTGGATACATGTGCGAGAGTTTTCCTATACACTTAGCGAGGTGTATGGTGGGAAAGTATTGTAGTAACGTTTCAATATCATGAGGCTTATAATAAATATTTATAACTTTGTTTGATCCACATCATTATGGTTGATGGCTTTAAACCATATTAGTCTTCGGTAATGTTTATTTATAAACTCTATAGATTCACTCAACTTTTGTTGACAAGTTTAGCATGTTTTATCTCAAGTCCTTGAAGGTAATGGCTAAGGAGGGATTTCGGTGCTTGCGGAATTATAATGATGTTTAAAGCTCACAAATTTAGGAAAAATCGTTCAATAATTATTATTATGAAAAGTGTTATGTACTTTGTTAATCAAATGTTTGGGATCATGTTGTGAACGATTTGTCAAATTTTACTTCAATCGAAGGTTACTTTTAAAAACGATTCTTTTCGAGTCGTTTTCTATTATTTGAGCTGTTATATTATGAAGTAGCACACCATATGAGCTTCCGCATATGACCTGAATTTGGGGGTGTTACAGATTGGTATCAGAGCTTAAGTTATAGGGAACATAAAGATTTTCAAAAATAAAAGTTTTGAAATCTTTTAACTATAACTATCATAAGCAAAATCTCCGGATTACTGATGAGACCGGAAATAGAGTATTTATATATATGTGATATATATATGTGATATATATATGTTATAATTTGAATTATTTGTGCTTGTAAGTTACAAGTCATGTTTTCATTTATTTAACTAAAGATGTTAATTTTATATTAATATGAGGTAGTATTATGACGTAGATTGTCACCAAGTCATATCCAAACTAAATTCCCTTATTCCTGAGTTCAACCAAGTTGTGGATCTCTGTGATCCTAACAAAATGGGTAATATTCCCAATGATAATTATTTGATTTCAAAGATTTTGATTCCATTGTTCTTACTCTTGATTTATCGACCGGTTCATCTTGTTTAGTAAATTCAATCTTCGTTCTCATTTATCTTCGACTTCCTATTGTTTTAGAAACATGTTTTCTGAAATTTTACTTATTGTTCGTAAGGAACTTGTATTGATTGGTACGGTATTTACATGCCTAATAAGATGCTATACCATATCACAAGGAACTTGTATTGATTGTCATATCGGTCTTTGTTGTATTCAATCTTGATCTTTTGTGTTAAACAAATGATGCTCAAATAAAGTAATTTATCATTATCTTGTTGAAATAAATTGACCGTTTATTTGAACAAGTAAATTATAAATTGTTGAACTATTTGTTTATAAAAACTTATTTGCATAGCTTTGGTCGACCCATGGAAATAAGGGCTTATAAACATGTGGGCTTAAGCATATGGAGTTTGCACAAATAAATTTGTTGCTTGACTTATTCTTTGTTTTTCCTCTAACTCTATAATCGTGTGATTGTTCGTGTTGGGGCTGTTTCAGAACCACCAACTGAGGAGGATATTGAGCGTCCTAGAACCACATTGAAGATATCTTCTTCTAGTGGGGCCGAGGAGCCTTCCTAGCCACATAGATCTACCTACTAACTCTTGGTCGGTTATCTTATCATCTGTAGTGTCATTTCTAAATCACTAACTAAACTGTGAAATCAGTTAGTAGAACTATAATTTTTAAGTTGTATGGCATTAGACGATTATAATCTATAATGCATGACAATACAACTTTTACTAGTTGTGATTATTAAAATGATTATCTTTTGTTTTCAAATTCTACATCGTTCTGTTGATTATCTTTCCTTAGTCGTTCTATTTTATCTTTCCTTGCTTGTTTCTTCAAAAATCATTCGTTCCTTTTTAAATCCTTTGTCCCTTTTAATTGTTCGTTATTGTCGTAATGCGATTATTGAATGAATACTCATTATGATTTGATTTGCGTTGTATCATAATCATACAGCCAAATGTATATATGACTAAGGCACGTATGCGTCAAGTCATTAATGAACACATCGCTGCATCCTTGACTAAATTCATGGCTGTGACAATCTAACATTTTCAGGTAGTGAATTATTTTCTCGTATAATATTTTGAAACTTATTTTTGTGTTGGTTGATGAACTCACAATTTACGGATTTAAATTTGGGCTTACGTGCATAATTTAGCGTCCTTTACGATTAAACCAGAAACCTTAGGATTACGTATTTACGTTTTTGAACTCCGTTTTTGATGAGACAATTTTTATTAGATTCGTTTTGTGCCATTGATTCATAATTTATAAAAACGTTTTTTGTGAAACGACCCGAGGGCACGCAAATCGAGGAAACTAGAATCGAGGAGTACCCGTAAATTAGCTGGATGGGACAAAATAATTTATCCCACCCCACTATAGCATGGGACGGCCAAACATGACACCACATCAAAGATGTGGCATCATGTTAACATGTAGCTTACAAGTGTAAGCTTAAGCTTAACACTTAAGCTAGTTTCTACCACTTAACCTCAAAAACCATCAACCTTCACACATACCACCATTTCACTCATGCAAACCAACTAAAAACTCTCTCAATCACTTCACCCTTGCCGTCCCACTTCAAAGAACAAACACCCCTTTTTGATCTTTTCTAGCCACAAAATACTTGTTATCTAGCTATATCATGGAGTTACCTTGAAGCCTTGATCACTTGGTGGCCATTTTAACAACAAAGGAGGTGATTTTATTGTGTCCTAGGGCTGATTTCTCAACATACTTTCTTGGTGTTTGATGATCTTGGGGTTATATTTGGTTTTCATCAAGTTCTTGTCTTCAAAAAACAAGATATACTCTTGGTTGGTAAAGAAGATCATCCTTTCCATTTTCTCTTGTTATTTTTGTAAAGATAAAATGTATTTTCTTTCTTGTTGTATATGTATATGATGAATATATGATGATAAAAATGTTGTGTGGGGATCAAGTGTTGATAAATATGCCAAAAAAGACTAATAACCATAAGAAACAAGGCTAAAATCATGCTAAATATGTTGGCTGTATAAAAACAGTATGTAACCAAAACTTGAACTGATAAACTTGCATGGTAGAATCCATTTACAGTAAGTACAAGATGTCATACACATGTGAGAGTTGGCCATGCAATGAAATCATTAAAATGAGTGAGATATGATCAAAACAAGATGAGTGTGCTAATCTGAATAAGCTGTTTTGTAAGGACTGTTAAGGATAGTTAAACTTAAAATGATCAGTAGCTATAACTAAGTTCATTGTAGCACATAATATGAAGTTCATGACATCCAAAAATGAGCTTCTAAATCATTATATAACTCTAGATATGATAAAAATGGTGAAGATGAAAATAAAAATCAGATTTTGAAGAATTAATGTTTATTACTATTATATAAGCACTCAAATTATATAGTATAAAATGTGGAAATTAAAACCCACTAACTTATGAATTTCATTTATATAAATATGTATAAGGTTTAATAAATGGACAATTTATAAAAATGGTAGTTGAATAATATTTATAAGTTAGAAAAACTATAAACATGATTTTACGACTTTTTCGGCTATTACCGTAAAATTAACGTTTTTCGCCAATTAAAACTTAGACGATCAAACCCGTCTAATGTAAAGTTTTTAAAAGACATATACTGATATATAAGTATCGAAAACAAGTAAAAACCGATTAAACCCGAACTATAGGACATACGGACATTAACGAGCTAAGTAAGCATATTGGACTAATAATTGGACTAAATAAGTTAAACGCTTATAAAAAAGTACTTATTGGGATTAACCCATTTGGTCCCAACATGTAAAGTGTGAATACTGATAATATAAGTATAAAATGAAATAATACAAGTTAAAGAACTTATAATAAGCTTATTGGACTTAAAATATGTAAATAGGTAAAACTAGTAAACTAGTAAAAAGTTACCAATATATGAACGCTAAAATGAGTAAACAAGGATATATAAACCCACTTGATCATCATCATATGTACAAAAATCATCATATTTATATTGTTATTTGGATAAAGTCATTGGACAAAAGTCTAAGACCGATTTATTATTTATATAGGTTTCCGTGACCGAAGCACGCCCGTAGCCGATAATCCGCCTTTCATTATCAACGTGAGTTCATAGCCTCGCACTCTTTTAAATGTTTTATAAAATGATTTGTAAACCCGCGAGGGAGATAACATGATAGTTTTTGATAAAGTGGAACACAAGTAGTCCCGATGGTATGCTTAATGATATGGACCCGAATGATGCTATGACCCTATAAACGAGATAAAAAGGATTATTAGTAGTTAGGTTATGTCACTTAAAGTCTCATTAGCATGAATTGTGAACTACCGGGATTTGGTAGACGCTTATGCTAATGATAGTACTATTTGGGGACGATCACCCCAGTTCGCGCCTTGACGGTTGATCCCCGTCGTACCACATTGATTGGTAAGCGAATTTATGTATGAGAAGATTACATAGCGTGATTTTTGTGACGACATGCTAACTTAGATGGGCAAATTGTTTGTCGGGTTCGCGGCCCGTTGTTTTCACAGTAAGGTAACAATGTCATGCGGCTAATAATAATCCTATATAATCTAAATATCCGATATGATACGATGCTAATAACGATGATAATATTACCTATTATGGTAATATTGAGGCTACAGTCTCATGGACGGTTTAAGATGTATGCTTGATTTATATATTGCCTTACTAGCAATACGAGGACTTACTTCTGATATTATACTTGTGTTCTGATTTCAGCGATTGTTTTATATAACGATTTTTATTAAACTCTATGAATTCACTCGGCATTCGCTGATATGATTTTTTTGCATGTTTTTATCTCAGGTGCTTGAAGGTAATCTGGATGGAGATCGACTCTGATGGCCCACATAATATTAAAAATGTTCATTCGATCTATGTTTTGTAAACTTAATGACCTGTATAATTTGAGACCTGTTGTACACTTTAAAACTTTTTATCGAATGAATGTATGTTGAACCTTGTACAACCATTTTTATGTGTTGTCTATGATTTGAGTTATTGTGCTATCCCGTAACACTCTAAAAGACCCTTCCGTTGTACCGATATGAAAATTGACAGTGTTACAGTATGGTACCAGAGCTCTCGTTATAGAGAACAAAAGATTTTAATAACCAAGGTTTTGAACAAAACTTTTCAAAATCTTTTGACAATGAACATTTGAGAAAATATTTGAAAAATCTTTTGACTACAACGGTGCCAGAGATCTCCGACGTTACCAACAAGCCCTATTGAGAAGATATATATTTTGATATATATAATATAATTTATATATATGTATATATCGTGATTTCAGTATGTAATTGTTTAAATATTATGTTATCCTAATACGAGATATATATATATATATATATAAATGCAGATTGTCATGGCTGACCCTAATATTCCTGTAGAGAACCATGTTATTCCCGAACCTAATGTAGATGATGATCCTTATTTAGACTTAGTAGATTATGATATGGATGATGAGGAGGAACCATTTGAGGATCCCGAGCCCGAGATAGGTCTAGGAAATCATATTGCGCCTCAGGTTGATATGGTAGAAAATGATATTGATAATGTTGATATTGAGAATGATGAGGAGATTGGGTTAGATAATTTAGATGATGAGATTGACGACGAGGATGTCGAGGAGGATGTAGGTATAGACGATGAGGTTGATGACGATGAGGAAGCTGAGCTTATTTATCCTTATGATGTTCCAGAGGGCGAGCCTTTACCCCCAACAGTTGATTTGTCTGATTCTGAGGTTGAGCTACCTAGGGATGAAATATCTGAATCGTCTGAATCTGATTCTGAATCAGAGGAGGATGAGGATGATAATGCACCTGACGATACTGATGGTATTGCTACTCATACACGTATGATAGGAGAGTCGTCTAGTACTCGAGAGGCTACTCATATTGATGGTCTTGCACCATGGGCCTTGAGACGTGATCTAGATGCTTCCCGTGTTAAGAGTAGTATGACAGAGATTGGATTAGGTGTTGTTCAGACTCAAGTTGCTTATTTGGAGTCGAAGACTAAGGTTGGCGAGAAAGAGCGGGAATTGCTTAGTTTGGATTTGACTGATGTAGAGCATGGTTTGAATGAGGCTTTTAGGAGGTTATCATTGTTAAAAAGTGATGAGTTTGTTGATATAAAGAAAAAGGTAAATTCTATGGAGATTCAGTTGAATGTAGCTCGTGCGATGCGTGAGAAAGCTGAGAAGGAGTTGAATATATATGTGGGATGGAATAGTAGATTTTATGCTGACATGGTTGAAAGAGGAGTGATCCGTAAGCGCCCAGCTGAAGATGTGTCTAGTGATCGTCCGATAAAGATACAGAAGACGATGGATGATGGACCATCTGGCGGTTCTCAGTAGACCAGTCTGTATTTAGTAGTGACCTTTGTATCTTTTGTACTTTTGTAGCTGTGACTGAACCGACTTGTTAGTAGTAGACTTGGCACGAATTTTGAGTATATATAGTGTTAGAACTTTGATATGGGATGTAACTAAGACAATGCTTTTGTTTCAAATCGAATGAAATATGTATCTTGTCTTAAATTCCATATTATGCCTTATTTGTATCTTGATTATGAATTCAATCCATATTATATGAATCCTTGTTGGGTGAATGCTTAATACTTTGAAATTGTGAAATTATAGAACTATGCCGCCCAAGAAAGCTGTGACTGAGGATGATGTACGTAGGATTATTACAGAGCAAGTTACCGCATCTATGACTGAATTTATGGCAAATGCTAGAAATGAAGCTGGCGGTAGTGGAGCTGGCGGTAGTGGAGCTGGCGGTAGTGGAGCTGGCGGTAGTGGAGCTGGCGGTAGTAGAGCTGGCGGTAGTGGAATTGGCGGTACTAATGTGAATGTGAATGCTAATAATGTGAATGCTAATGCTGGAGGAAATATAGGAGGACTTGGAACTAATGCACCTGAAGTTGGTGGCTGTACTTATGTGACGTTCATGAAGTGTGAACCTCTACCTTTTAATGGAACTGAAGGTGCTGTAGGATTAAGCCAGTGGATTGAGAAGATTGAGTCGGTGTTTCGGATTAGTAAGTGTAAGGAGGAAGATAAGATGACTTTTGCTATGGCTACTCTTAATGGTCGTGCATTGACTTGGTGGAACGGGAGAATTGCTTTCATGGGTCTTGATGCTGCTAATGCAACTCCGTGGGCTGAAATTAAGAAGTGGATGACTTTGGAGTTTTGTCCTCGTAGTGTGATCATTAGGTTAGAACAAGAGTTGATTCATTTGAGAATGAAAGGTGTGGACATTGATAGTTACACAAATCGATTCCATGAGTTGGCCTTGTTATGTCCTCGATTGGTGGAACCCGAAGAGATCCGAATTGAGCAATATATTAAAGGGTTGACCAAGAATAACCGGGGGGACGTGACATCATCTAAACCACTGACCATTGATGATGCTGTTCGAATGGCTTACCAACTCATTGGACAGATAATTCAGGATAGGGAAGATGAAGCCCGTGTTGGTGAGAAAAGAAAGGGAGACGGTGATCGTGTAGATAGAGGTGATAATAGGAAGAATTTCAATCGCCGTCAGAACCATAGAAAGGGGAATGCAAATGCTCTTACCAACAATACATCGTGCAACGATGATAGATGTCCTAAGTGTGGCAACAAGAGGCATGCTGGCGACTGCTGGAAGTGCCGAAATTGCGGAAAGCTTGGACACAAGGTTGAAAGGTGTAAGAAGGGAACTATTTGCTTCAACTATAATGAAGAAGGTCATAGGAAATCGGAATGCCCCAAGTTGAAAGCGATTGTACCTGGAAGAAACCCCCAGGGTGGTGTCTATCAACTTGGAACAATTGAGGTGAAGAAAGAGGATCCAAATGTCGTACCGGTACGTTTGTACTCAACAATCATTATGTTGTTGCTTTATTTGATTCGGGTGCTGATAGGAGCTTTGTATCCACTAAATTTAGTGCCCTTATTGACATTGAACCTGTTGAGATAAATACCAGTTACGAGGTGGAATTGGCTGATGGTAAATTAGTGAAAACTAATATGCTATTAGAAGGATGCTCTCTAAATCTCTTAAACTATTCCTTTCCGATTGATTTGATGTTGATAGAATTAGGTAGTTTTGATATTATTATTGGTATGGATTGGTTGTCGTTGAATAATGCTACTATTTTATGTGGGGAGAAGAAAGTTAAGATTCCTCTTAGGAATAGAACGTTGGTAATTGATGGTAATCGAGGTGAATCCCGTTTGAAAATCATTTCATGTATTAAAGTCCAGAAGTATATCAGGAACGGTTGTGAGTTATTCTTAGCTCAAGTAACCGGGAATGAGTCTAGGGAGAAACGATCGGAAGATGTACCTATTATTTGTGAATTTCCTAAGGTATTTCCTAAAGATTTACCCGGACTTCCACCGATAAGGCAAGTAGAGTTTCGAATCGATTTAATTCCTGGTGCTGCACCGGTGGCACGTGCGCCTTACCGATTAGCCCCTTCTGAATTAAAGGAGTTATCCGAGCAACTTAAGTAGTTGTCTGATAAAGGTTTTATTCGACCAAGCTCGTCGCCTTGGGGAGCTCCAGTCTTGTTCGTTAAGAAGAAGGATGGATCTTTCCGTATGTGCATTGATTATAGGGAACTGAATAAGTTGACAATTAAAAATCGATATCCTTTACCTAGGATTGATTATTTGTTTGATCAACTACAAGGATCTAGTGTGTATTCTAAGATAGATTTGCGGTCAGGATATCACCAACTTCGCGTCCGTGAAGAAGATATTCCTATAACTGCATTTAGAACTCGTTATGGACACTATGAATTTCAAGTAATGCCATTTGGGTTAACTAACGCACCTGCGGTTTTCATGGATTTAATGAATCGAGTGTGCAAGCCCTACTTGGATAAATTTGTGATTGTATTTATTGACGATATTCTAATCTATTCTAAGAATGAAGATGAACATAAAGAACATTTGAGGATTGTTTTGAATTTGTTGAAGGTTGAAAAGTTGTATGCTAAGTGTTCGAAATGTGATTTCTGGTTAGATTATGTGCAATTTCTTGGTCATGTGATTAACAAAGATGGAATTCATGTTGATCCTGCAAAGGTTGAAGCCATTAAGAATTGGTCTGCACCGACAACGCCAACGGAAGTGCGACAGTTCTTAGGATTGGCTGGCTATTATAGCCGATTCATTAAAGAATTTTATTTGATAGCTAAACCCTTGACTAAGCTTACCCAGAAGAATAAACCTTTCGTTTGGGGAAGTGATGAAGATGGAGCATTTCAGACATTGAAGCAAAAATTATGTAGTGCGCCAATTTTATCATTACCCGACGGGAGTGAAGATTTTGTAGTGTATTGTGATGCATCTCTTAGAGCTATGAAGCTGTTTTGATGCAGCGAGAGAAAGTGATAGCTTATGCTTCTAGACAATTAAGGAAGAATGAGGAGAATTATACTACTCATGATCTTGAGTTAGGAGCTGTAGTCTTTGCTCTTAGGTTGTGGAGACATTATTTGTATGGCACCAAGTGTACGGTATTCACCGATCACAAAAGCCTACAGTATATTATCGATCAAAAGGAATTGAACATGAGGCAACAAAGATGGATAGAGTTGTTAAGTGATTATGATTGTGATATAAAATATCACCCATGAAAAGCCAATGTTGTTGCCGATGCGTTAAGCCGGAAAGATAGAGAGCCTATCAGGGTACGTTCTCTAGTCTTGACCGTGCACAATAATTTGCCTGAGCAAATTAGAAATGCGCAAATAGAAGCTTGTAAGAAAGAAAATTTTGTTAATGAAGGGTTCCGAGGAGAAGGAGATCCTTTAGAGGTTAGAGCTGATGGAGTTAAATGCTTAAGAGGTCGTATATGGATACCTAAGTTTGGAGGCTTAAGAGACTTGATTATGTTAGAATCCCATAAATCTAAGTATTCCATTCATCCGGGATCTGATAAGATGTACCATGATTTGAAGAAGTTATACTGGTGGCCAAATATGAAAGATGATATTGCTATGTATGTTCTTCAATTCTTGACTTGTGCTAGAGTCAAAGCGGAACATCAAAAGCCATCAGGCCTACTTCAACAGCAAAAGATTCCTGAATGGAAGTGGGAGCGAATTACGATGGACTTTATCACCAAGCTTCCTAGAACATCATCTGGAAACAACTCGATTTGGGTCATTGTCGATAGACTGACCAAATCAGCACACTTCATTCTGGTTAAAGAGCAGTTCTCACTGGAGAAGCTGACTCGTATATACCTTGAGAATGTTGCATGCAAGCATGGATTGCCTGTATCGATCATTTCAGATCGAGATCCTAGATTCGCATCGAATTTTTGGAAATCTCTCCAAAGATCTTTGGGAACGAATCTCGACATGAGCACTACTTATCACCCCCAGACTGATGGGCAGAGTGAAAGGACGATACAAATACTGGAAGATATGTTGAGAGATTGTGTGTTAGATTTTGGTAAGAATTGGGATAAACATTTGTCGTTAGCAGAGTTTTCGTATAACAATAGTTACCATTCTAGTATTAAGGCTGCACCGTTTGAAGCTTTGTATGGTAGGAAGTGTAGATCTCCTGTATGTTGGAGTGAAGTTGGGGATACCCAGCTCATGGGACCGGAATTGATCCGGGAGACTACAGAGATGATAGTTCAGATTAAGAATAGGTTGTTGACTGCCCGTAGTAGACAGAAAAGTTACGCGGATGTGCGGCGGAAGCCGATGGAGTTTAAAGTGGGTGACCAAGTAATGTTGAAAGTATCGCCATGGAAAGGTGTTATAAGATTTGAAAAGCGAGGAAAATTGAATCCCCGTTATATTGGACCCTTTAAGATTTTATCTAGAGTAGGTCCGGTGGCTTACAAACTAGAGTTACCCCCAGAACTTCATGGTGTTCACAACACATTCCATGTATCTAATCTGAAGAAATGTCTAGCAGTAAGTGATGAGAAAATTTCGTTAGATAAGGTTCGAATAGATGGGAAGTTGCATTTTATCGAAGAACCTGTAGAGGTTATGGATCGTGAGGTAAAGCAACTGAAACAAAGTCGGATACCTATTGTCAAGATCCGATGGAATTCGAAGCATGGGCCGGAATATACTTGGGAACGAGAGGATGAAATGTGGAAGAAATATCCGCACCTCTTCGATTTCAATAAGAAACGGACATCAAAATGAAATGGATCACGAGGACGTTGATCCCTTTTAGGAGGAAAAGTTGTGACAATCTAACATTTTCAGGTAGTGAATTATTTTCTCGTATAATATTTTGAAACTTATTTTTGTGTTGGTTGATGAACTCACAATTTATGGATTTAAATTTGGGCTTACGTGCATAATTTAGCGTCCTTTACGATTAAACCGGAAACCTTAGGATTACGTATTTACGTTTTTGATGAGACAATTTTTATTAGATTCGTTTTGTGCCGTTGATTCATAATTTATAAAAACGTTTTTCGTGAAATGACCCGAGGGCACGCAAATCGAGGAAACTGGAATCGAGGAGTACCCGTAAATTAGCGGGATGGGACAAAATAATTTATCCCACCCCACTATAGCATGGGACGGCCAAACATGACACCACATCAAAGATGTGGCATCATGTTAACATGTAGCTTACAAGTGTAAGCTTAAGCTTAACACTTAAGCTAGTTTCTACCACATAACCTCAAAAACCATCAACCTTCACAGATACCACCATTTCACTCATGCAAACCAACTAAAAACTCTCTCAACCACTTCACCCTTACCGTCCCACTTCAAAGAACAAACACCTATTTTTGATCTTTTCTAGCCACAAAATACTTGTTATCTAGCTATATCATGAAGTTACCTTGAAGCCTTGACCACTTGGTGGCCATTTTAACAACAAAGGAGGTGATTTGCTTGTGTCCTAGGGCTGATTTCTCAACATACTTTCTTGGTGTTTGATGATCTTGGGGTTACATTTGGTGTTCATCAAGTTCTTGTCTTCCAAAAACAAGATATACTCTTGGTTGGTAAAGAAGATCATCCTTTCCATTTTCTCTTGTTATTTTTGTAAAGATCAAATGTATTTTATTTCTTTTTGTATATGTATATGATGAATATATGATGATAAAAATATTGTGTGGGGATCAAGTGTTGATAAATATGCTTAAAAAGACTAATAACCATAAGAAACAAGGCTAAAATCATGCTTAATATGTTGGCTGTATAAAAACAGTATGTAACCAAAACTTGAACTGATAAACTTGCATGGTAGAATCCATTTACAGTAAGTACAAGATGTCATACACATGTGAGAGTTGGCCATGCAATAGAATCATTAAAATGAGTGAGATATGATCAAAACAAGATGAGTGTGCTAATCTGAATAAGCTGTTTTGTAGGGACTGTTAAGGATAGTTAAACTTAAAATGAGCAGTAGCTATAACTAAGTTAATTGTAGCACATAATATGAAGTTCATTCCATCCAAAAATGAGCTTCTAATTTATTATAGAACTCTAGATATGATAAAAATGGTGAAGATGAAAATAAAAATCAGATTTTGAAGAATTAATGTTTATTACTATTATATAAGCACTCAAATTATATAGTATAAAATGTGAAAATTAAAACCCACTAACTTATGAATTTCATTTATATAAATATTTATAAGGATTAATAAATGGAAAATTTATAAAAATGGTAGTTGAATAATATTTATAAGTTATAAAAACTATAAACATGATTTTACGACTTTTTCGGCTATTACCGTAAAATTAACGTTTTTTGCCAATTAAAACTTAGACGATCAAACTCGTCTAATGTAAAGTTTTTAAAAGACATATACTGATATATAGTAATCTAAAACAAGTAAAAACCGATAAAACCCGAACTATAGGACATACGGACATTAACGAGCTAAGTAAGCATATTGGACTAATAATTGGACTAAATAAGTTAAACACTTATAAAAAAGTACTTATTGGGCTTAATCTATTTGGGCCCAACATGTAAAGTGTGAATACTGATAATATAAGTATAAAATGAAATAATACAAGTTAAAGAACTTATAATAAGCTTATTGGACTTAAAATATGTAAATAGGTAAAACTAGTAAACTAGTAAACTAGTAAAAAGTTACCAATACATGAACGCTAAAATGAGTAAACAAGGATATATAAACCCACTTGATCATCATCATATGTACAAAAATCATCATATGTATATTCTTATTTGGATAAAGTCATTGGACAAAAGTCTAAGACCGATTATTATTTATATAGGTTTCCGTGACCGAAGCACGCCCGTAGCCGATAATCCGCCTTTCATTATCAACGTGAGTTCATAGCCTCACACTCTTTTAAATGTTTTATAAAATGATTTGTAAACCCGCCAGGGAGATAACATGCTAGTTTTTGATAAAGTAGAACACAAGTAGTCCCGATAGTATGCTTAATGATATGGACCCGAATGATGCTATGACCCTATAAACGAGATAAAAAGGATTATTAGTAGTTAGGTTATGTCACTTAAAGTCCCATTAGCATGAATTGTGAACTACCGGGATTTGGTAGATGCTTATGCATATGATAGTACTATTTGGGGACGATCACCCCAGTTCACGCCTTGACGGTTGATCCCCGTCGTACCACATTGATTGGTAAGCGAATTTATGTATGAGAATATTACATAGCGTGATTTTTGTGACGACACGCTAACTTAGATGGGCAAATTGTTTTTCGGGTTCGCGGCCCGTTGTTTTCACATTAAGGTAAGAATGTCATGCGGCTAATAATAATCAGTAGATACTAGAAGGGGGGGTTGAATAGTTTCTAGTTAGTTTTCAAAACTTTTCGGCTTAATCCACTGTGCGCGGTACCTTATGTGTACCCGCAGTTCTTTATCAATAAAGAACCGCCGGTCCATTTAGGGAACCGCCGACAGTGAACTTAACCTTTTGTTACATGTTAAACTTTGACAATCCTTTGTATCAAATTCTCGATCAAGCTTGAATAGATATGAGATGTGTTTGATTGAAAGATAAATAGAACAAGTAAGTTAACACACAAACCCATCAAATCAAGAGTACATCAAGCAATAGTCTAAACACTAAGCACACACGTACTAAGCATAAGCTTTTCCGCAACTAGGATGTTTAGACTAAGTGATGTACACTTGACCATAATCTAAACACGAAGCACACACGTACTAAGCCTTAGCTTTTCCGCAACTTAGATGTTTAGATTATGAGATGCACACAACACACAACATATAAATACATCTATAATAGTAAAGACATAAATGTAAAGGAAAGTACCGACACGATGATTTATAGTGGTTCGGTCACGAAGCTCCTCTTCTCCCTACTCCACTCCTCGAGTACACCTTACTCGAGAGTTACTTCACTAGTCAACAAACTCTTAAGGTGGAGAAACCATACACAACGTCGCTTATCCAATTTCCGACTCTAAGCTAAAAGTCGAGTCCTAATCTTAGGTAGGACCAATCTACACAACGTCGCCCACTTCACCATTTTACGACACAAGGCTAGATGTCGAGTTCTAATCGAAAGATAGAACCAATATTCACGACTCTTCACTTTGAAGCTAAGTGAGAACTTCACACAACACAACTACTAATCACTTTAAAGCTAAGTGAGAACTCACAAGACACAACCACATCACTTTAGAGTTTAGTGAGAACTACCTAGACACAACCACATCACATTAGAGTTTAGTGAGAACTACCAAGACACAACCTAATCTACCCACTAGTTATGTTTTATGGTCCAACATAACAAACCTTGTGTTTTATGGCCTAAGCACATAAACCATATAGATCTAAGCACACATCACTTAGATCTATAACTCTAACACTATATCCAAGTACTAACAAGACTTGGATCTACACAACTAACACATAATCCAAGGATACCCATCACTTGGATATTCTACCCTTACAAACACATCCAAGTGTACCCAACACTTGGATCTTCTACATATACATAGTAGGAAGACTAAAAACATAACTTAGATCTATAGAAGGAAAGATCTTCATCATGTAGTGAACCCAACACATCATGGTAATGATAGTGTTCTTCTCTTTGCACTTGAGAGGATGAGGAGATTGAAGATTGAATCACATCTTAAACAAGATTAATCAAAACTAACTAATCAAGGATCTAAGATGGTTTTCGAAAGAAACTGTGCAAAAAGGGTTGAAAGAAAACCTGGAAATGATCCACTATTTATAGGACAACATTGCAACGGTCAAAAACACCCGCTGTTCCTTATCTCTACCCGCGGTACCTTATCAATAAGGAATCGCGGGTTCCTTTAAGGAACCTCCGCATCGGAGTCCGTGCAAATTTGTCCTTTAGTGGGGATATGCCATCTGGGGTAGTTTATACCCTCAAAGGATATTCCTTTGGCATATGGAATATGCCAAATTCAAATTTCCATTTTCTTTTTAATAAAACATTTTCTTAAAAATAAAGTTAATTAAAATCTTTTGTCACATTTGATTAAAATGTGAGTTTTAAGAAAATATTAATCCTTGATCACTTAGTTAGGTTAATGACATGTTTGTACATACCTTTAGTGATTCATGCCGAATGCGGTCTTGGAGGTGTCGAGAGATGTATACAAATGTATTCTTAAGTGATTACGAGTACCTTAACATTTTACATAATGTATTACGAATTACACATTTGTCATCAACAAAACACAAAGAGATTATATCGACAAAGCATCATAATGTTTGCACTAACAATCTCCCCCTTTTTGATGATGACAAACAAGTAAACCGCAACACATATTAAAATGCATAAGTTACTCGTTTACACTTACTTCTCCCCCTTTTGTCGAATCAAAAAGGTAGTCTTCATTTGTAGAAGAGGAGGATTGACTTCGAGAGAACATGTATCCAAAAATCTAATCATCCATAGTGGTTGTCGTTTGAGAGGCGAGAATCCAAACCATAAACCCATCATACAAAAATATTGAGCTTGCGTCATCCTAGTGAAGTCTTCAATTACCATAGGTTAACCAACTCGAAGCATAATAATATGCTTATCTACGAGTGTCCAAAATGCATTACTTGCAAGATGTTCGATGAATGCAATTTGAGTGAGTCAACGATCGCAAATGTAATGACTTGAACTCTTGCAAATGCTCCCCTTGATATGAGCTCCCCCTTGCTTGATACACCAACAAAGCAAGAATAGTGACGAGCTACAAAAATGGGTTAGAAGTGTCCTACAAAACAAGGTTAGTATACAAGAGCATATATAAAAAGAGGATGATAAACAAGTCGTTTGCACAAACAATGACAAGCATTGAAGAAAGAAGTGTGCACGCCATGCTATCAACAAAAAAAAAATAAAGGAGAGGATCGTGACAAGATCAATTCACAATTGTTGGAATAGAGATAGAAAAGAAACATCCATACCAATTGTAATGATAATAAGTCAAAAGGTAAAAAGCATATAATTTTTGGAATCACCCAAGAAAATTCAAGATTTAACCATCAATTCTCAAAGAAAAAACCAGGAGGGGATTTTGAGGAAATCAATTCAAAATTGTTGGAGTAGAGGTAGAAAAGAAACATCCAAGAATTTGAAGATATCATTTCAAGGGGTTAAAAACTTAGAATTGATGGAATCACCCATACCAATTGTAAATTTTAACCGCAATCAACTCTCAAAAAGAGGAACAAAAATATCTCAACCTAGAGAAATTTTTGACCAAAAAAAAAATAAAGGAAAACCAAAAGCGGATAAATCGACGCTTTAAGAAAAATTCGGGATATAGGACATTATAGGCAAAAATGCGTATGAATGTCGACACCAAATGGTGTTTAGCATACGATAAACTACATGCTCAAAGTTTCGTAGCTCTTCTCAATCATTATGGATGTTCAAAGAACAATTACATGATGAGGAAAGGGTAAGGCTTGACTCAACTTAGTTTAGAAAGACTAGAAGAAAGAGACTCGACTTAGAAGAGCATGATTAAAATGAATTGAGAGAGACTCAACAAAGAAGTTAAGGATAACTTCACAAAATAATTCATGAATACTATACCTTAGAAGGTGATAGCGAAATGTCGAAAGAAAATGAGAGAAGAAACTCAAAAGAAGCTCAAGAAGACATGAAGAGTTAGTACAAAATCTAACACATAATCAAGTAAGCACATAGGATAATTCATGCAATGCCTTATGAAGTCTACAATAAACCAATGTAGAGAAGGTGCACAATTAACACATATGGCATGCAGGAAACAAGATTACTTAAAAAGAGAAGACTAAGTAAAACATGTTAGCACGTAGCATTTAAGGACATGCATGAGTTAGACACATCTAAGAGATATTATATCAGAATTGCTTGACAAAGACAAAACCTTTATAATAAGCATGCATTCATTAACTAATCAATTAAGCATATACAAACGGATAAGCAAGAAGATATATAAGCAAGTAGCATACAAGCAAGTCATCTATCTAGATATCACAAATCAAGCTACATGTAATGTAAATCTCCAAGAAGATTCCTAATTCTTATTAGTTTAAGAAAAGGACTCAAAATAAGAGAAAAAAAAACATAATAACAACAAGATCCAAGACTCAAAGAAAAATCATGTTGAAAAACATGAAAGGAAATACAAGAGAATAAAGATCATACAAAGATGTATATAAAAAAACAAGCCTAAAACTTAAGCATAATTTTAATCTTAGTTACACTAGAATCCTAAGATTTTCTTAAATTAGATGTCTTATCAATAAGCAATCCACATGCTTAAATGAAAGACAAGGGTGGTGGCGGAATTTGGTGGGGTGAAAGGTGAAGTCACCAAGGGTTCAACAAAGTTATTCACAATGGGAATGCTTTGGATGGGTGATGTGGGTGAGTTTGAAGGGGCAAAAGGTGAAGTCACCAAGGTATCAACAAAGTCATTCACAATGGGAATGCTTTGGATGGGTTGAGGTTGGGTAGTCACATCCAATAGAGTACTTGGAGTGAATGGTGAGGTTAGCTCATTCATTCTAGATTGGAATGAAGAGGAGGTAGAACCATGTGAATGATTGGTACCATGGGTTGAGGTAGTCTTACATGGAGCAAGAGGTGGTGAGGGTGATGAAGAGATGAGAATTGGAACAATCTCATTCTTGGGTGTGGCAAAAGGTGAAGAGTTAAGTTTTGGTAACTTAATCTTAAATTTGAGGTGCCTCTTTGAAGAGGAGGTTTTGGATGAATTGGAGGTTCTTGTAGAAACCATGGTAGTAATGGGTGGTTCAAGGGGTAAGGATGAATGGTTTGAGGTGTGAAGACCATGGCTAAAAAGGTGGGTTTAAAAGGGTGAGGGGATGATCCAAACAAGTAATGGTTAAAAAAGGGAAAGCCCAAGATATTTTGGGAGTGATCAAAGGTTTGAAACAAAGATTCCAAAGAGTGTTGGAACAATTGGAAAGTTTCAGAAAACCCGAATTTGAGAGCTTCTGTCCGCGGTTCTTTATCTCCACCTGCGGTTCCATATTGATATGGAGCCGCGGTCTATTTAAGGAACCGCCTACAGAGACTAGGTTTAGGTGGTGAAGGAGGATTTTCCAATTCAGCAAATCCTAATGTTCTAGTCTAACTTATCATAAAGTCATGGTTAAGAGCAATAAAAACTAGAACACACACAAAGGAAAGACACAAAGGTTCAATTAGCACGTAAAAGGAAAGCTAAGAAAAACCTAATGGCTACAAAAGAAAAAGACTCCTAATGACATACAAAGTTCATCAATTTAAACTATCATAGTCATATATAGGAAGAGCCATTTAGCCAATTTAGAGAATGAGTATGAGACTATCACTAGAGGTGCTCAATTAAGGCTAAACACGACCATTTTTACGAGTTATACACCAACTCAACTTCCCACATGGAAGTAATTCAACCGTTAGGTCAAATTAAGATCCTAGTGCATAAATTCTCTAGTAGTCATTCTCAAGTTAGGCAAAATGTAATTCCAACATTTTCCTAATAAAGATTAGCAAGGATGAAACTTGCATGGCGACACAATGCATGACCTAATGAGGCTTAAGAATGCACCATTGCATATATTGTCAAACAAGTCTAGTTAAGGTTATTTACCTTAGTAGAACTTGAGGCCAATAACTTTGAAGTGTATAAACAAGGTTTACACAAACTAAAGGAACACTCTTGATTGGTCTTCCGTAAATTACACATTTATTAATTTCATAGCAATGTAAATTACTTGAGTATTTCGGATGAAACATCCAAGTTATCAAACCGACTCTATTGTGCATTATAAGTAATTATTAAACAAACTATGTCTAACAATTTGAACAAGTAGATTCAATATAACACCATCAACACAAGTGTGAGTTATGATCCGATGTATATTATTAATAAACCACATTTATGTCTACACTAAAAAACATGTCAGATAGATTCGATAATGATACCAATCATAGTTTGAATAATGCATTGATATTTAATCGAAATCTTTCTTGATTCCCACAAACACTCTTTTAAGAGAAAATAGCTAATATTTTCAAAGGGTGTTTCATGTTTTATAGTGAGACATTTATCTACTTGAACTAATAACACAATGATCGAGTAAGACGACCCAAATCAATAGATTTGACAAGCTCCCAAAGCTTTCAAACCTAAAAGTATTAAAGAACATCCCGAGGTGTACAAGATGTTTATGTAACATTTGTAAACCAAGAGATGTTAATCTTATATGCAACGCACACATAATGTTGCAACTAAAATGCAAGAAATCTAGCATACATCCTAATTAGGAAAAACTAGATACTAACAAATACCAAACAAGGCACAAGAGACTAGACATATAAGCAGTACTACTACAAATAGCAAGGAACACTTAATAATGTCTTCATATAATAATAACACACAAGGAAACACACACAAACAATTAGCTTAACACATAAAAGCATTCGTCCATGTTTTGAGTGTTAGATATAACAAAGTATTCATAGCTTGATTTTATTTGAAAATAGTCTTTGACCCATTTAAAATTTAATTAAGTTTAACACTTTGTAAATATATCAATTTTCAAAGATATATCACCAAGAGATGTCCAACTTAATAGAAAAGAGTAAAACACAAGTTTTACGACAAACCAGGACTCAATACTTTAGACAAAGTATATAACTTATAAAAAATTTAATTTTTAAAGTTTGAATAAAGGTTTGGAAGAATTTTTAATTGATAGAAAATTCAATTACGTTCGAAATGACGGGTGGCACGACTTCTACGGACTTACGGTTGATTTTATATGATTTTTCAAAGTTTACAAAAATCTGAGTCAGACTGACTGCGGTTCCTTATTGATAAGGATCCGCGGGGAACAATAAAGAACCGCGGTCAGAGGACAAAAAATGAGTTTTTGGCCAAAATCATTTGGTAACTTTTTGGAAGGACTTAGGACTCTAAAAAAATCATTTTAGACACATATAACTCGTATTTTAGAGTTAATTATGACACAAAAGATTTTTATACTTCCAAACATAAAAAGATTTAATTAAAGCTAATATACAAAGTTTATTTAACACCAAAACTTGTACGAATGAAACAACAAAACAAATTTCATAAGTAATCACTCTTCATGAACAATTTGATACAAAGATCGTCTCTATTTTTAAAAACCGTTTTCATTTTTTAAAAAACCATTTGTTTTGAAAATCTAGAGCAAGGATCGATCCAAGCTTTAAAGTACAATATACTTCAAAGATCTTGTGTGACCATCGCTCTGATACCAATTGTAGAAACTAGAAGGGGAGGTTGAATAGTTTCTAGTTAGTTTTCAAAACTTTTCGGCTTAATCCACTGTGTGCGGTACCTTATGTGTACCAGCGGTTCTTTATCAATAAAGAACCGCCGGTCCATTTAGGGAACCGCCGACAGTGAACTTAACCTTTTGTTACATGTTAAACTTTGACAATCCTTTGTATCAAATTCTCGATCAAGCTTGACTAGATATGAGATGTGTTTGATTGAAAGATAAATACAACAAGTAAGTGAACACACAAACCCATCAAATCAAGAGTACATCAAGCAATAGTCTAAACACTAAGCACACACGTACTAAGCATAAGCTTTTCCGCAACTAGGATGTTTAGACTAAGTGATGTACACTTGACCATAATCTAAACACGAAGCACACACGTACTAAGCCTTAGCTTTTCCGCAACTTAGATGTTCAGATTATTAGATGCACACAACACACAACATATAAATACATCTATAATAGTAAAGACATAAATGTAAAGGAAAGTACCGACACGATGATTTATAGTGGTTCGGTCACGAAGCTCCTCTTCGCCCTACTCCACTCCTCGAGTACACCTTACTCGAGAGTTACTTCACTAGTCAACAAACTCCTTAATGTGGAGAAACCATACACAACGTCGCTTATCCAATTTCCGACTCTAAGCTAAAAGTCGAGTCCTAATCTTAGGTAGGACCAATCTACACAACGTCGCCCACTTCACCATTTTACGACACAAGGCTAGATGTCGAGTTCTAATCGAAATAGAACCAATCTTCACGACTCTTCACTTTGAAGCTAAGTGAGAACTTCACACAACACAACTACTAATCACTTTAAAGCTAAGTGAGAACTCACAAGACACAACCACATCACTTTAGAGTTTAGTGAGAACTACCTAGACACAACCACATCACTTTAGAGTGAGAACTACCAAGACACAACCTAATCTACCCACTAGTTATGTTTTATGGCCCAACATAACAAACCTTGTGTTTTATGGCCTAAACACATAAACCATATAGATCTAAGCACACATCACTTAGATCTATAACTCTAACACTATATCCAAGTACTAACAAGACTTTGATCTACACAACTAACACCTAATCCAAGGATACCCATCACTTGGATATTCTACCCTTACAAACACATCCAAGTGTACCCAACACTTGGATCTTCTACATATACATAGTAGGAAGACTAATAACATAACTTAGATCTATAGAAGGAAAGATCTTCATCATGTAGTGAACCCAACACATCATGGTAATGATAGTGTTCTTCTCTTTGCACTTGAGAGGATGAGGAGATTGAAGATTGAATCACATCTTAAACAAGATTAATCAAAACTAACTAATCAAGGATCTAAGATGGTTTTTGAAAGAAACTGTGCAAAAAGGGTTGAAAGAAAACCTGGAAATGATCCACTATTTATAGGATAACATTGCAACGGTCAAAAACACCCGCGGTTCCTTATCTCTACTCGCGGTACCTTATCAATAAGGAACCGCTGGTTCCTTTAAGGAACCTCCACGTCGAAGTCCGTGCAAATTTGTCCTTTAGTGGGGATATGCCATCTGAGGTAGTTTATACCCTCAAAGGATATTCCTTTGGCATATGGAATATGCCAAAATTCAAATTTCCATTTTCTTTTTAATAAAACATTTTCTTAAAAATAAAGTTAATTAAAATCTTTTGTCACATTTGATTAAAATGTGAGTTTTAAGAAAATATTAATCCTTGATCACTTAGTTAGGTTAATGACATGTTTGTACATACCTTTAGTGATTCATGCCGAATGCGGTCTTGGAGGTTTCGAGAGAAGTATACCAATGTATTCTTGAGTGATTACGAGTACCTTAACATTTTACATAATGTATTGCGAATTATACGTTTTTCATCAACAAAACACAAAGAGATTATATCGACAAAGCATCGTTATGTTTGCACTAACATAATCCTATATAATCTAAATATCCGATATGATACGATGCTAATAACGATGATAATATTACCTATTATGGTAATATTGAGGCTACGGTCTCATGGACGGTTTAAGATGTATGCTTGATTTATATATTGCCTGACTAGCAATACGAGGACTTACTTCCGATATTATACTTGTGTTCTGATTTCAACGATTGTTTTATATAACGATTTTTATTAAACTCTATGAATTCACTCGACATTTGCTGATATGATTTTTTTGCATGTTTTTATCTCAGGTGCTTGAAGGTAATCCGGATGGAGATCGACTCTGATGGCCCACATAATATTAAAAATGTTCATTCGATCTATGTTTTGTAAACTTAATGTCCTGTATAATTTGGGACCTGTTGTACACTTTAAAACTTTTTATCGAATGAATGTATGTTGAACCTTGTACAACCATTTTTATGTGTTGTCTATGATTCGAGTTATTGTGCTATCCCGTAACACTCTAAAAGAACCTTCCGCTGTACCGATACGAAAATTGAGAGTGTTACAATGGCCAACATAAATGATGGAGCTGGCGGCTCTAGTAGGGCTGGTAGTTTGGGTAAAACAAGTGGTTCTGATAATGCGGTTGGTTCTATAAACGGAGTTGGTGGCGCGAATGGACCGAATGTGCCCTCAATTGAAAAATAATGCCCAAATGTTAAACAAACGTGGAGCTGCCTATCAATTGGGAGGTGTAGGCACAACAAGATCCAAGAGTCGTTACAAACCCAAAAGTTTTGATGTTATAGTTGAGATGGATTGGTTATCTCGGTATAATGTGTCTATCCTGTGTGGTGACAAAAGGTTAGGATTCCCTTATATGGTAAGACTTAGGTTATTGAAGGCGACAAGAATAATTCTAGATTAAAGATCTTTTCGTGTATTAAGGTCGAAATTACATAGAAAGAGGTTGTGAATTAGTTCTAGCTCAAGTGACCGAAGTTGAATCTGAAAATAAGGCGAATCGATAATGTTCCTATCGTGCGTGATTTTCTTGATGTATCTCATGATGAACTGTCCGAATCTACACCACCAAGACAAAGTGATTTTCATATTGATCTTATTCCTGGTGCTGCACCCGTGGCGCGTGCGCCATATCATTTAGCACCATCTGAAATGAAAGAATTATCGGAATAATCTCATGAATTGGCCGAGAAAAACTTTATTTGACCGAGTTCGTCACCATGGGGAGCTCCTGTTCTATTCATCAAGAAGAAAGATGCTTCGTTTCGTATGTGTATCGACTACCAAGAGCTGAATATGCTAACGATTAAGAATCGTTACCCGCTTCCAAGAATTGATGATATATTTGATCAACTTCAAGGTTCTCGTGTTCTCTCCAAGATTGATCTTCGTTCTGGTTACCATCAACTTCACATACGCGAGGAAGATATTCCTATTACAGCGTTTAGGACTCGTTATAGTCATTGTGAGTTTCTGGCTAGGCCTTTCGGTTTGACCAATGCACCGGCTGTGTTCATGGATTTAATGAACCACGTGTGCAAGCCGTATCTTTGAAAATTCTTGATCGTGTTCATCGAAGATATTCCGATTTATTCGAAGAGGAGGCATTTCAAACGTTGAAGCTTAAACTGTGATTTGCGCCAATCTTGTCATTACCTAAGGGCAGCGAGGATTTTGTTGTCTATTGTGACGCGTATCTTAAAGGATTTGGGGCTGTTTTGATGCAGCGACAAAAAGTCATTATGTATGCTTCTAGGCAACTTAGGAAGAACGAGGAAAACTACATCACCCATGACTTGGAATTGAGCGTGGTGGTTTTTGCTCTTTGCCTTTGGAGACATTATCTGTACGGCACTAAGTGTATGGTATTCACCGATCATAAGAGTCTACAGTATTTTATGGATCAAAAAGATCTAAACATGAGGCAACGTAGATGGATCGAGCTTTTGAGTGATTACGATGGTACAATTTGTTATCACGCTGGAAAAGCAAATGTGGTAGCTAATGTGTTAAGTAGGAAGGAAAGGGACAAACCTCTCTGAGTGCGTGCTTTAGTGGTAACAGTACATAATACTTTACATGAACAAATTCGAAAAGCATAAGCTGAAGCTATGAAATCTGAAAATATTAAACCTGAAAACTTTCATAGTGAAGGTGAAACCTTTGAAACTAGATCTGATGGTACAAAATGTCAAACGGGACGAATATGGTTACCATTATTTGGAGGATTGAGAAATCTAATCATGTTGGAATCTCACAAGTCTAAGTATTTCATTCACCCCTGGTCGTATAAAATTTATCACGATTTGAAGAAGTTGTATTGGTGGCCGAACATGAAAGCGGATATTGCAACTTATGTTAGCAAGTGCTTGACATGTGCTAAGGTCAAGGTTGAATACCAAAAGCCATCTGAACAACTTCAACAACCGGAAGTTCTTATTTGGAAGTGGGAATGTATTACCATGGACTTTATTACTAAGCTTCCAAAGACTTCATCTAATTATGACTCAGTTTGGGTGATTGTGGATCGATTCACCAAATCAGCCCACTTTATTCCGATAAATGCAAAAGTTCAAGTTGGGGAGACTTACCCTTATTTACTTGAAGGAAACTGTTTGTAAACACGGTGTTCCTATATCTATCATCTCGAACCGTAACAGTCGTTTTGCATCAAATTTCTGGAGACCCCTTCAAGAATCATTGGGGACAAATTTGGATATGAGCACTGCTTATCATCCTCAAACTAATGGTCAAAGTGAAAGGACGATTCAAACGTTGGAAGACTTCTTGCAGACTTGTGTGATTAACTTTGGTTATAGTTGGGATAAGCACTTACCATTGGCAGAATTCTCCTACAATAATAGTTATCACACTAGCATTAAAGCCGCACCTTTCGAGGCTCTTTAAGGCAGGAAATGGAGTGAAGTTAGGGATACCCAACTCACCGGTCCGGAATTGGTTCGTGAGACTACTGAGATGATTATACAAATCAAAAATCGTTTGTTAGCCACTCGTAGTAGACAGTGTGAGATGAAAACCTTTAGAATTTGAGGTAGGTGACAAGGTTATGCTAAAAAGTATCTGTGGGATATGTAAATCTTGCTTATGTTTTAGAGAGAGAATGAGATAGAGAGATGATGGAGTTCACACACTTCTAGAGAGAGAAATGAAAGTTTACTATGTGTAAATTATGAAAACCACCACCCTCACCATCAAAGGAGAGGGTTTATATACCCAAGCCTTGTGATGGGCTTGGGCTTACAATATTGAGCCGGCCTACACATGTAGTAGGCTAGGCTTGGCCTTGTTTGTTTAATAAAGATATCTAGACTACAAGCTACTACTTAATATATTGTCGGAGTGACCGAATCTTCCTAAATACGTAAAAACGTATTTCCAACAATCTCCCCCTAAGGGAGGTCACTCCAAACAAGGGTGTTACCCTAGTTACAATAATAAAATAAACCTAGCATACTATGCTTGTCTTGAGCTCGTAGTCTTCATCTTTCTTTTCTTTTTCTTTTCTGGTGAACATGCTGATGTGATCATTGATATCAATCTTGAGCATTAATCTCTTTCCTTAATCTTGTGCATCCATCACTTGTGATCTTCGCCTCTTCGTGACTTCATGTCCCACATACTTATACCTTCGTAATCCTTGAAAGCTTCAGAGTTCGATACAGCGGAAGACTTAACTTTTAGGATTTCTAGAATTCGATGAGGTATTAAGTGCATAAAGTATAAGCATGCGGGGACGACTTATTCTCGGATTCCGCAACGCCACCGTCTTCAAATGCCGTAACATAAGTAGACACGAACGAAATGGCTTTGAACATTTTATTCTAATTCGGTAGCATTTTACCTCCGGTCGGTGAAGACCATTGGACGATATAAAATATCGTACTTGTAGCAGGTAGATTTAATTAAAAATCTCCTTGACAAGATTTCGCGGGTAAACATGTTCTCTTTACTCGACCGTCCAAAGCTGACTGCGAACGTAAAGAATGAATCATTTGGATAAAATTATCCACATGATTGAAGCCGTCAATTCTGATTCTTGGAAGAAGTTTGGTTCATTAAAGAATCGCACCATCGTTGCTTTCCAGTTGTCACGAGTTTGATTCATATTGAATCTTGCAAGTTACCTACCAAGTGCTGTTTGAGGTTAACACTAGAAGGATTTCTACTCATCACTGTGAACACTAAGGTATCACTCTGAGTGTTTTGGCAAGATCACTTAGATATTGCGTACAGGCCTAGAACGTGTTTAAATTCAATTAAGAATTAAACAACTGTTGCTTTCCAGTTATCACAAGTTTGATTCATAAAGAATCGCACAAGTCACCTACCATGAGCTTTTTGATATTCGCTCAAGAAGGATTTCCATCTTCATTATAAATACTTTCGTATTACTCGGATGTTCAGGCAATATCATGAAGATTTTACGTAGGACTCTTAAGATCTTTCTTACTTTTCACAGTGTGTGAAGAAGCAAGGAATTATGAAAGTGTGTCCTAATGATATATTTGATGATCTCAAATGGCTCAAGACTCGATCGTGCATTTTGGATTTTTTAGTGATCGGAGGCTGGAGAGGAGTGCCACCATTTCAATACCAATTTATTCGGAGTGAATAAATCAATAGATAATGCGTTGTCTCCGTGTTATTAAAATAAATATCTTTTAAGAGATATCTGAGTTAGCTGGGATGGGTTGTGCCTTGCATCACTGGGTCCATGATGTCTATCTTCAATATCGAGAATCATTAAATATGATCTCAATAGCATATGTATTGACCCGGTTTCTGCCTAAAGTTGTAAGGAGGGCTTCTTTCTTTACACCCTTTATCTTTACAATTCTTTTTCATTCTTCAACTGTCACACCCCACCATGGCGGAATATGGGGCGCGACGTATGGATATCATCACAACATGGCGTGTCTATAGAGATAACTATATGAAATAAGAAATGTCATAAAATGGAGACACAAAGTCATGACAATATCTCATCAGACTCAGGAGTCTAGGTAAGTAGGTAACAGTCCTACCGCTTACCCAAGACAAACAAATAACATAACCAAACAAATATATGTGTGCCACAGTATCACTTATTAAAAGAACAAATAAAAACTAAGAAGGAAACGGGGATTCTCCTTCTATATTCATTCCTAAGCTTCTCCAATCCTAGCCACTTATGTTCTCATGCTTAACCATAGTATCACCTGAAAGAGACACTAAAACACGTCAACATAAAGTTGGTGAGAGTCATAGGTTTAGACTCCAACGCTAAATCAATTACAAGCTGTGAATAACAACCATCAACACAATAACATATGGACAATGTGCTACAATTATGTATTAACAACTAGCATTCAAGATCAATCATTCCAAACCAAAATCCAAGGCTCCTACCTTGCCAAACAACATGGTACCATAGATGATCACACTATGTACCTATCCCAAGGCCACTACCTTGTCAAACCACAAGGCCACTACCTTGTCAAACCACAAGTCCACTACCTTGTCAAACCACAATAACTGAGACGGCACGTGTCCCCCGATCCAAATCATACATAATCAAAAATCACATAGCAGTTAATCACATAATGTACACACAAGTCCATCTTAAATCACAAACACATTCACATCATCAATTTAGAAAATAACTCAACACAGTGTCTCTTCCATCCCATCGGGAAGTCAAAATCAATAATAAACATGGGACTATGAAACTCACCTGATAGCTTCTTCACAAGTCCTCGCACTAGCAACGAGCTAACAAACCAAAAACACACAATCAATACCCGAACCAATCACCAAGATGGCTCATCAACCTATGATGGACATCTAGCCTATTCCCATATAATTACCTCATTGTTAAGTTCTAATCATCCCATTACCCTTCCTTAACAAGTCCCTAACTTGGTTAAGTTTAATAGCTATCCCGTTCATAATTTTACACAAAACAACCCCAGTTTTAGGTCTCAAAACTTTAAGTCAAACGTCCACTTAAATATACCCATGGTTTCTGTAAAAGGAATATTCACACTTTTATACATGTTAGTTAAAACCTCCACTTGCCCTAACCTTAAATCTACTGTTAAGGCCCCGATATATGTGTATATATTGCTACCTATCCAGAATTCACTGATTTTGAACGTATGAAAAGTTCATTACCATTAGAGGGTCTTACCCTAAACCAAAATCTTAGCCCAAGTGCAGATACTCACTACAATATATAAACCATCTCTCATGTTCGTGAGAAGATCCCAATGCAACCCTAAGTACCCCAAACAACCCAAAACTTAAAAAGAAAACAGGCTGAATTCAAAACGGTTTTGACCTCCGACTGTTGTAACCTGTTTTTGACCCACTTCCCGACCTCCAATTTAGTTCTAGTTTCTTGCGTTGGAAATCCACTTCAAATACCTTTTCAGGGCTAGTTTGATCGCATCTTGAATGTTCCTAGAACTCCAGATATGATCAAAACAATTGACTCAAAATTCTGCCCAGTTTTTAAAAACGGGTTTAACAAAATCAACCTCATTAATTAACCCTAATCCCTCTAATTACAAGCCCTAATTTATTTAATCATTAAAATGTGATTAATATACTGTTTTTAATTAAACCCTAATCTAATCCATCATATGATCATAGAACCATTAAAAACATTTAATATGAAAAAGGTTAAGAAGGTTTTACCTTTGAATTAATAGAAGATGAAGAAAACCTAATTTTTGAAGAACCCTAATTGGCCACCATTGATGAATTTCGGCTAGAAGATGTTATGGAGGTTAAAAACCTGATTATTATGGTTATGAGTTGGGTTTGGTTAAGTCATAAAGGCCCCCTAATCCCATTACAAGTCCATTGGGCCTGTTTTGGGCTTTTCCCTTCTTTCTTTCTTCTTTGGTGCGTCTAAACCGACCCAAACACCCCTAAATTAGTTTTTTTTTATTATTTAATATTATGTTATTAATATTACTTTAATTTTCCTTAATTTATTTCAGCTCCTAAAGCTTCCAAAACCACAAAACCGTAAAACTAGTCAAATTTACGCGTTTTACCGTAAAAGACGTAAAATATACACTTTTAAAAAAAATCTCAAATTTTGAAATAAACTTTGTAACTAAGTCCTAAATGACTTAAAACCATCCCTAAAAATATTCATATGACTAATTACCTCATCCGCAACCTCTAAATGCTAAACCGTAAATCGTAAAAATACGATTTTCTATAATACATATACGTATACTTAGAACCACCAAATAACACCATCTCACTTCATAGTCACTACCATGTGAACTCATGAACATGAAATCATCACACATCGTTTCATTCACAAGGTACCCCGTACCGGAAACGATATCCAAACCACAATCTATACACACCAGTAAGCACATAAACACGTAAAGACACACAACTAGCACAAAATAAAACTAAGTGACGAACCTCAAAACCAGGGTTGTCACATCACTCCCTCCTAATAGAAATCTCGTCCCGAGATTTACTCCTTAGGATCAAACACACAGACAATAAATCACACGAGGATATTTGTTCTAAAAGAACTCCTCTCATTTCCACGTGGACTTTAGTTCAAGTTTCAAAATACCACATATACAAACCAAAAACAATTAAACTCATTGCCAAACTCTTGACCTCACAGTCGATAAATCTCCTAGATGACTCTTTGATAAAAGAAAAACTCTCATTAACACAAGTCCCGAATAACCGTACATGCAAAATGCATTCTCAAATAACCTTTACCAATCTCAATACATGAAATGTATCATGTATACAACTCATTTCCCCCAGGAAATTCTATGCTCATAAGCTAATGGTCTGATCTTTCTAAAGATCATAAATGGACCTACAAAACTCTACATCAACTCTTCCATTTTACCAAAACATACCACCCGTTACTATGGGTGAAACTCCCTTTAGTCCGTACCCCAAGCTACTTAAAATTTCAAATTTCCTTACAAAGGGACCTATGACGGTCTTTCACATACCCATTAGTTCTTCCAGTCCAAATCAACTTACGATCTATACACATCCTCAAAAGGATGGTTATCTCAGTTAGACCAATCCCTTCGTCCCTATGGCATATCACACCTATAACTCCTCATCCATTCGATTATCGATACTAATCCTCCCAAACAATCAGTATATATCAGTGCCATTTCCTTTTCCACACTACGACAGCATTAGCCTGCGCTGTGCTTTATTCTACTCATTAAGCCCTACCAAAGTTTTACCTCCGGTTCCTATCTCGACCTATTTCATTCATGCTTCGCTTCAATACACACGTCCTTCTTCCTCCTCAACTCATACCATACATTACGATGTGATGCTTCCCATCGTTTCTTCCCTTGCCGTAATCCTTCATAAGGCATTCCATACATATTAGGCTAACTTTTACGCAGAACCCTCTATTCCATCACATTCGTACGCAATCCTTCCAACTTCTCAACTACGTGACTTCTCATTCCTCTTGAAATATGAGACGAATTAGTCAGTCTATCGACTATCACCCAACTCTCGTCACTTTCACCAATTTCGTCCTTACATTGCCCTTTCTAAGCAACTCCTATCTATGTAGGAAGTATAGTCTACGTCCCTTTTCTCCATATGATTATCCAAGCCACGCAACTTACAGGTTGACGCGTTCTCCGCTTTAGACAACTCAACTCGTGCAACCTACACCCTTCATCCAAATCACCCTAATACGTCATCCATATTGTTCCAGTTCGTCTCTGATTTACTTTATTCTTTTTATTCCATGTCTCATCAACCATACTTGCCTTTCCCAGATGGTACTTGGCCTTGCAATTTTCTTTCATCACTTAACTCCGCCCATCACCTTTGCTAAAAGTTCAATCAAGATGATTGAATATGTGTTGGAGACGTTCATGATCCGTATAGATCATTCTCCACGTCTCGTACACCAAATGCCTCTAGCATTCTAGGCAGATATAACAATCCAGCCCCGCTAACTAAGTCCATCTAGTTCTTCCAAATCTTCAGTTCCTGCAACGTATAAGCGATCGCCTTTCTTTGTTGTCCTCGTACGCGTCCAAATGCTTGCTCCACGTATCGTCATGCTTCGCGAATTCATCCGGTCCTTCCGATAATGCCAAGATCGGCTCATTATCCAATCCACCTCTTCAGCCTCCAAAACGCTTCCTCATCCTTCTTCACTTCGCCCCTTGCTGGTACCATGATACGCCATCATCTCTAGCTACTCATCATGGTAAACTTAATACTAAAAACTCACACTCGAAAATCTCACGTATAACTCCACTCCAAAACCAACACATAATTCGCCTCACTCTCCTTCTCAGATTTGAGTAGTTCAATATGTCGTCGACGCTCCCGATGACAACTCGTTTATACACGTTCATGCACACTTGGTTCATTGACACCATGAAAACCGCTAGTGCTTTGGTGAAGCCAAATACATAACCGTAAACCCAAAGCGTTCATACAACATCCTTAGCAGTTTCAACTATGTCCTCCTTGCACCCTCTCTTAGCGGCAATACGAATAAATTCCTACCTCGTTCTACTTGCAAAATTCTACACGCATCTTAAAAGACCGGTACTTCCTCTCATCAGACCACTCAACCTCTTTCCACATCCAATCTACTACTAAGTAACTCAACTTTTATCCAACATTCCTTGCAATCTCTAACAGCTCTTGTTTTTAAATCACTTCATCAACGATTTGCCTTAGAAGGGCACTAACTACAACTCCTCTCACTTCTCCTACTTGCTCTATTTATGGTTCTACCTCACAGTAATAGGCAAACCTACTAAATTTCAGGAAGTTTTCGGAAAACTTACATGCCCTACGAACAATCATAAATACCTTTGAGGTATTACTTCCCCTTCCAACACTCTCTATGGCGCGTTACTTGTGCTAATATCCCACAAATCTCTATTCATCTCCTTGGTACTCCTAAGAGACCTCATGACCACACTAGTTCGTCTACGAACTTCTTTCCTCCCCACTAAGGGTATTTCGACCGTTCTCTCATGGTCACCTACTTAAGCGTGTGGGCACGACAAAGTCTTTTATACGACTACCACAACGCTCCCGAACAATACGAAACCAAAACTACATCCTGAATCCATCATATACGATCAACGAATCAAACCAATAGATAACTAACGACATTTCACGTGCACCAATTAAAACAAGTCAAAAACCACGAGACTCAAAAGAAAACTCAAACCCAGAACATGTATCAATTCAAAATGACCCATGACAACGAAAAATAATCCAAGAAACACCCAATGGCAACAAAAATATATTACGCCCCGCAACATATTATTTAAACCGTGCAAAAGACCGACCTTTCCAAAAGAATATACTCTTATTTATTATTATTATTATTTTTTACCTCCCCACATCTATGTGACTCAAACCATCTACAAACAACCTTCTAGGCGAGCTCAAAACTCAACCCAAGGACTATGTATCCCGTGCACCCCAAATAAAAATAAACTACTATTCAAAACTCAACCTTGAACCCGACACTTGTACAACAATTCCGACCAGTCCACTGACCTCCCATGACTATACTTTCTAAATATTTGAAAAGTACGTTCCGAGTACATAATTTTTTGGCTTTTGAATCACTCAAAAAGCTCTAAAAACGAGCAAGTTATGACCGAAACAGTTTTATATTAATGAACTATAAAATTGTATGTGAAATCTTCATAAACTCAATTTAACCTTGAATTAATAATTATAAATGACGTGAATCGGTTAAACCCAATTATATAAACTATGTAAGTAGAAAGAAATTTTACTTCGCTTTATTTTAAAGAAAGTCTTTTAGAATTTGAAATAAATAAGTGTTGACTAAAAAGAAATCTTATGTTACATCTTGTTTCAAACACGACCCCAACACCTTAACCTTATTTTACCGAATACGACCAACTATCTAACCCTATACTAGATTTCCAAGTCCCCTTTTTCCATATACCAACCAAAGGAAATGTAAGACTCAACACAAAAGATTTCATTATCTCAAAAGAAATCCCAGGTTATTTCAATAGACTTAAAACCAAGAACACTGTTTTAAAACGTACACGTGAAATACGAAACTCAAAGAATACGCTACAAGACACAGTTCAAAATATTCAAAACGTCGTTGAAACTCCACCAAACTCCAGCACTATAAAACACGAACAAACACAAGGTACGTTCAAGTTATAATAACTAGTGAACGACCATATACCATAACTTAACACATAGTAGTATATATACATCCGCATATGTATACCTATTGAATCCCCCAAACATACTCGTTATCATACATGTAAGTCAATCAATCGCTTTATACGCTCATTTTTTCATACGAGTAATCACCATCTCACCGTGCCACAACAAGGCATAAAGCCCACCTCCAAAACCAAACCATATAGTGTGACCCCAAAATCACACAACACAACTATAACCCAAAACATATAACACAAAAAGAACAATAGCCATATCGTTGGTAGCCATTACATAAACTCATATATAATACGTATACCCAAATTCTACATCTCATCATATACAAGCATGTACTAACCCTCTTTCATGCAACCATACTTGGGAACCCATTGAAGTTGTGGTACTTGTATAACTATGTTGGCCACCATACTCATTCTTCAACTGTCACACCCCACCATGGCGGAATATGGGGCGCGACGTATGGATATCATCACAACATGGCGTGTCTATAGAGATAACTATATGAAATAAGAAAGGTCATAAAATGGAGACACAAAGTCATGACAATATCTCATCAGACTCAGGAGTCTAGGTAAGTAGGTAATAGTCCTACCGCTTACCCAAGACAAACAAATAACATAACCAAACAAATATATGTGTGCCACAGTATCACTTATTAAAAGAACAAATAAAAACTAAGAAGGAAACGGGGATTCTCCTTCTATATGCATTCCTAAGCTTCTCCAATCCTAGCCACTTATGTTCTCATGCTTAACCATAGTATCACCTGAAAGAGACACTAAAACACGTCAACATAAAGTTGGTGAGAGTCATAGGTTTAGACTCCAACGCTAAATCAGTTACAAGCTGTGAATAACAACCATCAACACAATAACATATGGACAATGTGCTACAATTATGTATTAACAACTAGCATTCAAGATCAATCATTCCAAACCAAAATCTAAGGCTCCTACCTTGCCAAACAACATGGTACCATAGATGATCACACTATGTACCTATCCCAAGGCCACTACCTTGTCAAACCACAAGGACACTACCTTGTCAAACCACAAGGCCACGACCTTGTCAAACCACAATAATTGAGACGGCACGTGTCCCCCGATCCAAATCATACACAATCAAAAATCACATAGCAGTTAATCACATAATGTACACACAAGTCCATCTCAAATCACAAACACATTCACAGCATCAATTTAGAAAATAACTCAACACAGTGTCTCTTCCATCCCATCGGGAAGTCAAAATCAATAATAAACATGGGACTATGAAACTCACCTGATAGCTTCTTCACAAGTCCTCGCACTAGCAATGAGCTAACAAACCAAAAACACACAATCAATACCCGAACCAATCACCAAGATGGCTCATCAACCTATGATGGACATCTAGCATATTCCAATATAATTACCTCATTGTTAAGTTCTAATCATCCCATTACCCTTCCTTAACAAGTCCCTAACTTGGTTAAGTTTAATAGCTATCCCGTTCATAATTTTACACAAAACAGTCCCAGTTTTAGGTCTCAAAACCTTAAGTCAAACGTCCACTTAAATATACCCATGGTTTCTGTAAAAGGAATATTCACACTTTTATACATGTTAGTTAAAACCTCCCACTTGCCCTAACCTTAAAGCTACTGTTAAGGCCCCGATATATGTGTATATATTGCTACCTATCCAAATTTCACTGATTTTGAACATATGAAAAGTTCATTACCATTAGAGGGTCTTACCCTAAACCACAATCTTAGACCAAGTGCAGATACTCACTACAATATATAAACCATCTCTCATGTTTGTGAGAAGATCCCAATGCAACCCTACATACCCCAAACAACCCAAAACTTAAAAAGAAAATAGGCTGAATTCAAAACTGTTTTCACCTCCGACTGTTGTAACCTGTTTTTGACCCACTTCCCGACCTCAAATTTAGTTCTAGTTTCTTGCATTGGAAAGCCACTTCAACTACCTTTTCAGGGCTAGTTTGATCGCATCTTGAATATTCCTAGAACTCTAGATATAATCAAAACAATTGACTCAAAATTCTGCCCAGTTTTTTAAAAACGGGTTTAACAAAATCAACCTCATTAATTAACCCTAATCCCTCTAATTACAAGCCCTAATTTATTTAATCATTAAAATGTGATCAATATACTATTTTTAATTAAACCCTAATCTAATCCATCATATGATCATAGAAACATTAAAAACATTTAATATGAAAAAGGTTAAGAAGGTTTTACCTTTGAATTAATAGAAGATGAAGAAAACCTAATTTTTGAAGAACCCTAATTGGCCACCATTGATGAATTTCGTCTAGAAGATGTTATGGAGGTTAAATACCTGATTATTATGGTTATGAGTTGGGTTTGGTTAAGTCCTAAAGGCCCCCTAATCCCATTACAAGTCCATTGGGCCTGTTTTGGGCTTTTCCCTTCTTTCTTTCTTCTTTGGTGCGTCTAAACCGACCCAAACACCCCTAAATTCGTTTTTTTTTATTATTTAATATTATGTTATTAATATTACTTTAATTTTCTTTAATTTATTTCAGCTCCTAATGCTTCCAAAACCACAAAACCGTAAAACTAGTCAAATTTACGCGTTTTACCGTAAAAGACGTAAAATATACACTTTTAAAAAAAATCTCAAATTTTGAAATAAACTTTATAACTAAGTCCTAAATGACTTAAAACCATCCCGAAAAATATTCATATGACTAATTACATCATCCGCGACCTCTAAATGCTAAACCGTAAATCGTAAAAATACGATTTTCTATAATACATATACGTATACTTAGAACCACCAAATAACACCATCTCACTTCATAGTCACTACCATGTGAACTCATGAACATGAAATCATCACACATCGTTTCATTCACAAGGTACCCCGTACTGGAAACGATATCCAAACCATAATCTATACACACCAATAAGCACATAAACACGTAAAGACACACAACTAGCACAAAATAAAACTAAGTGACGAACCTCAAAACCAGGGTTGTCACATCAACCCCTTCAATGCTTACCAATACGTCATAACTAGCACCTTGTTGTGATTGTTCCAGTGATAACTTAAGTACTTGGTCGGCATTCAGCTATGTTCACAATCTTTCTCCATCTATCCTAAGGACTAATATTTCTAGCTATGGAATGTCCTTGGGAAGATTCCTCCGGTTTTGGAAGAATCATAGGACTTAACCTATCCTACCATCCTTATGTCACCACAATCTTCATCGTTGTGAAATAAACGGGTTGTGGGTAAGTATAAATCACCATGAAATCCATTTTGAATTACAAATCCGTTTTGCTCCCTCTTAACATATGCCACGATATTCGAAAACATTTTGCACATGTCGGGATGAGCCATCACGTTAAGTCAAACCATTTTTGATAATTTCCCATATTAAATCACATTTTCTCCCCCATATTAAAAATATTAACCCAATCGATGTTTTTAATATCAATTGATTTAATGAAGTTTTAACAAAGGTTTTGGGAAAAAAATGCAAGTCTGTTTTATCTTCATGATACCAAATGTATGAGATATGATACCGATTTGTAACATGATCACATATTCACCATAATAGAAAAAATTGACAAGGTTGGACCTGATTGATGAGAACATCATATGTTGGTCGCCTCGTCACGTCTGAAGTTATCTCTTGACACCACGTGTACGATTGGTATTATTGTCTTGACACCAATTAGTGAGCTTGGCACGTTCGACATCGAAGATTCTGAATGCTTGACAATTGCTCCCCCTCAATTGTTGATCTGCGTTCTACTGAAAGAGTTGTAGTCGTTGGTTGAGTGGTCGCATCGTCGAGTTTGTAGATACCAATTGTAGATTGCTATGGTTGTATAGATGATAGCTTCATAAAAACAAGACTTCTATTGTTTTAACAAATAAATGCACTGATGCGTACATAGATTTGTGTTAGACCAAGTTATAAAGTAAACTTGATCCCTTACAAGGTTTTAAAGTAAACCTTGCGCGAGAAAATTAATTCTCGTTGTGAGCCAAAGCTTTCAAAATAAATACTTGGCTTTAATGTGAAAACAGGGTTGCAGTCAGAAAGAACTACAAACCATATAGGCATGTTTTATGAAATATTTACAACTTTTGTACGAACTCTATTTATGGCGTTGTGTCAATATTAGTCGACATTTCTAAGGCCGTAAATATTATCGTTCCAAAAGACATGCCTTTGAAAAATAAAGTAAAAATATTTTTGGATTTTTCTGAATTTTTCAATTTTTATGGTTTTTATATTGTTTTATATTTTTGTATTTTGCTTTTGTGGATAAAAATATAAACCATATATATAAATGATCACCAAGGATACGTAGAATAGTTTTACCACCACTATTCTTTTGCTTCATCTGCCAGTTCCTTTAGAGTCTCAGGCGAGAAAGTTCTCATTCCTAGCTTGTCGGCCAAAAAGTCCATTCGAGCGCGATCTAAAGCCTTCCTGAAAATATCCGCCAATTGATACTCAGATCGGACAAAGTAAAGCTCGATCACTCCATTTTCCACTTGCTCCTTGATAAAATGGTAGCGAATGTCAATATGCTTTGACCGGGAGAATTGAACATTGTTGCAGCATAAGGTAATTGCACTTTTTATGTCGCAGTACATCGGAATTTTGTTGAAACCTAGACCATAGTCGGTTAATTGCGATCTCATCCAAAGAATTTGAGCACAACAACCAGACATAGCTATGTATTCTGCTTCCGTACTTGAAATTGCAGCACTTTTCTGCCTTTTCAATTCTCAACTGATTAGTCGATCTCCTAGTAGTTTCAAAGTTCCACTCTTGCTACGCCTTGTATCTTAACAACCCGCGTGATCTACATCTGCATATGCCATAAGCGCAATTGAAGAGTCCTTCGAATACCAAAGTCCCGGATTAATGGTTCCTTTAAGATACCGAAAGATCCGTTTCACAGTGGCCAAGTGTAACTCAGTAGGTCGAGTTTGATACCGAGCACACATACATATAGCGAACTGAAGATCAGGTCGACTAGCTGTGATATACAGAAGAGTACCAATCATTCCACGGTAAAGTGTCGGATCAACGGCAACTCCATGTGGATTTGCATCAAGCTTTGTACGTTCCACCATTGGAGTATCCACGGGATCACAAGATTCCAACTTATATTTCTTAAGTGATTCAAGGGCATACTTGGATTGATTGATAAAGATGCCTCTGGGACTCTGAGATATCTGAAGACCTAAGAAGAATGATACCTTGCCCATCATTGACATCTTAAACTTGGAAGACACGAGTTTCACAAACTCGTCGGATAAGGTTTAGGCGAGGCAGTAAATATAATATCATCAACATATATTTGTACCATAATCATATCTTTACCTCGTTTCTGAATGAACAACGTGGGATCCACCTTGCCTTTATCGAAGCCTTGCGTAATGAGGAATTGTGACAATAGATCATACCATGCGCGTGGAGCTTGCTTCAACCCATAGATAGCCTTCCTAAGCTTGTACACATTATTAGGATGTTGATCCCTTTGGTTGGATCTATATTCTGTTAAGAATTAGTATAATAGTTTGTAATCAAACTAAAACACTTTGAGCACTCTTACTAAACACTAAATAAGTTATGCGGAATCTAACTTATAAAGCACAGAAGAACAGAATTAGTTTTAACTATTCGATTCTCTTATTAATCGACTTGTATGAGGTACATGAAAGACATTATACCTATGTTCCTTTTATAGAGTAAGGAACCCTAGAAACCTTAGAATATTCTATAAAGATAACTATATCGCAGACGATATATTATCAATATTCTAACTATTTAGGTATATCACATAAGATATACTCTAACTATAACTATGACATATCTTATACAAAGATATATTCGTCCTAATCATCATAGCAGTACTTACTTTATAAGTAGCAGTACTTACTATGTACCGCGTTAACACTAACGGTACATACATAACACTAACAGTACTTCAAATACACTAACGGTACTTGACACTTAACAAATAATTCCCAACAATCCTCCCCTAAACAAGAAATGATAACTTGTTGTCTTCTTGTTTCTTTTGTACTGGATGTATTAGAAATACATGTCTTCAGTCTTTCCTTCATCCTTGGATTGAACTTGGTAATTTGTATTTGCATCCAACTGAATGTAGCCAAACACTTCATATGTAGATGTTCTTCTGATAAGATAATCTTCAAACATTATGAGCATCATCTTTATCTTCAAACTATGATCTTCTTATGTCTTCTAAACATTCATTCATCTTTGCAGCATCAGTATTTGTCTTCCTGAGTTTAATCTTTGAACTATTGATCATCAATCTTCCACTTGATTTGATGATAACAAAACCTTCTAAGTATTATATTTTTTAATACTTCTTTGTCTGCAATCTTCATACCTGAAATAAAACAGTTAACAACAAAACACCAATCTGTATTGGTTTCATGATTTTTAGCAAATCACCAGCTATCAACGGATTTGATAAATTCTTTACCAGTTAGTCATACACTCTGGAATAGCCAATACTTTATTTACAAAGAATAAGGTGTAATGAAAACCTTACAATTTTTGGTAAATTTTCAACCATCAACGGATTTGACGAAGTCTTTACCTAGTACCGTTTGTCTAGGACTAGCTAACTCTTTGTCTCGAAACAAGGTGAGTTAGAACCATATAGCTTTTAGCAAACTATCATCTTTCAACGGATTTGTAAGTCTTTACCACAAACCGTTTGCTTATGGACTAGCCAGTTCTTATGTGTGTTAGACATGGTGAACTAAGAACCATTTATGAAGTGTGACTGAAAGTCAAACACTTAAGATTCTTTCTCAGCTTCTTCCTCATCTTCAAATCCTTGATTTGTTGTTTAACCATTCTGATCAACTCCAAAGCATCTGCAGATTCTTCTATTACCTCCAATTGTTTTTCTAACATCCTTTCCAACAATTTTCTTTTGAAGGGATAAGTCTTCTCTTGCAGCATATAATATGTAACATCATCTATGCAATCCACATGACCTTTAATATCTCCAGTAACTAGGAACCTGATTCTCTAATTCCTTCAACATTTCTTGGTCACATTTGTGTGGCTCATACATAAAGATAAATTCCCTATATAATAGTGATACTTCAGTTTTACCTGCACTGGCATCTTCAACTAACCTTACAAGATCTTGGATATCTTGTCTGTCAAGTATGTGAAGGATATCTTCCAAAAGTCTGAATATCCTTTTTGTGCCATCAGATCTCTGAATTCCATGAGCTTCAAGTCCTTGATCTGTAGAGTAAATCCATTTAACAATGGATGCTCTTTTTCCAAAATTCTCTGTATCAAAACATTGATCTTCAAAGTTCACAATCTTCAAGTACTTCCTTAAGCTCTCATCATCATCACTATCTTCTGCTGTAGTTTTAGGTCTCTTAGCTTTCTTCTTTAGCTTTGTTGATCTTTTCCTTTTAACACTCTTGGAAATTCCTTCAAGTTATGTTGAACCCTCTTCCAAGCTTGTATGTACCGTTTCATCAGTATGTACTGTTGTATGTACTGTTGACTGTGTATGTACTGCTTGTACATTTTCAGTCTGAGCAATTCCTTGAGTTTCAACTCCTGCATTCATCCTTTGAGCAGTCTCTTCCTCCCTTGAACTTACTTTCTCCTTTCTATTCTTCCTCACATAAGTGGCTTTGATAGGTGGAGATGTACTTGTAGGTTCAACAGTACTTGGCTCAATTCTAGGAGTACTACCAAATTGTCTTTGTTGTTGTAGACATTTCTTGAATTCTTCAACAGCTTTCTTATCTGCTTCAGATCCAATCTCAACAAAATTCAATTTGATCCTCTTACTTTGCTCATACAATGTCTTAATTTCTTTAAAAGTTTTCTTGACGAGCTGAATATGAGTAAATCCTTTTACTTTCTTTAGAAATTTCATCATTTGACTTCTAATCTGCATAGTAGTTGGAGGCTTAATCTTTTCTTTCCTTCTCTTTACGGCAAAGAATCTTTGTTGTTCCTTTACCAGATCATCAATCAATCTTGATTTTTCTTCTTCATCATATGCATCTTTTTCTTCAGCTATCAATGAGTCTGCAAGAAGCTCACTTGCATGTATTTCAGCTTGAATCATGTCATACTCTTGTATGTTCCATTCTTGTTGTATCCTTTTAGCTTCTAACAAATTTTGCTTTGCTGCAAGTTCTTCCTGCAATTCATCTTCACGAATTTGTGCTTGCATTCTATAAGCAAATTCCTCATCATGGTCAATTTGATTAAATCTGTACATGACTTTGTTTATATCATCATCTGAATCACTTTCATCTTCAGATTCTGACAATAATTGCTTCTTCCCCTTATCCTTTGGATTTATCTTAGGTAGCTTCTTCTTCAGTTTGGCAGCTACTTTTTCATTAGCTAACTGTTGAATGACTATACCTTTTGTAGGGTGTGAAGCTTGTACTTTCTTACCTTGAATTTGATCCTTTGAGGCAAGAACTTCTTGTTGTGTTTTTTTCTTCACTTTTGCTTGCTTAGTCTTCTCAACTAAATTCTTCTTTAGATCAAGTAGAAATTTGGCTAAAGTCTCATTTTCTCCAAAGAACTTTGACTTTCAAGTGAAGGATGATCACCAGCGGTACTTGCAATTGGCTTAGCAGTACTTGGATCTTCAACAATGTCAGCAGTACTTGCAGTTGGCTTAGTAGTACTTGGATCTTCAACAAAGTTGACTTCACCAGTATTTGACACACTTGTTTCTTCAATCACTTGTGTTTCCCCAGATGCTTTATCTTCCATAGAAGCCATCATATCAACTTGCACTTCTTCTGTCTTTTCTGACTTATTGCTTTGTGGTGATGGATCAGGAAACTTATTAGAAATTTCCTCCAACTTCTCATTGAAAGCACTCCAATTAGCTTGAGGTGGTGATTGAACTGATGGTTCTGGCTGAGTTGCCAATGTTTCTGCAACTTGTGGCTCCTCTGTTTGATTTACCAACTTTTCTTGAACTTGTGGTTCTTCTGGAGTAGGTTGTGGGTCTTGTTGTTGAATCTCCATGTCTAAAGGTTCATCCACACCAGTCTCTAAACCGGTTCCATCTTTAAAAGTCCCCATGACATCTTCATCCAATTCAAAATTGATTTCATTTCCAGAGATCCTTGTTTGATTATCAGAAGAAGGTGGTTGTTCTTCATTATTCCTTCCATGTTCTTCAATATTTCTCCCATGTTTGGTTGCATTCAGTTGCCTTTTCTTGAGGTTATCGAACCTTTGCTTCCTGATTGCAGATGTCTGAACAGATCTATATTGCCTCATCCAAGATGACACTTTGTTCCTTAACTTGAGTAGGCTAGCTTCCAATTCAGCAATTTTCTTGTCTTGAACAAGCTTATCTTTCTACAATACCTGTACTTGTTGGGACAAACTTGTACACAAAGAAGTTAAATTTGCAACATCCACCACCTCTGGTGCTTGTGCTTATGGTGAACCACTAGCAGCAATAGAAGCAGCAGGTGTGTGGATCATCTCATCAGTGTTTGGTGGAATACCAACATTGTGAGAAGAAGATTGTGAATCTTCTAGAGAGTGGGAGCTCTGGTGCGAAGGAGTTTGCTGAGAAGCACTAGCATTGCTAGGTTCCTCACCTTCTTGATTAGGTTGGGCTAACATATGAGCAAACAATGGTGTTATAGTTCCTGAAAAGGCATTGCCTTGTTTGTTCAAGAAAGAGAAAGTTCTCTTTGTGAATGAAGGAACATCCCATGTATCAATTAATGCTGGTAGGTTAGGTATTTGGTCACTAACTAAAGCCTGACTGAATCTAGGATACATTAAAAACTTCTTAGTCCCTTCCAAATTCCTAGTCATGCCTTCAAAATTTTATTTTAAAAAATTAAAAACCCTGTTATTTGCTAGACAAATACCAGCAGATGCCAATGCAGCAGGTATTTGATCAAAAGATGTACTTTTTAAACTTAAACAGTGAATAATATCATGAAAAAGCAATTTTCATTGAGGTGAAAATAATGCTTTAAAGAAAGTAAGTCTTTCCCTACCACCCCCATAGCCCATGGCTGCAAGGCCATCATGAATCTCTATATTATTAAGCATACTAAGTCCATTTTCATCATTAAGTCTCAAACTTGCTCTTAGCGGTACCTCAGTGACATATATATTCCTATGATTTACCCTAGCCTTAATGCAAGGTTGATCAAAACGAGTACCTAAAACAGCAGTATCCAAAAATTGTTCAACAATGGGTATAGAGACAACTGGACTTACAGTGAGTGCGAAGTGAATATGACTTCGAGAAAGGAAACTAAGCATCTCATGGAAACCAAGTGACTCATCATTCGTAGCAAGATTCGCAACTAAATTATGCTTAGATATTACTTGTAAGGCAGCCATTAGTATTTTTGATGATCGAAAGATTAGAGAGAGGGTTATAGAATCAAAAGAGAAAAATAAAAGATTAGGTGAATCAATTGTGTAATTGAGGTAAGTATTTAAGTAAATAACAAACCCAAGCGCGAAGAAACCGCCAAATTTACAAAAGAGACCCTTAACGGTACAACGGACATGTAGCGGTACATGGAACATAAGCAGTACTTGGTTTTGTGCTAGCGGTACTTGGAGTGACAACAGTACCTCACAATTTTGACCAGTTCATGCTTTCCACTAGACATGTAACCTCTTTTATCTTTTTCTATAAACCTGCAATAACATCAAAAACACAAAGCATAGACTATACAATAAAATTTATATAAAACTTGTACAGCTATTACCTCCGCTCAACATATGTAGCATGTTATTGGTTGAGCATACCAATGTGTGTCACCAGGAATTCGAATCTCTTTGCATCAAATGCCTTGGTCAACAAATCAGCTACATTTGTCTGTATGAATCTTCAAGACTTGAATAAGCTTTTTGTCATAAGCATCTCTTATAAAGTGATGTCTTATTTCAATATGCTTAGTCTTGGAGTGAAATACTGGATTCTTGACAATGTGTGACAATCCGTCAATTTATGGTTGATATTTTATTCTCGAATATTATTTAAAAACAATATTTTAATGTTACAATATGAACTCACTTATTTTTGGGAAGAAATTTGGATTTACGTCTTGAAGTACCGTCGACTACGTCTAAACCGGAGGATTCAACGTTACGTGCTTACGTTTACATACACCGTCTTTGGTGACAGTCTGGCAATTCAGAAAATAAATTTATCCGTGAATATTATTTTGGAGTTTTAAATTTGTGTTGGTTCATAAACTCACAAATTTACGAGAAGAGATTAGGACTTACGATTTTATTTTAACGTCCTTTACGACTAAACCGGAAACCCTAGGATTACGTATTTACGTTTTCGAACTCCGTTTTTGATGAGACAATTTTTATTGGAATCGTTTTGTGACGTTGATTCATAATTTATAAAAACGTTTTTCGTAAAACGACCCGAGGGCACGCAAATCGAGGAAACTAGAATCGAGGACTACCCGTAATTAAATGAGGACGAGACAAGATAAACTTGTCCCACCCCCACACATGGGATGGTTAACAAGTCTCCAACACACACCATGATGTGTCAAAACCTCATAAACAAGCAAGACACTTGTTACATTAAGCTTACAATGTAAGCTAAAACTACACAAAACCACTAACCCTTTACCACTAGCTCTCATTCCACACATGCAAAACCACACATTTTCCCTTTCCTCTCTCTAAAAATTCGTCCCATCTCCACCAAGAACACCCTCATTTGATCAATTTTAACCACAAACATTTGTTATAATTAACATATGTTAATCTCCATTCAAAGAGATGAAGATTGGTGCAAGTTTTAACATCCAAGGAGAAGTTTTGTTGGTGTCTTGGGGCTGATTTCTCAAGGAGTTTTCATGAAGAACAAGGGCTGATTTTTGGAGGAATCTACAAATACTTGGTGATCCTAGAAGTGGTGTTGATATCTCATAAGATTGGTTACCCAAAACCATGTCTTGTTCATCCAAAAGCTCATCATTTCATCACTTTGGTGGTATTAAGATTGTCCTCCTCATCCTCTTGATATTTTTGATTATGTAATCTTGTATTTCTTTCACTTATGTATATGCATATGATGATGAATGATGATTAAAAATATTGTGTGGGGATTTGGTGTTGATAAACATGCTTAAAAAGATGAAAAACTATAAGAAACAAGGTTAAAATCTTGCTTAATTTAGATGGTTGTATGAAACAGTAAAGAATCATATGGTAAACTGGTAAAATGACTTGAATAGATTGATATACAGTAAGCTATGGGTCTTGTACACATGTGAGAGTTGGCCATGCAATGGAATCATTGTAATGAGTGAGATATGATCAAAACAAGTTTAAAGTACAAATCTGAGTTCACTGTTTTGGACGATTTTTAGAAAATACTTAGAGGATGATTCAACAGTAGCTATAGAAGAGTTAAATGGAGCACATATCATTTAGTTTATGTGCTAAAAATTTGAGATTCTAGCTCCATATAGAACTCTAGATATGGCAGTTTTGGTGAATATGAAAATAAAAATCAGATTTTGAGAATTAATGTTTATTATTATTATATAAGCACTCAAAATTATATTGTATAAAATGTAAAATAAAAACCCACTAACTTATGGATTTTATTTATATAAATATGTAAAAGGTTAAATAAGTGTATAAATTATAAAAATGGTAGTGGAATAATACTTATAAGCAATAAAAACTATAAACTTGATTTTTATGACTTTTTCGGCTATTACCGTAAAATTAACGTTTTTCGCCAATTAAAACTTAGACGATCAGACTCGTCTAATGTAAAGTTTTTAAAAGTCATATACTGATATATAAGTATCTAATACAAGTAAAAACCGATAAAACCCGAACTATAGGACATACAGACATTAACGGGCTAACTAAGCATATTGGACTAATAATTGGACTAAATAAGATAAACACTTATAAAAAGAACTTATTGGGCTTAACCCATTTGGGCCCAACATGGAAAGTATAGATATTGATAATATAAGTATAGAATAGATTAAAAGAAGTTAAATAACTTATAATAAGCTTATTGGACTTAAAACGTGTAAATAGGTAAAACTAGTAAACTAGTATAAAAGTTACCGACATATAACACTAAAATGAGTAAACGAGAATATGTAAACCCACTTGATCATCATATATATATAATCATCATATGTATACATAATTGTTATTTTTATAAAGTCATTGGACATGAGTCTAATACGAGAATTATTTGTCTAGGTTTCCGTGATTGAAGCACGTACCGTACGACCGAATTGCCGATAACCCGCCTTCCCACATCAACGTGAGTTCATAGCCTCGCACTCTTTTAATTGTTTGTATAAATGTTTTATAAACCCGCGAGGGAGATAACATGTTAGTTTTTATAAAATAGGACACCATTTGTCCCGATTGTTTGTTTATTGATTTGGACCCGAATGATTGTATGACCCGAATGTATGACCCGATAAATGATTAAAGGACCCGATAGATGAAATCAAATGGATTATTAAAGTTAGGTTATGTCACTAAAAGTCCCATTAGCATGAATTGTGAACTACCGGGAGTTGGTAGACGCTTATGCATATAATAGTACTATTTGGGGACGATCACCCCAGTTCGCGCCTTGACGGTTGATCCCCGTCGTGCCACATTGATTGGTAAGCGAATTTATGTATGAGAAGATTTCCATAGCGTGACCTTTGTGACGACACGCTACTTTAGATGGGCAAATTGAGTATCGGGTTAGCTACGCGTTGTTGGTTTAGTAAGGTAACAATGTCATGCGGCTTATAATAATCCAAACTAACGAAATACTACTAGACGCACCGAATTACGATGTATTGCCTGACTAGCAATACAAGGTCATACTATTGATATTATGTTCGTGTTTTGGTTTTCATAACCGTATTCATATAACGGTTTTTATTTTCATACAACGTTATAAGACGTATTGTATGATATTTTTGCGACATTGGCTCGTATAATGATTTTTAAGGCAAATGCCTATATTATGATTTTCGATAAGGATTTGTATAAAACGACTTTGGCTATTTTATGGCCTATTAAAATGATTTGTACAAAATGATTTTCAGTAATAATTTTATACTGATATTATATTGATGGATTATATTAAACTCTATGAATTCACTCGGCGTTATCGCTGACCTTTTCTTTTAACATGTTTTATCTCAGGTACTTGAAGGTAATTCTCGGGAAGACGACAAGAATTCATGGCCCGCACTTAAACAATATTTTCCATTCAAATATTTTGTAAAACTTTGTATGAAATAATATGACTTGGGACCGATGTAACTTTGATATTTATGAATGGAAATGCTTTTATTATTAAACGACGCAATTTTTATGCGTTGTCTATGATGTGAGTAATGTGTTATCCCGTAACACCAACTAGTCTTCCGTTGTATTGAGTTGTATAAATTTGGGGGTGTTACAGTTTGGTACGAGAGCTCTCGTTATAGAGAACGAAAGATTTTTAAAACCAAGGTTTTGAATAAAACATTTCAAAATCTTTTTACTATAAACATTTTTCTAAAAATATCAAAATCTTTTGACTATAACGGTGCCGAAGAATTCCCGAGTTACCGACAAGGCCAGACTGAGAAGTGTTATTTTAATATATATAACTTGGATTATATATATATATGATGTGATCTTATTACATGCTTGTTTGATGATTATTTTTATATTTATACGAGGTATTTATACGACGTAGATTGTCACAAGAAACCCTAAATCCCCTAGTAAGTTAATCGAAGCTATTCTTGTAGGAATTATAGCTATCCTAGATCTAAACCAAGTTGTGGATGTTTATAATCCCAACGAAATGGTTGATATTCGTAGAAGTGTAGATATTAGTTGATTGCGATATTGAAAAAGAATTGGCGAGATTAAATCTGATATCGATGTCATGACGATCTTTCCTTATAGAGTGGAGTTTGACAAAACGTTACCACCTAGAAAGGTGTCATCTGATTCGTTGTCATCCAATTCTTAAATTGAAATCGAAAGGGTGAATGTTACACTTGAGGCTGTCATTGGAACTAGTACCCAAAAGCCTCATGCCACTAATACCTTTCCGAGAAGTCTAGTTGAATGATCAAGTCATTTCATACTAGTGACTCATTTGATAATTGTTGTTGTAAGAGCTATAAGATTGTAAATTAAGTGTTGATCATATCGAGCTTTTATTGCCCTATTAAGGTTTATAAATGAGATTGTTAAGAGGAAATTGTTAAGTTTTGTGATTGAATTGTAAGGTTTTAATTGATTGTTGATTCGTGTTAAGTATTGTTCCTAGGCCATTGTCCAATGATGAGGATGCCCAGTGTCCAACAAATAAATTGAAGAAACCTTCTTCTGAAATTGGGACCGATGGATCTTCCGGGACAGGTAGGACACCTAATGACTCTTGTAGATTAGTATTCATTATGGTATCTTTTAAAAATAATCCCTAACTTAACTGAGATATCAGTTGGTAGGATGAGTTCTGAGAATTGTATGACATAGTGACACCTAAAGTGTTACGGTACAAGTTGACTTGTTTGTGATTAAGGAAAAGACTACCTTTGATTGCTAAATTCTACATGTATCGATGTTATCTATCCTTTATTGCTTCATCCTAATGTTCGCATTAGTGATGCAACCATTGAACAAGTACTCATCTCGATTTGAGTTACGTTGTGGATTATTCTTTTTGAGTGCCATCGAGATCATGAACCTCATGATTATTTGGCTAAGCTCATTTCCTATCATATTGTAGTTAGTTCTCGGTGAACAACTCTTCATCATTCTTTTGCAGATCACTCATTGTTTTTATAAAGATAAAACATGTATTCCTTGAGAAAAATTGGGTTTTCATCACCATATGAATTATTTAAAGTGAGATTTATAAATAATCGTTATCGAAATGAAGTTGTTTATAAAACACATTGGAAAACTTAATTGTTTTCATAACAAAGGAAACATTTGTAAATATATTTTTGATTCTTATTTAAGAATTAAGCATGAAAATGTTTTTATTATAAACATGATGATAAAATTTTGACGAACTGAGTATTGCATCGTTAATCTTGAAATTGTATATAGTTGCGCGCCTACATACAATTTGGAATGAACCATGCAAGACTGATTAGTAGTCACCATAAAACTGATTAATAAACACTAAATTTTCTTTGAAGATTGTGAAAGATTAAAATTTATGAGATCTGCAAGAAGTGAAAAATAGGGAGATAGTATTAGGGACACCTACATATGTGCCTGTAGCATCTATTCTTCTGAGTCGAATTTACTCATTTGTGGAAATTGTCTTATTTGACAATTGACAATTCTTTCTTGTCCAATTCTCCCGTAGTGAGATTCTTAGGAAAAGTATATGATTACCGATTGTTGATACCTGACTGGATGTATTGACGTTCTTATCATTTCATTTGATTTGATTTCATTTGAATGACCTGGGTAACGACCCGAGGAGCTTTCGAATGCGTACTCAAATTATGAAAACATGGGATATATTCATATTCATTAAATGTTTTCGTCTGTATCTGATTTGAAATTCTCTCGCGTAGATTATGCGTTAACCTTACTCTCTTAAAGGTTAGTTATGTCTCCATATATCCTTGAATTTGTGAAGGATTATGAGTTATTATTAGTCTTTTGAGAAGTTCACATCTTATCGACGACAATGAAACTGGAAAGTTAATAATGCCAGTAGAATGGATTGATTGATTATGACATGACGACATTGTCTTCATTGATGGGAACTCGAATAGAATTCCCCTACATGATAAGATGTTGATTATCAAAAATGATATAAATAATTCTTGGTGGATGACGATATCCTGTATTTAGACTTGAAATTATACCGTGAAGGGTTGTGAATTAGTTATAGATATTATAATCTAGAAAGAACCTAATATGAATTTATTAAAGGATGTTTCCGTTATCTGAAACTTTAGGAGGTATTTGTTGGTGAATTACCTAGACTTTCGCCATTAAGGCAAGTTGCAATTGGTATTGATTATATTCCCGGTGCTGCACCTGTGGCTTGTGCACTGTACGTCAGCACCATTTGAATTAAAAGAATTACCGTACAACTGAAGGAGTTGTCGGAGAAAGATTTTATTCTACCGAGCTCGTCATCATGAAGAGCTATGGTGTTATTATTTCTTATATTTTTAGATTACTGTGAACTGAGTAAATTGACAATCGAAAACGATATCCATGACTCAAAATGGAAGATTTGTTCGATCATTTACAAGGTTCTAGCGTATGTTTTAAAAGATCTGATCCATGGCATGGTTATCATCAACTTCGCGTCCGCGGAAAATATTATCTATTCCAATCATTACATCCAGAACTTGTAATGAACATTATGAGTTTCCCGTGATGTCGTTTGGATTAACTAATACACATGTAGCATTCATAAATTTGGTGAATCACGTGTGTAGGCGGTAATTTGATAAATTCATGCTTCTGATCATTAAGAACCATATGTTTGTTTATAAGAATAAGAATGAGTTAATAATTAATTATAGATTGCCTTGAATTGGCCGAACAATAAAAACCTGTACCTTGAATATTTAACATGTGATGAAAGACTTAATCCTTTATATTAATTGACCGTGTGATTAATAAATAATGGAATCTGTAATGACTCTTTAAAAATTAGAGCCATTTGAAACTTTGGGTATTACCAAAAAGAAAAGTGCAAATATTTTTTTGACAAATGTTTTAACAAAGAATTTTTAAGGAATTATTTCCTTATACACAAATCATTTAACTAAACTCCTGTTTAGGGGTAAATGTTTGTGTATACCTCAAGACAACCTAAGAGGGATTGAGGAAACCTTTTAAACCATGACTTAAATTTTGAAATGACAATTTTTGCTTTTCAACTAAGAAAATTCTGACCAAAATATAAACAAAGATTTTTTTTTGAACATATACGAATCCTATTAATTATTTTCGATAAATCAACAAAAATCGTGTTAATTAAATTTAAAATTATTTTGAACATTATCATATAATTGGATGGACTAAAAAATTTAAAATCTTTACGTTTACGTTTCATAACAATTGAATATTTTATATTTAATTAGTTGTAATAATTATCAACGCTTTAGACGTCGGATTGAGTAAAACAAATAAAAATAATAGTTGAGACGAAACTGAAACTTAACACATATGAAGAAAGAAATTTTGAATGAATACGGTCATGATAATTATTTCACCAGGAAAGGTGAATATAGATACTGACACATAATATAGAGAGGATAAAGAACCAATTAGGATGTGTTCCTTAATAATGAAGGTGCAAAATAAATTGCGGAACAATTTAAAAATAGCCGATGTTTGTAAAAAGAGATAATATAGATAATAAAAAGGGGTTCGCGGCTAATGTGAACCATCAGAATTGAGAAGCCGATGGCGGTACATATATAAAAGGCCACTTGAGGTTGCCTAAATATGGAGATTTTGAGATTTAGTTATATTGAAATCTTGTAAGTATAAGTATAAGTATTCTATTCGTGTCATTTCTGACTAAGTTTATCTTTATCAGAAGAAGTTGTACTGATGGCAAATTATGAAGGCAGACATCGCCTCGTACATTAGTAAACGTCTAACTATTGCAAAGGTCATCATCCGAATTTGATTTGATTTGGGTCATCGTCGACAGACTGACCAAATCTGCTAATATCATTCTTGTTAATGATAGATTCTTGATGAAGAAATTGACTCTTTTGTATTTAAAGGAGTTATGTAAACATAGTGTGGCTGTATCGAACATCTTTATCAAGATCCTCGCTTCGCATCGAATTTCTACAGATTTGCTCAGAATTCATTGGGAACGAACCTTGATGTGAGTACTCTTTACCACCCCAAATCGAAGGGACGAGGTAAAGTAACGATACAAAATACTATAAGTGCTGTTTTATGATTGAATGATTGACCTTTGGTAATGAACCGTATAATCGTTTTCCTTTAGAAAGATTATCATTGATAACCATCGTGTTAGGAATAAGATCGAATCTTGTTAGGATCTAAATATTAGAGCATCTGTAAGCAGGAATTGAGATGAAGACACCCGACATACATCCATTGTGAGTTGGACATGTCTTTTAGGTTTAAGGTTTCCTATGATGGCGAACCTAACCTTGCAAAATACCCGACCCGCGAGATCTGAAATGCTTGTTGAAATTAGGATCTGATTATTGACAGCCGGTAGTGGGCAAGAGGTTATGTGAATGAGAAATGTAGATCTTGAAGTGCCAAATGGGTAGCATGATCTAACAAATCATGGGATATAAGTCCCCGTTGTATGGGACCATTAAGATGATGTAAAAGTTGGGATTGAAAGGCATATAAGCTGGATCTACCCTAGGACTTCAAGAACTGCGTGAATTGTGATTCGTATATCGAACTTGATGGAATATCTATCAAGTGAAAATCTGATTGTTCCTTAGTAATGTTTAGATCGGCGAAAAGTTGCATTCATCAGAAACCCGTGAACATCATGGATAGAGAAAGTAAGTCAACATTTAGCCTGATCTTATTCCCGTAGTTATGTTTGATGAAACTCGCGTATTATAATGGATTACACTTGTGAGAAAAGACCGAATGTGGAGGAAATACCCACATGGCTTTAACTTTATAAGAACGAGCAGTAAGATGATCTTTGAGGACAAAGATCCTGTTTAGGGGTAAATGCTGTGACAATCCGTCAATTTATGGTTGATATTTTATTCTCGAATATTATTTAAAAACATTATTTTAATGTTACAATATGAACTCACTTATTTTTGGGAAGAAATTTGGATTTACGTCTTGAAGTACCGTCGACTACGTCTAAACCGGAGGATTCAACGTTACGTGCTTACGTTTACATACACCGTCTTTGGTGACAGTCTGGCAATTCAGAAAATAAATTTATCCGTGAATATTATTTTGGAGTTTTAAATTTGTGTTGGTTCATAAACTCACAAATTTACGAGAAGAGATTAGGACTTACGATTTTATTTTAACGTCCTTTACGACTAAACCGGAAACCCTAGGATTACGTATTTACGTTTTCGAACTCCGTTTTTGATGAGACAATTTTTATTGGAACCGTTTTGTGACATTGATTCATAATTTATAAAAACGTTTTTCGTAAAACGACCCGAGGGCACGCAAATCGAGGAAACTAGAATCGAGGACTACCCGTAATTAAATGGGGACGAGACAAGATAAACTTGTCCCACCCCCACACATGGGATGGTTAACAAGTCTCCAACACACACCATGATGTGTCAAAACCTCATAAACAAGCAAGACACTTGTTACATTAAGCTTACAATGTAAGCTAAAACTACACAAAACCACTAACCCTTTACCACTAGCTCTCATTCAACACATGCAAAACCACACATTTTCCCTTTCCTCTCTCTAAAAATTCGTCCCATCTCCACCAAGAACACCCTCATTTGATCAATTTTAACCACAAACATTTGTTATAATTAACATATGTTAATCTCCATTCAAAGAGATGAAGATTGGTGCAAGTTTTAACATCCAAGGAGAAGTTTTGTTGGTGTCTTGGGGCTGATTTCTCAAGGAGTTTTCATGAAGAACAAGGGCTGATTTTTGGAGGAATCTACAAATACTTGGTGATCCTAGAAGTGGTGTTGATATCTCATAAGATTGGTTACCCAAAACCATGTCTTGTTCATCCAAAAGCTCATCATTTCATCACTTTGGTGGTATTAAGATTGTCCTCCTCATCCTCTTGATATTTTTGATTATGTAATCTTGTATTTCTTTCACTTATGTATATGCATATGATGATGAATGATGATTAAAAATATTGTGTGGGGATTTGGTGTTGATAAACATGCTTAAAAAGATGAAAAACTATAAGAAACAAGGTTAAAATCTTGCTTAATTTAGATGGTTGTATGAAACAGTAAAGAATCATATGGTAAACTGGTAAAATGACTTGAATAGATTGATATACAGTAAGCTATGGGTCTTGTACACATGTGAGAGTTGGCCATGCAATGGAATCATTGTAATGAGTGAGATATGATCAAAACAAGTTTAAAGTACAAATCTGAGTTCACTGTTTTGGACGATTTTTAGAAAATACTTAGAGGATGATTCAACAGTATCTATAGAAGAGTTAAATGGGGCACATATCATTTAGTTTATGTGCTAAAAATTTGAGATTCTAGCTCCATATAGAACTCTAGATATGGCAGTTTTGGTGAATATGAAAATAAAAATCAGATTTTGAGAATTAATGTTTATTATTATTATATAAGCACTCAAAATTATATTGTATAAAATGTAAAATAAAAACCCACTAACTTATGGATTTTATTTATATAAATATGTAAAAGGTTAAATAAGTGTATAAATTATAAAAATGGTAGTGGAATAATACTTATAAGCAATAAAAACTATAAACTTGATTTTTATGACTTTTTCGGCTATTACCGTAAAATTAACGTTTTTCGCCAATTAAAACTTAGACGATCAGACTCGTCTAATGTAAAGTTTTTAAAAGTCATATACTGATATATAAGTATCTAATACAAGTAAAAAACGATAAAACCCGAACTATAGGACATACAGACATTAACGGGCTAACTAAGCATATTGGACTAATAATTGGACTAAATAAGATAAACACTTATAAAAAGAACTTATTGGGCTTAACCCATTTGGGCCCAACATGGAAAGTATAGATATTGATAATATAAGTATAGAATGGATTAAAACAAGTTAAATAACTTATAATAAGCTTATTGGACTTAAAACGTGTAAATAGGTAAAACTAGTAAACTAGTATAAAAGTTACCGACATATAACACTAAAATGAGTAAACGAGAATATGTAAACCCACTTGATCATCATATATATATAATCATCATATGTATACATAATTGTTATTTTTATAAAGTCATTGGACATGAGTCTAAGACGAGAATTATTTGTCTAGGTTTCCGTGATTGAAGCACGTACCGTACGACCGAATTGCCGATAACCCGCCTTCCCACATCAACGTGAGTTCATAGCCTCGTACTCTTTTAAATGTTTTTATAAATGTTTTATAAACCCGCGAGGGAGATAACATGTTAGTTTTTATAAAATAGGACACCATTTGTCCCGATTGTTTGTTTATTGATTTGGACCCGAATGATTGTATGACCCGAATGTATGACCCGATAAATGATTAAAGGACCCGATAGATGAAATCAAATGGATTATTAAAGTTAGGTTATGTCACTAAAAGTCCCATTAGCATGAATTGTGAACTACCGGGAGTTGGTAGACGCTTATGCATATAATAGTACTATTTGGGGACGATCACCCCAGTTCGCGCCTTGACGGTTGATCCCCGTCGTGCCACATTGATTGGTAAGCGAATTTATGTATGAGAAGATTTCCATAGCGTGACCTTTGTGACGACACGCTACTTTAGATGGGCAAATTGAGTATCGGGTTAGCTACCCGTTGTTGGTTTAGTAAGGTAACAATGTCATGCGGCTTATAATAATCCAAACTAACGAAATACTACTAGACGCACCGAATTACGATGTATTGCTTGACTAGCAATACAAGGTCATACTATTGATATTATGTTCGTGTTTTGGTTTTCATAACCATATTCATATAACAGTTTTTATTTTCATACAACGTTATAAGACGTATTGTATGATATTTTTGCGACATTGGCTCGTATAATGATTTTTAAGGCAAATGCCTATATTATGATTTTCGATAAGGATTTGTATAAAACGACTTTGGCTATTTTGTGGCCTATTAAAATGATTTGTACAAAATGATTTTCAGTAATAATTTTATACTGATATTATATTGATGGATTATATTAAACTCTATGAATTCACTCGGCGTTATCGCTGACCTTTTCTTTTAACATGTTTTATCTCAGGTACTTGAAGGTAATTCTCGGGAAGACGACAAGAATTCATGGCCCGCACTTAAACAATATTTTCCATTCAAATATTTTGTAAAACTTTGTATGAAATAATATGACTTGGGACCGATGTAACTTTGATATTTATGAATGGAAATGCTTTTATTATTAAACGACGCAATTTTTATGCGTTGTCTATGATGTGAGTAATGTGTTATCCCGTAACACCAACTAGTATTCCGTTGTATTGAGTTGTATAAATTTGGGGGTGTTACACAATGCATATAGTACTTTCATTATCAATGTAAATCTTGGTGTTCATGAAATTGAACCCATAGTCCAACAATTGATTTTGAATCCAAAGTACTTGTCCACAGCAATGAGTAGCAGCTACATATTCAGCTTCATTTGTAGAAGTAGCAACAATGGTTTGCTTCTTACACTGCCATGATATGAGTCTTCTGCCTAGGAATTGACAACCTGTTGTTGTGGATTTCCTATCATGATTTGCTCCAGCATAGTCACTATCTGAGTAAGCTTCCAATTCAAAGGTGGAGTCTCTAGGTGTAATGACACGAACTTGACCTCATTATTTTATCCTAACTTTGTAACGGATTTTGAATTCCTAAGTAATGGTAAGTATTGGATTGTTTGACGGCTTACGTTGAAACCGGTGATTGAGCCTTTATTTGATGCTTTGACGAATGGAATTTATCCGATAAATAATCGAGAAGACGACGAATGCCATATTTTAGCCGTGAGAGCTATTATTTCTACTTTCATTATTTTTCGACTTATGGTCGTATTTGGTTAAGAACGAGTCGAAAGCGTTTTCTTATAATTCGTTATGCAGTAATTTAATTATCGGGCTCGAGATTTAATTATAATGACTCTTAGTTGGTAAAAACCGAGCCGAAGCTCTTTTGCCTTGGTTCGTACCCGTGGCGCAACACTAAACCAAACACACCTTTATTTTATTTTTATGAATTCTCTAGCAAAACTTGTTGCCAAATACCCCTTTTATTCTCACTACTAGCACTACTTAAATAAAACATACACTTACCATATTTTGAGAAAAAAAAATAGCTGTTAGTCTTTCTTCCTCTCTGGTTCGACACAGCAACAACAACCATCATCACTAACATCAATTTTTCTTCACCAAATCACAATTAATTCATCCAAAATCATTCAACTACCATCCCTAAACAAATCCCACCATCAATTTAACATGATTCATGTGTTTTAGAAAAATCAAAGTTTTCAAGATATCATCAATAGTGGTGTAATCCGAATTTTATGCTTGGGATATATTAAGGGTTGATAAATATTGCTAAAATCAAGTGGGTATCATAAAAATCAAAAAATTTTATCCTCTATTGGTGTTGGATATAGCCGGGTGCAACCAAGAACCTACTAGGGTTACTTGATTTTGATCATCTTGATATTTGTAAGTTTTTGTTAGTCTTTTGCTTATTTTTTTTTTTTATACATTGGGTCAATTATGTATGTGCATTTAGTTTGATCATGTTTAAGAATCCATAGGAATGAATATATGTTAGTGTTTTGAAGTTCTTGATGATTCTAGTTGATTGGTGTTGATGTTAGGATAGTTTGGTTGTGTTGAAATTGATTTTGGCGATGAGAATTGTTGATTTGAGGGGTTGAGAGATACCTAAATTTGGGCAAAAAGTTTTTGATTATTTCGGTAAACTGAAAGTGTTCTAAAATGATTTTCAGTTTTGGAATATGTTAGGCGTCGTCCATACGAACGTTTCGATGTATGCCACGACTCTTAGCTCTCAAAAATGAAGTTTTGGCGTCTAATTGAAAGTTGTAAAAGTTAAAAATCAGATTTTACATTATAGAATAAATTAACTGCTGTGCAGAATCTGCAGGGGCAAAATGGTCCATTTCTGGTCCGTTTCAGTGTTCGAGTAAAACTGTGAAGTTGTTTAAAATGTCATTTTACATCTACCGCGAGGAAAGTGGTCTTGAAACTGAACATTTAGGGGTCTTCTAACTAATTTAAAACCTGCGTTTTTTCTAAAAATCGTCGTTTTTGACAGATCTGATGCGAGGGGTAAATCTGTCATTTCTGGTCCGTTTCAGGGTTCGAGTAAAACTGTGAAGTTGTTTAAAATGTCATTTTACGTCTCCCGCGAGGAAAGTGGTCTTGAAACTAAACATTTAGGGGTCTTCTAGCTAATTTAAAACCTGCGTTTTTTTCTAAAAATCGTCGTTTTTGACATATCTGATGCGAGGGGTAAATCTGTCATTTCTGGTCCGTTTCAGTGTTCGAGTAAAACTGTGAAGTTGTTTAAAATGTCATTTTACGTCTACCGCGAGGAAAGTGGTCTTGAAACTGAACATTTAGGGGTCTTCTAGCTAATTTAAAACCTGCGTTTTTTCTAAAAATCGTCGTTTTTGACAGATCTGATGCGAGTGGTAAATCGGCCATTTTCGGTCCGTTTCGGCCTTCGGCCGAAACACGAAAGTTGTTCAGAATGTTGTTTTACCTTTACAGTGAGGGAATCAGACCTGAAAACGAGTAGTAACGGGATAAAAGTTACAAGTAAAATCTGAAATTTTAACGTTAAAATTGTAATTTCGCGCAGAACATGTAGGGGCATTTTGGTCAATTTCTGTTGAGTTTCAGGTCTCGGTTATAGATAGAAAGTTGTCCGAAACGTCATTTTGCATCAAAATGTGTTAGTCTTTAATCATGAAAATGTCGTTCAGTGGGTCAATTAAGCGGGTCAGACCTGAAAGTCAAAGCTGTCAAGAAGGTCAAAATTGTCGAATTTTTCTAAGTATCCATTTTTATTAGATTTTTGGATATGGATTCTTAAGCATTGGTTTGTAATACATGTTAATACTTATATATACAAGTGTAAAATATCATTTTCCGTGTTATATTATTTTGAATGTGAAATTAAGTACACGCAACTATTATAGGTCGTGGTTGATTCGTCGGCATTCGTCTACTCGTCTCGAAGAACTTATTGTTTCTTACTTCTTCTCAAGGTAAGTCTATAGCCTCGCTTTATACTATCTTGTAAATGATTTTTAAACCCGCGAGGGGGAATACATGCTTGTTTTTATAAAAGGAACACAAGTTGTTTTCGGTATGCTGGACCCGAATATGATGATAAATGCCTAAGTACCATTGTCTTATGAAGTCCCTGAATTTCATGTGTTGTTAATTACCTTGCGAGGTAAACGCTAATACATATGGTAGATCTATTTGAGTTTGACAAACCTTATCCTAGGGTATGTATCCTTGTGAGCACCTGAAAGGGATATTATGTATAAGAGGTCGCTGATATATGACAATATTACCTTTCAGTAGGGGCGCCGTAAGTGAGACGGTTTGACGTGTTGGTTAAGGTTCAGTAGCATGAGCTTAAGGCATTTATCGATATATATATATATATATATTACTTATCTGTGTGATAAGCTTGAGATGATTAAAAATTCTTGTGTTCAAATGATGATTTGTAAAACCTATAGACTTGCTCAACCTTTGTGTTGATGATTTTTAGCATGTATTTCAGGTAATCAAGATGGATAGCAGCGGAGCATGCAAGGAGGAAGTTGGTGCTTACTTGTCTAAACTTTGTTTATTTTTTCCGTCCTTTTTAAATAAATAAATGACTTTTTAAAGTCTTTGATGAATGTATTGTGATGTATCGGTAACGGTTTTTGGGACCAACGCTACTCTGATTTTATATATATAGGGATGGAAAACTTTTTAGAAAAGATTTTATAATATTTTAACGTCCCTTTTGAGGTCTTTTTCTATGATTGTGTGTGATGTGCTATGAGTAGCGCCCCAAAGTGGTATTCCGCTGCGTGGTAATTTGGGGGTGTTACAAATTGGTATTCAGAGCCACAAGTTATAGAGAACTAGGTCGATTTTGAAAAACCTAAACTATAACTTTTGGTATGTTCTAAAAAGTTTTAAGCACGCAACTACTCCGCATGGCTCTGGTAAGGCTATTCTTGTATTACTTTATGATTGATTGTCATTATGTGAACCTATGTGTATGTAGGAATGGTAGTATGTATATGTATGCATATACTACGGTATTTAAAGGCATTGCACGCGAAGCAATGTTCCTTGAATGATTGTCGTACATTTTATAATACGGTTTTATATTAGAATTTGGTTTCACTACCAATCACAGATATTGGTGATTATGTTATCTGAATACGAGTATGAAACTCGTTTGATACTTTGAGTATGTATATATTGTTTCGTAACTTATCGCATATCGACTTGTTTAAGTTCGATTGTTATCATCGTATCGTGATGTGCCATTTTTGGACATCTCCTTTCGAAACGTAATTGATAAATGCGATGTTTGTGTTTTCATTACTACTTATGATTTTGAAGAATCATTTATCCGATGCGAAATCTTCTATGTAATGCGACGTGTGAATTGATTTTTATATGACTGCGTTTTATTGACGAAAAGGAGGATGCTAATGTTGGACCTAAGATATATATCCTAATCAAATATATATATAGTTTGGGTAAAACAAAGATATGCTCGTAGTAGTCATTCGGTTGAGTGACTTAATGCCTTGTATCTAAATGAAATGGGACATTTAGATATATAGATTTTAACTCGTCCAACTAAGAGTTGTTTAAGGTTGTCTTATTTAAATGGATTAGGACATTTGAATAAGAAAATTTTAAACTACTGGACCTTAGATTGTCGTGTTTCCTTATTCAAATGGAATGGGACGTTTGAATACGGAAATCATGATATAAGTTTATTGACACCTTGTATTTACTATGGTATTTTGATACGATATCGTGTTGAGAGGTAGTAATACTTGAGTAGGTTGACTTATAATCGTTTTGTTGAAATGGATTGGGACGCCTTTTCATTTGAACAAGAAAGTTATAAGTTCCCGAACCATAAATTTATAAACTCTTGTATACATGAAAGGGGACGCCTTTTGATGTAGACAAGGAGTTATAAATGAGTGGGCCCAAGTATGCCTGGCTCGATTTGTAGATGTTTGGTGTGCGTACGTCTTCCTTCGAACCGTGTTTCGTTGATATTAATCGTTCAGTACCGTCGTCATTATGATTATCGTCGATTATCATCTATGTACGAGTAACCCTTTGGACTTCTCTCGAGTTATGATTTATTTCGATGGACCATTTTTAATGTGTCTCGATGATAGCAAACTTTATAAGCATATTGTTAAGAACCGTTAACCATTTCGAGAATAGGCGACTTGTTTAAGTGTCACCAGGATTTATGCGTGTATTTGTGGATTGATTGAGGATCAAGTTATCAACGGCAACTTATCGTGGATGTGAAGATCTTGTAATTTTACTTACTATTATCAAAGGGTTCATTTAAGGTTTACTTGATGATCAACGGTGGGAATCTGTATTTGATGTTTATGTTCGACCTTTTCTTTTTATGTACTTATGTGGTATGTGATCTAGTTAAATGATCGTAAGTTGTGAGAACTTGAGACGGCATTGTCCAATGACGTCCGATCATGGATAACACGTACCATGTAATTTCTTTTTGATTTTCAACGGCGATGTTTATTGAGACTCTAATGTGCGTGAGCAGAATTGAGATGGTGTCTTTGTATTATCTTTTGAGTAAGGATCCGCGTGTGAGCACCCTCTGATGACGAAATGTTTTCTTGGCAGTTCTTTTTGATGTGTGTCCATGGCTATCCAGTAAACGGATATCCTTCAATTTGAAACCTTCCTTTTGACTGGACTTACCCGAAAATCCTGTCATCTATTCTTGTCGTCGAATAAGCTTCGTGCAATTCATAAGATTTTCATGTGTCGAGCTTGAAGGAGTGACTGGTGGATAAGGATTTATTCATCCTTTTCGTGAGATACAACTTGACGATAAGTTGTGTTTTGTAAGAAGAACCAGTGGAGATCGTGGATCAAGGTTCAAGTAGGATCGTGAGAGTTTCTTTAGAAGAAGGTTCCCTTATCTTTCCTAGTGGTACGCAATACGAGCATGAGGTGAGTCGAGCGCCGGGACGTCGCTCCCTTAAGGAGGTGAGAATGTAATGACCCGAACTTGACGTCATTATTTTATCCTAACTTTGTATCGGATTTTGAATTCCTAAGTAATGGTAAGTATTGGATTGTTTGACGGCTTACGTTGAAACTGGTGATTGAGCCTTTATTTGATGCTTTGACGAATGGAATTTATCCGATAAATAATCGAGAAGACGACGAATGCCATATTTTAGCCGTGAGAGCTATTATTTCTACTTTCATTATTTTTCGACTTATGGTCGTATTTGGTTGAGAACCAGTCGAAAGCGTTTTCTTATAATTCGTTATGCAGTAATTTAATTATCGGGCTCGAGATTTAATTATAATGACTCTTAGTTGGTAAAAACCGAGCCGAAGCTCTTTTGCCTTGGTTCGTACCCGTGGCACAACACTAAACCAAACACACCTTTATTTTATTTTTATGAATCGTCTAGCAAAACTTGTTGCCAAACACCCCTTTTATTCTCACTACTAGCACTACTTAAATAAAACATACACTTACCATATTTTGAGAAAAAAAAATAGCTGTTAGTCTTTCTTCCTCTCTGGTTCGACACAGCAACAACAACCATCATCACTAACATCAATTTTTCTTCACCAAATCACAATTAAATCATCCAAAATCATTCAACTATCATTCCTAAACAAATCCCACCATCAATTTAACATGATTCATGTGTTTTAGAAAAATCAAAGTTTTCAAGAAATCATCAATGGTGGTGTAATCCGAATTTTATGCTTGGAATATATTAAGGGTTGATAAATATTGCTAAAATCAAGTGGGTATCATAAAAATCAAAATTTTTGATACTCTATTGGTGTTAGATATAGCCGGGTGCAACCAAGAACCTACTAGGGTTACTTGATTTTGATCATCTTGATATTTGTAAGTTTTTGTTAGTCTTTTGCTTATTTTATTTTTTTATACATTGGGTCAATTATGTATGTGCATGTAGTTTGATCATGTTTAAGAATCCATAGGAATGAATATATGTTAGTGTTTTGAAGTTCTTAATGATTCTAGTTGATTGGTGTTGATGTTAGGATAGTTTGGTTATGTTGAAATTGATTTTGGCGATGAGAATTGTTGATTTGAGGGGTTGAGAGATACCTAAATTTGGGCAGTAAGTTTTTGATTATTTCGGTAAACTGAAAGTGTTCTAAAATGATTTTCAGTTTTGGAATATGTTAGGCGTCGTCCATACGAACGTTTCGATGTATGGCACGACTCTTAGCTCTCAAAAATGATGTTTTGGCGTCTAATTGAATGTTGTAAAAGTTAAAAATCAGATTTTACATTATCGAATAAATTAACTGCTGTGCAGAATCTGCAGGGGCAAAATCGTCCGTTTCAGTGTTCCAGTAAAACTGTGAAGTTGTTTAAAATGTCATTTTACGTCTACCGCGAGGAAAGTGGTCTTGAAACTTAACATTTAGGGGTCTTCTAGCTAATTTAAAACCTGTGTTTTTTTTTCTAAAAATCGTCGATTTTTACAGATCTGATGTGAGGGGTAAATCTGTCATTTCTGGTCCGTTTCAGGGTTCGAGTAAAACTGTGAAGTTGTTTAAAATGTCATTTTACGTCTACCGCGAGGAAAGTGGTCTTGAAACTGAACATTTAGGGGTCTTCTAGCTAATTTAAAACCTGCGTTTTTTTCTAAAAATCGTCGTTTTTGACAGATCTGATGCGAGGGGTAAATCTGTCATTTCTGGTCCGTTTCAGTGTTCGAGTAAAACTGTGAAGTTGTTTAAAATGTCATTTTACGTCTATCGCGAGGAAAATGGTCTTGAAACTGAACATGGGTCTTCTAGCTAATTTAAAACCTGCGTTTTTTCTAAAAATCGTCGTTTTTGACAGATCTGATGCGAGTGGTAAATCGGCCATTTTCGGTCCGTTTCGGCCTTCGGCCGAAACACGAAAGTTGTTCAGAATGTTGTTTTACATTTACCGCGAGGGAATCAGACCTGAAAACGAGTAGTAACGGGGTAAAAGTTACAAGTAAAATCTGTAATTTTAACGTTAAAATTGTAATTTCGCGCAGAACATGTAGGGGCATTTTGGTCAATTTCTATTGAGTTTCAGGTCTCGGTTATAGATAGAAAGTTGTCTGAAACGTCATTTTGCATCAAAATGTGTTAGTCTTTAATCATGAAAATGTCGTTCAGTGGGTCAATTAAGCGGGTCAGACCTGAAAGTCAAAGCTGTTAAGAAGGTCAAAATTGTCGAATTTTTCTAAGTATCCATTTTTATTAGATTTTTGGATATGGATTCTTAAGCATTGGTTTGTAATACATGTTAATACTTATATATACAAATGTAAAATATCATTTTCCGTGTTATATTATTTTGAATGTGAAATTAAGTACACGCAACTATTATAGGTCGTGGTTGATTCGTCGGCATTCGTCTACTCGTCTCGAAGAACTTATTGTTTCTTACTTCTTATCAAGGTAAGTCTATAGCCTCGCTTTATACTATCTTGTAAATGATTTTTAAACCCGCGAGGGGGAATACATGTTTATTTTTATAAAAGGAACACAAGTTGTTTTCGGTATGCTGGACCCGAATATGATGATAAATGCTTAAGTACCATTGTCTTATGAAGTCCCTGAATTTCATGTGCTGTTAATTACCTTGCGAGGTAAACGCTAATACATATGGTAGATCTATTTGAGTTTGACAAACCTTATTCTAGGGTATGTATCCTTGTGAGCACCTGAAAGGGATATTATGTATAAGAGGTCGCTGGTATATGACAATATTACCTTTCAGTAGGGGCGCCGTAAGTGAGACGGTTTGACGTGTTTGTTAAGGTTCAGTAGCATGAGCTTAAGGCATTTATCGATATATATATATATTACTTATCTGTGTGATAAGCTTGAGATGATTAAAAATTCTTGTGTTCAAATGATGATTTGTAAAACCTATAGACTTGCTCAACCTTTGTGTTGATGATTTTTAGCATGTATTTCAGGTAATCAAGATGGATAGCAGCGGAGCATGCAAGGAGGAAGTTGGTGCTTACTTGTCTAAACTTTGTTTATTTTTTCCATCCTTTTTAAATAAATAAATGACTTTTTAAAGTCTTTGATGAATGTATTGTGATGTATCGGTAACGGTTTTTGGGACCAACGCTACTCTGATTTTATATATATAGGGATGGAAAACTTTTTAGACAAGATTTTATAATATTTTAACGTCCCTTTTGAGGTCGTTTTCTATGATTGTGTGTGATGTGCTATGAGTAGCGCCCCAAAGTGGTATTCCGCTGCGTGGTAATTTGGGGGTGTTACACTAGGATACCATAATCCTAAATTAGGTTGACTTTTAAGATATTTAAAAATCTTCTTCACATCATATAGATGTGACACCTTTGGATGAACTTGGAATCTTGAACATGCACGCACAACAAACATTATATATGGTCTTGAAGCAGTAAGATACATCAATGAACCAATCACTGACCAATAGAGATGAATGTCAACATCCTCTCCATGTTCATCTTTTGATAAAGATTTCTTGGCTTCAAAAGGTATGCTTGTGCTCCTTGTATCCATACATGAAAATTTCTTTAAGATTTTGGCAACATATTTATCTTGGCTGATAAATATTCCATCTTTCCTTTGTTTGACTTGTAGTCGCAAAAAGAAAGTTAGTTCTCCCATAGAACTCATTTGAAATCTTCCTTTCATCAAAGCTTCAAACTCTTCACACCATGTCTTCTTGGTAGAACCAAAAATGATGTCATCAACATAGACTTGAACTAGAATAATATCTTTGGCATTTTTTTTGATGAACAGAGTTTTGTCAATGGTTCCTCTCCTATATCCATGTTCTAGCAGAAAGTTGGATAAAGTTTCATACCAGGCTCTTGGAGCTTGATGCAGACCATAAAGTGCTTTGATAACTTTGTAGACTCTATTGGGGAATTTAGGATCTACAAAACCTGGAAGTTGTGAGACATATACCTCCTCTGAAATAGTACCATATAGAAAGGCACTTTTCACATCCATTTGACTATAGATCCCATATATGATGCAAAGGCCAAAAATAACCTAATGGCTTCTATCCTTGCCACTGGTGCAAAAACATCATCATAGTCTATCCCTTCTTCCTGTCTGTAGCCTTGAGAAACAAGTCTTGCCTTGTTTCTCAAAACAACCCCTCTTTCATCCTTCTTGTTCCTAAAGACCCATCTTGTACCAATTACTCTTTTTCCTGAGGGAAGATCCACAAGAATCCAAACCTTTTGTAGCTCAAATTGTGTTAATTCTTCTTGCATGGCATCCACCCAACTTTCTTCATCAAGAGCCTGAGAGATATTTTTGGGCTCTACTTGAGATAAGAAACAGGCAAACAAACAATGTTGAGTATCTTTATGATTTGTTCTCTGCTGTTGTTTGACATAACTCACCAGCGCATGAGTTTCAATATTGGTTTGCAGTTGTATTCTGGTTTGTACAGCAGATTTTGGATCACCAATAATCTGAGTATCAGGATGGTTGTTGTTGACTTTATGAGTGGGAATAGAACTGACTGGAATTTCAGTTTCCAAATTGTTGAAATCAGTTACTGCACCCTTCTCATCATAGGAAGCTTTGGAGAAGATTCCTTCAGCTGGACTGGCATATAAGTCTTCATCGTCCAATGCTTGCAAAATCTCTTCTAGTGAGTCAGCAGATCTAGCAGATTTTGACTTAACAGTACTTGCAGATGACGTACCGCTAGGTATAGTATGTACTGCTGAGTGTTGTGACTCAAAAGATTCTTCTCCTGAATGCTTATTGGCAGATGTAGCATTCTTTTCTTGATCTTGAAGCCTCTGAAGCTCCAGGGAGGCTTGATCATCATTTGATGGCATGGTTTGCTTCTTGGGAGTTGCAGACATGGGAGTAACAGTAGGCATATTTGGCACATAGATGTGAACATCTTCATCTGATGAAGAAACATCTTCTTGAGTACCTGCATTAGTTGCACTTGACTCCTCACCTGCATTGTTAGTTTGACAATCTTTTTGCAAAGAGTAGTAATCCATGGAGTTAGTTAGATAATCTAAATCAAACATCCAAGCATAACTTATTCCTGGAACATTAGGTTTATTTTCTAAGAAATTGACATGAGCATTCTCTTCAACTTTCTTAGTTGCCAAATTGTAAACCCTATATGCTTTACTTTGCAATGAATATCCTACAAGATATCCTGGATCAGACTTTCCATCAAACTTTCCGAAGTAATCAAGAGTATTTTGTATGGACACATGACACCCAAAAGGTTTTAAATGACTTATGTTAGGCTTTACATTAGTCAAAAGTTCATAAGGTGTTTTGTTTTGAGGTTTAGTTACTAGAACTCTATTTAACACATAACATGCAGTATTGATTGCTTCAGCCCAAAAGGTATTTGGCAAAAGTGAATCAGCCAGCATAGTTCTAGCAGCCTTAATTAATGTCCTATTCTTCCTTTCAGCTACTCCATTCTGTTGAGGAGTTCTAGGATTACTAAATTGCCTCTTAATTCCTTTAGACCTACAGAATTCATCAAAATCAGCATTCTTAAATTATGTCCAATTATCAGTCCTAATGATTATAACCGGTTTAGTGAACTGCTTTTCAACTGAAGTGATAAAATCCTTTAGTAGTTCACTTGATTCACTTTTAAGGGCTAAATAGAAAACCCAACTGAATCTACTATAATCATCAGTTATGACTAGACAAAAGGTCTTATGGCTAATGCTTCTTATAGAAACTAGACCAAATAAATCTATATGCAAGAGATGCAAAGGTGTTGTCACAGTATTAACAGTCTTGGTCTTACAAGAGGCTCTATGTTGTTTTCCTTTTTGACAAGCAGCACATGTGAAATCATTTTGAAAAGATTTGTTAGGTAGACCTCTAACCAAATTCCTTTTTACCAATCTATTAAGATTCTTAAAATTCACATGACCTAATCTTCTATGCCATAGATTTGACTCATCTAAAGAAGCCTTAGCTAGCAAACATGTAATACCACCCGTTGGAGTAATAGTATGAAGATTAAAGGGGTACATATTCTCTTGCCTGGGTACTTTAAGCAGTATTTGAGATTCCTTGGGCATCTCAAAGTCTTTGGACAATACCAAGCAGTCTTTGTCTGTGAATAGCACCTTGTTCTTCTTATCACACATTTGTGATACTGAAAAGAGATTGAACTCATTCAATTCTTTCACAAAGAAGACATCTTCAAATTCCAACTTTCCTGTGTTGATTTTCCCTTTGCAAGTGATTCTACCTTTGCTACCCCCAAAGGCTACTGGACCTCCTCTGAATTCTTCAAAATCAGCAAGAAAATCTTTGTTCCCTGTCATGTGTCTTGAGCATCCACTATCTAAAATTTCTTTATCTTTTAATTCATCAATGAGATGCCCCTGCACACAAATAAAACTTATTAGTTTTTAACAGGGACCCAAGCCACATTTGGCTCGGATCTTGTGGGACCTGCCCATTTCAGAGTTTGTACTGAAGCATTCCCAGTAATGCTACTTTTACTCTTATACTTCATGGTTTCATTTATGTAGTCAAATTCATAGGGTGACTCTATGTGCTTTGACTTCTTTGACTTAAGTACTGCCTTAGCGGTACTTGCTTTAACACATGGTATATCTCTTTTAGGAACCCACATTTGTACTGATTTGTTCTTGTCCTTACTTCTAGGTGCTTTAACTTTTTCAAAAACCTTCTTAGAAGTCTTGGAGAACATTGGTTTTACAGACTTTAAACTAACAGTACTTGAGTTTGGTCTAGCAGTACTTGTTGGTTTTGGCTTGCCGGTACTTGGTTTGCCAGACTTTAAGAATACAAGTCCTTGCTTCATAAGTAATGCCCTAGGAGCAAAACTTTTGGTATGATTGTTTTTAACCTATTCAACTACCCTTGTGTGATCAAACTTAGGTTTGTCATCTTTAAGTTTCTGTTTCCTATAACCCTGTGCATTTTTCTCATTACTGTTTTTCATGACCCTTTGTGTAGCCTTCTGTTTCACAATTTTATCTTCATGTAATGTACAGTCTTTGATAAAATGACTTAGACTACCACAAACATAACATCCTTTTCTTCTTAAAGAAGATCCAAAAGGTTGTTTTGACTTTACTTTTTCAAAACCTAGCCCAACCCTTTTGTTTTTAGTATGTTGTTTATTGTTTTCCAATATCTTGCTAGGGGTTTTTACCTGCTTGGGAGCAGAACTAGTCTTAGATTCCTCATAAACAAAGCTATTCATTAGAGGTGGATAAACAATATTCTTGGTCACATCAATATTTTCTTGAGACACAGTACTAGAGTTAAAGACATTATTAATCTTAGGATCTTCTAACTCTATACTAGTATCATTACAAGGGGGCATGAAAATTCCTGATACAGGTGGAGGAACTGCCTTCATTCCTTCAACATATCCATTATTTTCAGGTGTATCATCTACCTTACCAGAACTATCAAAAATCCCTTTTGATAAGTCCTTGTTAGTTAAAGTTAACCCAGGTTGGTCCTCTATATATCCTAGGCCTGTTTTATCATAATACCCCATTTGTGAATTAATCAATTTTCCTAATCCCTTAGAGGATTGTTGCCATTGACTAATTACTTCCCTCTCTTTACAAAGACTGGTTTTAAAGCTTCATTTTCAGTATTTATTTTTAAAAGTTGTCTTTCAAAAGCTTTTATTTCCACATCTTTTTCCCTCATTTGAAGAGTCAAAATCCTAATTTTCTCTTCATAGTTTTGTTGAGCCTTTTTGTACAAAACTATATTATCTTCAAGTTTAACAACACCCTGTTTGAAAGCCTCTACTTCTACAGTGCATGTGTTAACCTTTTGATATTGTTCCTCTAGTTCTACTTTTAGATATTAAATTTAAGAATACAATCTTTAGAACAAGGGTGTACCTCAGTATCTTCATGAGAGAGAGCCATTAATCCAAGCTCTTCTTCTTCTTCATCTTCTGCCCAATTCACCACTCCATCTACAGTAACCAACGCTTTGGTTCCTTTAGGACTTCTGCTGTTTCCTCTTGGAGAGCTTTTAGTTATTCTTGGACTGGTTCTATAGCTGTTCTTGGACTTCAGATTGCTTATTTCAGCTTTATCTCTATTGCATTCTCTTGCAAAGTGTCCATTCCTTCCACAGTTATAGCACTCAACTTTAGACTTGTCATATCCCAATGGCTCATTAGGATCAACAGTCATTTTTCTTCCAGTCTTCTTGAAGAACCTATTAGATCTTACTGAAACCATTAAAGCTTGCCATTTAAGATCCATCTCTTCAACATCAGCATCATCCATTTGGAACAAGTCATTGAGAGTTAATCTTGGCATGTTGTCTTGTCCAGCAAAGAATGAGAAGGCATCATTGTCACTAAACAATGGTGAAGACCTTCCATGTGGATTTTGAGAGATCATAAGACTGCTTTCAATACTTTGTGGGTAAGTACTGCTTGTAAGTCCTCCAGCGGTATTTGTGAAGTAAGTACCGCTGCTATATCCACTAGCGGTATTTTGAAAGTAAGTACCGATGTTCCCATCTGACACAAAAGCCAAATTAGACTTTGAAGTAGTTGTTGTCTTTACTTCAGTGCCTTTCACATCCATCTCATATGCTCTAAGATTGTTGTAGAGATGATCAAATGGAATTGTTTCTAAATCATCTCTTGTGATGAAGTGCATAGCCATTGCTTTCCACTCTGGTGGAACACTTCTTAAGAATTTTAGATTAGCTTCTTCATTAGGGATTACTTGTCCATAAACTGCTAACTGAATAAGCAACTTGTTGAACCTTCCATATCCACCATGGATTCCCTCCATACTGGTAATTGAGAAGTTATCAAATTCTTGCTTAAGAACAATCTTCTTGATTTTCTTAGATTTGTCATTGCCTCCAAATCTAAGTTTTATAGCATCCCACATAGCTTTGGCATCTTTATAATGAAGAAAGCTTGGTAGAATGTCTTTAGAAATAGCCATAGCCAAAGCAGTTCTAGCTTTTCTTTCTCTGATCTCTGCTTGTACCTCATCAGCAGTCACAGCAGGTAGAACATAGCATGTATTGTCTGGCAACCAGTGTAGCTTCTTTGGTATATTCCCATTCTTGATAACTTGCCATACAGTATGATCTGTGTGATTCAAGTAATGTTCCATCTGCATAGCCCAAGTCTCATAATTGTCACCTTTGAGAACTGGGAGTTTAACAGCACACAGAGTATGAGAAGGTGTTAGTGTAGAGGTAGCTACATCATTCAAGACTTGAGCACCTTGTGTTGGTGCAGGATGCACAACTTGTGGTTGTCCTTGTGGTAGAACAGGATCAGTGTTCTGAACATCATCCAAGTGAGCATTAACACCATCTGGTTGAGACATTGAGATTTGGTATGTGTGGAGTGTATAGGTTCGTGTTCTTCTTTTTCAGAGTTTCTCAACAAGCTCTGATACCACTTGTTGATCCCTTTGGTTGGATCTATATTCTGTTAAGAATTAGTATAATAGTTTGTAATCAAACTAAAACACTTTGATCACTCTTACTAAACACTAAATAAGTTATGCGGAATCTAACTTATAAAGCACAGAAGAACAGAATTACTTTTAACTATTCGATTCTCTTATTAATTGACTTGTATGAGGTACATGAAAGACATTGTACCTATGTTCCTTTTATAGAGTAAGGAACCTTAGAAACCTTAGAATATTCTATAAAGATAACTATATCACAGACAATATATTATCAATATTCTAACTATTTAGGTATATCACATAAGATATACTCAAACTATAACTATGACATATCTTATACAAAGATATAATCGTCCTAATCATCATAGCAGTACTTACTTTATATGTAGCAGTACCTACTATGTATCGCGTTAACACTAACGGTACTTACATGACACTTAACAAATAATTCCCAACATAGGATAATTAGGATTCATAAAGCCATCCGGCTGTTGAACATAGACCTCTTCCTTGATTTCCCCATTAAGAAATGCCGTCTTCACATCCATCTGATAGACGATCATATTCATGTAGGCTACATATGCGAGGAATAGTCTAATAGCTTCCAAACAGGAAACAGGTGCAACGGATTCCATAAAGTCGATGCCCAATAACTGCTTGTATCCACGAGCTAATAGTCGAGCTTTGTTCTTCAATATTCTGCCTAACTCATCGAGTTTCACCTTATAAACCCATTTCAAAGTGAGTAATTGCACTTGATTTGATCCGGGCATGGGGCAAGTTCCCATACTTCAAGACGTATAAATTCATTAAGTTCTTCTTGCATAGCTTCTATCCAACAGGATTGAGTAAAAGCTTCTTGCCATGTCTTAGGTTCATCTTCAGTGAGAAAAACATCAAAATGACAAAACATTGCATTTTCTTGTAGCTGACTTCGTGTGGATACCAGACGATTAGGGTCACCAATGATAGAATCTATTGGATGATCCTTTGTCCACTTGTTGTCATGTTCACGAATCCATGGATTGGAGTAAACGGTAGTAGGAGCTTCCTTTGAGGTGGACGACCCGGTTTGATTAGGGTTGGGAATAGGTACACCAAAGAATGGAAGTTCACGCATTTGAGCGAATTCCAAATCGTGATCATCATCATCCTCTTCATCATCAATAGGCATGATATGGGTAGTTGATTCGGGTGTTGGTTGAGTATTACTAGTTGATGGTATATCTTGACCAATTGTAGGTGCAGATGTATCTGATTGTGCTTCGGTTATTAGAGCGACAACTTCGGTTACCGGAGCTATTACCTCAGGTTCTGGAGCAACAATACTTGGAGGAGTAAAGAATTCATCAAAGAACGGTTGAAACAACGTATCCCATTCAGTCCTAGAAGGTGGTGTAAATGATGATGAAGTAGGGTTGTTTGGGACAAGACCATAACTAATGTTACTGGGTACCATTTCATGAAGTGCGGGTTCAGAGCTGCTTTGCTCAGAATCCATTGCTGTTAGCTCATCAAAATCAACATTCATAGTTTCGAGGATCTTGCGAGAGTTACGGTTGTAGATTCGGTATGCCTTCTTTGCGGGTGTGTAACCAATGAAAATACCAATATCAGCCTTTGGTTGACGTTTTCCCAAATTGTCACTATCATTATTTGGATAGAAAAGAGAACCAAATACATGAAGATATGATAAATCTGGTACTTTTCCATGGAGAAGCTCATAAGGTGTTTTACCCTGGCGTTTACGAATTAGTGACCGGTTTTGGGTGTACACTGCTGTAGATACTGCTTCTGCCCATAAAAACAATGGAGCCTTTGCGTAAATTAACATCGTTCGAGCAGCTTCCATAAGTGTGCGATTTCGCCTTTCAACGACACCGTTTTGTTGTGGAGTGCGTGCAACGGATGTTTCATGAGATATGCCAACTTCTTCATAATAATCACGCAAGATTTGATTCATAAATTTAGTTCCATTATCTGTACGAATGCGTCGGACAGTAGTGTTGAGACGCACTTGAATCATCTTGAGAAATCCGATGATGAATTTAGGTGCCTCATTTTTTGTTGTAAGAAATTTCACCCATGTAAACCGAGAGTAATCATCGACAATTACGAGGATGTACTTTTTGCCACTAAGACTTTCAACACGCATTGGCCCACAAAGATCCATATGCAACAAATAAAGTTTCTCTTGGTTGGTGTCTTCCGTCTTGGGTTTGTAAGATTTCTTAGTGCTTTTCCCTATTGTACACGCGGAACACAAATGATCCTTGTGAAATGAAAGTTTAGGAAGACCACAAACAAGTTCGTTTTTCGCCAAATGATTAATAGCGTCAAAGTTAAGGTGAGATAACCGTTGATGCCATAACCATGACTTAGTCTTTGATGCTTTGGAGAGAAGACATATGGGAGAAGCGGCCATCATGTCTTGTAGAGACAAAGTATACAAATTATTCCCTCGAGTACCTTTCAATAAATCAACCCCTTCCAAATTACGTATGAAGCAGGTATGCTCTAGAAAAGCAACTTCTAGGTTTGCATCACAAAATTGTCCCACAGAAAATAAGTTGTGACCGAGACCTTCCACATAATACACTCTTAAAATTATAACATTCCCAATATGATATTCACCATAACCCATTATCTTTGCAATATGATCATTTCCAAATCGAACCGTACCAAGAAACTTGCTGACGAAATTTCTGAGCTGAGAGCGATCTCCGGTCATATGCTTGGAGCAACCAGAGTCCAAATACCAGAGAACAATTTGGAACACCTGTTTTCAACAACAAAAATAGACAATGCATTGGAAACTATTGGTTCCGGAGTGTTAGCAGATACAGATAAAATATTATCAGAATTGCTAACATGTTTGTGACCCTTAGTTTTCCTGCGTTTTCTAATGTGAGTTTTAGCACTAACAGGTTTTACTGTTCCAACTTTCTTAGGTTTTGGATTATTTGCGGGCACTACAGTGGGAGTAGACCTATTTAAAGGGCACTTAGTTCCTACAGTAGTGTCGGTGTTCCTAGTTAAAGGACACGCTTGTGTTTTGGTAGCCTTGGTACTCCTAGTTAAAGGGCACGCTTTCTTCGTTGTAGTGGGAGTGATCCTAGTCAAAGGGCACATATTTCCTACTATAGTGAAAGTTCTACCAGTGGGGCACCACATCCAACCAACTTGGGTTAACACTTTCCCAGTAGGTTTCCATTCTAATCCAATTTTCCGGGCATTCATCCCATTCACATGGTCAATAAGGCAAGAATCATGATGACTAGAAAACATACATTCATTGCAATTCCAACATTTCAAATTAGAATTCGCAGTAGGCTTAGAACGCTGCACAACCGTAGAGCCTTTAGGTTTAGCTACATGATTCTTTTTATTCAAAACAGAAATAACATTCCTAGGATGGGCTTCTACTTTCTTCTTCACTGGACTACTAGATGGAGGCAAGATCCTATCATTCTTCTTGTTTCTTTTAAGCTTAGATCTTTGAGCCTTAGTATGGTGCTTACTCCTGTAGAAGGCAACACGGGAATATTAGAAGCTGTTTTGATTCCGCCTTATCTTTAGTGACCAAAGTTTGAGATGGTTTAGTCCTAGGGCCCTTATTAAATGGTGTGACGGCTATAAGGTTCCTTTTGATTGCACTAGAGGACGATGTTGAGACAGTGGCTGCGTTATCCACAACATTCTTACCTTTTAGAGTACGAAGTGTTTCCTTTAACTCAGACAAGACCAGATTTTTATCACAAATTTGTTCCCTCAAATCAGATATTTCCACCGACTTTCGATTCAATTGTTCAATCACGGATTGATTCTGTGTAGTGTTGTTAACACATGCGGGCTTTACTGAATCGAAGAGTCGTGTATCTTTCTGTTTTAAGTTATCAACTTTGGACAAAATCTTGGAAACTCGATTATCTAGATCAAATTTAAAATTCTCAGCGGCCTCAAGTACGTTCACACAGTTAATCTCCTTAGATTTCTCTATATCTATCGGCAAAGATTTAGCAACTTTGTCACTTGGCTGACGTTGGTTTGATTGTAAATTCAATCGAAAATTCTTTTCAATGTTCGCATCATCGATATTAACACCTTCGAATGACGTTTCAAAGATTTCTTGAATAAATTGTTGCTTGCATTCAAGCGAAATACAATGTGTTTGAATCTCATCAAAACGTTTGGAAAGCGAAGAAATATGAATCTTGAAGCTTTAAAAATTAAGCGTCAGATTCGTGACAAGTACTATCTACCACATTATCCACAGATTCAACATTATGCACAATAGAATCATTATCAACACTTTTATTCACACAGACGGAAACTATATCATGAGACATCACTTGCTTCAGAAGCTGATCATTTTGGCGAGAAATCCGTTCTATTTCAAGTAAACTGTTTTCATAAGCATCATCCATTTCATTGAAAACTCGTTTAAGTTCTTTTACTTCCAAACGCAAATCTTGATCAAGATTACTAAGACAAGCTTTAACATTCTTTACAAACGGAACAATTTCGTCTTGGAACGCAGCTCTAGTGTTCTCAAAGTTCCATTCACCTTCCGTTATGGCCGTGGCCGTCGTACGTTCCAAAATGACCTTGTCAAAATCGGCTAAGTGTTGGTGTACCGCTTTTAAATTGACGGACGCCTTACTTACCGGTGGAAGTAACTTCGTTAAATCCGTTTTGACGAGTGTAGGAGACGTACTAGGAGGGTTTTCATTTGACAAACTTGGGGGCACAAGAACTGTTACTTCAGCTAATTCCTTTTGTAAGCGAATACTTGTCTTTTTAGAAAGTTGATCTTTATTAAACTTATCATAATCAATCGTATGGAATTTTGAAAACATTTTAGAATGAGTTTCTTCCATAAGTGACTTTGTCTCTGTAAAACCCGCATGCTTTTACCATGAATAGTACCCTTAAGATCGTACGTATATGATTAGAACTTTCCTTTAATAACATGTTTACGTTTCACGTATAAGAATTACGAGTATTGCGTACGTGTTAGAACACGATAAGTATTTATTACGTATGAACACACGATAATTATTCCAATAATAATTATAAACATGAACATGCGATCATGAAATCATGAACGTAATTTAATCACGAGCTAATATTAATTACGTATATATATATATTTATCATGAACACGAATAAATATATTAAGTCACGATCAATAATTAATTAGAACACGTAAAACACGAACACGATAAAACACGAGAACACACTATAATATTTAGACACGGAAAATGTTCGGGTTACCCCATGTGGGCCCCATACCCACGAAATTATGAACGGAAAAGGGCCTAGCCCATCATTTTTACTAAACAAGAAAAAAAAGGAGAAAACATGTTTCATTATTTACAAAAATTAGAAAAACTAAGAAACCCTAATCCTCCTTCTTCCTCCTCCTTTTTGGCCGCCACTTTTAAAACACCAAAAGAGGTGTTCGGGTTGATTTTGATCTTGGATATTGTGCAAGGATTCGTGTGTGTTCATCCTTATTTGATCCACGTATTCGGTATAACTTTTTAACCCTTTTCTTTTATGTTTTGATTTTGATAATCACATAAAATCATGGTGTTTTAATTAAACTAATTAAAAACAATTATTTTAAACATGTTAATGATCATGGGGTAAATCAAACGAGGGTTTTAGGGGGCGTTTTGTGTTGGCCGACGCCTAACCGAACCCCATAGGGGTCTCGGCTTGGCTTATTTAACACCACCGAGACCATATGGTCTCGGTATGGTAGTGGTGGTCCCACGGCAGCAGCAAGGCAAGGGTAAACTCGACCTTGGTCGGGGTATGGTGTTAGTTACGGGTCCGGTTCATGGTTTTTAGTCACGGGTTCGGTTCATAAATTATTTTGTTAAAGGTTTATGATTTTACTAGTTATGTTTTAAAATTAAATTAATAAAACATGACATGATTAATTTAATGTACATGACTTAGGTTATAAATTTAATTATTGATCATGAATTTTAACCTAAGTATTTATATTTTATTAGACTTTATAATTAATTAGTTATTAAAACCATGACTATAATTAATTAATTAACATGACTTAGGTTATATTATTAGTAGTTAATAATACATGTTTAAACCTAAGTATTTTACCTTTATTTAATTAAAATCATGATATATTTAATTAAATGCTTTTAACCTATAGTTTATTTAATTTACTTGTAATAATTAATAAACTATACTTTATGACTACATGACTTAGAATAATAATCAGAAAACACTTAATCTTATATAATTAGCTTATTTAACCAGCTTATATCTATTTATGAAAACTTTCTATTTTTAGAAACTTATTTAATTAAGGCAGCTAATCTATTTATGGAAACTTTCTATTTTTAGAAACTTATCTATTTTAAGCAGTAATTATATTTTTGGAAACTTTCTATTTTTGGAAACTTTCTATTTTTGGAAACTTTCTATTTTTGGTAACTTTCTATTTTTGGAAACTTTCTTATTTAGGAAACCTACTATTTTTAGACAGGTTACTTATTATTACACAACAAGTATAATAATACATGAAATACAAGTAATACTTAATCAGAATAGACAAAATATAAGATAAACACGATATTAAGCTTAAATCAGTAAAACATGACATGAACATATAAAAGAAGCTAAGACATGATATAAAATCAGTTACGTACTCAGTAGTCAGATACTTATACATGTATGTATTTATGTAGCATTAGTGATACTGAAGTAGGACACTCTTCCGTTCGTCTTCTTCGTTCACTGGACATAAGGTACGGATTCCCGTCCTTTCAGTATGGACATTCTTTCCTTATTAGGATTCCCCGTATGCAGCCAACTGTTTTCCCATAGTATAAGTTTATATGTTTGATTGCTTATGTTTAAATTAGAATAACTGAAGCCATATACATGCATGACCAGTTTCACCTAGTTATGGAGGTACCATAACCATAACACTAGAGGCACTGGTGTTATGACTTCCCCACGGCGGAGTGATTGCTCGTGGCGTCCCTTCAGCATTTGGCCATATTATTATATTTATCATGTGGGGCGTATGGGTGCATCCTAGTTACATGTTTTTTAGTAGATTACTCAGTGTGAATGTGGTGTGTGCCTTGCATCCTTCACAAGGAGCTGATCCCTCCTACCCAGAAACCAATATATTAAATTAGAGGCAGCCCTCTAATTTGCATGACGAGGTCACCCCTCCAAGTATTCATGCAATGTTGATTTTCATGACCTATATTTGCTAATGGTAAAATATGTTAAACAGTTTTTACAAGATAAACATAAGGCTTTTCAAACTATAAAACCAGTTTTATTAAGACTTAACCGGGTTATCCAGGACTTAGTTTCTTCCGCTGTTATATGCTTATATGCTTATATTATTCATGCTTTATTTGTACATCCGTGAACTGAGCGTATCGCTCAACCGTTTTCCTTTTCATGTTCCCAAAACGGCAGGTACCCTAGGACAGACTCGAGCATTTGGAGGACGTGCATAGGATGGAAGCTGCCATAGACTTCTTTTCCTTTTGTCTTCATAGATTTATGCTTGTGTAGTATTTGTTCATTTCTTTTACTTTATTTATGTTTTGGGCTTATGTTTAGGGACCGATGTTTGATTCCGGTTTTCCCTATGGTCATGTATGCTTTACTACATATTACCTTGCATGCTTTGATGACACGCCATAATTACGCGTAACGGTCCACTTATCAAAGTGGGGTGTTACAATTATGGTATCAGAGCCAAGGCTTCGACTTGTAGGCTCTAAAACTCGACCTGTGACTAGTGGGTAGTCACCAGGAGCTTCCTAAGACAACGTTGTTATTCCACGTATTGATGTTTTCAGCGCATTGTTGTTTTAACCATGATGTTTTCAGCACCTTGAGGTTTTAACCTTGATGTTTTTCATCGATATTGTTTTACTAATATGGATGGACAACCGTCATTCATATTTAGTTATGTGTCATGGTTTCATGCATGACGTTCCTCGTGAACTGTGACTATGTGGACTGAACCTCAGTAGTTCATAATTAGTCACATAAAAAAAATTTCTGATAAGTTTTGACAGATGAGTTTCATTTATTTATGTTTCATGTATCATTGTTGCAGGGATTATGACTAAGTAATGGTTGGTACAGGACTGGACCTATTTAGTCGCATGTGCTTTTATCAAAACTTTTAACTTTGGGACCGACCCATAGGCGTCCCCTCGCCATGTCTTTCGTTTTGGGACCGACCCATAGGCGTCCCCTCGCACATATAAAGGTTTTTATAAACTAAAACATGCATTCATGCACTGTTTTTCATGCATAAAAATTTTCTCATGATTTATTGGCATAATTTTTTTTTATGTCCCCTCATAGTTACTATGTTTTTTTATGTCAAGTATGTTTTCATACTGTCATGGTTAAACTCAGTTTCATGCTGATTATATTATACACTCCTTCATGTTGGGTGTTCCATGTTTCTTTATGATGACTCCGTCTTCATGTGACTATGTCTTACGTCTCTTTGGTTGTTTTTACTTTCAAGCAAGACACTGTTGGAATTTATGTAAATTCTGCTTTCATGATAGTCATGGTTGGTTTTCATTGATCATGCTTTCAGGCAAATCATCGTTGAATTTTGTCTAACCACACTTTAACGTTTCTCGATACAACCAGAATGATGTCTATGCTAATATTGCCAGGTTATCATGATGGTTTTCCTAACCGTTTAACCGATATATTTCCTTAAATCATGACAAATGATCGACCCCATACCGATCATTTCATGTGCATTCCATGTGTACTCCATGTACCGTGTTCCATGTGTATTACACGTACCTAAATCCATGTGTATTTCACTTGCAATACTTCACGAGTATTCACTAGTCGATTCTGAATCATCTCAGGCGTATGTTCACTTGCTGATATTCTACAAGATTGCTGATGCCGCTCATAACTTTGAGATGTTACTAAAGGTTGATGCTGCTTATTTTAGGAGACGCTACGAGATGCGGATGTTGTTCACAACCTGGAGATCCTACAAGACGAAGACAAAGGCGTCAGAACAAAGCAATTGGATGAGAAGATGCTTCACCATCAGCAATTTTCATCAATCATTGTCCCAAATTCTTAGTTACATGTCACACGTCATCCAGTTGTTGTTTCAGTCATATGAGTGAAGACCGGTACCAGCCGGCCACTCAGCTGAATAGTTACATGAATCACAGTCATGAGAATGACCGTCATGGAACTGACAGACAGGATGATAGTAACCACTAATATGACAACAACTATCCTAGAAATCGCAACCGAGGCTCCGGCCGCGGACGTGATCAGACATACAAATGATCAGTAGTCCAACCGATCCGTCAATTCTGGCATAATAACCTAATATTGTAGTTCTAATTGTTTCACATCTCGAGACACATGTCAAGACATCAGTCAAGACACAAGTCTCACGTATACTTTCTAAAGACACATGTCAAGACACCAGTTAAGACACATGTCATGCTTACATTTCCTAAGACACGAGTCAGGACACATGACTCACGTCCAATTATGTGACATTTCTAAGAAATTCAGGGTACCCTCTAAGGGTATATCCATTTTGTTGTGCCATACATTACTCAGGCCACAAGAATTTCAGTACCATTACCGGCGCAGCAGTGAGAACTGTCATGTTGCCAATGACACTTCCATTATTGCACCATATTCCATATATAATCATTACCATAAAGGACGCCATTCGTATTCCCCATGTATACGAAGGTTTTCTTCAGCCTAATGATAAAATCCCAAATGATAACGCATTACCTCGGACAAATGCGAGTTGAATTTAATCCTAAGCATGGACTATGAACAACACACCATGCTATGATTCATGATTTTGTATAGTAATATTCAGGCTCCTGAATACACTCAGCATGGTTTTCCATCAGGAAAATATGTACAAATTATATATGCTTTACAAGCACGTGCTTTGTTAGCCATGACTGCTAAAATTTTTAGTTCTTAGTTAATACATGACCACCGAAGTTCCTTTTACGCATAACCAGACGAGTATTCCAAAATCTTCCCATACATTCCAGAAGAACCTACAAGGAGAAGGACGGTACCATGAGATTATGTGTCGACTACCGTCGATTTAAACAAATCACCATTCATGACCGTTATTCTCCTCCACGTCTTGACAGCATGTCCAATCGACCTTATAGTGTTAATCACTTTTCCAAGATCGAACTCATGATCATGTTGCCAACAGTGACGAGTGAAAGAGCTGGACATGCCCATGACTGCTATTCGTACACGACTCGGTCATGCTAGATTTATGATTTTGAATTAGTCCCATCAATGCTCCAGCAGCATTATAAGAATGAGTTTCCATGAACTCATAAGCAAATTCATCAGTGTTTTCATTGAGGATAACCTGATTTCCCTCTAAGCCTAGAGAAGAACAGGAAGACCATATCTTTACTATGTTGCAAATTCTTTGACAAGCGAAATTTCACCCTGGAAATTTCCAATATCAATTCTGGTTGATTACAGTGACACGCTGAATCACATGGATTCGCATGGTTAATCTTACCATGACTCAGCTTATGCGCAAAGACGAGAACCTTACACTACATTAAGTGCCCAGAAAATCCTACGCTAAGAGAAGTCTAAATTCGAAGACTCATAGTTCCGCAAATTTCTATGTATCGAGTTTCTACGAAGCAAGATATAGTTACGTTCATATCTAGGTACCTGACATACCAACAGGTTAAGATAGGACACCAACAGACTGGGATGTTTGCATCATCTGAAATAATGAATTGAAATGGGACAAGATCTCCATGGATTTTGGTTACCAGATTAACGCAAACTCAGAAGAAGCATGATGCTATCTGGGTTATTGCAAACAGTTTGATCAAGTCTGCAGAATCCTTACATCCGCAAGGATTTCAAAACCAACAGATTGATCGGACATGTTCCAGCCAAGGCTCATCCGATCACTTGGCAATCCCTCAGTTATCGAGTCAGACAAAGATTCGCAATTGTTCTCCTTATTTACTTCACGTCTTCATTCTAATTCCACGACTTGCTTTCACGCTCGCGTTCATGACACTATTCACGTTCATGATGGTGTCTTGGCTTACGATTTTACGTTCATTTTCATTCTAGGAAGTTTTGCAAGAACTTGAGAGACCAGACCCGAGTTTAGTATAACTCTCTATCCTCAGATAGACGTTTCACGTCATATTCTACGTCTCACCTTGTAGCGTTTGGCGTTACCGCCATTATATTCTATGTTCACGATATGTTTCACATGTCATGTTCATTCCACGTTCCTCATATCATGATCAAGATATGTTACACGTATCATGGATCACGATATGTTTACTCATACTACACTCACCATATCTCCACGTATCACGTTCAAAATTTTCCATGTATCACGTTCAAAATTTTTCACGTATCACGTTCAAAATTTTTCACGTATCACGTTCAAAATTTTTCACGTACTACGTTTTTATGTCTCGCGCATCGTTGCTAATTATCAGTTAAGTTAGAGTGTTTTGCACGATAACGTATTAGTTGCCCATACACGTCAATTCTTATTCCCTCGATCAAATTTAGGGAATCTACCTTACGTTGATAACCAAGAACTTCTTCGTATTTCAAGTCAAGGTCAGGAGGACCAAGATTTAACATTCGTGTCAAGATCTTGTGAAGGAACCGTTCCAAGAGGGAGGCCACATGGAAACGGACAAGTTTATCCGGACTTCTTATCCGTTTTTCTCTTATCAATTAGATATGTCCCTTCAGTCACGTCATGTTCTATGTCCTTTCAAGACATGTCACGTTCCACGTTCCTTCTACCATGTCACCTTCACATTCATTTATCTTACATACCTTCTTAGTTTGATTCGGGTATGTTTCAAATTCAGTTTACGTTATCTATAATTCGGGGACGAATTATTCTTTTTAGGGGGAAGAGTTGTAAAACCCGCATGCTTTTACCATGAATAGTACCCTTAAGATCGTACGTATATGATTAGAACTTTCCTTTTATAACATGTTTACGTTTCACGTATCAGAATTACGAGTATTACGTACGTGTTAGAACACGATATGTATTTATTACGTATGAACACACGATAATTATTCCAATAATAATTATAAACATAAACATGCGATCATGAAATCATGAACTTAATTTAATCACGAGCTAATATTAATTACGTATATATATATATTTATCACGAACACGAATAAATATATTAAGTTACGATCAATAATTAATTAGAACACGTAAAACACGAACACGATAAAACACGAGAACACACTATAATATTTAGACACGGAAAACGTCCGGGTTACCCCATGTGGGCCCCATACCCACGAAATTAGGAAAGGAAAAGGTCCTAGCCCATCATTTTTACTAAACAAGAAAAAAAGGAGAAAACATGTTTCATTATTTACAAAGTTAGAAAAACTAAGAAACCCTAATCCTCCTTCTTCCTCCTCCTTTTGGGCCGCCACTTTTACAACACCAAAAGAGGTGTTCGGGTTGATTTTGATCTTGGATATTTTGCAAGGATTCGTGTGTGTTCATCCTTATTTGATCCACGTATTCGGTATAACTTTTTAACCCTTTTCTTTTATGTTTTGATTTTGATAATCACATAAAATCATGGTGTTTTAATTAAACTAATTAAAAACAATTATTTTAAACATGTTAATGATCATGGGGTAAATCAAAGAAGGGTTTTAGGGGGTGTTTTGTGTTGGCCGACGCCTAACCGAACCCCATAGGGGTCTCTGCTTGGCTTATTTAACACCATCGAGACCATATGGTCTCGGTATGGTGGTGGTGGTCCCACGGTAGCAGCAAGGCAAGGGTAAAACTCGACCTTGGTCGGGGTATGGTGTTAGTCATAGGTCCGGTTCATGGTTTTTAGTCACGGGTCCGGTTCATAAATTATTTTGTTAAAGGTTTATGATTTTACTAGTTATGTTTTAAAATTAAATTAATAAAACATGACATGATTAATTTAATGTACATGACTTAGGTTATAAATTTAATTATTGATCATGAACTTTAACCTAAGTATTTATATTTTATTAGACTTTATAATTAATTAATTATTAAAACCATGACTATAATTATTTAATTAACATGACTTAGGTTATATTATTAATAGTTAATAATACATGTTTAAACCTAAGTATTTTACCTTTATTTGATTAAAATCATGATATATTTAATTAAATGCTTTTAACCTATAGTTTATTTAATTTACATGTAATAATTAATAAACTATACTTTATAACTACGTGACTTAGAATAATAATCAGAAAACACTTAAGCTTATATAATTAGCTTATTTAACCATCTTATATCTATTTATGGAAACTTTCTATTTTTAGAAACTTATTTAATTAAGGCAGCTAATCTATTTATGGAAACTTTCTATTTTTAGAAACCTATCTATTTTAAGCAGTAATTATATTTTTGGAAACTTTCTATTTTTGGAAATTTTCTATTTTTGGTAACTTTCTATTTTTGGAAACTTTCTATTTTAGGAAACCTGCTATATTTAGAAAGGTTACTTATTATAACACAACAAGTATAATAATACATGAAATACAAGTAATACTTAATCAGAATAGACATAATATAGATAAACACGATATTAAGCTTAAATCAGTAAAACATGACATGAACATATAAAACAAGCTAAGACATGATATAAAATCAGTTACGTACTCAGTATTCAGATACTTAAACACGTATGTATTTATGTAGCATTAGTGATACCGAAGTAGGACTCTCTTTCGTTCGTCTTCTTCGTTCACTGGACATAAGGTACGGATTCCAGTCCTTTCAGTATGGACATTCTTTCCTTATTAGGATTCCCTGTATGCAGCCAACTGTTTTCCCATAGTATAAGTTTATATGTTTGATTGCTTATGCTTACATTAGAATACCTGAAGCCATATACATGCATGACCAGTTTCACCTAGTTATGGAGGTACCATAACCATAACACTAGAGGCACTGGTGTTATGAATTCCCCACGGCAGAGTGATTGCCCGTGGCGTCCCTTTAGCTTTTGGCCATATTGTTATATTTATCATGTGGGGCGTATGGGTGCATCCTAGTTACATGTTTTTCAGTAGATTACTCAGTGTGAATGTGGTGTGTGCCTTGCATCCTTCACAAGGAGCTGATCCCTCCTACCCAAAAACCAGTATTAAATTAGAGGCAGCCCCTCTAATTTGCATGACGAGGTCACCCCTCCAAGTATTCATGCAACGTTGATTTTCATGACCTATATTGGCTAATGGTAAAATATGTTAAACAATTTTTACAAGATAAACATAAGGCTTTTCAAACTATAAAACCAGTTTTATTAAGATTTAACTGGATTATCCAGGACATCCGTGCACTGAGCGTATCGCTCAGCCGTTTTCCTTTTCATGTTCCCAAAACGGTAGGTACCCTAGGACAGACTCGAGCATTTGGAGGACGTGCATAGTATGGAAGCTGCCATAGACTTCTTTTCCTTTTGTCTTCATAGATTTATGCTTGTGTAGTCTTTGTTCATTTCTTTTACTTTATTTATATTTTGGGCTTATGTTTGGGGACCGATGTTTGATTCTGGTTTTCCCTATGGTCATGTATGTTTTATTGCATATTACCTTGCATGCTTTGATGACACGCCATAATTACGCGTAACGGTCCACTTATCAAAGTGGGGTGTTACAGTCTCTGTAGAACTACGAACATAAGGTGCTTCTTTCGATTTTCCAATTATGTTCATATCATAAAGACCGGGAATATATTCTTGAGCTTGTTTTGCATAACCGGGATTAGGTGGTAAATTTTGAAGACGCTTAAGTTCAAGTTCTTTAAATGATTTAGTTAACAGATGAACCTTTTCTGTGGAAGCGTATTGTTTTAAAAGCTGTTGTTCCTTGAATTTAAGAAGTTTGGTAGCATTAATTTCTGATTCAAACTTTTTAGACTCGATAGTTTCGAAATCTATTTTAAGTTTCTGAAAATAATTGACAACCGACTCTTTTTCTTTTAATTCATTGGAAAGATTAGCTTTTAATGATTCTTTTTCTTTCAAGTGTTCAATATTTTCAAAACGAAATTGGTCAAATTCAGAACATGTTATTGTCTCTGCTTGAGGGACCATTTCAAAAGTATTGACCTTTTCTTTATGCAACGCAAGCTCAACAATTAGGGTGGAATTCGTATCTACGGATTGTCTCAGAGCCATATGCGTTTGATCAATAATATGTTTAGGCACCATGACCAAATCATGTTGAGCATAAGATTCCATACCCGTCGTAGCATTTGGTTGAGGTTCACTCAAATGTGTAGGATTGGGTACCACATCATTTGAGTTACTAGTTCCCGAATGTTGTTCGAGGTTGCCATTTTCATGCCCAACTTGATGTGGGTTATTATCATTACCAAGATTGGTTGTGGTGGGTACCTCACTGACGACATCAGAACCGTAGTGAGAGAGATTAGCAACGAGAGCAGCTTGGGCAGAGTGAATGTCATCACAATCCGAATTATATGCGTCAAGATCATCTGCTTGATAAGCTGCATTAGAAGTAGAAACGACTGCAATGCCTTCAGTATCTGTTGCCCCTGGGTCTGCAATAAATGCTAACTCCTCTGAATCCAAAAGCTTTCCCTTAGACTGAGCATCAACCAAATACATTTTCTCACGAAACCACGCTTCATCCCTTCTCCTTTTCGGCTGAGTGCATTGCCTAGCCATATGACCTTGTCCTCAGGTATTGTAGCAAGTCACAACCTTTGGAGGACCAATGGGGCTTCCATTTCCATTAGCTTGAGAATTCACAGCTTGAACATTCACAGTCCTTGTAGGAGGTCCATATGAATTTTGCCTTCCCTGAATAGGTTACACTGTTACTTGACCATCTTGAACAGTAGCTTGTTGTCGAGGATTTAAAGAGGTGCGTAGCTGATTGTTTGTTGGTGGAAATCCTCTAGTTGAAACAAGTTTGGACAAGTAGGCAGTGAGATGGTTTAAAACATCAGCTGGCGTATCATTTGGAGTAAAGACCGGTGCTTGGATTGGTGGAAGTTTATTAGAGTAGAAAGCTTGTGTGGATTGTGCTTCTATTGGAAAATATCCTTGTTGAGGAGTATAGCCCATTGGAGAAGTGTTGGCTTGTGATGGTGATGTCTGATATGGTGGTTGTTGTGGAAAAGATTGTTGATGAACACTTTGTTGAAATGCTTGCTGTGGCATCATTGGTGGTTGATAACATGGTTGTTGTGGTTGCCGATAGGTGTGTGGTGGTGGCTGCTGCAAGTATGATGGTTGTTGATAAGTATAAGTCATGTTTTGTTGAGAGGCATACATGTCAAGTGGATCATGAACTTGAGGTTTAGACAACCGAGCCTCGATCACATGTCATTCGTGTTGTTGAAGAAAAGCTTGAAGTTGATCCACATTGGTGTTATGCAAGTCCTTAGCCAATTTAACATCCGTCACGTACTTTTTCCATTCTGAAGGAAGAGTGTTCAAATACTTGGTGTTCAATTCAAACGTAGGAATTGTCATGCCATAGATATTGAGCTCATTCAACAATAGGGTAAATCTCAGATAGTAGTCATTGAGAGTCTCCCCTGGCACATAGGCAAACTTATCAAAAGTATCATAAAGCTTACACTCTCGTTCTTGTTTAGTTAACGAGGTGCCTTGCATTAGAACACGAATTCTATCCCATAACTCTTTGGCAACTTTATGTTTGCTGACGAGTTTGTAGACATCTGGAGGAAGGGCTTGGAGAATGATGTTTGTAGCATACTTATCACATTTTTCTTGAATCTTCATATCTCCAGTCAATTCACCCGTTGTGCGAGGACGAGTAGTCGTACCTTCCATCACTGTACCATAATCTAATGGTCCATTGAGCACCGATGCCCAAATGAGATGTCCATTCTCTTTGTTCAACATGTAAAGTTACATTCGGGAAGCCCGATCCTCGTACATAGACTTCTCCAACATTGGTGGACGATTATCCGTACCCGAGAGGATGGACTTATCCGTAAGAGATGTGTACTCCATTTTGATAAGTAAAGATTTACAAATATTGATCGAACAATGAGAGAAAGTTAATGTGTTTGTTGTTGTGTGTTAAAACCGAGAAATAATGTTGAAATCCCCTAAAATATGTTCTCGATAAACCAAAAATTCCAAGACTAAATTACACACGGTTAAAAATTTTCAAAAACACGTTTTTTTTGAAAAATCTTGGAAATCTTGTCACTCTATCAGAATGCACAAAACAAGTTCTGTCTCAATACTTGATCGCAATAACTATCGCAATACTTGGTCGCAATAACTATCGGAATGCACAAACAAGTTCTGTTGCAATTTCTATCGGAATCCCTATCGCAATGCTTTATCACAATACCTGTCGGAATGTTTGATCGCAATACCTATCGGAATGTTTGATCGTAATACCTGTCGGAATGTGTTGATCGCAATACCTATCGGAATGTTTTGATCGCAATACCTGTCGGAATGTGTGGTCACAATACCTGTCGGAATGTGTGATCGCAATACCTGTCGGAATATGTGATTGCAATACCTGTCGGAATGTAGCTAATGAAATTTTGGCAGAGTAACGTTTCAATATTGCCTTGTACCCGATCGCAATGTACAATGCAAGGAGCTATCGCAATGTACGATCGGAATAAGTGTCGGAATACCCTTCGATCGCAATGTAGAAACTGCTTACTTTGCGATGGAGACAAACGGACCACTTTTCTCAGAAAGTACACAACCATTCGGAATATTTAGCCAAGAAACGAATCAAACACCCAAATATTTTGTGTTTTTAACCAAAATACCAATACCAAATCACTATAATAAGTAACTAGATGAAGTATATCAAGATTAAACCATAAAAACACAAAAAAAAAATTGGTACTTGTGAATTCGGATCAAAATAGCCGTATAAATCAAGAACACAAACACAAAAACAAAAACCAAGCAATCATCCCATGGCTCTTGATACCATTTGTGGGATATGTAAATCTTTCTTATGTTATAGAGAGAGAAAGAGATAGAGAGATGATGGAGTTCACACACTTCTAGAGAGAGAAATGAAAGTTTACTATGTGTAAATTATGAAAACCACCACCCTCTCCATTGGGCTGGCCTACACATGTTGTAGGCTAGGCTTGGCCTTGTTTGTTTAATAAAGATATCTAGACTACGAGCTACTACTTAATATATTGTCGGAGTGACCGAATCTTCCTAAATACGTAAAAACGTATTTCCAACAGTATCTCCATGGAAAGGCGTTATACGCTTTGGAAAGTGTGGGAAATTACGTCCCCGTTATATTGGACCTTTTTAGATTATATCAAGGGTGCGTCCGGAAGCTTATACACTTGAATTACCTTGGGAGCTGCAAGCAAGTCCCCAATACTTTTCATGTGTAGAACCCAAAGCATTGTTTATCCGACGAAGAACTCATTATTCCAACGGATGAAGTTAAGATCGATAACAAGTTGCACTTCATCGAGGAACCTGTCGAGATCATGGATAGGGAGGTAGAGGAATTAAAGCAAAGCTGGATCCATATTGTCAAGGTCCGATGGAACTCAAGGGGTGGACCGGAGTTTACTTGGGAAAGAGAAGATCAAATGTGGAAGAAATGTCCACATTTGTTCAATCTGAACATGAAATGGACTCTATGGCGAATTGATCTTCGGGACGAATATCCTTTTTAGATAGGGATGCTATGACAATCTGGAAATTTCAGGTCATTACTAAATCTTATTTTATGAGTATCTTAATATTTCAATGAATTTGAATGCTATTATGTTTGACGGTTTAAGTTAAAACCGATATTTAATGTCTTATTTTTATATTTTGACGAGTAAAGAAGAATATTAGTGATCGCGATACCGTTGGATGCCCGGAAATTTACGTTTTATTATCGATTGTTTCGATGTTTAATATTTTTGACGTTTTATGTTTAATTGGGTATTTAGTCGTACCGGGACTATATTACTATCATATTTGTGTGCGTTTTAACTTTTGAAAACTATTTTTACGAAACCCGAATCCTGTAAATATTTTCAAAATTTACTAATAGTCATTTTCTACCCTTTAAATTACTTAATTGCTTTTTAGTCCAAAGATATGCAAGTTTGGCAAAACTAGCCCTTCACCCACCATATATAAGCCTCTACCTAACAATAAAAACACATAGTAACTTGTTAAAAAAAACAAACTCCTCCCTCCCCTTTTCTTTATAAACCGTGAGCCAAGAAACCCCCAAACCACCCAATTTTGATGATTTCTATCTTGAATCTTTAAAAAACAAAACAAGACGACATCTTAAAATCAAAAGGTGATCACATCCATACGAAAATTTCCAACATGCATGAAGTTTTGAAAAATTGTTATGAACTAGGGTTGGTGTGAGTTGTTGATGATCATGCATGTGATGATCATGACTAGATCATGTTATTTTGATGTTGAAAGTTTGAGTTTTAATCTTTGGTTTTTGTTTTGATCAACATGCAAGTATTAGGAATGAAAGAGGATGATGTTAGGGTATCAGGATTGATAGAAAAGTGGTTGGAATTGTTTGAAAGTATGATTTTATGTGGGTTTTAGAAGGGTAGATTAGGGCAGTGAGTTGTAGGCTATTTTTGGGTGTCTTATGCTTGTATAACTGATAAACTAATTAGATAGTTATGTATATAATTTCATTAGCTTCGTTTTGAGATAAATTAGAGCTTCTAACTCCAAACGAGTGTGAAGTTATGATAGTTTGATTATTCGTGTACCGGGAGACGAGTATCGACACAATTTGAAGTTGTTGTCGATATTTGGATCGAATCTCGGGGACTTTAGAATGGGTCTTAAAATGAGTCAAGGGCTGTTTTAAGTTTCTAAACCCTAGGTTGTGAGTCTATTATCAAAGTCAAGTGTCGATTTTGTAAACGGAATTGGTTATAAAGGTCAGAATAGTTTTATGAGTCGCAAGCGTAAAACTGTCCGGTTTTTGAAGTCTAAAGATGCTTTGAGCAGAAGATCTTAGGAATAATATTTTTGGATAAAATTTAAACTGAGCTTTATTCAGGGTATGTGTGAGTTTGTCACCAAGTTTCGTCGAAAACGGAGTTGTTTAAGTATGTGAAAATAGCTTGTACATTTGGTATGTACCGGTAGATTTTTATCGATAGTATAGTCTAATAAAGTAAACATATAGAAGGGTATAATAGCATCACTTGCATTGTGATTCCTTCGGGTTTGTCATTGTTTTGTAATTTTGAGTTTTATGTTATTACGTATGGATTATACTTGAGTCAATTATTAACGGGCGCGCCTTATTTGGTAGGTTGCGGTTTTCGTGTTTATCGGGCATCATCTATCGTCGACGATCGTCTTGCTACTACTCTTCTACTAAGGTGAGTCTATAGCTTCGCTTTTAAATTCTTTAATTGTTGTAGAAACTTGCGAGGGGGATAACATGCTTATTTATTAAAATGAAGGGTACAACTATAAGTTACGGTAAACCCATTAATGGGTGCAATTAGAAGTTGTGGGAACCCTATATATTGGAAACTGTTTTATTGAAAATGATGGGTACAACTATAAGTTGTGGTAAACCCATGCTTGTTTTAAAATAGAACACAAGGAAATGTTTAATGCCAGGTTTATTATTATAATTTGTTTATTTTCGTTGAGTAAAAAGTCCCAATTATATCATGAATTGTTAGCTATCGAGTTATGGTAGACGCTTATACATGGAATAGTACTATTGGGAGTTACCCCTCCCGTCCAAAAACGATTAGCTAACGTTTGAGCACAATGTTGCTCGAAGTGGATACATGTGCGAGAGTTTTTTTATACACTTTGCGAGGTGTATGGTGGGCAAATATTGTGGTAACGTTTCAATATCATGAGGCTTATAATAAATATTTATTACTTTGTTTGATCCACATCGTTATGGTTGATGGCTTTAAAACATATTAGTGTTCGGTAATGTTTATCTATAAACTCTATAGATTCACTCAACTTTTGTTGACAAGTTTAGCATGTTTTATCTCAGGTCCTTGAAGGTAATGGCTAAGGAGGGATTTCGGTGCTTGCGGAATAATAATGATGTTTAAAGCTCACAATTTTAGGAAAAATCGTTCAATAATTTTTATTATGAAAAGTGTCATGTACTTTGTTAATCAAATGTTTGGGACCATGTTGTGGACGATTTGTCAAATTTTATGTCAATCGAAGGTTACTTTTAAAAATGATTTTTTTCGAGTCGTTTTCTATTACTTGAGTTGTTATATTATGAAGTAGCACCCCATATGAGCTTCTGCATATGACCTGGATTTGGGGGTGTTACAGATTGGTATCAGAGCTTAAGTTATAGGGAACAAAAAGATTTTCCAAAATAAAAGTTTTGAAATCTTTTAACTATAACTATCGCAAGCGAAATCTCTGAATTACCATGTTATAATTTGAATTATTTGTGCTTTTAAGTTACAAGTCATGTTTTCATTTTACTAACTATAAATGTTAAATTTATATTAATATGAGGTAGTATTATGACGTAGATTGTCACGAAGTCATATCCAAACTAAATTCCATTATTCCTGAGTTTAACCAAGTTGTGGATCTCTATGATCCTAACAAAATGGGTAATATTCCCAATGATAATTATTTGATTTCAAAGATTTTGATTCCATGGTTCTTATTCTTGATTTATCGATCGGTTCATCTTGTTTAGTAGATTCAATCTTCGTTCTCATTTATCTTCGACTTCCTATTGTTTTAGAAACATGTTTTCTGAAATTTTGCTTATTGTTCGTAAGGAATTTGTATTGATTGGTACGGTATTTACATGCCTAATAAGATGCTATACCATATCACCAGAATTTCGCCATATTGGTCATTGCTGTATTAAATCTTGATCTTTTGTGTTAAACGAATGATGCTCAAATAAAGTAATTTATCGTTATCTTGTTGAAATAAATTGACCGTTTATTTGAACAAGGAAATTATAAATTGTTGAACTATTTGTTTATAATTTCTTATTTGCATAGGTTTGGTCGACCAATGGAAATAAGGGCTTATAAACATGTGTGCTTAAGCATATGGAGTTTGCACGAATAAAATTGTTGTTTGACTTATTCTTTGTTTTGTTCCTCTAACTCTATAATCGTGTGATGGTTCGTGTTGGGGCTGTTTCAAAGCCGCCAACTAAGGAGGATATTGAGCGTCCTAGAACCACATTGAATATATCTTCTTCTAGTCGGACCGAAGAGCCTTCATAGCCACATAGATCACCTACTAACTCTTGGTCGATTATCTTATCATCTGTAGTGTCATTTGTAAATCACTAACTAAACTTTGACATCAGTTAGTAGAACTAGTATTTTAAAGTTGTATGGCATTAGACGATGATAATCTATAATGCATGACAATACAACTTTTACTAGTTTTGATTAATGAAACAAATATCTTTTGTTTTCGAATTCTACATCATTCTATTGATTATCTTTCGTTACTCGTTCTATTTTATCTTTCCTTGCTTGTTTCTTCTAAATCATTCGTTCCTTTTTAAATCGTTTGTCCCTTTTAATTATTCGTTATTGTCGTAATGCGATTATTGAATGAATACTCATTATGATTTGATTTGCGTTGTATCATAATCATACAGCTAAATGTATATATGACTAAGGCATGCATACGTCAAGTCATTAATGAACACATCGCTACATCCTTGACTAAATTCATGGCCAACATGAATGATGGAGCTGGCGGGCTCTAGTAGGGCTGGTAGTTTAGGTAAAGCAAGTGGTTCTGATAATGCGGTTGGTTCTAGAAACGGAGTTGGTGGTGCGAATGGACCAAATGTGCCCTCAATTGAAAAATAATGCCCAAATGTTAAACAACCGTGGAGTTGCCTATCAATTGGGAGGTGTAGGCACAACAAGATCCAAGAGTCGTTACTAAACCCGAAATTTTTGATGTTATAGTTGAGATGGATTGGTTATCTCGGTATAATGCGTCTATCCTGTGTGGTGCCAAAAGGTTAGGATTCCCTTAGATGGTAAGACTTTGGTTATCGAAGGCGACAAGAATAATTCTAGATTAAAGATATTTTCGTGTATTAAGGTCCGAACATACATAGAAAGAGGTTGTGAGTTATTTCTAGCTCAAGTGACCGAAGTTGAATCTGAAAAGAAGGCAAATCGATAATATTCCTATCGTGCGTGATTTTCCTGATGTATCTCCTGATGAACTGTCTGAATCTACGCCACCAAGACAAATTGATTTTCATATTGATCTTATTCCTCGTGCTGCACCCATGGCGCGTGCGCCATATCGTTTAGCACCATCTGAAATTTAAGATTTATCAAAATAATCGCAAGAATTGTCCGAGAAAAACTTTATTTGACTGAGTTCGTCACCATAGAGAGCTCCTGTTCTATTCATCAATAAGAAAGATGGTTTGTTCCGTATGTGTATCGATTACCAAGAGTTGAATAAGCTAACGATTAGGAATCGTTACCCGCTTCCAAGAATTGATGATATATTTGATCAACTTCAAGGTTCTCGTGTTTTCTCCAAGATTGATCTTCCTTCTGGTTATTATCAATTTCGCATACGCGAGGAAGATATTCCTAATACAGCGTTTAGGACTCGTTATAGTCATTGTGAGTTTATGGCTATGCCATTTGGTTTGACCAATGCACCGGCTGTGTTCATGGATTTAATGAACCACGTGCACAAGCCATATCTTTACAAATTCGTGATCGTGTTCATCGACGATATTCTGATTTATTCGAAGAGGAGGTATTTCAAACGTTGAAGCTTAAACTGTGTTGTGCGCCAATCTTGTCATTACCTGAGGGCAGCGAGGATTTCGTTGTCTATTGTGATGCGTCTCTTAAAGGATTTGGGTCTGTTTTGATGCAGCGAGAAAAAGTGATTGCATATGCTTTTAGTCAACTTAGGAAGAACGAGTAAAACTACACCACCATGACTTGGAATTGGGCGCGGTGGTTTTTGCTCTTCAACTTTGGAGACATTATCTGTACGGCACTAAGTTTACGGTATTCAGTAATCATAAGAGTCTACAGTATATTATGGATCAGAAAGAGCTAAACATGAGGCAGTGTAGATGGATCGAGCTTTTGAGTGATTACGATTGTGTAATTCGTTATCACGCTAGAAAAGCAAATGTGGTAGCTGATGCGTTAAGCAGGAAGGAAAGGGACAAACCTCTCCGAGTGCGTGCTTTAGTGGTAACGGTACTTAATAATTTACCAGAACAAATTCAAAAAGCATAAGTTGAAGCTATGAAATCTGGAAATATTAAATCTGAAAACTTTCGTGGTGAAGGTGAAACCTTTAAAACTAGATCTGATGGTACAAAATGTCTAAGGGGACGAATATGGTTACCACTATTTGAAGGATTGAGAAATCTAATCATGTTGGAATCTCACAAGTCCAAGTATTCCATTTACCCCGGGTCGTATAAAATGTATCACGATTTGAAGAAGTTATACTGGTGTCCGAACATGAAAGAGGATATTGAAACTTATGTTAGCAAGTGCTTGACATGTGCTAAGGTCAAGGCTGAATAACAAAAGCCATCTGAACTACTTCAACAATCAGAAGTTCTTATTTGGAAGTGGGAATGTATTACCATGGACTTTATTAATAAGATTCCAAAGACTTCATTTGGTTATGACTCTACTTGGGTGATTGTGGATCGATTGACCAAATCAGCCCACTTTATTTTGATAAATGCAAAAGTTCAAGTTGGGGAGACTTACCCTTTTACTTGAAGGAAACTGTTTGTAAACACGGTGTTCTTATATCTATCATCTTAGACCGTAACAGTCGTTTCGCATCAAATTTCTTGAGATCCCTTCAAGAATAATTGGGGACAAATTTGGATATGAGCACTGCTTATCATCCTCAAACCAATGGTCAAAGTGAAAGGACGATTCAAATGTTGGAAGACATTGATGAGATGGCATTTATACAAGATCTCATCGTTCTTTTTGGGCTTTAAAATGCATAAAATGTCATAAAATACCATATTATGTGCTTGTGTTTGTTACATGTGTATTTTTGGTATGGATATCGTGAAAAATACAAAAGATCACAAGAAATAAGCAAAAACGAACACTAGAAATGAAGTCGCACAATGAACCGGACCCAAGTTGTGATCTTCCAAGAAAAAGTCCTTGAAGAATTAAAGATGTACAAAAAAGGTCCTTCATCCTTGAAGAAATGACATTTTTTACCCTTGTACACTCAAAATTACAAGTTTGGTCCCTAAAGTTTGTCAAAATTATAAAAGAGTCCCTCAACTTTGAAAAATTGGTGAGAATAGTCCCTACAAAATGAAGACTTGTCAATATTGGTCCTCCTCAAAGTCAAACATACAATGAAGACCTTCAAAGTTAAAGAATGTATATGATCAGCCCTTCAAATATCAAAGAATTACAAAAAAAGTCCTTATGAATCTTTTTGGAAAAGTTTTGTGGCCAATGTGGGAATTTAGAAACTTCATTTACCAAGGAAATTGAAGTTTATGCTGCCAAGATTGGAAATGAAGACAATTGCAAAGGTAGGGGACAAAATCTGCCAAGACAACCATACTTAAACCCTCCACTCAGAAGCTGCCACTTCACCCCACTCACCCTCTCCACCAATCAAATCCATCCCACCCTCCACATCACCCCTCCACTAAACCAACGGATTAATATTGATTAATCCCGTTTGAATTTGGCGCCAAACACATTTTCTTAAACCAAAACAGATTAAACACCTATGTTCTTAACCAAGAACATAAATTGGGTATTTTTGGTTAAGTAAAAATATGCCTTAAGGAGCTCCAGAATTATAATTAAGGTATCCCTAATCCTATTTTCATCCTTAAACCACACCCCACACCCTTGGTCCCCTCCTACGTGTCACCATAAGGGGCGTCTTCCACCTCCAAACAAAATGTACTATTGCATCAATGGTTTGGAAAGTTTTTGCTTGGTCCCTACTTCAAAACCAACGCACAAGATCATCTTTGGACAGCCTTGCATCCACAAAACGCCAAGGCATTGTCACATGAACCTTAACAGCCAATTCAACCAAGGGCATTTGTGGAACTTCATTAGCTAGGGTTTTATTATTTCCTTAGCATTCTAGAATCATTGAATGGTCTATATAAGGCCATTATTTGAGTAGCTTAGTTCTTGTTCTTAGTTTTTCCTTTGTCAAGCCTTGTAAAGCCCTTTTCTGATTAATGAAAATGTGGTATTGTGTTGTGATTAAAAACTGAGTTCCATTATTCTTGTTATTGTTTTAAGCTTTTGTTGTCATATTTTTGTACTTAAACAAAACCTTGAACAAGTCCAAAGATCTCCTCATAAGCCCGTGAATCCCTTGTTCTTTGTGTGATAAAGAAATTGGTCGGGCTTGGGAGAGGATTATTCCTTGAGGTGTTTATTTAAGTGACATAAGTCACATTAAAACAGCTTAAACAAATTGGGAAGTTGTTACAATTTTTCTTAACAAAATCAGTCAAGTGGTTTGCTAAGTACTTGTGGTTCAACAACTTGTTTATTTGAGCTTAAGGGTGATCATAGCCTCCTAATCTTGACTGATAAATGGGTAGTGAGGACATAAGGTAAGATTCAAGCCTTGTGGGAACCTAAGTGTTGCAAAAACTTGGTCTTTTTGTCACTTTATTCTGCTTATTTGTCCTAACCATAGGTCTAAGCCTTGGGCTGTGACTTTTCTTTGTTCTTAAAAGTGTAAAGCTGGTGCTTGTTTAGCTAGCACCTAAGCTCTTTGATTCTAAGGTGTGGATGTACATCTTAGAGGTTTGAACACTCTCTTTTCCATTTTTCTGTTTAACAAGTGTATGCTATGTGATTTGGAGTTTCATGCTTGAAAGTTGTGTTCTTTGTGCTTGAATCTGTCACATAGGTTGTTAGTAACTTATCTCAGTCATAAGATTGCATGTTATAAGGTTAAAATCAACAAGTGCTTTGAAATCAGTAAGATTAAGTTTTGGATTTGCCTGGTGTTAGGGCTTAAGGCCTTAGGCGTTTGGTTCGTTTGTTCTTGCTGCTATTGGTTGTTCATTTTACAGGTTATTTATGTTTTGCTAAGTGTTGAAAATAGATAACAAAGATATTGCATGCTCACCACTTTTATGCAAAAAAATAGGTCAGACACATCAGAAAGGATAATTTGTTTGTTTGATTGATATAAATTCTAAAAATTGGTTTGCTTGTAGTTTTTGTTGGTGTTTATCTTTACATAATCTGGTTTTGAAAATTGGTGGCTTATAAAAGAAGTTATAGCTTATTGAATTTCAGCTTTTTAGTCAAGTATATCAGTCAAATGCATGTTAAGTGATTTGCCTTTCTTGAAATAAATTGTGTTGTTTTTTGCTTGATAGTTGTTCTTTGTTGCCTACTTGTGGTGTGTGAAGTGTTTGCAGCTTATTCTACAAGCTCATAAGCTCACTGGCTTATTAGCTAACTTGTGCCACAAAACAAATTAAGTCTACCCAACTGGTAAGCTTTGATTCACCAGGTTTGAACTCAAACCTTGACCAGCAGTCTTAAAACAAAGCAATCATACTTCATTAAGTCTGTCAGTGCCCAAAACTTCACTTGTCTGCGTTTGGATTGTACTTGTCAGTGTTTAACTATTGGTCAAACTTGGCCAACAAGCTTATTGAGTCTGTTTTGCTTATTGTTGTGTGCAACAACTTAGTTTTTGTAATAGGTCTTATTTTTCTCAGCTAATAAGAAATATTAGAAGTTTGTAGCTCTTTTGGTTAGCTTTTACTAGAAAACCAACTTGTTGTGCTTTTTCAGAGTGCTTATCCCCTTTTACAACTTATTTGACTTAGCTTTTTTGGAATTTTATTGTTGATTATTCTTAGTTAAGCCATTTAGAGGCTTTTACAAAAAGAATCAGCTCTTGAATCTGCCTAGAACTCAAAAACGACTATTTTGTCATTTTTTGTAGAGAGCTTTGGCTTATTTTAGGCTTATTTATTGAGCTTTTCAAAATTTCTTTTTACAAACTGCTTTATAATCACAAGAGAAGGATGTGTGTAAAATTTCAGCTTATGGCATTAGCTTATGGCTTAATGGGCTTATTGGCCCATTAAGAATAAGCTGTTTGGTTATTAAGCTGTGATAAGCTCACTTTCAGCTTTTGGGCCTTTAGAGTTTTTTGTTTAAAATCAAATTTTAAGTAAGACTGTGCTTTTTGAGCTTATTTGGTTGACTTTTTGCTTATTGGGCTAAAAAGCCCAATTAGGTGGACTGTTTTCACTTTTGATCAATTTGAGGGCCCAATAGGCGTATTTAGGTAATTTCACTTTCATTTTCTGATTATTTAGGTTAAAATAAAATAGTTTGCAAGTTTTTATAATTTTTTATAATTTTTGAATTTTTTTATTATTACTATATTATTAAAATTTGTTTTAAGGGTTTTTAAATAGATTTAATAGGTTTAAATTTTTGAAAAATAGTTTTTAGCTTAATTAAGACATTTTTAAGGTTTACAAGTAGAAAAATCTTTGTTTGAGCTTTTTGTTAATTTATTTGATTTTTAGGGCTTTAATTAGCATCTAAAAATTAAATATTAATTAATTAAAAAGTTTTAAAAAAGTTTTGATAATTTGTAAACCCTTAGTTTATTTTTAGGAATTTTTGGGAATTTTTTGGGAATTTTTAGAGTAAATTTTTATTTTGTCACTATTCACGGTTTTACGTTATTACGTCTTAGTGTAATTTTAATCGTAACCGTCATCATTTTCATTTTTCCTTTGTCTCATCAACATTAAACCAAAATCATACAAATTAAACACACACTTTAGTCCTCCTTGGTGAACGAACTTACTTTGGGTCATTAGCATTTGATTTTCCTAAATCATCTCGCTTAATACTTACCATACATACGTTCTTTTTCCTAAAAGACGTAGTTGACCTATAATCATTTTGGCGCCACTTCCGGGGAGGCGTGTTGTGTTTTAATTTGAAAAATTTTGTTCTTGATATTAGCCAATAAATAGTATTTGTGTGATTAGCATTCTCATTACACGTATTATCAGTTTTTGTTTTCTTTGTGAATATTATTACTATATTGTATACGTATCACATAAATCCACAATATCTCCAAAAGCGTGAAAACGCAACCTTAATTGGGATTTCATCACTCAATTATTGTATTCGAATCTAAAGCAAAAAGAAAAGGCAAAATAGATAATTACATTCGAGAAGCTTGATTTTTATTAACACAAACTATAAGGTGGGTATAAGGCGGTCGTATTTCACGACCTACGTGAAAAAGGCTCTTAAGTGCTTCGCGTCGCCTCGTTTCCCCCGCTTGCTTGTGTGTGTTTTGAGAAAAAGGGTTAATCGAGGGTTTGCCACCAAGTATTATCTAAGTATCATATGTATTTGCTTGTTTTCAAAGATTAAACCCTCTTGAACGTTTTGGTGTTCCACCAACGTTCTAAAGTCATCGAAGGCGTTCAATCAACGTGATCGTTTTCATTCCTTGAGGCTCCTTTAATCGAGAAATTGGTTCGAGGAGAGATTTGTAGATTTGAATCTACGTAATACATCACAAAATCCAAAAAAATTAAATATCATCAAAAACACAAAAAAAGTTGAAAAAGGTGAAAACACCAAAAAGAATCTTCTTTACTCACCTCCACATTGTACGTCACATTTATGCAAACTCGTAATCAAGCAAAACGTGCACGTAGACGTCGTAATCGAAAGGAACAAACACCAAGTGAAGTATCTCCAAGTGAGGAACCCATTATAGAACAAGAAGCTCCCATGGCTAATCGTACTATGATGGAGTTGCTTCAAGCACCCACCGAGGGTTTTGGAGAAGCCATTGTGATTCCTGCTATCCTTGTGGAGAATTTTGAGATAAAGACGGGTTTAATGTCTATGCTCCAAGCAAACAAGTTTCGCGGACATGAAAAAGACAACCCTCATTATCACATACGGAATTTCAATCATCTCACCGCGACTAGCAAGTTTAAGGATGTACTACACGACGCGATTAAGATGATGTTGTTTCCATACTCGTTGGATGGACCCGCCAAAATTTGGATTGAGAAAGAACCCCCAAATTCGATTTTTACATGGGGTGATCTCGTATCTAAGTTTGTGAACCAATTTTTCACACCATCTAAGAAGACACATTTGAAAAATGAGATTTCAAGGTTTACACAAAGACCTAATGAAAGTTTTTCTGTGGCTTGGGAAATATTTAAAGAAATGTTCCATGAATGTCCACACCATGATTTTTCCGAATTGCATCAAATTGATACTTTTTATAATAGGCTTAATTATCATGAACGAGATTATTTGAATGCCGTCGCGGGTGGTAATTTTTTGTGCAAAACGACCGATCAGGCTTTAAAGATAATTGAGAATAGGTCTAAGGTTTATAACCCTCGTAACACACCGAGTGTTGCCACTGTGGGTTTGTCATCGTCATCTCGTAACATGAGTGCCTTGCAAGATGAAGCAAATGAGGAAAATAGGTTTTTCGAGAGATTTTCAAATCTTATGACTCATTGGAAAGCACAAGATGCTTTGAATTCTGCATCGGTTAAGGCGGTTGAGAAGAGTTATATATCTTGTGGTGGAGCTCATGATTTTTCCGAGTGCATTATCGCGGATGGTAACACTTCGAGTGCTTATGTACCAACGGGAAGTTACAACCAAAACGGTCAAGGATCCCGCCCACATCAAGCTCCACAAAATCAAAATGCTAACAACTATCAAAATAACAACAACCAAGTTGGTTACCAAGGAAATCAAAGGAATTTTAACAAGGGTAATTACAACAACAATGGTGGGAACAATGGGCAATTGCAAAACAAAAATCAAAACCGTGATTTTCAAAACAATAACAAAGGTTTGCAAAACATGAAAGATCTTCCAAATGAATTTTTTGATTATGCAACGGCTAATGATGCTAAATTTGATAATATTCAAAGGGAGATAGTTAGCCTAAGATCCGAGATTAGAAATGATTTGAAAAACGAGTTGAAAAACGAGTTAAAAAACGAGCTTTCTAATGAACTTAAGACTCATAAAACAAAACGGAGAGTAACGTGCAAAGGTTACAACAAAATTAACAAAAAATGGAACAAGGCAAGCATGAATTTAAACAAGAGATGCTTAAGGCGAATAAAAGGCAATCTAAGTTTGAGGATAGAATGGCAAGCATGTTTGAGGCTATAATGTGTAAACCGTCTTCTTCGGGTGGTCTTCCTAGTGATACCATTGCAAACCGAAAAGGAGAAATGAAAGTAATTACTACAAGAAGTGGTAAAACTTTCAAAGAACCCATTTCTCGTCCAAGTACTTCTAAGGAGTAGGAAATAGAGTAAGAACCCGAGGTGATGGTAGAAAAGGAGCATATTATAAGCCCACGAAGTACCTCTCAAACCATACCTACGGTTGAACCTATACCAATCATGGAACTGGAGATTCCAATGTCGTTGCCTATGCCTCAACCCACACCACCTTTACCCTACCCTTCGAAACGAAACAAGGAAAAGTTGCATGATCGTAACCATCAACAAATCGAGCTTTTTATGAAAATGTTTAGTAAGGTCTATTTTGACATAAGTTTAGCCGACGCGTTGTTGTATATGCCTCGTTTCGCCTCCACTTTTAAAAGTATGATGAACGATAAGGAGAAGCTTTTAAAGCTCTCAAATTGTTCTTCAGTTTTTCTTAACCGAATACCGGAAAAAGTTGGAGACCCCGGGAAATTTCTCATTCCATGTGACATCAAAGAGATGGAAGGATGCCTCGCCTTGGCCGATCTTGGCGCGAGCATTATTTTGATTCCTTATTCCATGTGGAAATCGCTATCGCTTCCAAATCTTATTCCTTCAAAAATGTCTATCGAAATGGCCGATCATTCTACCATACTTGCATGTGGTATGGCCGAAGACGTTTTTATGAAAGTTGGGAAGCTCTATTATTTGGTAGACTTTATCGTTGTAGACATTCCCATGGATCCTCAAGTTCCTCTAATTTTCGGGCGACCATTTTTAGATACCTCGAGATCGATTACTGATGTGCATGCTAGGACAATCACCTTGCGATTCAACGAGGAGGAACTTGTTATAAACGCTATTCAAAGCTCTACACCTTCTCATGTTTATGCAATCACTACCATCAATCACGTTGACTTAGTTGACGTGGTTTGCGATGAGTTCACACAAGAAGTGTTAGGTTTTTCCGATAGTTCGACTAGTGGCAATACCACTATTATGGATCCAATTCTTGCTAATTCTACACCAAATCTCACTCCATTCCAAGGAGGCGGTTTTATTTTTAATGAAATCAACAATGAAGATGAGGTAACGATTAGTGAGGATACTCTCATTCCACCATATTTTCCGTCGATGGAAATTATGAGTGTTGAACCCAAATCTTCAATCGAGGATCCACCAATCCTTGACTTGAAAGATCTTCCACCTCACCTTGAATACGCATTCTTGGAAGGTGTTGACAAGTTGCCAGTTATTATTACAAAACATCTTGCCAATGATGAAAAAACCGCACTTTTGAAAGTCTTGAAAGCTCACAAAAGGGCAATTACGTGGAAACTTTCCGACATTAAGGGTATCGACCCAAAATTTTGTACGCACAAGATTTTAATGGAGCAGGACTACAAGCCCGCAATTCAATGTCAAAGAAGGGTAAACCCCAAAATTCACGATGTCATCAAAAAGGAAGTCCTAAAACTCCTTGACACGGGAATGATTTACCCTATTTCCGATAGCCCTTGGGTGAGCCCAATCCATTATGTCCCTAAGAAGGGAGGAATGACCATTGTGCCCAATGAAAACGAAGAGTTAATTCCCACTCGTGTTGTGACCGGTTGGAGAGTGTGCACCGATTATCTAAACTTAACGACGCCACTCGAAAAGACCATTTTCCCTTGCCCTTCATGGATCAAATGTTGGAGCGACTTGCGGGAAACGATTTCTATTGCTTTCTAGATGGTTTTTCTGGTTACTTTCAAATCCCCATCGATCCTCGTGATCAAGAAAAAACTATGTTTACGTGTCCATATGGAATGTTTGCCTATCGTAGAATGCCATTCGGACATTGCAATGCACCGAGAACCTTTCAAACGTGCATAATGGCTATCTTTCATGATATGATCGAGAGGACAATGGAAGTCTTCATGGATGACTTTTTTGGTGTTTGGTGATTCGTTCACTTCGTGTTTATCCAATCTTGAGAGAATGTTAAAACGTTGTGAGGAAACCAACCTTGTGCTTAACTGGGAAAAATATCATTTATGTGTAAAGAGGGAATCGTCTTAGGGCACAAGGTCTCGAAAGCGGGGATTGAGGTAGATAAAGCTAAGATAGACGTCATCGCCAAATTACCTCATCCCAAAACCGTTAAGGGAGTTAGGAGTTTCCTAGGCCACGCGGGCTTTTATCGTCGATTCATCAAAGATTTCTCAAAAATATCTCGACGACACACCTTCTTGAGAAAGATGCTCCTTTCATCTTCAATAAGGATTGTGTTCAAACTTTTGAGACTTTGAAAAGGAAACTTACCGAAGCTCCCATTCTTGTTGCTCCAAATTGGAACCTCCCCTTCGAGCTAATGTGTGATGCTAGTTATTACGCTATTGGGGCTGTTTTGGGGCAACGTCATGCAAAACACTTCTTTCCTATTCACTATGCTAGCAAAACGATGGCCAAGGCTCAAATGAAATATAACACAACGGAAAAAGAATTACTTGCCGTGGTGTATGCTTTTGAGAAGTTCCAACCTTACCTCGTTTGACTAAAAGCATAGTGTATACGGACCATTCGGCTATCAAGTTCCTCTTCTCTAAACTTGATGCAAAGCCGAGATTGCTTCGTTGGATTCTCCTCCTACAAGAATTTGATGTCACAATACTTGACAAAAAAAGGAGCCGAGAATCTTGCGGCCGATCATCTCTCTCGTTTGGAAGATCCTCACCAAAGTGTGAACGAGAACAAGGAAATCACCGAAACATTTCCTCTCGAGACACTTGGTGTAGTGAATTCCAAGAAAGACTCATCTACCTCATGCTTTGCGGACATTGCAAATTACCATGCGGGGAATTTCATAATCAAGGGTATGACGACACAACAAAAACGGAAATTCTTTCGTGACGTCAAGTTCTATTTTTTGGGAAGACCCATATCTCTTTCGAGTTTGTGCGGATCAAATCATTAGACGTTGTGTGTTTGGCACCGACGCTAATAATATTCTTAGAGCTTTTCATGAAGGCCCTACTGGAGGTCATCACGGTGCTAATCTCACGGCTAAGAAAGTGTTTGATGCCAGCTTCTTTTGGCCTACTATTGACCGAGATGCACACGCACTTGTCAAGTCATGTGACTCATGCCAACATCAAGAAAAATCATAACAAAAGGATGAAATGCCCCAAAATATAATCCAAGTTTGTGAAATCTTTGATGTTTGGGGAATTGATTTTATGGGTCCCTTCCTATCATCTCATGGTAACAAGTATATCCTCGTCGCGGTTGACTACTTATCTAAGTGGGTGGAAGCTGTAACAACTTGAAATTTCCACGTCTTATTTGTGTAATGACGTGCTCTCTTATAATCATTGAACGTGTTTATGTACGACGATGAGATGTACTAACGGATTGTGCCGGTTTATTACTACATATCAAATTATCGAGAATACATGTTTACATTTATCATTCTATCGAGTCTATTGAGGTCAATGTGTTCATATAGCTACGTCGAGTCGTATGTTAGCTAAGTTCTATCATTTCGTAACAAGTTTTCATAATGCGTCATGTTGGGCCGAAACTTGTAGATTTAAACTCTTACTGGGCCGCATATACATTTGGTGGGTACAATACAAATGATAAAAAGAAAACTTAAATGTCTATATTTTCCATAAAGCAAAACCTGGGGATTTCAAAATAGTCAACCAAGTCAACTCCCAAAACCCCAAAACCTGGAAACTATATTATACAACCCACTCACCACATAAGGCCAACACACAGGCCGAGATTGCCATAAATAGGTGTATCACAAGAGTGCCATTTTTAAAGAGACTTAACCCTATGCTGAATGTACTAGGCTAAATATGGCCAGATTTCACAAACTTTGAACACAAAGACAATGCACACAATATCAAATCTAAGTAATAAAGAGTTGGAACAAAAGTCTTGAACCATCAATGGAGCACCAATCCCAGCCGAGCCACACTTCACCCCCTGTCCGAAACCACAAGCCAAAACTTCTCATTGTTGTGAGTCTTCATTCAATAATCTTTACTTTCATACATTCCTTATGCATCATAGTAGTTGTTGCCTGACAATCACCTACAAAACATGAATAAGATGGTTAGATTTTTGGAGCCATTCTAATAAACATAGTATAGGACTCGAATTCATAACCGACCCCCTTTCGAATCCACTTCCATTAGTAAAATTAGTGAAAAACAGTATTAACATAACAATAATAGCAAATGGAGGTCAATAAAACAACCGAATACTATGAGAACCAATCGGCCAAAACCCTAAGTCAACAAGTAGCAACCAAGAGCATGAAATTAATACTCCTTCCTTTTCAGAAACATCATGTAAACACTAATTAGACCACGCATACAAAAACCCCTAAATTTGTCAAAACCTAACTTTTAATAAACTGATTTAAACACTAATATAACCTAATCTAAACACAAATTGATTAGTTATTTTTTGACAATCCATCAATTTATGGTTGATATTTTATTCTCAAATATTATTTAAAAACATTATTTTAATGTTATATTATGAACTCACTCATTTCTGGGAAGAAATTTGGATTTACGTCTTAAGTAGCATCGACTACGTCTAAACCGGAGGATTCTACGTTACGTGCTTACGTTTACATACAACGTTTTGGTGACAATCCGACATTTCAGAAAATAAATTTATCCGTGAATATTATTTTGAGATTTTAAATTTATGTTGATTCATAAACTCACAAATTTACGAGAAGAGATTAGGACTTACGATTTTAATTTAACGTCCTTTACGACTAAACCGGAAACCTTAGGATTACGTATTTACGTTTTCGAACTCCGTTTTTGATGAGACAATTTTTATTAGATTCGTTTTGTGTCGTTGATTCATAATTTATAAAAACGTTTTTCATAAAACGACCCGAGGGCACGTAAATCGAGGAAACTAGAATCGAGGAGTACCCGTAAATAATTGGGGATGAGACAAAACAAGTTTTTCCCCACCCCCAATATGGGACGATTTAAGCTTGCCACCACACCACTTGATGTGTCAAAGTGGTAGCTTAATACTTACACTTGTCTTACTAAGCTTAATGTGTAAGCTACATCTTTCAAAACAACTAACTAGCTAAAACACAAACCACTAGTTTCATTTCCTCCATGCAAATCTCACACAACTCTCCTCCCTCTCTTTTCCTTGCCGTCCCAAAATCAAAAACAAACACCCCATTCATACAAAATTTAACCACAAACATTTGTTATAATTAACATATGTTAATCTCCATTTAAAGAGATGAAGATTGGTGCAAGTTTTAACATCTAGAAAGAAGTTTTCAAAGGAGTCAAGGGCTGATTTTCCACAAGATGATTCATGAAGATAGGTGATCTTGAAGTTGATGTTGGTATATCACAAGTTTTCCATCAAAATCCAAGCCTTGTTCATCAACCTCATCTTTTCATCACTATTGTGGTATAAGGATCATTCTTCCTATTCTTCTTGTTATTTTGATTATGTAATCATGTATTTTCTTTCCTATTGCATATGTATATGATGAATATATGATGATAAAAATATTATGTGGGGATTTGGTGTTGATAAACATGGGTAAAAAGATGAAAAACTATATGTAAAAATGGTTAATCTTGCTTAATTTAGTAGGCTGTATAAAAATAGTAAATAACCATATGATGAACTGATAAAATAGTATAGGTGAATTGATATACAGTGAGTATTGAGACTTGTACACATGTGAGAGTTGTCCATGCAATGGAATCATAAAAATGAGTGAGATATGATCAAAACAAGTTTAGAGTGCAAATCTGAGTACACTGTTTGGACGGATTTTATAAAATACTCAGAGGCTGATTCAACAGTAGCTATAGAAGAGTTAAATGGAGCACATATCATGTAGTTTATTCCATAAAAATTTGGGCTTCTATCTCCGTATAGAACTCTAGATATGGCTGTTTTGGTGAACATGAAACTAAAAATCAGATTTTGAACAATTAATGTTTAATAGTATTATATAAGCACTCAAACTAATATAGTATAAAATGTAAAATTTAAAACCCACTAACTTATATATAACATTTATATAATTATGTAAAATAATAAATAAATGGACACTTTATAAAAATGGTAGTTGAATAAGATTTATAAGTATAAAAACTATAAACATGATTTTTACGACTTTTTCGGCTATTACCGTAAAATTAACGTTTTTCGCCAATTAAAACTTAGACGATCAAACCCGTCTAATGTAAAGTTTTTAAAAGTCATATACTGATGTATAAGTACCTAATAAAACCCGAACTATATGACATAAAGACATTAACGAGCTAAGTTAGCATATTTGGACTAATAATTTAACTAAATAAGTTAAACACTTATAAAAATTACTTATTGGGCTTAACCCATTTGGTCCCAACATGTAAAGTATAAATAATGATAATAAAAGTATAAAATGAATTAATACAAGTTAATGAACTTATAATAGGCTTATTGGACCTAAAACATGTAAATAGGTAAAACTAGTAAACTAGTAAAAAGTTACCAATACATAAACACTAAAATGAGTAAATAAGAATATATAAACCCACTTAATCATCATCATATATATATAATCATCATATGTATACATAATTGTTATTTTTATAATGTCATTGGAAAAGAGTCTAAGACGAGTATTATTTGTCTAGGTTTCCGTTATTGAAGCACGTACCGTACATCCGAATCGCCGATAACTGGCTTCCCACATCAACGTGAGTTCATAGCCTCGCACTCTTTCAAATGTTTTTATGAAATGTTCTATAAACCCGCGAGGGAGATAACATGTTAGTTTTTATGAAATAGGACACTAGTTGTCCTAATTGTTTGTTTATTGATTTGGACCTGAATGATTGTATGACCTGATGAATGATTAAATGACCCGATAGATGAAATGAAATGGATTATTAAAGTTAGGTTATGTCACTAAAAGTCCAATTAGCATGAATTGTGAACTACCGGGGTTTGGTAGACGCTTATGCATATAATAGTACTATTTGGGGACGATCACCCCAGTTCGCGCCTTGACGGTTGATCCCCGTCGTGCCACATTGATTGGTAAGCGAATTTATGTATGAGAAGATTTACACAAGCGTGATAATTGTGACGACACGGTAATTTAGATGGGCAAATTGAGTTTCGGGCTAGCTACCCGTTGTTGGTTGTAGTAAGGTAACAATGTCATGCGGCTTATAATAATCCAATTAACGAAATACTTCTATACTGTAACACCCCCAAATTACCACGCAGCGGAATACCACTTTGGGGCGCTACTCATAGCACATCACACACAATTATAGAAAACGACCTCAAAAGAGACGTTAAAAATATTATACAATCTTGTCCAAAAAGTTTCCCATCCTAATATATAAAAAATCAGAGTAGCGTTGGTCCCACAAACCATTACCAATCACAATACATTAAATGCTTAAAAGCAGTTTATTCATTTCAAAGGATGGAAAAGTAAACAAAGATTTAGACAAGTAAGCACCAACTTCCTCCTCGCATGCCCCGCTGCTATCCATCTTGATTACCTGAAATACATGTGTAAAATCATCAACGCAAAGGTTGAGCAAGTCTATAGGTTTTACAAATCAATTTGAACACAAGCAAAGATTATAAGTTTGTGGCATACTTGAAGGCAACAAGCATCAAATAATAATTTGCATCAACAATAATAATTGTATATAGCATAAATTGCAATAAGCTCATGGAACCGAGCCCTTAGACACTCCCTTTAGAGGTCTGATAAGACAGGAGATTTATTAATTGTCGGTTACCTCTAGATTATTGGTACATTGCCGTATACCTGACTTCTCAATACAGTATGTTCAAACAGTGTGGAGGTCGGGCCTAAGCTTCTATGACAAGTCCACAAAAACTGAACCGGGGCGGCTTCCCCCATAGATCTATTAACTGTACTAGCGGTTAACCCATCATAGGTTAATTAACGGTCCATAATTGAGGCTTTAACAAAGGCAATCACTTAATGAAATTTAAAGGCAACCACAGGTCCATTCATAAAGGGACAAACATACCATAAAAATCTTGTGTTCTAAGTTTACAAAACATGTATTCCCCCTCGCGGGTTTTAAAAATCATTTACAAGCTAGTATAAAGCAAGGCTATAGACTTACCTTAAATGCAGACATCAGCAGAATACAAGTGTCAACACCTCACATCATATCATAACCTAATACTGCTTCTCATAATTATCCACACAGCACCACATAATCTACACGGCTTGATTCCAATAGTCGCAATACACCATAAATAGCTAATAATCATGTAACGTCAACAATATCCCTTCGCGGTTGTAATTAATTCCACAGCTATGCTCCTATCGTTCGGTGAGGTTTAAGTTTTGGTGTTTTCCCGATGGATGGTTACATCAACTCGACACAAAATAAATTAATAAAATTTAACTCGTAAAACTTTGGTGGTTGGCCAAATAAAATAAAATGATAAAATAAATCATATAATATATTTGATATATAATTTATATGTGAACATGACGCACATAATTCATGTCGTAAGTTATTATTTAGAACAAACATTTAAAAATATATTTCTTAAATTATATACTATATCCTTCGGTTGTAATAGTGTATACAAAGTTATTTTTATATAATTCAACACTCGTTCGAAAATTATTATGTAATTAAAATATATTTATCATCTATAAACGTTAAATGTCATATTACTTGGAATAATACTTTTCAAAAATTATTATATAACGGATTTATTTGTTAACTATTTCTATTATAAACGTATACATTTAGAAAATTTCAGCATGACCTTGCCGTTTTTATAACGTTTCCATGTATATAAAATACATAATTTTTCCCAAATTTCTCAATCAATATTTCAATTAATATTTTCCTCAAACAATACAATTAATATATTAAATATATATTCTCACCATTAATATTTTAATTACCTTCCATATCTCTTAAACTAATTACTTTCCATTTTTAATCAATACCTTAATTAATATATTAATTATCCCCATCAATATTTTAACTACTTTCCATATATCATTAAATAATTTTATATTTTAATATACCATTTATTAATAATAATATTAATAACAACACTCTTTTAAATATGTATTTATTTATTATTTTTTATAAGTCCTCAAATAATTATATATCTCATTTTATCAAATAATAATAATTATTATTATTATATTTTCAGACTTCTTACACTCTATTATTTTATTATACCATTTTATTTATTATAATCCATATCTCCTTAAATATTACTTATAAAACCAAATATAATTATATTTATTTATTATAGTACACCCCTTTTTACATAATAATAACAGTAATAAAAATAACTTATTAAATAATTGATTATAATTTTATTTATTCCTTTATTCATTACACTTTTATTTATTTATTTTCTTTTACACATTATAATTAAAATTTAATTATATATAAAAATATATAGATCTAGAATCAACCACCAATACACAATTTATCAACAAAAATAATCAAGGGTATCACCACCACAACTCGACACCACCATGGCGCGGCCGTGGTGGCTGTGATGAAGTCCGGCCGTCCAGCCGCCACCACAGCGGTGGTTTGGCGGTGGCAGCCCCTTGTTCTTATCAAATCATAGCCAAAAAACCACCATAGTGATAATAAAAGTAAACTAAATAAATTATTTTGTCTAATATTGATTGTAACCATCTTGCATGTATAGATCCAAAATAGATATGGGGTTTTTGGGGGTTTTTAAGGTATACCCACTTGAAACAAACATGTACCCATCACACACATACCACCAAACGGCGGCAGCGGCCTGAAAATCCACCAAAACGATGGCGGCAGCCGGCGGCGCTGGTGGCAGCGAGTGGGAGAAAGTGGGTATGGGGATTGTGTAGATCGGGGGTTTTGGAGCAATTTTTGTCTCGGCCGGAAAAGATGGTGTTCGCCGGAAAATCCGGCCGGAAAACATTTCCGGTGGAGGCGGCGGCAGCTCCGGCGGCAGCCATGGGAGAGTGGGAGAGAGAGCTTTTTTTTTTTTAGGTTGTGTGTGTTTTGTTTTGGTGAAAAATGAGTTAAAATTCCCTTTTATACTAAAAGGTGTAAATTGAAAGTGGCAAGGAGATAGAAGTTTAGGGTAGAATCTGTAAATACTTTATTTACTTTCGTAAAGTAAGCGTTCGAGGCTCGTTTGGACGACTTAACGGACGATTCAAGACACGAGACTTGTGCCATCGTTTTTAAAATCATTTTTCCAATAAATATGAGTCCTTACTTTGTCGAGTTTCGAAAACATTTGCTATTATTTATTTAATTGCTCGTTTAATCATTTATAGATATTTCGGTTAGATTTCACCGTAAAAATAAAATGTAAATTTTATTACTCACGTTATTAGCAACATTTTAGGATATAATGAAAAATAATATTCCTTCATTTTTTCAAAGTTTTCGTTTTGAATCGTTTCAACTATTATATTTTTTTATCAGTTTTGCTCAGTCCGTCGTTTAAAACGTCGATAAATATTACAAGTAATTAAAAATAAATATTTAATTTTACGAAACGTAAACGTAAAAATTTTAAATTTCTCAGTTCATAAACTAAAAGAAAATATTCAAACTAAATTTGAATTTTAGCTAACACGATCTTCGTTAAATTATCGAAAATAAATAACAAGTTTCGTAAATGTTCGAAAAATCTTAATTTAAACTTTGGTCAAAATTTTCGGGTTGTTATATCATCCACTCCTTTAGGAAGCGACGTCCCGGCGCTTAATTCGCATACGATAGTCTTCAGTCTAACAGTGAAGAGTGAAAAACAGGCAAGTCATCATCTAAGTTCCAAAGAAAGTCAAAAGATATTATATGGTACATGTTCTCTATGATCGGACGTCATTGGACAATGCCGTCTCAAGTTCTCACAACTTCGATCATTCGGCTAGATCACATGCCACATAAGTATCTAAAAGCAAAAGGTCAAACGTAAACATGAAACATAGATCTCCACTGTTGATCATCGAGAAAATCTTGAATGAACCCTTGATAATAGCAAGTAAAATTACAAAATCTTCACATCCACGATAAGTCGCCGTTGATGACTTGATCCTCAGTCAATCTACAAGTACACGCATAAATCCAGGTGACGCTTAAACAAGTCGCCTATTCTCGGAACGGTTAACGGTTCTTAAAAATTAGCTTATACAGCTCACGATCATCGAGATACATTAAAAATGGTCCATCAAAACAAATCACAACTCGAGATAAGTACAACGGGTTATTCGTACATAGATGATAATCGACGATCATCATAATGACGACGAAACTAAACGATTCTTACCAACGAAACACGATTCGAAGGAAGACGTACGCACACCAAACATCCACAAATCGAGCCAGACATACTTGGGCCCACTCATTTATAACTCCTTGTCTACACCAAAAGGCGTCCCCTTTTATGTATACAAGATTTTATAAATTTACGGTTCGGGAACTTATAACTTTCTTGTTCATATGAAAAGGCGTCCCAATCCATTTCAACAAAACGATTATAAGTCATCCTACTCAAGTATTACTATCTCTCAACACGATATCATATCAAAATACCATAGTAAATACAAGGTGTCAATAAACTTAAATCATGATTTCTGTATTCAAACGTCCCATTCCATCTGAATAAGGAAAACACGACAATCTAAGGTCCAGTGTTTAAAATTTTCTTATTCAAATGTCCCAATCCATTTAAATAAGACAACCTTAAACAACTCTTAGTTGGGCGAGTTAAAATCTATATATCTAAATGTCCCATTCCACTTAGATACAAGGCATTAAGTCACTCAACCGAATGACTACTACGAGCATATCTTTGTTGTACCCAAACTATATATATTTGATTAGGATATATATATCTTAGGTCCAACATTGGCATCCTACTTTTCGTCAATAAAACGCAGTCATATAAAAATCAATTCACACGTCGCATTACATAGAAGATGTCGCCTCGAATAAATGATTCTTCAAAATCATAAGTAGTAATGAAAACTCGAACATCGCATTTATCAATTACGTTTTGAAAGGAGATGTCCAAAAATGGCACATCACGTTACGATGATAACAATCGAACTTAAACAAGTCGATATGCGATAGGTTACGAAACCATATATACATACTCAAATTATCAAACGAGTTTCATACTCGTATTCAGATAACATAATCATCAATATCAGTGATTGGTAGTGAAACCAAATTCCAATACAAAACCGTATTATAAAATGTACGACAATCATTCAAGGAACATTGCTTCGCGTGCAATGCCTTTAAATACCATAGTATATGCATACATATACCTACTACCATTCCTACATACACATAGGTTCACATAATGACAATCAATAAAAAGTAATGCAAGAATAGCCTTACCGGAGCCATGCGGAGTAGTTGCGTGCTTAAAACCTTTTAAAACATACCAAAAGTTATAGTTTAGGACATTTTCAAAATCGACCTAGTTCTCTATAACTTGTGGCTCTGATACCAATTTTGTAACACCCCCAAATTACCACGCATCGGAATACCACTTTGGGGCGCTACTCATAGCACATCACACACAATTATAGAAAACGACCTCAAAAGAGACGTTAAAAATATTATACAATCTTGTCCAAAAAGTTTCCCATCCTAATATATATAAAATCAGAGTAGCGTTGGTCCCAAAAACCGTTACCAATCCCAATACATTAAATGCTTAAAAGCAGTTTATTCATTTCAAAGGATCGAAAAGTAAACAAAGATTTAGACAAGTAAGCACCAACTTCCTCCTCGCATGCCCCGCTGCTATCCATCTTGATTACCCGAAATACATGTGTAAAATCATCAACACAAAGGTTGAGCAAGTCTATAGGTTTTACAAATCAATTTGAACACAAGCAAAGATTATAAGTTTGTGGCATACTTGAAGGCAACAAGCATCAAATAATAATTTGCATCAACAATAATAATTGTATATAGCATAAATTTCAATAAGCTCATGGAACCGAGCCCTTAGACACTCGCTTTAGAGGTCTGATAAGACAAGAGATTTATTAATTGTCGGTTACCTCTAGATTATTGGTACATTGCCGTATACCTGACTTCTCAATACAATATGTTCAAACAGTGTGGAGGTCGGGCCTAAGCTTCTATGAAAAGTCCACAAAAACTGAACCGGGGCGGCTTCCCCCATAGATCTATTAATTGTACTAGCGGTTAACCCATCATAGGTTAATTAACGGTCCATAATTGAGGCTTTAACAAAGGCAATCACTTAATGCAATTTAAAGGCAACCACGGGTCCATTCATAAAGGGACAAGCATGCCATAAAAATCTTGTGTTCTAAGTTTACAAAACATGTATTCCCCCTCGCGGGTTTTAAAAATCATTTACAAGATAGTATAAAGCGAGGCTATAGACTTACCTTAAATGCAGACATCAGCAGAATACAAGTGTCAACACCTCACGGCATATCATAACCTAATACTGCTTCACATAATTATCAACACAGCACCACATGATCTACACGGCTTGATTCCAATAGTCGCAATACACCATAAATAGCTAATAATCATGTAACGTCAACAATATCCCTTCGCGGTTGTAATTAATTCCACAACTATGCTCCAATCGTTCGGTGAGGTTTAAGTTTTGGTGTTTTCCTGATGGATGGTTACATCAACTCGACACAAAATAAATTAATAAAATTTAACTCATAAAACTTTGGTGGTTGGCCAAATAAAATAAAATGATAAAATAAATCATATAATATATTCGGTATATAATTTATATGTGAACATGACGCACATAATGTCGTAAGTTACTATTTAGAACAAACATTTAAAAATATATTTCTTAAATTATATACTATATCCTTCGGTTGTAATAGTGTATACAAAGTTATTTTTATATAATTCAACACTCGTTCGAAAATTATTATGTAACTCATTAAAATATAATTACCATCTATAAACGTTAAATGTCATATTACTTGGAATAATACTTTTCAAAAATTATTATATAACGTATTTATTTGTTAACTATTTCTATTATAAACGTATACATTTTTAGAAAATTTCGGCATGACCTTGCCGTTTTTATAACGTTTCCATGTATATAAAATACATAATTTTTCCCACATTTCTCAATTTCAATTAATACTTTCCTCAAACAATACAATTAATATATTAAATATATATTCTCACCATTAATATTTTAATTACCTTCCATATCTCTTAAACTAATTACTTTCCATTTTTAATCAATACCTTAATTAATATATTAATTATCCCCATCAATATTTTAACTACTTTCCATATATCATTAAATAATTTTATATTTTAATATACCATTTATTAATAAAAATATTAATAACAACACTCTTTTAAATATGTATTTATTTATTATTTTTTTATAAGTCCTCAAATAATTATATATCTCATTTTATCAAATAATAATTGTTGTTCCCATTTAATCCATAACACAAGATTTAGAAGAGATATTTAGAGAGAGAAAGAGAACAAAGTAGAGAGAGAAACAAGAGAGAATTGGAAGGTTAAACACTTTTAGAGAGAGAAACAAAATGGTAACCAACACCCTCTTTCACATGTGAAAGAGGGTTATATACCCCACGGCTCTAAGGCCTTTGTGGGCTTCATCTTGGGCCGGGCTTGGCTTTATTTTGGGCTTACGCCCCTAACTTATATAATATTAGCTTAAAGTCCAAGCCCAGTTTTCCCGACTAACCTATTACAATACAAGACTTTTTAACGACTAAGATGACCTATTACATTCTTGTTCGACTATATAAAATATAGGGCTAACAATCTCCCCCAATGTATCGGTCATCTTAAAATGCTTAAAAAGCATAAGATGGTTGAGTGAATACATTCTTGTAGAGGAGATCTTCCTGCTTTGGTCTTGTATCTTGGTCTTGATCTTGTTTGTAACAGCTTTGTTCCTTCATGCTTTCGTGATCTTTATCTTGAGCCTTTGTCATTTGACTTTGAGTGCTTGAGATCTTCATCTGTACTCCTTGTGACTAAGATGACCTATTACATTCTTACATTCTTAGGTATCTTGATTATCGCCATCTTGTGCTCTTGTGACTTCTGAATCGACATCGGTTGCACAGCTACGCCACCTTCTTGATATGCAGCAACATATATAGACACGGATGAAATGGCTTTGAACATTTCACCCTAACTCGGTAGCGTTTTACCTCCGGTCGGTGAAGACCGTTAAACGGTATTAAATACCGTACCTGTGATCAGGTAGATTCGATTAAGAACCTCCTTGACAGGGTTTCCCGGCGGTAGTAGCCAGTTCTCTTTACTCGACCGTCTCAAAGCAGATTGCGAACGTAAAGAGTCAATCATAAGGATAAATTATCCGTCTGATTAGAGTCGTCAATTCCGATTTCCTGGAACAAGTTTGATTCTAAAAGAATCGCACCATTGTTGCTTTCCAGTTTGTCACAAGCTTGATTCATAGAGAATCTTGCGAGTTACCTACCGCAGTGCTGTTTGATGTTGACACTGGAAGGATTTCCATTCGTCACTGTGAACACTAATGAGTGTCACTCTGAATGTTCTGGCAAGATCACATGGATTTTGCGAAGAAACCTGGAATCAAGTTTGAATCAATTAAGAATCCAAACTTAGTTGCTTTCCAGTTCTCACAAGTTTGATTCGTGTAAAATCGCACAAGTTACCTACCATGAGCTTGTTTGATGCTGGCTCAAGCAGGATTTCCATCTTCATTGTGAATCGTATCACTCAGATGTTCTGGCAATATCACAAGGATAATGCGTAGGACTCGATTGTGTCCTAATGAGATGATAAATTGATCTCGTTTGGCTCTAGACTCAATAAGTTCATTTTGGTAATCGGAGGCTGGAGCAGACTGCCACCTTTTCAATATTAACTGACTCGGAGTGAGAAAGTCAATAGATACGTGTTGATCTCCGTGACAATGAGACAAGTTTCTTTTAAGAGAAACTCGAATGGCTGGGAAGGGTTGTGCATTGCATCACTGGGTCCATGATGACTTGTCTTCAATAGATGTGTTGACCCGGTTTCTGCCTAAGTTGCATAGAATATTCAACTCCTTCAATGCTTACCAATACGTCATCATTAGCACCTTGTTGTGATTGTTCCAGTGCTAACTTAAGTACTTGGTCCGCATTCAGCTTCATTCCACTCCATCTTTCCTAAGGACAACTATTTCTAGCTATGGAATGTCCTTGGGTAGATCCCCCCGGTTCTGGTTGGATCATAGGACTTAGTTTCCTATCCTAAACCACCTTTTGACTCCATCGTTCCGTCGTGGATAGTAGGTTGTTTTGGGTATAGATCGTAACCATAAACCATTGAAAACCATTCAAAGTGCTTGATAAAAATCAAAACTTTTAACACTTTGAAAGTTTTATCTTTTCGAAAAGCTCCCCCTACACACATGCATCGATATACGAAATAGTTTGGCATGTGAAGGAAAGAGTTGCACTTGAGTCTTTAAGATCACATGTTGCGATATATTACATTTTAATCACATTTTCTCCCCCTATCTCTAATATAAAAACATCATATTAGAGATACTAATTGATTAAAATATGACAATTTCTGAAAACCGATTGGGAGAGAAACATGTGTGCACGTATGAAGCATGGAACATTTTCAGCCGGGTCGCTCCCCCTCAACAATATATGTGTGTCTTGAGACAAAATCTGACAAAATTTTAGAAAAACGACACCACAAAATATGTTGAGGTACGGAGTTGAGATGCCTTTTCCGATATAATATATTACATTTGACAATTTCATATCATTTTCGGAATGTGTTGGATACATAAAATATGACAATTTTAGAGATGTACCCAACAACATTAAAAGGCTTGATTTTAAAACGCTCCCCCTCAAAAATTGATCAAAATAACATATGATAATTTTGAGATATAAAAACCACTTATGAGGAAGGGAGTGTTGAACACACAATTTTGAAAGATTTAGAAAAACCTTTTGAGAAATTCTTGAAAAATTGTGTTCAACGATTTTAAATAATCAGGATAGAAGACTTCTCTTCTATTGATTAGGGAAAGCGCACTGAAACGTACACTCCCCTTTCGGGTCCGTTTTTCATGAGCTCAAAACTTTGATTGTTTTGTGACTAGCTCATGACCGAGAAAAATAAATTTCCCGTTGTAAAGGATAAGTTATCATCCGTGATAAACTTTCCTTAAGTTGAAGTTCGAGTTCTAAGCTGACATTTACTTAGAAATCGTTTTTCATGAACTTAAAAACTTTGAATGTTTTTATGAGAAGCTCATGACCGAGAAATATGAATTTCTCGTTAAGAAGGATAAGTTATCGTCCGAGATAAACTTTCCTTAGTTGAGGTCCGAGTTCTAAGTTGTGATGCGCCTAGAAGTCATTATGAGAGAATATCAAGCAACTTCATTTGCCAAAACCTCCAAGTCTTCTAGAGTCATATACTTCATACCAAGACGGCCAACGAGATACGCAAACCTATCTTTCGATAGAGCTTTTGTAAACAAGTCTGCCAGCTGGTACTCAGTTCTGACAAAGTATAATTCCACGATGCCGCGTTCCACTTGTTCCTTGATGAAGTGATATCTGACATCGATGTGCTTGGTGCGGGAGTGTTGAACCGGATTGCAAGATATGGCTATGGCCGACTTTGAGTCACAATACATAGGTATTTTATCAAAGTGGAAGCCATAATCCGTGAGTTGAGTTCTCATCCAAAGGACTTGAGCACAACACGCGGATAGAGCCACATATTCTGCTTCAGCTGATGAGAGCGAAGTGCAATCCTGCTTCTTTGACGACCAGCTGACAAGCTTGTCTTCCCCTAGAAATTGTATGCTACCAGAAGTGCTTTTACGACTATCAAGACAACCTGCGTGATCAGAATCTGAAAAAGCCGTTAGATGAAAATCGGTTTCCCTCGGATACCAGAGTCCCATGTGAATGGTATTCTTAAGGTACCGAAAGATCCGTTTAACCTCTTTGAGGTGCTTTTGAGTAGGTCTGGCTTGATATCGTGCACAATAGCATGTGGCATGATGAATATCAGGCCTGCTGGCTGTAAGGTACATAAGTGACCCGATCATACTGCGATATCACGTTTGATCTACGGGATATGAGTACAAGTCAGCGTCTAGGGATGTGGTCGACAATGGTGTACCAACGCGAGCACATGAGGTCATACCATGCTTTTTAAGTATCTCTTGAGCATACTTAGCTTGGTTAATGAAGATACCACGTGGGGATTGATGAATCTGGAGGCCTAAAAAGAATTTTAGCTCCCCCATCATTGACATTTCAAATCTGTTGTGCATTAATTTTTCAAAACGTTTTGAAAGTTTTGGGTTCGTAGAACCAAAAATAATGTCATCCACATAAACTTGCACCAGCATTATGTCATCCCCATATTTATTAGTAAAGAGAGTAGGATCAATAGAACCTTTGGAGAATCCTTTGGACACCAAGAAGTTTGAAAGTTCTTCGTACCATGCCCTTGGAGCTTGTTTAAGTCCATATACAGCCTTCTTGAGACGATAGACTTTGTCAGGATGATGAGGATCGACGAATCCTTCCGGCTGATTCACATACACTTCTTCCTTCAAATGACCGTTGAGAAAAGCTGTTTTGACGTCCATCTGAAAAACCGTGAAGCCCTTATGTGCAGCATAAGCAAGGAATATCCTGACTGCTTCCAAACGAGCGACTGGAGCGAATGATTCATCGTAGTCTATGCCTTCTTGTTGACGGTATCCCTTAACCACAAGACGAGATTTGTTTTTGATGATGGTTTGTTCTTCATCCAGTTTGTTTTTCCAGATCCATTTGAAATCTAAAATTGACATTCCATAGGGTCGGTCAACAAGTTCCCAAACATTTAGGCGTTCAAACTGATGAATTTCGTCTTGCATTGATTCAATCCACGTATGATCAGTCATGGCTTGTTTGATGTTTGTAGGTACAGTTGAACTCACGGTGAGTGCATACATACACACATCGCCATTGGTTTCGAGTTGTCTGCGTGTTCGAACCGGTTGTGAAGGATTTCCAATGACTTGCACCAATGGATGATCACGTGTCCAATGGTGAGTGGATGGATATGGTTGGTAGAATGTATGCATGTTGGTCGGATCAACATGTTGAGTAGAAGACTCTCCGACTTCTTGTACCGGTGTACCGAACGGATTGATAAATTCTTCATCGTCAGGTTGTGCATCGACTGCTTGATTGTTGTTACCTCCTTCAGCATTGACAGTTGGTGATGTTGGTTGTATGACTGTTTCTGGAGTTTGTTGAGTATCTAATGGAATATTCTCTTGAGCAACGGTTGCTGAAGTAGAGGCAGTTGTGTCTTTTTGACTTTGTTCGGGTGCATCAGTAGTATTGACAGCGGAAGGCTTTGACACAACTTGATTGTTTCCATAGTAATATTCATCAAACATTGGATCATATAAGTCAACCAACTCATTCATATGTGTCGTATCCGTCGAGTCTGCTGTAGGAGTACTTTGTTGACATTCTTGCACGGGACGTACACTGTTTTGTGTAGGTGCCATCGCTGGACATTGAGGTGCGGGACTTGAGCTGTTGTGATCAAGTACCATTAGTGGCAATTCGTCAAATTTCACATGAATTGTTTCGACGATAATCTTTGTTCTCTTGTTATAGACCCGATATCCTTTCGACAATGTCGCATACCCCACAAAAATACATGCATCACCTTTTTCTTTCATCTTGTCGAGATTCTCACCGTCTTTAAGGATGTAGCATAAAGATCCAAATACGTGAAAGAATTTGACAGTAGGTTTCCTGCCATTGATGATGTGGTAAGGTGTCTTTTCATGTCTAGGGATAACGAGAGAACGATTCTGAGTATAACAGGCAGTTGCAATTGCTTCAGCCCAGAAGAATAGCGGTAATTTTGAAGCAGAGAGCATTGTTCGAGCAGCCTCAACCAAAGTACGGTTCCGCCTTTCGACAACGCCGTTTTGTTCAGGAGTTCGAGCAATAGACGTTTGATGTTCGATGCCTTCTTCTTGAAAGTAAGATTGCAAGTTCTTGTTCAAAAATTCAGTACCCCTATCCGTTCTTACGGTTAAGACTTGAGCTTGAAGATTGCGTTGTATCATCTTGAGAAAGTTTTTGAGAACCTCTGGTGTTTCATCTTTGGACCTTAAGAAGAAAGTCCATGTGTATCTAGAGTAATCATCAACAATCACTAGAATATACTTTTTCCCGTTAATACTCTCTACACGCATGGGACCACATAAATCCATGTGTAGAAGTTCCAATCGTCCTTTTGAGCTTGGGGTAGTCTTTGTTTTGAAAGACTTCCGTTTTGCTTTCCCCAACTCACAAGAAGAACAAAGATGGTCTTTGACGAATTTCAACTTAGGAAGACCGGTCACAATATCATTCTTCGAAAGCAAGTTGATGGTGTCAAAGTTGAGATGTGACAATCGTTGATGCCATAACCATGCTTGAGATGATGAAGCTTTAGCCATTAAGCAAATCGGATTTGTTGAAGATGTGTCTTGAAGAGTTACTGTGTAGAGATCAGAACCACGAGAACCTGTAAGAAGGTCATTCCCATCGTAGTCTCTAACATAGCAAGTAGATTTCCGAAAAGCCACTTCCAAATCCGCATCACAAAATTGACCAACCGAGAATAAATTGTGATTCAGTCCCTCGACGTAATAAACCCGTTTTATAGTGATATTCCCTTGAACCAAGTCTCCATATCCGAGTATCGGTGCAAATTGATCATTTCCAAACCGTACCGTACCCAGAAACTTCTCCACGAAGTTAATGAGAAGCTTGAGATTGCCCGTCATGTGCTTTGTGCACCCGGAGTCCATTATGAATAGGATGAGTTCGACGAGCTGCAGAAGAATTAGAAGACAATGTAGCATTTGACAAATGGGAGCCCTTGATAGAAACGGGTTCCAAAATAGTAGTGGACCTAGATTCTAAAGGCAAGCTAACATTCATAGACCCAATTAGAATGGGGGTTGTCTTAGGTACCCATTTGTATCCAGGTGGTGTAAATCTTGAATACCCCCGTGTACATGTCCTAATCATGTTCTCATAAAGCTTCTTTAACCTGCTTTGTTTACGTAGAGTAGTGGATTCTAACGCACTTAGTTTCTTAAGTGGTTGCTCAGTGGATTGGTTCAAAGTTCTTGTGGGTTTACTAGTACTAGTGGGCACAGGAATAGGCTTCCTAGTTCTAGTATTCACGCCATTATGATTAAGAGCACAAGCATCATGATTGATAGTACGAACACATTTTCCACATTCAACACAAACAACTTCAACATTCGAGGTCTTAGCATTTAAACTGTCATTACAAGCAGTTACAGACGTTTTATTCTTAGAAAACTTAAAATTCCTACGGTGATCTTCTACTTCATTCTTCTTCCCTTGACTATTGTTAGGCATGACTCTATCTTCAACTCTAGTTCTCTTAAGCTGTGGTCCGCTAACACTAGTAGTGGGATTTACTCCTGTAGAAGAAGACATACGTTGATTAGTTTTCCTAGTATTCTGAGGTAACTGCGTTGTTCCAGTTTGAGTGGACCTAGTGTTCATCTTATACATTCCAGGTGCTATCACATTAGTGCTCTTATCATTTCCTATCTTAGGCAAAGTCTGTGGAGATTGTCCCAAAATAGATGATTTGGGGCATTTAACCGCATTCGGTTGACGAACGGCGGATGGTCTTCCCAAAACAGACTTTCCTTTCATTTTCTCAATGAGTTTCTGTAACTCACTTATGGCTATGTCCCTTTCTTTTAGCTGAGCTTTCAAATCATTTATTTCGAAATCTTTTTCATTCAGTAGACGAAACGAAGAAGCTGACATTTCTTGACACTTTTTATGATTATGAGATTTTTCACCTTTTTGTAAAGCAAGTTCAAGAGAAATGGAGTGTTTCTCAAGTTGAGAAAAGCTTTTCGAAAGTTTGTTATATGACTGAATTTGTTTTGAAAGCTCTACTTCAAGATTGCGACATTTCTCGTCTGATTCTGACACTAGACATGCTACATGACAATATTGATCAAGATCGGTATACACACCAAGTATAGCATTCATATGGTCAGCATAAAAGTATTCCTTAGAAAGTCGATCAATTTCGTTAGAAAGTTGGTGTTCTTGTGTCTTTAATTTAGTTTGAAGAAAATCAACTTCATCTTCAAGAGATTTAACATAACTTAAATCAGTTAACATTTCCTCAGTGAGAGCTGTATAAAACATTTCCACATTTTTTGAAAGATCATCAATGGTTGGAACAATACATTGTTGAATGACGACTTCTACTTGTGGGTTAGGTTTAATATTCCAAATGGTATCCCTAGAAACTTTTTCATAGTCGACGACACCTTTGTACAAATTTAAAACCCCTTGTTTTATAAACTCAAATTGCTGAACACTTTTGCTTTTCTCATTCCATTTACGTTTTTCATCCAAAATTCGCTTTTCTAACAAAATTGATTGCTTTTTGAAACTCCTTTTTAAAGAAACTTTCTTTTGTGGTTCATCACTTGGTGGTGGAACACTATTATACATCTTTTGTTCTTTTGAAAGTTCTTTTTGAGGGACAAACTTAATATGATTGTTAGAATCAGAAAGGTTTATTAAATCACTTAAGTTTGATCGACTTTCTTCTTGTTGACGAATGATTTCGTCGCAAGCAGGGGAAAGCATAAGAGCAAGATTATCAACATAACAACCGATATCATAAAGAGCAGGCTTGGTACTTTGAGCTTTCTTGAGATATTCAGGCTTGACAAAACTCGTTTTCATATTTCTATTGAGCATATTCATAGTTTGAATAGACTGACCTGTTTTGTAAACAATGTTGTTTAACGTGTCGACTCTCTTTTCCAAAGCAAGAATTTTTTCAATATCCTTTTCTTCACGAGTTTTATAAAGCTCAGTTTGTTCTTTGTTAACCGACTCTAATTCAGTAATTTGGAGTTTATGTAGCAACAGTTGTTCTTCAAGTTCCGATATCTTCTGTTTTGACATATGAATTTCGTGTGTTACTTCAGAACAATATTGTTCGTTGAGCACCTTACGTTCATATACCAAACCATTAGCTATTGCAACCCGTCGATCAGCTTCTTTTACATAATCACACTCTTTAAGCCTGTCTATCTCCTCGGCTAAGGATGTGTTTGCTTGCTTCAAACGTTTATTAGCATCTTTGTTTACCTCAATTTCATGTTTTAAAGAATCAATTATAGACGCAAGCAAATCACGGTCCTCATCCGAGTCAGTATCCTGAACAGCTTTTCTGTCATCATTACACATATGCTGTGAATCCGTAGAGATATTGATATCCTCCGTGTCCATTACATATGTGTCATTAATGCTTTCGGGTTGCTCAGGATGCCGTCGTTCATTAGCAAACACATTATAGTTATCATGTGATGGTACCTTTTCAAGTGGCTCAGAATCATAGATGGGTCCAGAAGTATCATCAGTCTCTGGGATCACTTCTTGAATCTTTGCCATGTACACATAATGTGCCTCTAACTCTTGATCATCGGCTTCATCATCAGTGTCATCACGCCAGTCAACTTCATCTGCTGTGAGTGGAATTCCTGCTTCTTCTTTCTTACACAGCAACATCTTTTCCTTGTGATACCCTGAGTCCTTAACCCATTTTGGCTTCTTGCATTCCCTAGCCATGTGCCCGAATCCCTTACAGTTGAAGCATTGAATCCCAGTCTTCTGCACAACCGTAGTGCCTACAGTATCTCTAGCCCCAACTTGATTCAGCATCCTCTGATTATCATACCTAACATCACGATCATACCTAGGTGCATGATCAACTTCCTTATATCTAGCATTGGATGATGATCTGAGGTTGTTGTTGGTAGGTTTGTAGATCTTCTTATAAGTTGTGGTGAGTAAAGACATGAGTTCTTCAATCTTCTTATCCCTCGAAGTTTGTTCATCATCACTGTCTCCATCTGACTCGGTGTCATACTTTGGAGGTGGAGTGGGGACAATTTCTTTTGCTTTGTGTTTAGCAGCAACTAGAGGTTTGGTGGATGAGCTTGATGACTTTGAGGAATGAGTAGGTGGTTGTTGACGGGGAACGGGTTTTGTTGAAGTAGCAGCGACAAAAGCAATAGAATTAGTAGACCGTTCTGCCTTTTCAGACCTTAGTTCATTCACTTCATTCTGATGTTGTTTCAAGATATCATAAAGTTTGTGGTAAGATATAGTCTTGATATCCTCCCTTTGTTTGACCAAAGTCACAAACCTTTGCCATTCCGGTTTGAGTTGAAGTAGAAACTGAACATTGGCATGATGATTGGAGATTGTGCACTGATTTCTGACAAGCTCATTCATCATTTTATAGAATCTCGAGTAATATGAGTCAATGGATTCACCATCTTCAGATGTGAATTTTCCAAACTCCCAAAGTAGATTAGTCTCGAGATCTTGAACATTGATCGACTCACCTTGCTTCAATCGATGAATTGCATTCCACATTTCCATAGCATTAGGACATGCATCAACTGTGGAATAGATGTCGTTATCAATTCCAGTGAGTATGAAGTTTACAGCATCAGCTTCAGCTTGGAGGAGTTTCTTTTTCTCAGCAGAACATGTGTCAAAATCCTCCATAGCTCGTATGGTTGATGAAGTACCATCCTCTGCCTGTGTGGTAATTGGTTTGAATTCAAAAACTGGAGGTGGATTCTCAAGGCAGTGACGAAGAGCAGTTCGGTTTTCTTTTCCGTCGAGAAATCTGAGAAAACGAGATCTCCATTGAACGTAACAACCGGCAGTGAGCACAGGTGGATTACCGTTGCCACCTTGTTCCAAACGAATTTGATTAGCAGTTGCAATGTTGATGTTGTTGTTAGACATGGTGAATACTTGTGAATGAATTGCAGATCTTAGTGGATTTGTTGTGATGATGTGTGGTTAAAATTGAAATTCCGAAATTTCCAGAAAAAATTTTTCTCAGTCCGACAATAAATTCCTCAGTCTGACAAAACGGTAAGCCGAAAAATTTTGTATCGCCAAATTTTGAATTTGAGTTAGAAATAGCCAAAAACTAATAGGGAAAAAATTTGATTTTACTTGACCTAAAAATTTTAACTCTTTTTTTTTTTTTTCTTTTTTTTAATCTTCGTGTAAATGATGTTCCTAAACTAGTCTAGATAGTGGCTAAGTCTAAAAATTACTCAAACAAAATATCCATCGAAATGTCCATCGGAATGTTCAGATCGGAATGTCCTATCGCAATGTTCAGATCGGAATGTTCTGTCGGAATGTTCTGTTGGAATGTGGCTGTCGGAATGTTCAGATCGCAATATGCTGTCTCAATGTTAGATCGGAATGTGGCTGAGAAAAATTGGACAGAGTAACGACTTAACAAAACCCTTAAAACCCGTCGGAATCCCAGATCGCAATGCACGATCGGAATATCCAGATCGGAATAAGGTATCGCAATACAGTGATCGCAAAGTAGAATCCTAAGATTATTGCGATCAAATCCCCCACAATTGTACTTTCCGATGGTGACACTTGCTTGAATTTCGGAATGAAGAAAAACAAGAAATTTCGCAACTTTTGATCCAAAAAATTTGTGTTTTAGCCAAAACCAAGATACCCAAATCACTACTACTAGTATGTATATGATTTGTATCAAGAAAAGACCATAAAAACACAAAAAGAAAGATGGGACGTGAGATATGGATCAAAGAAGCCACCAAAAATCAAGAACACCACATACGAATCTATAATCACCAATCCACTATAGGCTCTTGATACCAAATGTTGTTCCCATTTAATCCATAACACAAGATTTAGAAGAGATATTTAGAGAGAGAAAGAGAAGAAAGTAGAGAGAGAAACAAGAGAGAATTGGAAGGTTAAACACTTTTAGAGAGAGAAACAAAATGGTAACCAACACCCTCTTTCACATGTGAAAGAGGGTTATATACCCCACGGCTCTAAGGCCTTTGTGGGCTTCATCTTGGGTCGGGCTTGGCTTTGTTTTGGGCGCACGCCCCTAACTTATACAATATTAGCTTAAAGTCCAAGCCCGGTTTTCCCGACTAACCTATTACAATACAAGACCTTTTAACGACTAAGATGACCTATTACATTCTTGTTCGACTATATAAAATATAGGGCTAACAATAATTATTATTATTATTATATTTTTAGACTTCTTACACTCTATTATTTTATTATACCATTTTATTTATTATAATCCATATCTCCTTAAATATTACTTAAAAAACCAAATATAATTATATTTATTCATTATAGTACACCCTTTTTTACATAATAACAACAGTAATAAAAATAACTTATTAAATAATTGATTATAATTTTATTTATTCCTTTATTCATTACACTTTTATTTATTTATTTTCTTTTACACATTATAATTAAAATTTAATTATATATAAAAATATATAGATCTAGAATCAACCACCAATACACAATTTATCAACAAAAATAATCAAGGGTATCACCACCACAACCCGACACCACCATGGCGCGGCCGTGGTGGCTGTGATGAAGTCCGGTCGTCCAGCCGCCACCACAGCGGTGGTTTGGCGGCGGCAGCCCCTTGTTCTTATCAAATCATAGCCAAAAAAACCACCATAGTGATAATAAAAGTAAACTAAATAAATTATTTTGTCTAATATTGATTGTAACCATCTTGCATGTATAGATCCGAAATAGATATGGGGTTTTTGGGGGTTTTTAAGGTATACCCACTTGAAACAAACATGTACCCATCACACACATACCACCAAACGACGGTAGCGGCCTGAAAATCCACCAAAACGACGGCGGCAGCCGGCGGCGCTGGTGGCAGCGAGTGGGAGAAAGTGGGTATGGGGATTGTGTAGATCGGGGGTTTTGGAGCAATTTTTGTCTTGGCCGGAAAAGATGGTGTTCGCCGGAAAATCCGGCCGGAAAACATTTCCGGTGGCGGCGGCGGCAGCTCTGGCGGCAGCCATGGGAGAGTGGGAGAGAGCTTTTTTATTGAGGTTGTGTGTGTTTTGTTTTGGTGAAAAATGAAAGAAAATGAGTTAAAATTCCCTTTTATACTAAAAGGTGTAAATTGAAAGTGGCAAGGAGATAGAAGTTTAGGGTAGAATCTATAAATACTTTATTTACTTTCGTAAAGTAAGCGTTCGAGGCTCGTTTGGACGACTTAACGGACGATTCAAGACACGAGACTTGCGCCATCGTTTTTAAAATCATTTTTCCAATAAATATGAGTCCTTACTTTGTCGAGTTTCGAAAACATTTGCTATTATTTATTTAATTGCTCGTTTAATCATTTATAGATATTTCGGTTAGATTTCACCGTAAAAATAAAATGTAAATTTTATTACTCATGTTATTAGCAACGTTTTAGGATATAATGAAAAATAATATTCCTTCATTTTTTCAAAGTTTTCGTTTTGAATCGTTTCAACTATTATATTTTTTTTATCAGTTTTGCTCAGTCCGTCGTTTAAAACGTCGATAAATATTACAAGTAATTAAAAATAAATATTTAATTTTACGAAACGTAAACGTAAAAATTTTAAATTTCTCAGTTCATAAACTAAAAAAATATTAAAACTAAATTTGAATTTTAGCTAACACGATCTTCGTTAAATTATCGAAAATTAATAACAATTTTCGTAAATGTTCGAAAAATCTTAATTTAAACTTTGGTCGAAATTTTCGGGTTGTTATATATACGCACCGAATTACGATATATTGCCTGACTAGCAATACGGGGTCTTATTATTGATTTTATGTTCGTGTTTTGGTTTTCCATAACCATATTCATATAACGGTTTTTATTTAACTCTATACAACGTTATAAAACGTATTGTATGATGTTTTTAACGACAATGGTTCGTATAAGGATTTTGAAGGCAAAAGCCTATATTATATTTTTGATAAGGATTTGTATAAAATGACTTTGGCTATTTTATGGCCTATAACAAAGATTGGTACAAAATGATTTTCGGTAATAATTTTATACTGATGTTATATTGATGGATTTCATTAAACTCTATGAATTCACTCGGCGTTTTTGCTGACCTTTTCTTTAACATGTTTTATCTCAGGTACTTGAAGGTAATTCTCGGGAAGACAACAAGAATTCATGGCCCGCACCTAAATAATTATTTCCATTCAAATGCTTTGTAAAACCTGTATTAAATACAATGACTTGGGACCTATGTAATTTTGATATTTATGAATGGAAATGCTTTATTATTAAACGACGTGATTTTTATGCATTGTCTATGATGTGAGTAATGTGCTATCCCGTAACACCAACGAGTCTTCCGCTGTATTGAATTGTGTAAATTTGGGGGTGTTACATGTTTAGATTTAAAACCGAGTAATAAACAAACCCCCAATTGGACCGAAACCTTAATTTTGCAAATTGGAGTAATTGATGTAATTAACAGGTTTTTATGAAAGAAAACACTAATCAATTATGTTTAAACATTAGATATATCGAAACCCCCACTTAGTTCGAAATCCTAATTTCGTAAATCGTACCATATGATATAATTAACAAGATTTTATGGATATAAACATTAATTACTTGTAATTAAACACTAGATATATCGAAACCCCCAATTAATTCGAAACCCTAAACCTAATTTAGTTAGATCCGAGCAAACCCTTTTGATAAATGAATAAATCTTGTGATTTAAACAAATAAAAACCTTTGTTATGTTCGAAGTTATGAACAAGTATACACCAAAAACGTTTTCTTTTAAATAAAGAGGAAACAAACTTATCTTTATGATGATTCATCATCAAATCCATTAAGAAAAACGCCCTAGAACGCCATATGAATCTGATTAAGAGAATGATATGAGGATAAAACCCATGTCTAGCAATTTATAGACGAGTAGGAACACATCTTTTGATCTATGTAAATCGGATTAAGGTTGTTGATCATACTTGTGTAAATCTGGATAAAGCTATTAACCAGGAGAGAGAGAGGAATATTAGACGAGGTGAGGATATGTGTGTGTTGGGGCGTGTTTAATGAACAGACAGAGAGACACCAAAGCATATAAAACGTGCCCTTGTATTTTATTATTTGTATCGCCCATTGACGGGCTTGGTAAACCAGTTATGGGCCATGAAAACTTTATGGAAACATAATTAACTTGGGCCACATAATATAACCCTTGGGCCAGCTGTATGGTTACATACATGGGCCGAACCATGTTATATGTATTGGGTTGTTGGGTTAAAAAGGTAAAAAGCCCACTTAATAAATTAACGAGTTCATACTTCGTATTTCCCGTAAACAAAATGTTGTCAAGCACAACTAGGATGTCATGCATGCATTCGGTATTATTTGTCGTTTTCATGACACAAACTTTACACTTAACTAGGTCGCGGATAACGTGGTCGTATTCTCGAGCTCTCTTGCATTTTCATCAATTTGCTTAACTAACGAGGTGAATTTATAGCCCCACTTTTAATTGCTTTTAACTCTTTAGGGTGAGAACATTGCTTGTTTTTACGGATGAACATAAGTACCTTAAAACTCATACGTGCCTACATGATGTCTAAGTAGCGATACCCCTAGATGCTTTAGCCCACTATCATGAACCGTTAATTACTTTGTGTAAGCGCGAATGTTATGGATACATCTATTGGGATTGGCCTCCCTATCTAATGTTGGTTGTGTGACCAAATTGGGTACAAATACATTTGAGGTTGTTACGAATACTTTGGGGTAGTATTTTCTTGGGCTCTCATATTATGTTGCTAGTACGGTTAACGATTCGTTGTCATGAGCTTAGACGTAGGATATCATGAACTTATGCTATTTAGATAATAATATTGTATTTGTTATAAGATTATTTGTCGGTTGCCTAACAAAAATCTTATGGTTCATCACATTACTTAAACTTAAACCTATAAACTCACCGACCTTTGTGTTGACGTTTTAGCAATGTATTCTCAGGTGTCAAGGCGGAGGAGTGACGTGGTTGTGCTATGGAAATTAATAAAAATTATCATGATTTAACTTCGATACTTGCTTTGGATGTATGACATTTGAAACTTCATTTATGTTATCATGATGTGTAAAAAAATTTCCTTTGGGACCAATTCTATCTTTATGTTTTATGAATGAAAATGACTTTTCTTAGTTATTCTTGTATATATGTCTCTTGGTTGTCATGATAGTCACATCCTCGTATATTTGTGCACGTGGGTCAAATTGAGGGTGTGACAGATTGGTATCAGAGCCATGGTTATAGAGAACTAGGTTACTTTTATAAAAATCGTTTTTACAAAGATTTTGGTCAAAAATGAAATTTTGAGAAAAAGAGTAATACTAGACTATAACTATCTCTCCATCTCCATGGACCACATCACTTCGTGCCTTCGACAAGTAAGTTGTAAGTTAAGATTTCGTTATATTACCTTGTTACATATATTACTACACCATTACATCCTTACGAGTACTAAATAACGTAATTTATAACTTTATGCTAAATGGTTTGTGCCATGCTATATGAACGCAAAATCGATGTTATTTCGACGCTACTTGAAATCCTATGCTTAATGGTTTGTGCCATGCTCTATGAATAAAAAATTGAATTTTGTTTCGACACTACTTTAAACTTTATGCTTAATGGTTTGTGCCATGCTATACGAATACAAAATTGAATTTTATTCCGACACTACTAGAAACTCTATGCTAAATGGTTTGTGCCATGTTTCGTGAGTGAAAAATTGATACTATTTTGACATTTCTCGAAAACCCTACGTTAAATGGTTTGTGCCATGCTATGCAAATACAATATTAATCTTGTATCAACATGTCTAAAATATTTTTTTGTGCTAAATGGTGTATGCCATGACAAACTAAAGTTACAACCTATTACAAAATTGATTTGTTCTTACACCTGCCTTTCTTGATTTGGCAGTGACATATCTATCTCGTCCGAAGATTCGTTGTACTACTTGAGCTCATCTACGGATGGAGCACGACGCGGATCCTATACTAGTGGTGCTTCACCTTTATCATCCACTCGAGGAGAGCCAAGTGATCGTGCACCTACTCGCTCTTCGCCACCGCCACTCATTTGCTAGACAAGGCGTGGCAAGGCGCCCATGATTCCTCCATCCACTTCATCATCTCATGCCCCTAAGGCCCCTCGCCAAAACCATACCACGAGGATGTCTGTGAGAGGTTCTATGATTGGGAAGAAGTTGGCCGCAAGACATGTGAGCTCTACCCGTACTACCCGCAAGTCTTAAAAGTCACCATCTGTGAGAGTGCCCCCAAGGCACAATGCCTCTTTTAGACCCACCATGCCCATGCCACCCCCACCTTGCGGCCTTAATGGAGCCGAATGCTCCGCGGCCACCGAGGCTCGTGGAATGCCCCCTCATCGTTTTACTAGGCTTGCAACCTTGCGAAGCAAGGTGACCCACGTGCTTCGTAATTTGGGTGGTTTGTCTCATGAGTCATTGGTTCGACTCGAGACTTGTTACGAGGCAGTCATCACAGATTTGGGTAGGAATGCTCCACCCCCACCTGACCATCTCGCGGGACTAGCTAGGAGGGTCGAGGACCAACACTATGAGATTGGAGCTTTGCGCACCCTTCTGCATAGGGCATTGATTGATTTATCTGAGAGGATTGCCGCCCTTGAGAACCGTTTCTATTAGACTTATGTTTAGTTCATTTGTGTACACTTTCATTCCAAATTTTCTCTCCATGTGCTGTAATCCCTAAGAAATTTAAAACTATGTGTTAACTCTTTGTATTTCTTTTTTTCGTGGAATTAATTATTTGTACACTACATAACTTGTTGATTATCACTTCATTGGATGCTATATCGTGTTTTCTGACATACTTGTACTCTCTAGCCATGAACTCGTAATACTAACCTTGCCATAAGCTTTGTTGTGAAATTAGGACTATGGCACCAAAAACCCGCAAGAATAGAGCCGACCCGACTCCGACCGCACCCATCACTATCGACCCATCGGTGTTGAGCCAAATGATAGCAGATGGAGTTGCCGCCGCCCTTGCCGCCAACGAGACAAATCCAAGCACGCAAGAGGAAACTAATCTAGTGCCAATTCTGGTACCTCCTACTCGTGCGTGCTCGTACAAGGAGTTTCACTCATGCTTCACTAGCACCTTTAATGGCACCGAAGGTGCCGTGGGCCTTGCACGATGGATTGAGAGACTCGAATCTCAATTTAGCGTGAGCAATGTAGCCGAAGGTGACAAAGTGAAGTTTAGCTCTAGCACTTTGATTGATGGTGCATTGACTTGGTGGAATATTCATGTGAAAGCCATCGGTTTGGAAGCGGCCAATGCTACTCCTTGGGCTCATTTCAAGGGAATGCTTCTCAAAATGTATTGCCCTAGGAATGAAATGAAAAGATTGGAAGCCGAGCTGTGGAACCTCTGTGTGCATGGAGTTAACTTGATGGCTTACACTCAACGATTCCAAGAGTTGAGATTGATGTGTCCCGAAATGATACCAAATGAGACACGAGCCGTGTAAAGATTCATCGTTGGACTACCACCTTTGATGATACCCACATACCCGCAAGTCTTAAAAGTCACCATCCGTGAGAGTGCCCCCAAGGCACAATGCCTCTTTTAGACCCACTATGCCCATGCCACCCCCATCTTACGACCTTAATGGAGCCGAATGCTCCGCGGCCGCCGAGGCTCGTGGAATGCCCCCTCATCGTTTTACTAGGCTTGCTACCTTGCGAGGCAAGGTGACCCACGTACTTCGTAATTTGGGTGGTTTGTCTCATGAGTCATTGGTTCGACTCGAGACTTGTTATAAGGCAGTCATCACAGATTTGGGTAGGAATGCTCCACCCCCACCCGACCATTTCACGGGACTAGCTAGGAGGGTCGAGGACCAACACTACGAGATTGGAGCTTTGTGCACCCTTCTACATAGGGCATTGATTGATTTATCCGAGAGGATTGCCGCCCTTGAGCACCGTTTCTATTAGACTTATGTTTAGTTCATTTGAGTACACTTTCATTCCAAATTTTCTCTCCATGTGTTGTAATCCCTAAGAAATTTAAAACTATGTGTTAACTCTTTGTATTTCTTTTTTTCGTGGAATGAATTATTTATGCACTACATAACTTCTTGATTATCACTTCATTGGATGCTATATCGTGTTTTGTGACATACTTGTACTCTCTAGCCATGAACTTGTAATACTAACCTTGCCATAAACTTTGTTGTGAAATTAGGACTATCGCACCAAATACCCGCAAGAATAGAGCCGACCCGACTCCGGCCGCACCCATCACTATCGACCCATCGGTATTGAGCCAAATGATAGCCGATGGAGTTGTCGCCGCCCTTGCCGCCAACGAGACAAATCCAAGCACGCAAGAGGAAACTAATCTAGTGCCAATTCCGGTACCTCCTACTCACGCGTGCTCGTACAAGGAGTTTCGCTCATGCTTCACTAGCACCTTTAATGGCACCGAAGGTGCCGTGGGCCTTGCACGATGGATTGAGAGACTCAAATCTCAATTTAGCGTGAGCAATGTCACCGAAGGTGACAAAGTGGAGTTTAGCTCTAGCACTCTGATTGATGGTGCATTGACTTGGTGGAATATTCATGTGAAAGCCATCGGTTTGGAAGCAGCCAATGCTACTCCTTGGGCTCATTTAAAGGTAATGCTTCTCAAAAAGTATTGCCCTAGGAATGAAATGAAAAGATTGGAAGCCGAGTTGTGGAACCTCCGTGTGCATGGAGTTAACTTGATGGCTTACACTCAACGATTCCAAGAGTTGAGATTGATGTGTCCTGAAATGATACCAAATGAGACACGAGCCGTGGAAAGATTCATCGTTGGACTACCACCTTCGATCCGAGGAGATGTCATCTCTTCAAAACCCAATGATTTGAACGAAGCCATTGAAATGGCGGATGGTTTGATGGACCCCGTCACCTTGAAAAGTGGTGATAATAAACGGAAATGGGAAGGGAACCATGGCCCCAATCATGGTGACCACCCTAACAAACGCCAAGATGTGGTAAAAGTGTTCAGTGTGAACGGTGGATCCGGTTACCAAGGAAAGCTACCGTTTTGTGGTAAGTGTGGCAAACACCACAATGGTACATGTGGGGGCACGTGTCACAATTGTGGGAAACCCGGTCACTTCACCAAGGATTGTCGTAGTGCTCCAAAGCCCACGAACCAACGGACTCCTATCGCTCCAAATGCTCAATACGCGGATGTCACTTGCAATGGTTGTGGCAAAAAAGGTCACTTTAAGAATAGGTGTCCTAAAGCTACCACTCAAGGCCGAGGAAACCAAATCCGAGGCAACAACAACAACCAAGCTCGTCAACAACCTCGTCAAAATCATGGAAATCCTAATGGTCGGAACAATTGGAATCAAACGAGAGCACCGGTACGTGTGTACGCTTTATGTGCCGAAGCGGCCATCCAAGACAACAACGTGGTTACCGGTACGTTCCTTATCAATAACATCTATGCTTCCGTATTATTTGATTCTGGTGCCGATAGAAGTTTTACATCCATTGCCTTTAGTGAACTATTAAATGTGAACCCCACTCCGTTAGATGTCGACTATAATGTGGAATTAGCCAATGGTAAATCGATCACTACAAACACCGTACTTAAGGGTTGCACCTTAAGTCTCCAAAATATCCCTTTCATCATCGACCTTTTACCTATCGAACATGGAAGCTTTGACGTTATCGTTGGTATGGATTAGTTTTTTAAGTACCACGCGGAGATAATTTGCCACGAAAAACAAGTCCGTGTTCCCTACGGAATCCGAACTTTAACCATACTTGGTGAAAAGAACGGTGCGAAAAGTCGGGCTAGTTCAAATTTCATCTCACATACTAAAACCTGAAATTACATCGAAGAAGGTCGTCCTATTTTCCTTATTCAAGTTACTAGTAAAAACGAAGCCGAACCGCAGGAGAAGAAAATTGAAGACGTCCCAATTGTGTGTGATTTTCCCGAAGTTTTTCCCGAAGACTTACCCGGATTAGCTCCACTTCGTCAAGTAGAATTTCACATCGAACTAACTCCCGGAGCCACACCCGTTGCAAGAGCACCTTATCGACTAGCGCCCGACGAAATGAAGGAATTAGCCGATCAACTAAAAGAGCTTACCGACAAAAGATTCATAAGGCCGAGTTCCTCACCTTGGGAAGCCCCGGTTTTATTTATGAAAAAGAAAGACGGATCGTTCTGCATGTGCATCGATTATCGCGAATTGAACAAACTCACTATAAAGATTCGTTACCCTTACCAAGGATCGATGATTTGTTTGATCAACTTCAAGGTTCGAGCATTTATTCCAAGATTGACCTTAGGTCGGGTTATCATCAACTTAGAGTCCGAGAAGAAGACATTTCCAAGACGGCGTTTCGAACTCGATACAATCATTTTGAAATTTCAATTCATGCCATTTGGGTTAACCAATGCACCCGCGGTATTCATGGACCTTATGAACCGCGTGTGTAAACCTTATTTGGACAAGTTCATGATCGTGTTTATTGACGATATCCTTATCTACTCACGTAGTAAGGAAGAACACGAGGAACACCTAAAGAAACTTTTGGACTTGTTGAAACAAGAACAATTATACGCCAAATTTTCAAGGTGTGAATTTTGGATTCACACGGTACAATTCCTTGGACACGTGATCGATAGTAGTGGTATTCATGTGGATCCTGCTAAGATCAAAGCGGTAAATGATTGGGCGACTCCTACGCCTCCTACGGAGATTCGCCAATTCCTTGGACTTGCCGGTTATTATAGACGATTTATCGAAGGATTTTCGAAAATCGCTAAGTCTATGATGGACTTGACTCAAAAGAACAAGAAGTTTATTTGGGGAGACGACCAAGAAACTTCTTTCCAAACTCTCAAACAAAAACTTTGTGACGCGCCCATTCTCGCACTACCCGAGGGTAGTGAAGACTATGAAGTATATTGTGATGCTTCGATTAAAGACCTAGGCGCGGTTCTCATGCAAAGGAAAAAGGTCATTGCTTATTCTTCTCGACAACTAAAACCGAACGAAGAAAACTACACTACTCACGATTTGGAGCTAGGCGCGGTTGTCTTTGCTCTCAAAATTTAGAGACACTACCTCTACGGAACTAAGTGTGTAGTTTACACCGATCACAAAAGTCTTAAACATATCTTGGACCAAAAAGAACTCAAAATGAGACAACGACGTTGGTTGGAACTACTTGGAGATTACGATTGTGACATTCGTTATACCCCGGGAAAAGCTAACGTTGTAGCCGATGCTTTGAGTAGAAAACCTTGCGAACGACCTCTAAGGGTTCGAGCCTTAGTGATGACTATTGGCTTAAACATACCCGCAAAAATCTTAGAAGCCCAACGAGAAGCTATTAAGATAGTAAACATCGATAAAGAAGAAGCCGGTGGAATGATCACCAAGAACCTCGTTGCACGTGCCGATGGAACATTGTGTCTTGACAATAGAAGTTGGTTACCTCGTTACGGTAATGTTAGAGCTCTAATCATGCATGAATCGTACAAGTCCAAGTATTCGATCCACCCCGGATCGGACAAAATGTACCATGACATGAAAATGTTCTATTGGTGGCCAAACATGAAAGCCGACATCGCGACTTATGTTGGTAAATGCCTAACTTGCGCCAAAGTTAAGGTTGAACACCAAAAGCCTTCCGAATTACTAGTCCAACCTAGGATCCCGGAATGGAAATGGGAGAGAATTACTATAGATTTTATTACCAAACTTCCGAAAACGTCGGCGGGTTACGACACCATTTGGGTCATCGTCGATCGTTTAACGAAATCCGCACACTTTCTCCCTATGAAGGAAAATGACAAAATGGATCAATTGGCACGATTATACTTAAAGGAAATCGTTTCTAAGCACGGCGTACCAATATCGATCATATCGGACCGAGATGGTCGATATTGCTCAAGATTTTGGCAATCTCTACAAGAAGCGTTGGGAACGCAATTGGACATGAGTACGGCTTATCATCCTCAAACGGATGGCCAAAGTGAAAGAACCATCCAAACGTTAGAAGATATGCTTCGCGCATGCGTAATCGACTTTGGAAATGGATGGGATCGACATTTACCGTTAGTAGAATTTTCGTACAACAATAGTTACCACACTAGCATTAAAGCGGCACCGTTTGAAGCGCTTTACGGTCGAAAGTGTCGTTCACCCGTTTGTTGGGCGGAAGTTGGTGATGCACAACTTACCGGTCCGGAAATTATTCACGAAACAACGGAGAAAATCGTACAAATCAAGAGTCGTATGCAAGCGGCACGTGATCGACAAAAGTGTTATGCCGACAAAAGACGAAAGCCTTTGGAATTTAAAGTCGGAGACCGAGTAATGTTGAAAGTCGCGCCATGGAAGGGTGTAATCCATTTTGGCAAACGAGGGAAGCTAAACCCTCGATATATTGGACTTTTCGAAATTATTCAACGCGTTGGTGACGTTGCCTATCGTTTGGATTTACCTCAAGAACTTAATCGCGTGCATAATGTGTTTCACATTTGCAACCTAAAGAAATGCTTATCCGATGAAACAATTGTTATACTAATGGACGAAATCCAACTCAACGACAAACTCGTGTTCGTTGAGGAACCCGTAGAAATTATGGAACGAGAAGTCAAACGACTCAAACAAAGTTGTATACCTATTGTTAAAATACGTTGGAATGCACGCCGAGGACCCGAATTTACTTGGGAACGTGAGGACCAATTTAAAGCAAAGTACCCTCACTTGTTTACTAATGTGGTGTCGACTTAAAATGTATCGTTTGTTTTGCTTTGCGGACAAAGCCCTCTTTAGGGAGAGCGAATGTAACAACTTGAAATTTCCACGTCTTATTTGTGTAATGACGTGCTCTCTTATAATCATTGAACGTGTTTATGTACGACGATGAGATGTACTAACGATTTGTGCCGGTTTATTACTACATATCAAATTATCGAGAATACGTGTTTACATTTGTCATGCTATCGAGTCTATTGAGGTCAATGTGTTCATATAGCTACGTCGAGTCGTATGTTAGCTAAGTTCTATCATTTCGTAACAAGTTTTCATAATGCGTCATGTTGGGCCGAAACTTGTACATTTAAACTCTTACTGGGCCGCATATACATTTGGTGGGTACAATACAAATGATAAAAGAAAACTTGAATGTCTATATTTTCCATAAAGCAAAACCTGGGATTTCAAAATAGTCAACAAAGTCAACTCCCAAAACCCCAAAACCTAGAAACTATATTATACAACCCACTCACCACATGAGGCCAACACACAGGTCGAGATTGCCACAAATAGGTGTATCACAAGAGTGCCATTTTCGGATGGGACTTAACCCTATGCCGAATGTACTAGGCTAAATATGGCCAGATTTCACAAACTTTGAACACAAAGACAAAGCACACAATATCAGATCTAAGTAATAAAGAGTTGGAACAAAAGTCTTGAACCATCAGCGGAGCACCAATACCAGCCGAGCCACACTTCACCCCCTGTCCGAAACCACAAGCCAAACTTCTCATTGTTGTGAGTATTCATTCACTAATCTTTACTTTCATACATTCCTTATGCATCATATTAGTTGTTGCTTGACAATCACCTACAAAACATGAATAACATGGTTAGATTTTTGTAGCCATTCTAATAAACATAGTATAGTACTCGAATTCATAACCGACCCCCTTTCGAATCCACTTCCATTAGTAACATTAGTAAAAAACAGTATTAACATAACAATAATAGCAATTGGAGGTCAATAAAACAACCGAATACTATGAGAACCAATCGGCCAAAACCCTAAGTCAACAAGTAACAACCAAGAGCATTCAATTAATACTCATTCCTTTTTAGAAACATCATGTAAACACTAATTAGACCACGCATACAAAAACCCCTAAATTTGTCAAACCCTAACTTTTAATAAATTGATTTAAACACTAATATAACCTAATCTAAACACGAATTGATTAGTTAATTAGATTTAAAACCAAGTAATAAACAAACCCCCAATTGGACCAAAACCCTAATTTTGCAAATTGGAGTAATTGATGTAATTAATAGGTTTTTATGAAAGAAAACACTAATCAATTATGTTTAAACATTAGATATATCGAAACCCCCAATTAGTTCGAAACCCTAATTTCGTACATCGGACCATATGATATAATTAACAAGATTTTATGGACATAAACATTAATTACTTGTAATTAAACACTTGATATTTTGAAACCCCCAATTAATTCGAAACCCTAAACCTAATTTAGTTAGATCCGAGCAAACCCTTTTGATAAATGAATAAATCTTGTGATTTAAACAAATAAAAACCTTTGTTATGTTCGAAGTTATGAACAAGTATACACCAAAAACGTTTTCTTTTAAATAAAGAGGAAACAAACTTATCTTTATGATGATTCGTCATCGAATCCATCAAGAAAAACACCCTAGAACGCCATATGAATCGGATTAAGAGAATGATATGAGGATAAAACACATGTCTAGCAATTTATAGACGAGTAGGAACACATCTTTTGATCTATGTAAATCGGATTAAGGTTGTTGATCATACTTGTGTGAATCTGGGTAAAGCTATTAACGAGGAGAGAGAGAGAGAGGAATATGAGACGAGGTGAGGATATGTGTGTGTTGGGGCGTATTTAATGAACAGACAGAGAGACACCAAAGCATATAAAACGCGCCCTTGTATTTTATTGTTTGTATCGCCCACTGACGGGTTGGGTAAACTAGTTATGGGCCATGAAAACTTTTTGGAAACATAATTAACTTGGGCCTCATAATATAACCCTTGGGCCGGCTGTATGGTTACATACATGGGCCGAACCATGTTAAATGTATTGGGTTGTTGGGTTAAAAAGGTAAAAAGCCCACTTAATAAATTAACGAGTTTGTACTTCGTATTTCCCGTAAACAAAATGTATTGTCAAGCACAACTAGGATGTCATGCATGCATTCAGTATTATTTGTCGTTTTCATGACACAAACTTTACACTTGACTAGGTCGCGGATAACGTGGTCGTCTTCTCGAGCTCTCTTGCATTTTCATCCATTTGCTTAACTAACGAGGTGAGTTTATAGCCCCACTTTTAATTGCTTTTAACTCTTTGGGGTGAGAACATTGCTTGTTTTTACGGATGAACATAAGTACCTTAAAACTCATACGTGCCTACATGAATCTAAGTAGCGATACCCATAGATGCTTTAGCCCATTATCATGAACCGTTAATTACTCTGTGTAAGCACGAATGTTATGGTTACATCTATTGGGATTGGCCTCCCTATCTAATGTTGGTTGTGTGACCAAATTGGGTACAAATACATTTGAGGTTGTTACGAATACTTTGGGGTAGTATTTGCTTGGGCTCTCATATTATGTTGCTAGTACGGTTAACGCTTCGGTTTCATGAACTTAGACGTAGGATATCATGAACGTATGCTATTTTGATAATAATCTTGTATTTGTTATAAGATTATTTGCCGGTTGCCTAACAAAAATCTTATGGTTCATCACACTACTTATACTTAAACCTATAAACTCACCGACCTTTGTGTTGACGTTTTAGCAATGTTTTTCTCAGGTGTCAAGGCGGAGGAGTGACGTGGTTTTGCTATGGAGATTAATAAAAATTATCATGATTTAACTTCAAGACTTGCTTTGGATGTATGACATTTGAAAACTTCATTTATGTTATCATGATGTGTAAAACAATTTCCTTTGGGACCAATTCTATCTTTATGTTTTATGAATGAAAAATGACTTTTCTTAGTTATTCTTGTATATATGTCTCTTGGTTTTCATGATAGTCACATCCACGTGTAATTGTACACGTGGGCCAAATTGAGGGTGTGACAGAAGCTAAGGCTTTGCCTACGAATGATGCTCGTGTTTTGGTCAAGTTCTTGAAAAAATTGTTCTCTCGGTTTGGAACCCCTTGTGTAATTATAAGCGATCGTGGAACCCATTTTTGTAATGACCAATTTGAAAAGTTTCTAAGGAAATATGGGGTTACACATCGTCTTTCTACGGCTTATCGCCCGCAAACGAGTGGGCAAGTCGAGGTTTCAAACCGAGCTTTGAAGAGGATCTTGGAAAGATCAATAGGAGAGAACCATGCGTCTTGGTCCGACAAACTTGATGATGCTTTATGGGCCTTTCGCACTGCTTATAAGACCCCAATCGGGTGCACTCCTTATAAGTTGGTGTATGGGAAGAATTGTCATTTGCATATCGAAATTGAACACAAGGCATATTGGGCCCTAAAGCATGCAAATTTTGATTTGAAGACCGCGGGAGATCACCGGAAAATACAACTTAATGAATTGGATGAATTACGTGATAATGCTTATGAAAATTCATTGATTTTTAATGAAAAGACTAAAAAGTTTCATGATTCAAAGATTAAAAACCGAGTTTTTAACATTGGTGATCAAGTGTTACTTTTTAATTCACGTTTGAAAATATTTTCCAAAAAACTGAAATCCCGTTGGTCGGGTCCATTCACCATCACAAAAGTTTTTCCTTAAGGGACCATCGAGCTATCTCAAAATGATGGACCTAATTTCAAGGTGAATGGACATAGGCTTAAGAACTACTTCGGTGGGGAACTCCCTTCTTTGGACGACGTCGACCAAGTCACCTTCCCCAATGATCATTAGTATTGAGGGGATCGAGTCGAGCTCATGACTCGATATTCAAAAACGAGGTGCCTCATGGGGGAGATCTCATGCTTATCCATGTACATATTATCGCTTTATAATGTAGGAATTTGTGCCCTTCCAACTTGTTGTCTCGTGGTTGTTTCTGAATGTGTTATCCAGATCATCATCATCACCACGGTTGAAGACTCTCGTGTTCGTTTACGTGAGCCTCGATCGTTTGCTTGAAGAAGTTTTTCACTAATCCATGACATATCCTTTTATCGTTCTAACAATAGGTCTTATTAGCACACTTCATAAATGGCTTAAGATTTAATTGTTACTTAACCTTTCCATGCTAGATTAGGCATTCGACTTCGTCTCTAGTATGGGGGTGTTCCACCCTTAGACTCAAAACATTGAGGACAATGTTTAACTTTAGTATGGTGGTGAATAGATACTTGCCTTGCTCACGCCCTCACATTTTCCAAAGTTTATCTTTTTGTTTATCATTTTGTTGCAAATAAGGCTAAAAATGGCCAAATTTTAAATTTTCTCTTGTTTTCATAAGTGTTTAAAGACACGAATGTAGATTTCCGATGGCAAGAATAAGAGTAATTTTTGACTCGACCATGCGTGTTGAGCACTTAGCTTCGGTTCCTTAACTTTTATTAGGCTAATTCTCTTAAATTAGGACGAGAAATGATAGCTTTAGTTATAAGTTACTATGCTAAACGTAGAGTACTCGTATTCTTTCAAAAAGTCATGTGTTCTAATTGTTTGCTTATTATCCCTTCGCTTGTATATATATTTTGCTAATAAGTATTGGCTTAGAGGTTTAGTCTTGATTGTTGGTTTCTAGTCTTTTCTAGTAGCTTCCATGTAATTAAATTGGGAAAACATTAAGGTATCGCCAGCGTCACGGTTTTGAAGTATTGGCACCCCGAATAATCGAAAGCTTCACCCATTAATAATTTTAAGTGCTCACTCACCTAAATCAAGCAAAAATTTCAAGCTCACAAGGCCGAAAAATCTATGCGAAAATTGAAAGTGAAAGCCTTAAACTTTGAAGCTTTAAAGATCCAAAATTATGTTTACGTTGAGGATATACGTCTTTGGCCATAATAAACACCTCATGGCGAGGTTAAATAAAAGGCAAGGCAAGACCAAAGTCATAATAAAAGCTCCATGGCGGAGTTGAATAAATGATGGAGGTAAACCTATGATAATAAGGCCCATCCGTTAGGGGGCGTATAAAAGTCTTGGTAATAAGTCTCATGTTCAAAACCGTTATAAAACCGTGTTTATCGATCTTTCTTGTTGACTTAATTTTTTGACATCGTTGTCTATTAGGGGAGGTTATTAATTCGACGGTCTTGGTTATACCGTTATGGCTCTATTTTTAGACCTTAATCTCTATTATCGCATAAGTAAAAAATGTATCTTCATGATCATTCAAGACAAGAATAAAATATAAGAGATACCAAATAGGATTAAGGGAGTCTAAGTACGTGATTAGGGCATATGAGTAGTGTTAGCATTACTAACTTATAATGACAATGATCTCGTTACACGCTTGGCATGGAATTGGGTGAAAATCGAGGACAACGAAACTATTTCAAACGAAGCATTCACGTGTTCTTGTTCTATGAACCTAAACGTCCAATTTTGCGATGAAAATCATACATTATGTCTAAAACACAAGTGGTAGTAGTGTAGTAAGTTTACATTTCAATAAAAGTCGATAAAAAATGAATTTTGGAGATGCTTAAATACTTTATTCTAGCATTTCATGGGGCACGGCAATGGTTTAGTATGGGGGAGTGATGAGATGGCATTTATACATGATCTCATCGTTCTTTTTGGGGTTTAAAATGCATAAAATGTCATAAAATACCATATTATGTGCTTGTGTTTGTTACATGTGTATTTTAGGTATAGATATCGTGAAAAAGACAAAAGATCACAAGAAACAAGCAAAAACGAACACGAGAAATGAAGCTGCACAATGAACCGGTCCCAAGTTGTGATCTTCCAAGAAAAAGTCCTTGAAGAATTTAAGATGTACAAGAAAGGTCCTTCATCATTGAAGAAATGACACTTTATTCCCTTGTACACTCATAATTACAAGTTTGGTCCCTAAAGTTTGTCAAAATTACAAAAGAGTCCCTCAACTTTGAAGAATTGGCAAGAATAGTCCCTACAAAATGAAGACTTGTCAATATTGGTCCTCCTCAAAGTCAAACATACAATGAAGACCTTTAAAGTTCAATAATGTACATGATCAGCCCTTCAAATATCAAAGAATTACAAAACAAGTCCTTATGAATCCTTTTGGAAAAGTTTTGTGGCCAATGTGGGAATTTAGAAACTTCATTTACAAAGAAATGTGAAGTTTATGCTGCCAAGATTGGTAATGAAGACAATTGCAAAGGTAGGGGAAGAAATCTTCCAAGACAACCATACTTAAACCCTCCACTCACAAGCTGCCACCTCACCCCACTCACCCTCTCCACCAATCAAATCCCTCCCAGACTCCACATCACCCCTCCACTAAACCAACGGATTAATATTAATTAATCCCGTTTGAATTTGGCACCTAACACATTTTCTTAAACCAAAACAGATTAAACACCTATGTTCTTAACCAAGAACATAAATTGGGTATTTTTTGTTAAGTAAAAATCATTCCTTAAGGAGCTCCAGAATTATAATTAAGGTATCCCTAATCCCATTTTCATCCTTAAACCATACCCCACACCCTTGGTCCCCTCCCACGTGTCACCATAAGGGGCGTCTTCCACCTCCAGACAAAATGTACTATTGCATCAACGGTTTGGAAAGTTTTTGCTTGGTCCCTACTTCAAAACCAACGCACAAGATCATCTTTGGACAGCCTTGCATCCACAAAACACCAAGGCATTGTCACGTGAACCTTAACAGCCAATTCAACCAAGGGCATTTGTGGAACTTATTAGCTAGGGTTTTATTGTTTCCTTAGCATTCTAGAATCATTGTAAGGTCTATATAAGGCCATTAGTTGAGTAGCTTAGTTTTTGTTCTCAGTTTTTCCTTTGTCAAGCCTTGTAAAGCCCTTTTCTGATTAATGAAAGTGTGGTATTATGTTGTGATTGAAAATTGGGTTTCATTATTCTTGTTATTGTTGTAAGCTTTTGTTGTCATGTTTTTGTACTTAAACAAAACCTTGAACAAGTCCAAAGATCTCCTCATAAGCCTGTGAATCCCTTGTTCTTTGTGTGATAAAGAAATTGGTCTGGCTTGGGAGAAGATTGTTCATTGAGGTGTTTATTTAAGTGACATAAGTCACATTCAAACTGCTTAAACAAATTGGGAAGTTGTTACAAGTTTTCTTAACAAAATCAGTCAAGTGGTTTGCTAAGTACTTGTGGTTCAATAGCTTGTTTATTTGAGCTTAAGGGTGATCATAGCCTCCTAATCTTGACTGATTAAGCGGTAGTGAGGCCTTAAGGGAAGATTCGAGCCTTGTGGGAACCTAATTGTTGCAAAGACTTGGTCTTTTTGTCACTTTATTCTGCTTTTGTCCTAACCATAGGTCTAAGCCTTGGGTTATGAATTTTCTTTGTTCTTAGCAGTGGAAAGCTGGTGCTTGTTTAGCTAGCACCTAAGCTCTTTGATTCCAAGGTGTGGATGTACATCTTGGAGGTTTGAACACTCTCTTTTCCATTTTTCTGTTTAACAAGTGTATGCTATGTGATTTGGAGTTTCATGCTTGAAAGTTGTGTTCTTTGTGCTTGAATCTGTCACATAGGTTGTTAGTAACTTATCTCAGTCATAAGATTGCATGTTATAAAGTTAAAATCAACAAGTGCTTTCAAATCAGTAAGATTAAGTGTTGTTTGGATTTGCCCGGTGTTAGGGCTTAAGGCCTTAGACCTTTGGTTCCTTTGTTCTTGCTGCTATTGGTTGTTCATTTTAAGGGTTATTTGTCTTTTGCTAAGTGTTGAAAACAGATAACAAAGATATTGCATGCTCACCACTTTTATGCTAAAAAATAGGTCAAACACATCAGAAAGGATAATTTGTTTGTTTGATTGATATACAGTCTGAAAATTGGTTTGCTTGTAGTTTTTGTTGGTGTTTATCTCTGCATAATCTGGTTTTGAAAATTGGTGGCTTATAAAAGAAGTTATAACTTATTGAAATTCAGCTTTTTGGTCAAGTATATCAGTCAAATGCATGTTAAGTGATTTGCCTTTCTTGAACTGAATTATGTTTTTTTTTGCTTGATACTTGTTGTTTGTTGCCTACTTGTGGTGTGTGAAGTGTTTACAGCTTATTCTTCAAGCTCATAAGCTCACTGGCTTATTAGCTCACTTGTGCCCCAAAACAACTCAAGTCTACCCAACTGGTAGGCTTTGATTCACAAGGTTTGAACTCAAACCTTGACCAGCAGGCTTAAACAAAGCAATCATACTTCATTAAGTCTGTCAGTGCCCAACACTTCACTTGTCAGTGTTTGGATTGTACTTGTCAGTGTTTGACTATTGGTCAAACTTGGCCAACAAGCTTATTGAATCTATTTTTCTTATTGGTGTGTGCAACAACTTAGATTTTGTAATAGGTCTCATTTTTCTCAGCTTATAAGCAATATTGGAAGTTTGTAGCTCTTTTGGTTAAGCTTTTACTAGAAAACCAGCTTATTGTGCTTTTTTAGAGTGCTTATCACCTTCTACAGCTTATTAGACTTAGCTTTTTGGGAATTTTATTGTTTATTATTCTTAGTTAAGCCATTTAGAGGCTTTTACAAAAAGAATTAGCTCTTGAATCAGCCTAGAACTTAAAAATGACTATTTTGTCGTTTTTTGTAGAGAGCTTTGGCTTATTTCAGGCTTATTTATTGAGCTTTTTCAAAATTTATTTTTACAACTGCTTTATAATCACAAGAGAAGGATGTGTGTAAAATTTTAGCTTATGGCTTAATGGGCTTATTGGCCCATTAAGAATAAGATGTTTGGTTATTAAGCTGTGATAAGCTCAATTTCAGCTTTTGGGCCTTTAGAGTTTTTTGTTTAAAATCAAATTTTAAGTAAGACTGTACTTTTTGGGCTTATTTTGTTGACATTTTGCTTATTAGGCTAAAAAGCTAAATTAGATGGAATGTTTTCACTTTTGATCCATTTAAGGGCCCAATAGGGGTATTTAGGTAATTTCACTTTGATTTTCTGATTATTTATGTAACACCCCCAAATTTATACAACTCAATACAGCGGAAGACTAGTTGGTGTTACGGGATAGCACATTACTCACATCATAGACAACGCATAAAAATCGCGTCGTTTATTAATAAAGCATTTCCATTCATAAATATCAAAGTTACATAGGTCCCAAGTCATATTATTTCATACAAAGTTTTACAAAGTATTTGAATGGAAAAATATTGTTTAAGTGGGGGCCATGAATTCTTGTCGTCTTCCCGAGAATTACCTTCAAGTACCTGAGATAAAACATGTTAAAGAAAAGGGTCAGCGATAACGCCGAGTGAATTCATAGAGTTTAATAAAATCCATCAATATAATATCAGTATAAAATTATTACTGAAAATCATCTTGTACAAATCATTTTAATAGGCCATAAAATAGCCAAAGACATTTTATACAAATCTTTATCGAAAATCGTAATATAGGCATTTGCCGTAAAAATCATTATACGAATCATTGTCGTTAAAAACACCATACAATACGTTTTGCAACGTTGTATAGATTAAATAAAACCATTATATGAATATGGTTATAAGAAGTCTTAAAAGTCATTATACGAGCCAATGTCGTAAAAACGTCATACAATACGTCTTACGACGTTGTATAAAAATAAAAACCGTTATATGAGTATGGTTATGAAAACCAAAACACAAACATAATATCAATAGTATGACCCTGTATTGCTAGTCAGGCAATACATCGTAATTCGAAGCGTCTAATAGTATTTCGTTAGTTTTGGATTATTATAAGCCGCATGACATTGTTACCTTACTAAACCAACAACGGGTAGCTAACCCGATACAAATTTTGCCCATCTAAGTAGCGTGTCGTCACAAAGGTCACGCTATGGAAATCTTCTCATACATAAATTCGCTTACCAATCAATGTGGCACGACGGGGATCAACCGTCAAGGCGCGAACTGGGGTGATCGTCCCCAAATAGTACTATTATATGCATAAGCGTCTACCAAATCCCGGTAGTTCACAATTCATGCTAATGGGACTTTTAGTGACATAACCTAACTTTAATAATCCATTTAATTTCATCTATCGGGTCCTTTAATCATTTATCGGGTCATACAATCGGGTCATTCAATCATTCGGGTCCAAAATCAATAAACAAACAATCGGGACAAATGGTGTCCTATTTAATGAAAACTAACATGTTATCTCCCTCGCGGGTTTATAAAACATTTATAAAAACATTTAAAAGAGTGTGAGGCTATGAACTCACGTTGATGTGGGAAGGCGGGTTATCGGCAATTCAGACGTACGGTACGTGCTTCAATCACGGAAACCTAGACAAATAATACTTGGTCTTAGACGTTTGTCCAATGACTTTATAAAAATATCAATTATGTATACATATGATGATTATATATATATGATGATCAAGTGGGTTTACGTATTCTCGTTTACTCATTTTAGTGTTATATGTCGATAACTTTTATATTAGTTTACTAGTTTTACCCGTTTACGTGTCTTAAGTCCAATAAGCTTATTATAAGTTATTTAACTTATTTTAATCCATTTTGTACTTATATTATCAGTACATACACTTTCAAGTTGGGCCCAAATGGGTTAATCCCAATAAGTTCTTTTTATGGGTGTTTATCTTATTTAGTCCAATTATTAGCCCAAGTATTAGTCCAATATGTCTACTTAGCTCGTTAATGTCCGTATGCCCTATAGTTCGGGTTTTTATCGGTTTTTACTTGTTATACATGTCTATATATCAGTATATAAGTTTTATAAAGTTTTCATTAGACGGGTCCAACCATCTAAGTTTTATTTAACAAAAACGTTAATTTTACGGCAATAGCCGAAAAAGTCGTAAAAATCATGTTTATAGTTTTATAACTTATAAAACTTAACAAGTTACCATTTTTATAAAATATCCACTTATTTAACCTTTAATATATTTATATAAATAAAATTCATGAGTTAGTGGGTTTTAACTTTACATTTTATACAATATAATTTTGAGTGCTTATATAATAGTATTATACTTTAATTTCCAAAAATCTGATTTTTATCTTTACTTCCACCAAAACTGCCATATATTGAGTTCTATATGGAGATAGAAGCTCAAATTTTTATGACATAAACTACATGATATGTGCTACATATAACTCTTCTATAGCTACTGTTGAATCATCTTCTAAATATTTTCTAAAAATCGTCCAAAACAGTAACTTCAGATTTGTATCTTAAACTTGTTTTGATCATATCTCACTCATTACAATGATTCCATTGCATGACCAATTCTCACATGTGTACAAGACCCATAGCTTACTGTAAATCCATTTTACTTCATCATTTTATCAGTCTAACATGTGGTTCTTTACTGTTTTTATACAGCCTATCATTTAAACAAGATTTACCCATTTTTACTTATAGTTTTTCATCTTTTTATCCATGATTATCAACAACAAATCCTCACATAACATTTTTATCATCATATAATAATCATAAACATATACAATGGGAAATAAAATACATGTTTACATAATCAAAATAACAAGAAGATGAGGAGGACAATCTTTATACCACCATGATGATGTAGGTTGATCAAAACATGGATTTTTGATGGAGAAACTTGTGTTGCACCAAGACCATCTTCAAGACCACCTTTCTTCATAAACACCTTGGGGAAAATCAGCCTCAAGACACCAAGTAAACTCCTCCATGGATGTTATAACTTGCACCAATCAATAGGGCTTTAAAAGAGCTTCATCTTATGTGTAAATAACATAAGATTCCATGGTGAATTTTTGATCAAAATGGTGTTTTAGGGTGAAGAATGGGACGGCACTTTTGGGAGAGATGAGAGAAAATGTAAGTTGATTGCATGGTGTAAATGAGTTGCTAGTTTAGGATGGATGGTTTTGAGGGAAAGTGGCTTACAATGTAAGCTAATGTGACAAGTGTTAGCAACTTAGCTTACACTTGACACTAAGTTGGTGAAGTGTAGTTTTGTAGCCGGTTTTGGAGTGGGGTGGGACAAGTGTCCCACTTGTCTCATCCCATTTATTTACGGGTACTCCTCGATTCTAGTTTCCTCGATTTGCGTGCCCTCGGGTCGTTTTACGAAAAACGTTTTTATAAATTATGAATCACCGTCACAAAACGAATCTAATAAAAATTGTCTCATCAAAAACGGAGTTCGAAAACGTAAATACATAATCCTAAGGTTTCCGGTTTAGTCGTAAAGGACGTTAAAATAAAATCACAAGTCCTAATCTCTTCTCGTAAATTTGTGAGTTTATGAACCAACACAAATTTAAAACTCCAAAATAATATTCACGGATAATTTTATTTTCTGAAATGTCGGACTGCCACCAAAGACGGTGTATGTAAACGTAAGCACGTAACGTTGAATCCTCCGGTTTAGACGCAGTCGATGCTACTCCAAGACGTAAATTCAAATTTCTTCCCAAAAATAAGTGAGTTCATAAAATAATATTTTCAAATGAATATTGAGAATAAAATATCAATCGTAAATTGACGGATTTTCACAGCATTTACCCCTAAACAGGATCTTTGTCCTCAAAGATCATCTTACCTTACTACTCGCTTCTTATAGAGTTAAAGCCATGTGGGTATTTCCTCCACATTCGGTCTTTTCTCACAAGTGCAATTCATTATAATGTGCGAGTTACATCAGACATAACTACAGGAATAAGATCAGGCTTAATGTTGACTTACTTTCTCTATCCATGATGTTCACGGGTTTTTGATGAATGCAACTTTTCGCCGATCTAAGCTCTATTACGAATAATCAGAATTTCACTTATAGATATTCCATTAAGTGCGATTTACGAAACATAATTCACGCGGTTCTTGAAGTCCTAGAGTAGATCCAGCTTATATGCCTTTCAATCCCAACTTTTACATCATTTCAATGGTCCCATACAACGGGGACTTATATCCCATGATTTGTCAGATCATGAATTCATTTTTCCAAGGTTAAAATTTTTGGCATAACTTCGCTACCCATTTGGCACTTCAAGATCTACATTTCACATTCACATAACCTCTTGCCCACTACCGGCAGTCAATAATCAGATCCTAATTTCAACAATCATTTCAGATCTCGCGGGTCGGGTATTTTGCAAGGATAGGTTCGCCATCATAGGAAACCTTAAACCTAAAAGACATGTCCAACTCACAATGGGTGTAAGTCGGGTGTCCTTATCTCAACTCCTGCTTACAGATGCTCTAAGATTTAGATCCTAACAAGATTCGATCTCAATCCTAATACGATGATTATCAATGATAATCTCTCCAAAGGAAAACGATTATACGGTCTATTACCAAAGGTCATTCATTCAAACATAAAACAACACTTACATTACTCTGTATTGTTACTTTACCTCGTCCCTTCGATTTGGGATGGTACATAGTACTCTCATCAAGGTTCGTTCTCAATGATTTCTGAGCAAATCTCTAGAAATTCGATGCGAAGCGAGGATCTTGATTTAGATGTTCGATACAGGCACACTATGTTTACATAACTCTTTTGCATTTATCATTAACGGGAATGATATTAGCAGATGTAGTTAGTCTGTCGACGATGACCCAAATCGAATCAAATTCAGATGATGACCTTAGCAATAGCTAGACGTTTACTAATGTATGAGGCGATGTCTGCCTTCATAATTTGCCATCAGTACAACTTCTTCAGACACAGATACTTTTAGTCGTCAATGACATAAATAGAATACTTATACTTACAAATTCCAACATAACTATATCTCACAATCCTCTATTTTTAGGCAACCACGAGTGGCCTTTTATACATTTAACGTTATCGACTTCTCAATCTTAATGATTCATATTAGTCGTGAATCCCTTTTATTATTATCTTTTTTTTTACGAACATCGCTTATTTTTATATCGTTCGGCAATTTATTTTGCACCTTCATTATTAAAGAATACATCCAAATTGGTTCTTTATCTTTTCTACATAATGCGTCGGTATCTATATTCGCCTCTCATGATGATATAATTATCATGTCCACAATTTACTCAAATATTCTTTCTATATCATGCGTCAGTAATTACGTTCACCTTTCTAATGAAATAAATATCACAACCGTATTTATTCAAAATTCTTTCTTCCTATCTTCTATGTTTTAGTTTTCGTCTTTACTATTATCTTTATCTGTTTTACTCACTCCGACGTCTAAAGCGTCGATAATTATTTTAATCAATTAAATATTCAATATTCAATTTTTATGAAATGTAAACGTAAAAGTTTTAAATTTTTTAGTTCGACCAATTATATAAAATGTTCAAAATTTGAATTTAATTAACAAGATTTTTGTTGATTTATCGAAAATAATTAAAATAATTAATAAGATCCGAAAATGTTCGAGAAATCTTTGGTTATACTTTGGTCCAAGTTTTCTTAGTTTGAAAAGTAAAAATTATCATTTCAAATTTCAAGTTATGGTTTAAATGGGTTTCCTCATTCCTTCTTAGGTTGTCTTAAGGTATGCAAAAACATTTAACCCTAAACGAGAGTTTAGTTAAATGTTTTGGTTATAAGAGAATGATCCCTTAAAATTCCTTTGTTAAAACATTTGTCAAAACATATTTCCATTTCGTTTTGGTAAAATCCAAAGTCTTAAAAGGGCTCTTAATTTTTGAAGAGTCAATTTATATTCCATTATCTATTAATCACATGGTTAAATCATGTAAAGGTTCAAGTCTTTAATCACGTGTTAATTATTCAAGGTTCAGGTTTTCATTGTTCGGCCAATTCAGGGGATTCTATAAATAATTATTAACTCATTCTTATTCTTATAAGCAAACATATAGTCCTTAACGATCACGAGCATGAATTTATCATATTACAGCCTATACACGTGGTTCATCATAATTATGAACACTACATGTGCATTGTTAATCCAAACGACATCACGTGAAACTCATAACGTTCATCACAAGTTCGGGATGTGATGATTGGAATAGATAATCTTCTTCACAGATGCGAAGTTGATAATAACCATGCCGTGGATCAAATCTTTAAAACATACGCTAGAACCTTGTAAATGATCGAACAAATCTTCCATTTCAAGTTATGGATATCGCTTTCGATTGTCAATTTACTCAGTTCACAGTAATCTTTAAATATAAGGAATGATAACACCATAGCTCTTCATGATGACAGGCTTGGTATAATAAAATCATTCTCCGACAACTCTCTCAGTTGTACGGTAATTCCTTTAATTTAAATGGTGTTGACGTACAGTACACAAGCCATAGGTGCAGCACCGGGAATATAATCAATACCAATTTTAACTTGCCTTAATGGCGAAAGTCTAGGTAATTCACCAACAAATACCTCCTAAAGTTTCAAATAAGATAAACATCCTTTAATAAATTCATATTAGGTTCTTCTAGATTATAATATCTATCACTAATTCACAACCATTCACGGTATAATCTCAAGTCTAAATGCAGGATACGGGCATCCGTCAAGAATTATTTAGATCACTTTTGATAATCAACATCTTATCATTTAGGGGAATTCTACTCGAGTTCCCATCAATTAAGACAATGTCGTCATGTCATAATCAATCAATCCATTCTGCTGGCATTACCAACTTTCCAGTTTTATTACCGTTGATAAGATGTGAACTTCTCAAAAGACTAATAATAATTCATAATCCTTCACAATTCAAGGATATCAGGAGACACAACTACCATTAAAAGAGTAAGGTCAACGCATAATCTACGCGATAGAATTTCAAATCAGATACAGACGAAAACATTTAACGAATATGAATATATCGCATGTTTTCATAATTTGAGTACGCATTCGAAAGCTCCTCGGATCGTTACCCAGGTCATTCAAATGAAATCAAATCATAAGGAATGATAAGAACGTCAATACATCCAGTCGGGTATCAACACTCGGTAATCGGATACTTTTCCTAAGAATCTTACTACGGGAGAATTGGACAAGAAAGAATTGTCAATTGCCAAATAAGACAATTTCCCCAGATGAGTAAATTCAACTCAGAATAATATATAGTAAGGGCACATATGTAGGTGTCCCTAATAATATGTCCCTATTTTTCACTTCTTGCAGATCTCGTTAAAATTTAATCTTTCACAATCCTCACAGAAAATGTATTGTTTATTCATTAGTTTTATGGTGACTACTAATCAGTCTTGCATAGTCCATTCCAAATTGTATGTAGGCGCGCAACTATATACAATTTCAAGATTAACGATGCAATACTCAGTTCTTCAAAATTTTATCATCATGTTTATAATAAAAACATTTTCATGCTTAATTCTTAAATAAGAATAAAAAATATATTTACAAAGGTTTTCTTTGTTATGAAAACAATTAGGTTTTCCAAAGTGTTTTATAAACAGCTTCATTTCAATAACAATCACTTATAAATCTCACTATGAATAATCCTTATAGTGATGAAAATTCAATTTTTCTCAAAGGATACCGTTTTAACTTTATAAAAACAATGTGTGATCTGCCAAAGAGTGATGAAGAGTTGTTCATCAAGAATTAACTACGATATGATAGGAAATGAGGTTAGCCAATTAATCATGAGGTTCATGATCTCGATGGCACTCAAAAGAATAATCCACAACGTAACTCAAATCGAGATGAGTACTTGTTCAATGGTTGCATCACTAATGCGAACATTAGGAAGAAGAAAGAAAAGAGAGATAACATCAATACATGTAGAATTTAGCAATCAAAGGTAGTCTTTTTCATTAATCACAAACAAGTCAAAATTGTACCGTAACACATTACGTGTCACTATGTCATACAATTCTCAGAACTCATCCTACCAACTGATATCTCAGTTAAGTTAGGGATTTTTAAAAGATACCCAATGAATACTAATCTACAAGAGTCATTAGGTGTTCCACATGTCTCGGAAGATCCATTGGTCCCAATTTAGAAGAAGATTTCTTCAATTTATTTCTTGGACACTGGGCATCCTCATTAGTGGACAATGGTCTAGGAACAACCCTTAACACGAACTATCAATCAATCAAAACCTTATAATTCAATCACAGGACTTAACGACTTCTATTAACAATCTCATATTCCATACGGGTTAAATTTTACTTTATTCAAATTTTAACCAATTTTATACTCAATTAGATATCCTACCTCATTTTCCAATACTTTCAATCTTATTCTTAGGTCTTAATAGGCAATAAAAGCTCGATATGAACAACACTTAATTTCCAATCCTATATCTCTTACAACAACAATTATCAAATGAGTCATTAATATAAAATGACTTGATCATTCAACTAGACTTCTCGGAAAGGTATTAGTGGCGTGAGGCTTTTGGGTAACGGTTCCAATGACAGCCTCAAGTGCAACATTCACCCTTTCGATTTAAAATTTAAGAATTGGGTGACAACGACTCAGATGACATCTTTCTAGGTGGTAACGTTTTGTCAAACTCCACTCTATAAGAAAAGATCGTCATGACATCGATATCAGTTTTAATTTCGCCAATTCTTCTTCAATGTCACAATCAACTAATATCTACATTTCTACGAATATCAACCATTTGTTGGGATCATAAATATACACAACTTGGTTTAGATCTAGGATAGCTAGAATTCCTATGAGAATAGCTTCGATTAATTTACTAGGGGATTTAGGGTACATTGTGACAATCTACGTCGTATAAATACCTCGTATAAAAATCAAAATAATCATCAAACAATCATGTAATAAAATTACATCATATATATATAATCCAAGTTATATATATATATATATATATATATATATATATATATATATATATATATATATATATATATATATATATATATATATATATATATATATATATATATATATATATATATATATATATATATATATATATATATATATATATATATATATATATATATATATATATATATATATATATATATATATATATATATATATATTAAAATAACACTTCTCAGTCTGGCCTTGTCGGTAACTCGGGAATTCTTCGGCACCGTTATAGTCAAAAGATTTTTAGACATTTTTAGAAAAAATTTTATAGTTAAAAGATTTTGAAATGTTTTATTCAAAACCTTGGTTTTAAAAATCTTTCGTTCTCTATAACGAGAGCTCTGATACCAAACTGTAACACCCCCAAATTTATACAACTCAATACAGCGGAAGACTAGTTGGTGTTACGGGATAACACATTACTCACATCATAGACAACGCATAAAAATCGCGTCGTTTATTAATAAAGCATTTCCATTCATAAATATCAAAGTTACATAGGTCCCAAGTCATATTATTTCATACAAAGTTTTACAAAGTATTTGAATGGAAAAATATTGTTTAAGTGCGGGCCATGAATTCTTGTCGTCTTCCCGAGAATTACCTTCAAGTACCTGAGATAAAACATGTTAAAGAAAAGGGTCAGCGATAACGCCGAGTGAATTCATAGAGTTTAATAAAATCCATCAATATAATATCAGTATAAAATTATTACTGAAAATCATCTTGTACAAATCATTTTAATAGGCCATAAAATAGCCAAAGACATTTTATACAAATCTTTATCGAAAATCGTAATATAGGCATTTGCCTTAAAATCATTATACGAATCATTGTCGTTAAAAACACCATACAATACGTTTTGCAACGTTGTATAGATTAAATAAAACCATTATATGAATATGGTTATAAGAAGCCTTAAAAGTAATTATACGAGCCAATGTCGTAAAAACGTCATACAATACGTCTTACGACGTTGTATAAAAATAAAAACCGTTATATGAGTATGGTTATGAAAACCAAAACACAAACATAATATCAATAGTATGACCCTGTATTGCTAGTCAGGCAATACATCGTAATTCGAAGCGTCTAATAGTATTTCGTTAGTTTTGGATTATTATAAGCCGCATGACATTGTTACCTTACTAAACCAACAACGGGTAGATAACCCGATACAAATTTTGCCCATCTAAAGTAGCGTGTCGTCACAAAGGTCACGCTATGGAAATCTTCTCATACATAAATTCGCTTACCAATCAATGTGGCACGACGGGGATCAACCGTCAAGGCGCGAACTGGGGTGATCGTCCCCAAATAGTACTATTATATGCATAAGCGTCTACCAAATCCCGGTAGTTCACAATTCATGCTAATGGGACTTTTAGTGACATAACCTAAATTTAATAATCCATTTAATTTCATCTATCGGGTCCTTTAATCATTTATCGGGTCATACAATCGGGTCATTCAATCATTCGGGTCAAAAATCAATAAACAAACAATCGGGACAAATGGTGTCCTATTTAATAAAAACTAACATGTTATCTCCCTCGCGGGTTTATAAAACATTTATAAAAACATTTAAAAGAGTGCGAGGCTATGAACTCACGTTGATGTGGGAAGGCGGGTTATCGGCAATTCAGACGTACGGTACGTTCTTCAATCACGGAAACCTAGACAAATAATACTTGGTCTTAGACGTTTGTCCAATGAATTTATAAAAATATCAATTATGTATACATATGATGATTATATATATATGATGATCAAGTGGGTTTACGTATTCTCGTTTACTCATTTTAGTGTTATATGTCGATAACTTTTATATTAGTTTACTAGTTTTACCCGTTTACGTGTCTTAAGTCCAATAAGCTTATTATAAGTTATTTAACTTATTTTAATCCATTTTGTACTTATATTATCAGTACATACACTTTCAAGTTGGGCCCAAATGGGTTAAGCCCAATAAGTTCTTTTTATGGGTGTTTATCTTATTTAGTCCAATTATTAGCCCAAGTATTAGTCCAATATGTCTACTTAGCTCGTTAATGTCCGTATGCCCTATAGTTCGGGTTTTTATCGGTTTTTACTTGTTATACATGTCTATATATCAGTATATAAGTTTTATAAAGTTTTCATTAGACGGGACCAACCATCTAAGTTTTATTTAACAAAAACGTTAATTTTACGGCAGTAGCCGAAAAAGTCGTAAAAATCATGTTTATAGTTTTATAACTTATAAAACTTAACAAGTTACCATTTTTATAAAATATCCACTTATTTAACATTTAACATATTTATATAAATAAAATTCATGAGTTAGTGGGTTTTAACTTTACATTTTATACAATATAATTTTGAGTGCTTATATAATAGTATTATACTTTAATTTCCAAAAATCTGATTTTTATCTTTACTTCCACCAAAACTGCCATATCTTGAGTTCTATATGGAGAAAGAAGCTCAAATTTTTATCACATAAACTAAATGATATGTGATACATTTAACCCTTCTATAGCTACTGTTGAATCATCTTCTAAATATTTTCTAAAAATCGTCCAAAACAGTAACTTCAGATTTGTATCTTAAACTTGTTTTGATCATATCTCACTCATTACAATGATTCCATTGCATGGCCAATTCTCACATGTGTACAAGACCCATAGCTTACTGTAAATCCATTTTACTACATCATTTTATCAGTCTAACATGTGGTTCTTTACTGTTTTTATACAGCCTATCATTTAAACAAGATTTACCCATTTTTACTTATAGTTTTTCATCTTTTTATCCATGATTATCAACAACAAATCCCCACATAACATTTTTATCATCATATAATCATCATAAACATATACAATAGGAAATAAAATACATGTTTACATAATCAAAATAACAAGAAGATGAGGAGGACAATCTTTATACCACCATGATGATGTAGGTTGATCAAAACATGGATTTTTGATGGAGAAACTTGTGTTGCACCAAGACCATCTTCAAGACCACCTTTCTTCATAAACACCTTGGGGAAAATCAGCCTCAAGACACCAAGGAAACTCCTCCATGGATGTTATAACTTGCACCAATCAATAGGGCTTTAAAAGAGCTTCATCTTATGTGTAAATAACATAAGATTCCATGGTGAATTTTTGATCAAAATGGTGTTTTAGGGTGAAGAATGGGACGGCACTTTTGGGAGAGATGAGAGAAAATGTAAGTTGATTGCATGGTGTAAATGAGTTGCTAGTTTAGGATGGATGATTTTGAGGGAAAGTGGCTTACAATGTAAGCTAATGTGACAAGTGTTAGCAACTTAGCTTACACTTGACACTAAGTTGGTGAAGTGTAGTTTTGTATCCGGTTTTGGAGTGGGGTGGGACAAGTGTCCCACTTGTCTCATCCCATTTATTTACGGGTACTCCTCGATTCTAGTTTCCTCGATTTGCGTGCCCTCGGGTCGTTTTACGAAAAACGTTTTTATAAATTATGAATCACCGTCACAAAACGAATCTAATAAAAATTGTCTCATCAAAAACGGAGTTCGAAAACGTAAATACGTAATCCTAAGGTTTCCGGTTTAGTCGTAAAGGACGTTAAAATAAAATCACAAGTCCTAATCTCTTCTCGTAAATTTGTGAGTTTATGAACCAACACAAATTTAAAACTCCAAAATAATATTCACGGATAAATTTATTTTCTGAAATGTCGGACTGCCACCAAAGACGGTGTATGTAAACGTAAGCACGTAACGTTGAATCCTCCGGTTTAGACGCAGTCGATGCTACTCCAAGACGTAAATTCAAATTTCTTCCCAAAAATAAGTGAGTTCATAAAATAATATTTTCAAATGAATATTGAGAATAAAATATCAATCGTAAATTGACGGATTGTCACAATTTAGGTAATAATAAACTAGTTTGCAAGTTTTTCGAATTTTTTATAAATTTTGAATTTTTTTATTATTATTTTATTATTAAAAATTGTTTTTAGGGTTTTTAAATAGATTTAATAGGTTTAAAATTTTGGAAAAATAGTTTTTAGCTTAATTAAGACATTTTTGAGGTTTACAAGTAGAAAAATCTTTGTTTGGGCTTTTTGTTAATTTATTTGATTTTTAGGGCTTCAGTTAGCATTTAAAAATTAAATATTAATTAATTAAAAAGGTTTGAAAAAGTTTTGATCATTTGTAAACCCTTAGTTTATTTTTAGGAATTTTTGGTAATTTTTTGGGTATTTTTAGAGTAAATTTTATTTTCACTATTCACGGTTTTACGTTTTTACGTCTTTGTGTAATTTTAATCGTAACCGTCATCATTTTCATTTTTCTTTTGTCTCATCAATATTAATCCAAAATCATACAAATTAAACACACACTTTAGTCCTCCTTGGTGAACGAACTTACTTTGGGTCTTTAGCATTTGATTTTCCTAAATCATCTCTCTTAATACTTACCATACATACGTTCTTTTTCTTAAAAGACGTAGTTTACATACAATCAGACATCTTGTAGACTTGTGTGATTAACTTTGGTAGTAGTTGGGATAAGCACTTACCATTGGCAGAATTCTCCTACAATAATAGTTATCACGCTTGCATTAAAGCCGCACCTTTCGAGGCTCTTTATGGGAGGAAATGTCAATCACCAGTATGCTGGAGTGAAGTTGGGGATACCCAACTCACCGGACCGGAATTGGGTACTGAGATGATTGTACAATGTGAGATGAAAACCTTTAGAATTTGAGGTAGGTGACAAGTTTATGCTAAAAAGTATCTCCATGAAAAGGCGTTATACGCTTTGGAAAGTGTGGGAAATTACGTCCCCGTTATATTGGACCTTTTTAGATTATATCAAGGGTGGGTCTGGAAGCATATACACTTGAATTACCTCGGGAGCTGCAAGGAAGTCCACAATACTTTTCATGTGTCAAACCCAAATGAGTGTTTGTCCGACGAAGAACTCATTATTCCAATGGATGAAGTTAAGATCGATGACAAGTTGCACTTCATCGAGGAACCTGTCGAGATCATAGATAGGGAGGTAGAGTAACTAAAGCAAAGTCGGATCCCTATTGTCAAGGTCCAATGGAACTCAAGGCGTGGACCAGAGTTTACATGGGAAAGAGAAGATCAAATGTGGAAGAAATGTCCGCATTTGTTCAATCTGAACAAGAAAACGGACTCTATGGCGAATTGATCTTCGGGACGAAGATCCTTGTTATATGGGGATGTTGTGACAATCTGGAATTTTCAGGTCATTACTAAATCTTATTTTATGAGTATCTTAATATTTCTATGAATTTGAATGCTATTGTGTTTGACGGTTTAAGTTAGAACCGATATTTAATGTCTTATTTTTACATTTTGACGAGTAAAGAAGACTATTAGTGATCGCGATACCGATGGATGCCCGAAATTTTACGTTTTATTATCTATTGTTTCGATGTTAAATATTTCTGACGTTTTATTTTTAATTGCGTATTAAGTCGTACCGGGACTATATTACTATCGTATCTATGTGCGCTTTAACTTTGGAAAGTATTTTTACGAAACCCGAATCCCATAAATATTTTCAAAATGTACTAATAGTCATTTTCTACCCTTTAAATTACTTAAATGCTTTTTAGTCCAAAGAAATGCAATTTTGGCAAAACTAGCCATTCACCCACCATATATAAGCCTCTACCTAACAATAAAAACACATAATAACTTGTTAAGAAAAATCAAACTACTCACTCCCCTTTTCTTTATAAATCGTGAGCCAAGAAACCCCCAAAACACCCAATTTTGATGATTTCTAGCTCGAATCTTTCAAAAACAAAACAAGGCCACATCTTAAAATCAAAAGGTGATCACATCCATACCAAACTTTCCAACATGCATTAAGTTTTGAAAAATTGTTATGAACTAGGGTTGGTGTGAGTTGTTGATGATCATGACTAGATCATGTTATTTTGATGTTGAAAGTTTGAGTTTTAATCTTTGGTTTTTGTTTTGATCAACATGCAAGTACTAGGAATGATAGAGGATGATGTTAGGGTATTAGGATTGATAGAAAAGTAGTTGGAATTGTTTGAAAGTATGATTTTATGTGGGTTTTAGAAAGGAAAATTAGGGCAGTGAGTTCTAGGCTATTTTTGGGTGTCTTATGTTTGCATAATTGATAAACTAATAAGATAGTATTATAGAAAATTTCATTATCTTCGTTTTGAGATAAATTAGAGGTCCTAACTCCAAACGAGTGTGAAGTTATAATAGTTTTCGTGTACCGGGAGACGAGTGTCGGCACAATTTGAAGTTGTTGTCGATATTTGGATGGAATCTCGGGGACTACATAATGGGTCATAAATCGATTCAAGGGAAGTTTTAAGTTTCCAATCCCTAGTTTGTGAGTCTATTATCAAATTCAAGTGTCGGTTTTGTAAACGGACTTGGTTATAAAGGTCAGAATAGTTTTATGAGTCGAAAGCGTAAAACTGTCCGGTTTTTGAAGTCTAAAGATGCTTTGAGCAAAAGATCTTTGGAATAATATTTTTGTATTTAATTTAAACTGAGTTTTATTCAGGTTATGTGTGAGTTTGTCACCAAGTTTCATCAAAAACGGAGTTGTTTAAGAATGTGAAAATAGCTTGTACATTTGGTATGTACCGGCAGATTTTTATCGATAGTATAGTCTAATAAAGTAAACATATAGAAGGGTATAATAGCATCACTTCCATTGTGATTCCTTCAGATTTGTCATGGTTTTGTAATCTTGAGTTTTATGTTATTAAGTATGGATTATACTTGAGTCAATTATTAACGAGCGCGCCTTATTTGGTAGGTTGCGGTTTTCGTGTTTAACGGGACTCAAACCGATTCCCTTTATGGAGGGTGGGAAAACGACTTCTTTTATCAGGGGGCATCATCTAACGTCGACGATCGTCTTGCTACTACTCTTCAACTAAGGTGAGTCTATAGGCTCGCTTTTAAATTCTTTAATTATTTTAGAAACCTGCGAGGGGGATAACATGCTTATTTATTAAAATGAAGGGTACAACTATAAGTTGCGGTAAACCCATTAATGGGTGCAACTAGAAGTTGTGGGAACCCTATTTATTGGAAATTGTTTTATTGAAAATGAAGGGTACAACTATAAGTTTTGGTAAACCCATGCTTGTTTTAAAATAGAACACAAGGAAATGTTTAATGCCATGTTTATTATTATAAGTTGTTTATTTTCGCTGAGTTAAAGGTCCCAGTTATATCATGAATTGTTAGCTACCGAGTTATGGTAGACGCTTATACATGGAATAGTACTATTGGGAGTTAACCCTCCCGTCTGGCAACGATTAGCTATCGTTTGAGCACAATGTTGCTCGAAGTGGATACATGTGCGAGAGTTTTCCTATACACTTAGCGAGGTGTATGGTGGGAAAATTTGTGGTAACGTTTCAATATCACGAGGCTTATAATAAATATTTATAATTTTGTTTGATCCACATCGTTATGGTTGATGGATTTAAAAACATATTAGTGTCCGGTAATGTTTATTTATAAATTCTATAGATTCACTCAACTTTTGTTGACAAGTTTAGCATGTTTTATCTCAGGTCCTTGAAGGTAATGGCTAAGGAGGGATTTAGGTGCTTGCGGAATAATAATGATGTTTAAAGCTCACCATTTTGGGAAAAATCGTTCAATAATTTTTATTATGAAAAGTGTTATGTACTTTGTTAATCAAACGTTTGGGACCATGTTGTGAACGATTTGTCAAATTTTATTATAATGGAAGGTTACTTTTGAAAACGATTCTTTTCGAGTTGTTTTCTATTACTTGAGTTGTTATATTATGATGTAGCACCGCATATGACCTGAATTTGGGGGTGTTACAATGGAATACGGCAGTTGGTCGTATCTAAAAAACAAGTTTACAAACCAATCTTACTAGGGGATTATCGGTGATAGCGTCCAAATCCCCAGGCAAGGTTGGATGGACACCGGTGGGAATGAAATACTCGGAGTAAAAGTCTAAGAATTTATCCTCTGTGTAATCTTTAAGGACGGACGTGATGGTTGGAATATCGCTAACCATGATTTAATCAAAATATAAAGGCGCGGTGGTCTAACCTGGTAATACGAAATATCGTGTGAAAGCGTGAATATACATATGTTGAAGGTACAACAATGGCGGAAGTAGTATTAGTGAAATGTGTGTATACAGTCACACACAGGGATATATACAGTATTGCTTTGAATTCCGTGTATCGATAGATGTTTTCCACATGTATTCCACTTACTCGATCTAACAATTAGGGATTAATGGGCAGTTGAAGCGCCAGAGGGGACCACGTGGTCATATCAGTATCATATTTACGTGGCTCCAGGTTCAGGCCACTTGGTCACTTTTTACAGAGTACGTCAGGTGAACAGTTATTGATTGTGGTAAATTACACCTCTTGTTTAGGAAAACAAAAGAGCGTAAATGAGCGGAAAGTATTAAGTGATGATTTAGGAAAATCAAACACTAATGACTCAATGAAGTTCGTTTCCCCAGGAGGTATATGTGTGTGACTAAGATGTGATGGTATTTGAGATTAATATTTGAAAGAAGGGGATGAGAAAATAGAATGACGAAGACGTGAAGTTTATTACTACGACGACAAAATTAAAACCGTAAAAAAAAGAGCAAAAATAAAAGTTAACTCTAAAAATTCCCAAAAAATTACCAAAAATCAAAATAAATGAACTAAGAGTTTACAAATTATCAAAACTTTTTCAAACCTTTAATTAATTAAATATTAATTTTTAAATGCTAATTAAAGCCCTAAAAATCAAATTAATTATTAAAAAGCCCAAATAAAGATTTTTCACTTTATAAACCTCTAAAATGACCTAAAAAGATTAAAAACCATTTTTATAAATTTTTAAACTAATTAAAACTATTTAAAATGATTAAAATCTATTAAAAACTTAAAATAATTCTAGAAATTATAAAAATGATGATAAAATTAATCTAAGAGTTGCAAAAATCGTATTTTAATGTTTTTAACCTAAGAAAAATATAAAAAGTGTAAAAATGTGAAATTTGAAAAAATAATAATAAAATAATGTTAAAATAATATTAAAAATCCAAAAATTATAAAACATTCTAAAAACTTGCAAACTAGTTTATTTTAACCTAAATAATCAGAAAATGAAAGTGAAATTACCAAAATACCCGTAATGGGCCCCCAAATGGGCTAAAAACAAAAACAGTCAACCTTAATGGGCTTTTGGGCCCAAAAAGTCAAACTTGGCCCAAATGATCTGAAAAAGCCCTATCTGACTCAAAATTTAATTCAAAACACAAAAGTATGAAGGCCGAAAAGCTGGTTTTGAGCTTATCACAGTTTAAATAGTCAACAGCTTATTCTTATTGGGCCAATAAGCCCATTAAGCAATAAGCCAATGCCATAAGCTCTGCTTAAACACACAACCTTCTTTTGAGATGCCTAAGAGATCTGTGAAAAGAAATTTTGAAAAAGCACACTCAATAAGCCAGAAATAAGCCAAGAAGATTTTTACTAAAAGAAAAAATAGTCGACTTGGAGTTCTAGACCACCTCAGACCTTCTAATAAGTTGCAAAAGACTATAAATGACTTAATTAAGACAAATTAACAAAGAAAAGTTCAATAAGCCAAACCAAATAAGCACAATAAGCTGATAAGCACTTATTTAAAAGTCAAAGTGTTTGGTTTTCTAGTCAAACCTCAAAGTCAAACCCTCAAATGCTCTAGAATGGACAAATGGGTCAAATAAGTAACACCTATTACAAATTCATAGTTGTTGCAGGTTATAATAAGCTAGAATATCTTATTGATAAGCACCAGTTGAAATACCACTAGTAGTGGCTAGCAGCAGGGGAAAGGAGTTCCCACTGCTTTGACTATTTGACTTGCTTTTTTAGAGAGATCTAGTTGGATTCGAATGGAAACAAGGACACCCTTGTGATCATTGAATCACAAGGAGTCTATATCAACAAAGAAATCACAATTTGGTTCACTCAATAAGCCCATAAAAAGCAAACAGTCCACAGATATTGCACAGACCTTGAAAATAAGCAGTTATGAACAAATAAGCAGTTTGAGCATGAATAAGCCAGCCAAATTGAACCAAATGCATACACAAGCTATAATAAAGTCCAATAAGCACAAATAAACTTGTTTCAAGCAATGGATCAAAGTAAATAAGCAGATTTAAGCACCAAAAGTTTCTGATAAGCAAAAGTGATTATCCAAAATCCTTTTGCTGATCTATTTGACCACCAATCAAATTTTAAGCCTTCAAATCTCTTTCCCTAATTAAGTTAAACAAAATTTAACACTTGTTAACCCTAGTCTACCCTTAGATCTAGGTGTCCCCGAAATTTTAGCCAAAATACCCAAGTAAAACTGATTTATGACCCTTTGATTGATTTAGGTGTTCAAGCCCACAATACTTGCAGATAACCAACCCTTAATAACAAATAAACATATAACAACACAATAGAACCAAGTACAACCACAAAGGAAGCCTTGAACCTTGAAAAATCAACTAACCCAAACACCCCTTTGGAATCTGATCTCTCAATTTTCCAAAGGATTGTTGTGTTTTAACCTTCAATCCAAGATCAAAACAACCTAGCCACAGTATTCCAACCCTCAGAAACACAAATCAAGCCACAAAACACAGATCCATAATAAAACATGCAAAAATCACCAAATATTCAATAAAATTCAGAAAAATGAAAAAGGGAAGAGATGCAAACCTGCAAGACTTACATCCAAGCCTTGGAATGTTTGAGCTGAGGTGCTAGCAAAACAAGCACCAGCTTCCTTGTACCTGCTAAGATCAACAAACCACAAGGATGAACAAATACTATAAAATCTGATTTTTTTGAAAACAAGAGTTTTATCCCATAAAACCTTTCCTCAAAAACAACAAAACATGTATATGGAACTTAGATTTCAGCTATTCAATCACCAAACTTTTATAAATAACAAAAGAGAAATCACAATTTTTCAAAAACTCAAATTTTATTTCAATAAAAAGGAATTACAAAGAAATAGCTAAAATCTGGAACAAAGGGGCTCTCACATGTTGAGGCCTCCTTATATAGACGGATACAAGGCATAAACAAGCAAAACCTTAGGCTATGAAATCCTAAAAGTTCCCTTGAAATCTTCTAGACGCATTTGCTGTTTGAGTTGTCAAATTGAATCAGGAACGTTCATTTTAGCTTTGGGGCCAAGTATTGAGTCTCAACTGTTGATTTGGCCACGTGGCAAGCCTTGGAGGTTAAGGAATGATATGATTGGGTGACGGGTTGAATGGTGGGGTCACATGGTGAGTGGAAATTGGGGTGTTGTGTGTGGGATGTGTTTCTGGGCGTGTGAATTAAGCGTGGGTGTGGGTAATTTCATTTTACCCTTTGGTTAAGTGAGCGGTAATTCTGGGTGAATGAATGATGAACAGTAATAATTTTGATCCGAGTTTAGTGGGGACAAAGGTGTTTGGCGCATTAATCTGGTTTGAATGTTTCATTTGTCCAACAATAGTCCTCACACTTTGGCCAAACATGTATAACAAGTTTATTTTCCTAATAAACTCGTTTCCCTTTGTTTTTGAAGTTTCAGACTTCATGTTTTAGCGACAAAAAGTTTTCAAAAGGGATTTTAGGGCTTTTAACACTTTAGGCTAACTACAATTTCAGTCCTTTTGATATTTAAACCATATATTAAGGACTAGAAATGTAATATTCTTGAACTTCAAGGGCTTCTTTGGATTTTGGACTTTATGAAGGACCATTCTTGACATTTTGGATTTGTTGAAGGGCTAATCTTGCCAATTCTTCAAAGTTGAAGGGCCTTTTTGCAATTTTGACAAACTTAAGGGACCAAACTTCTAATTATGATTATACAAGGGTATTAAGTGACATTTCTTCATAAATTTAGGATCAATCTTGTACATCTTCAAGTCTTCAAGGGTTTTTCTTGGATAAATCATGAACTAGGGCCCGGTTCTTTGTACGGCTTCGTTTCTCGTGTCCGTTTTTCCTTGTTTCTTGTGATCTTTTATCTTTTTCACGATATCCATACCTAAAATACACAAGTAAGCAAACACAAGCATATATATGGTATTTTATGACATTTTAATGCATTTAAAGCCCGAAAAGAATGATGAGATCATGTATAAAAGCCATCTCATCACTCCCCCATACTAAGCCATTGTCGTGCCCTCACGCAATGCTAGAATAAAGTATCTAAGCATCACCAAAATTCAATTTTATTATCCTTTATTGAAAAGTAAAAGACTTGCAACAATACTACAAAGATGTGTAAAGACATAATGTATGATTTTCATCACGAATGTGACTTTTAGGGTCAATGAATAGAAACAAGTAAATGTCCCATTGAGTAAATTTCGTCATCCTTGATTGTCATACATTCCATGCAAAGTGCAAAAACGAGATCATTGTTGGTACAAGTCACAATGCTAACACTTCTCATACGTCCAAATTGTGTAATACTTTTTCTCCCCGCAATCCTAGTTATTATAGAAGGAAATGGGTTTCTAGAATTTTTTAACTATTTGTCATGGATCACAAGTGATTCATATTGACTTATTTGAGTATTTATTAGTCTGAAAGTAAAGTAGCACGATTTAACTGATAGTTAGCCGAACGACAAAATCTTTTAAAACGGCTTCTCGTGTATCTCCTTAAGTTCATATCTTGACATAACTCGTTTCACGATTTGAGACCTTTCTCGGACCGATATTTGGCATGTACTTCATACTTCAAATCTTGGGAAGACGTTCTTGAAATTATGGGCTTCTCTTCATATTTTGGAATTCCTTCACTTGACGTTTTTGAGAGATTCTTCATACTTGGACCACGACTTCATCATTTTTCTTTAACCTTTATTTTGGACTTTTATATACAACAATCCGCCTCCTTTTAGGACTTGGATATATCTATCCTCATACCTTGTAAGGGTCTTTTTGGATAGACTTTCTCCATGATCTTTAGGGGAGTAATTACTTTTCGTTTTGTGTCTCGATCCTTCATATTGATTTAGGAATAATGATACTTCACATCATCTTGGATCTTTAGCAACAAAATAGAGCTCCTCGTGCCTTGTTAGGGCCTTTTTGGATCTTCACCAATCTTCGCATCCTGCTTCAATAAGTTATGCCTTGGCTATGAACTCTATTCAACCCCGAGCAACTTTTAAACGATCTTGTGCTAGAAGCTAAGTAACCTTTCAAATCGTACGACCTTACTTATTGCAATTACTTTTATTCCTAATGCATTGATCTTATGGGAGAAAAAGCCACAATTAAAAACATATGAGTTTTTGAAAGAACATTTTCATGTTCTTCATTTAGCATGATCACTTGTCTAACTCTATCATCTCTCGTTCTTCACTATTTAAATACCTCTAATAAAAGAGACTCATGAATACTTAGCCATGCAAGTCAAAATTAAGCCAAATTTGGATTAGCTTTCATTAAGACTGTCAAATCGAAGTTTTGGGTTTTCAAGCCACCTATAGGATCTTGTAATTTCTTGGACTTTTTCAAGTTTAGAGAATGCATTTTATAGTTCCCTTGATAAGTGACTTTCTAGGATCAATTGTAGGAACTTGCGAAAAGTTCTTGTTCTTAACCCGAATGAGTTAAGACTTTCGCGTTTTAAAGTTCCCTATATAAAAGTCTAGAAAAACTTGAATTGAGTGGGTTAAGGAATGTAAAGGGCTCCAAATGCCCATCAAGTAAAAAATTAGCTCTTATTCTACCCATCGAAAAATATACATTCGTGTCTTAAAAACACTTATTAAAACTAAGAAAAATTTTAAGATTTGGCCATTTTTAGCCTTATTAGCAACAAAACAAAACAAAACGTTGAAAGTTGGAAAACGTGAGGGCGTAGCAAAGCAAGTATCTATTCACCCCCCATACGAAAATTAAGCATTTTCCTCAATGTTTCGAGTCTAAAGGTGGAGCACCCCCATACTAGAGACGAAGAGTCGAATGCTTAGGATCTAGCATGGAAAGGGTGATCAACAATATATCTAAAGCCGTTTATTAATTATGCTAAAAGATAATTGTTAGAACAATAAAGGATATGTCATGGATTCGTGAAAAGCTTCTTCAAGCAAACGATGGAGGCTCACGTAAACGAACACGAGATTCTTCAATCGTAGTGATGAAGTTGATGATCTAGATAACACATTCACAAACAACCACGAAACAACGAGTTGGAACGGCATAAATCCCCTCTCATTATTTATTAGAAAGCATAAAAAGATAAGCATGGGATCTCCACCACGAGGCACCTCGTTTTTGATTACCGATTCATGAGCTCGACTCTATCCCCTCAATGATAATTATCATTGGGGAAGGTGACTTGGTCGAGGTCATCCAATGAAGGAACCTCTCCACCAAAGTAGTGCTTAAACCTATGTCCATTCACCTTGAAGTTAGGACCATCATCTTGAGCTAGCTCGATGGTCCCATAAGGAAACACTTGTGTAATGGTGAAAGGACCCGACCAACTAGATTTCAATTTCCCGGAAAATATCTTTAATCGAGAGTTAAAAAGTAACACTTGATCACCAACATTAAAAACCCGGTTTTTAATCTTTGCATCATGAAACTTTTTAGTCTTTTCTTTGAATATCAATGAATTTTCATAAGCATTATCTCTTAATTCATCCAATTCATTCAATTGTATTTTCTGGTGATCCCTCGCGGTCTTCAATTTAAAGTTTGCATGCTTAAGGGCCCAATATGCCTTATTCTCCAATTCAATGGGCAAATGACAACTCTTCCCATAGACTAACTTATAAGGAGTGAAACCGATAGGTGTCTTATAAGCGGTCCTAAAGGCCCATAAAGCGTCATCGAGTTTGTCGGACCATGAAGCACGGTTTTCTCCAATTGACCTCTCTAAATTCCTCTTCAAAGCTCGGTTCGAAACCTCGACTTGCCCACTCGTTTGCGGGTGATAAGCCGTAGAAAGACGATGAGTAACTCCATATTTCTTTAAGACCTTATCGAATTGGTCATTACAAAAATGGGTTCCACGATCGCTTATAATAGCACGAGGGGTTCCGAACCGAGAGAATAGTTGCTTCAAAAACTTCACTACCACACGAGCATCATTAGTAGGTAAAGCCTTAGCTTCCACCCACTTAGAAAGGTAGTCGACGGCGAAGAGGATATACTTGTTACCATGATACGATGGGAACATCCCCATAAAGTCTATGCCCCAAATGTCGAAAATCTCACACACTTGAATTATGTTTTGCGGCATTTCATCATGTTGAGATGATTTTCCTTGACGTTGGCACGAATCACACGACTTCACAAGTGCATGTGCATCACGATAGATAGAAGGCCAAAAGAAGTCGGCATCGAACACTTTCTTAGCCGTGAGATTAGCACCATGGTGACCACCCGTGGGTCCCTCGTGACAAGCTCTAAGGATGTTAGAAGCTTCGGCACCAAAAACACAACGTCGAACGAGTTGATCTGCACAAACCCGAAAGAGATAAGGGTCGTCCCAAAAATAGAACTTGACGTCACGAAAGAATTTTCGCTTTTGTTGTGTCGTCATACCCTTGATTATGAAATTGCCCCCATGGTAATTTGCAATGTCGGCAAACCATGGGGTGGTGTTTAGAATTCACTACACCGAGAGTCTCGAGAGGAAATGTTTCGGTGATTTCCTTGTTCTCGAAAACATCTTTGTGAGGATCTTCTAGACGAGAGAGATGATCGGCCGCTAGATTCTCGTCTCTTTTTTTCAAGCACGGTGAAATCAAATTCTTGGAGGAGGAGCATCCAACGAAGCAATCTCGGCTTAGCATCTTGCTTAGCTAAGAGATACTTGATAGCCGAATGGTCGGTATACACGATGCTTTTAGTTAAGACGAGATAAGGTCGGAATTTCTCAAAAGCATAGACCACGGCAAGGAATTCCTTTTCCGTTGTGATGTACTTTAATTGACCCTCGGTCATCGTCTTACTAGCATAATGGATAGGACGGAAATCCTTTTCATAACGTTGCCCTAAGACGGCCCCTATAGCATAATCACTTGCATCGCACATGATTTCAAAGGGTAATTCCCAATTAGGATCAACAAGAATGGGAGCTTCGGTAAGTTTCCTTTTGAGAGTTTCGAAAGCTCTAACACAATCCTCATTGAAATTAAAAGGAGCATCCTTCTCGAGAAGGTGTGTCATAGGTCGAGAGATTTTCGAAAAATCTTTGATGAAACGACGATAAAAGCCCGCGTGGCCTAGGAAACTCCTAACTCCCTTAACGGTTTTGGGATGAGGTAACTTGGCGATGACGTCTACCTTAGCTTTATCGACCTCAATCCCCGCTTTCGAGACCTTATGTCCTAAGACGATTCCTTGTTTACACATAAAATGACATTTTTCACAATTAAGCACAAGATTGGTTTCTTCACAACGTTTTAACATTTGCTCGAGATTAGATAAACACGACGTGAAAAAATTGCCAAACACCAAAAAGTCATCCATAAACACTTCCATCGACTTCTCGATCATATCGTGAAAAATAGCCATCATACACCGTTAAAACGTACCCGGTGCATTACAAAGTCCGAAAGGCATCCTACGATAAGCAAACGTTCCATATGGACACGTAAACGTAGTCTTCTCTTGATCACGAGGGTCGATAGGGATTTGAAAGTAACCGAAAAAACCATCTAAAAAGCAATAGAATTCATTTCCCGCGAGTCGCTCCAACATTTGATCCATGGAAGGCAAAGGAAAGTGGTCTTTACGAGTGGCGTCATTTAACTTTCAGTAGTCAATACACACCCTCCAACCGGTCACAACACGAGTGGGAATCAACTCGTTGTTTTCATTAGGCACAACGGTCATTCCTCCCTTTTTAGGGACACAATGGATTGGGCTCACCCATGGGCAATCGGAGATAGGATAAATCATTTCCGCGTCAAGGAGTTTTAAAGCTTCCTTTTTGATGACATCGTGAATTTTGGGGTTTACCCTTCTTTGACTTTGAATTGCGGGTTTGTAGTCCTCCTCCATTAAAATCTTGTGATTACAAAATTTTGGGTCAATACCCTTAATGTCGGAAATTTTCCACGCAATTGCGCCTTTATGAGCTTTAAGAACTTTCAAGAGCGCGGTTTTTTCATCATTAGCAAGTCCTTTTGCAATAATAACCAGCAACTTGTCATCTCCTTCCAAGAATGCGTATTCAAGGTGAGATGGAAGGTCTTTCAATTCAAGGATAGGCGGTTCCTCGATTGAAGATTTTTGCTCAACACTCATAACTTCTATTGGCGGAAGAAGTGGTGGAATAGAAGTATCATCACTAATAATCACCTCATATTCATTGTCGATTTCATTTGAAGTAAAATCGCCTCCTTAGAATGGAGTGAGATTTGGTGTAGAATTAGCAAGAATCGGATCAAAAATAGTGGGATTGCCACTTGACGAGCTATCGGAAAAACCTAACACTTCTTGTCAAAACTCATCACAAACAACATCAACTAAGTCAATGTGATTGATGGTAGCGATTGCATAAACATGAGAAGGTTTTGAGTTTTGAGTATCGTTTATAACAAGTTCCTCTTCGTTGAATCTCAAAGTAATAGTTCTTGCATGAACGTCGATAAGCGATCTGGAGGTGTCTAAAAATGGACGACCTAAAATTAGAGGAACTTGAGGATCCGCGGGGATGTCAACTACTATAAAATCAACGGGATAGTAGAACTTCCCCACTTTCACGAAAACATCCTCGGCTACTCCACATGCTAAAATCATAGAATGATCGGCCATCTCGATAGACATGTTCGAAGGAGTAAGAGCCGGAAGCGAAAGCGATTTCCAAATTGAAAATGGCATCAAATTAATGCTCGTACCAAGATCGGCCAAGGCGAGGCATTCTTTCATATCTTGTATATCACAAGGAATGAGAAACTTCCCGGGGTCACCAACTTTTTCCGGTATGCGGTTAAGATAAACCGAAGAACAATTAGCAAGCTTTGGAAGCTTTTCCTTATCATTCATCATGCTTTTAGAAGTGGAAGCGAAACGAGGCATATATAACAACACGTCGGCTAAACTTACATCAAAATGAACTTGTTGAAACATTTTTATAAAAAGCTCGATTTGTTGTTTGTTAC